>BRKX01000004.1:12078928-13286071 GCA_026008535.1 Perilla frutescens
AATTCTTATCCAAATTCCATCCCGATAATTCAAGTTGGATTAAAAATATTTTAGTCTCAAAAAAATATATCATATACTTTTATTTCAAAAATAATAATTTTACCCACCTGATGAAAGAGAGCACGTAGTAACCAAACTGGAAAAATTCACAGAGTGGACGAGGGTCCTAATTGCGCCACCTAGAATCAAAATAATCTTAATTAATTAAATAATTTGAGTCATTTCTAATTTTATTAAATC
Organism: Perilla frutescens; assembly: GCA_026008535.1. Classification (NCBI taxonomy): domain Eukaryota; kingdom Viridiplantae; phylum Streptophyta; class Magnoliopsida; order Lamiales; family Lamiaceae; genus Perilla; species Perilla frutescens. The sequence goes on from BRKX01000004.1 coordinate 12,079,169, forward strand.
TGAAAATCTGATTTATAGACCAAGATTCTAACTTTTGAAAAGTTTCTAGGCATATTTTGAATTTGAAATAAGTTATGGACTAGTTAAATAATTTATGAAAAAATTTATAAGTTCTTAGTTGAAAATAGCTTATTCTTCAAGTAGATCTTCTCCATCATATTCTTGAAAGAAAGCCACCTCTGTAAACCAACTCCTACCAAAATTTCCAAAAAAACACAAATTCAAAACTTCTTCTTGCGAGTTACACTCCCCTGTGCAGCAGTTTTACTAAATAAATCATATCTTACAAACTAAAACTCCAAATAAAGAAATTCCAGGTTCTACAAAACCCCAAGACATTTATCTAAAACTGTTCGTGAAATAAGAATTTCCAGATTTCATTGTTAAAGGGTCGAAAATGTCGAATTAGTTAGGTGAACAGAAACAGTTCAGAAAACTGCCAAGCTTCGATAAAATGATCGTAACTTCGTCTACAAAATTCATATTAGCCCGATTCAAGTTTCAAATGAAATCTAAGACGATAACCTACAATTGTGTCATGGTGTGGAGGTCCAGAAATAGCTCAATAGAATCAGGTATTTTTAATTAAGAAGGGCGACATGCTGTCCCAAAATTCGAAAATAATAGAAGAAGAAATCTTTCAATTTTCCAAAATAATTTCCAGCATAATTCATCATCTATCCACACCATAGAACATCAATAAATAAGAAGAGAAGTATGAATAGATGATTACCTTGCTTGGAGTAGAGATCATGAGAGAGATGAGTAGGTGTATGTGTGTGGAGCTTTCTTTTACTTGAACTTGGGGATTTAAAGAAATGAGAGACAGAGAGACGAAGAGTGAGAGAGATTGAGTGCTTGTGTGCATATAAGAGAGAGAGCTTACGTTTTCTTTTTCAAGAAGTTAGAGAGAGGAGAAGAGAGAGATCACAAGAGAGAGATTAGAAGTTTCTAGCATTTGGATGAGTATTTACAACTCCAATTTGGGGACACCTATCCCAATTTTATTTATTAGTCATCACTAAAAGTTTTATCCTAAAGACATATGTGAGAAGATCAGTGGTTAAAAGATTGTAACACACACACACACATTACATATCTATCTATTTGTGTGTGTGTATATATATATATAATATTTAAAATCCCTTTTATTTTATATTTTAAGATATTGTTGCCATGGTTAGTATTAGTGTGTGTATTTCATATGTATACTCACGTATGAAAATTACTGACTAAAATAATTCATGCACTTAGTGCCTTAAATTCCAATTAACCAAACCAAGTTTGTATTTAGGGGCGCAGTGTTGGACTCCCTCAAGTTCATCTAATTTTATCGAGCATTATCAAATAAATTTAAAGTAATTAAATAATTAAATCACGTAGAAGTGGGATGTTACAATCCTACCCACTTAAAAAAATTTCGTCCTCGAAATTTATCTTACCAGGTTGTCCTAAGGATGGATATTTAGCTAGGATTTCCTCCTCGCGTTCCCAAGTTGCTTCTTCATTCCCGTGCCTACTCCACTGTACTCTAATTAGTGAAATTTTTTTATTCCTCAGCTCATGGGTCTTCCTATGAGTCAAATCTTTGTTGAGTTGTATCACCTAATGGTCGATGGTGCAACCCGGGTGGTAGTGCTAGACGATAAGCCACATCACCAATTCATTCTAAAATTTCAAAAGGTCCGATAAAACGAGGTCTCAACTAGCACTCCCTTCATAGGAGCGACCTTCAAAAACACTTTGTCACCTACCTCAAAATGCAAATCTTTTTTTATTTTGTTGGCGTACGATCTTTGTCGATCTTGAGCAACTTTAATATTTCCTCGAATCTTCTCCACTGCTTCCACCGTTCTTTCAATTATTTTGAGATCTAAAATTTTTCTCTCTCCAACTCATCCCAATATGCCGGTGATCTACACTTTCGTCCATACAGCTCTTTATATGGAGACATGTCGACGCTAGAGTGGAAGCTATTGTTATAAGCAAATTCCACTAATGGTAAACGTGCATCCCAGCTACCTCCTAAATCTATGATGCAAGTCCGCAACATATCTTCCAACGTCTGTATAGTTCTTTTCGATTGGCCATCTGTCTAAGGATGATATGCTATCGAAGAGTTGGGCTTTGTGCCCAAAGCTGTATGTAAGCTCTTCCAGAATTTTGATGTGAAATGAGGATCTCGATCAGATATTATGGAGACTGGGATTCCATGCAGTCGGACTACTTCTCGAATGTATAGTTGAGTAAAATAATACATGGTAAACGTCATTCTTATAGGCAAAAAGTGAGTTGATTTCATCAATTGATCCACTATAACCCGAATCGTATCATTATTCTTAACGGTCTTGGGAAGTCTAACTACAAAGTCCATTGTAATATGCTCCCACTTCCATTCTGGTATCTCCAAAGGATTCAACAATTCTGATGGTCTTTGGTGCTCTGCTTTTACTTGCTGACAAACCAAACATCGTGCAATGTAATCCGCAATTGGTCCCTTTATGCCATACCACTAGACATATAATTTTAAGTCTTGATCATTTTAGTACTTTCAGGATGTGCCGCGTCTAAGATTTCTCTTTCCTTAGAGTTTCTATGACAACTCTCAAGTGTACCTCATGTTACTATTTATCTTTTTCGAGTTCACCAAGATGTCATCAATGAGCCAGATTATGAATTGATCTAGGTAGGGATGAAATACTCGGTTTATTGGATCCATGAATACGCCAGGTACATTAGATAGTCCAAAGAACATCACTACAAATTCATAATTACCGTATCTAGTCCTAAAGGCCATTTTAGGAATATCGTCTTCCTTTACCTTCAATTGATGATACCCCCGATTTTAGGTCTATTTTTTTAGAATACGCTTGCTCATCTAAGTTGATCGAATAAATCTTCAATTCTCGGTGAGGGATATTTATTCTTCACGGTGAGGCGATTTAAATCTATATAATCTATACCCATTGACTACTATCTTTCATCTTCACAAACAAGATCGGTGCTCCCCACGGTGAAACACTCAGTCGAATATATCCCTTGTTTAGAAGTTCTTGAAACTGGATCTTCAACTCTTGTAATTTTAATGGTGCCATTCGGTATGGCACTTTGGACACAGGTGCTGCTCTTGGGACCATATCGATCGTAAACTCAATTTATCTATTCGGCGGTAATCTGGTTATCTCCTCAAGGAACACGTCTAGTGAAATCTCTAACTATTGGCACACTATCCATTGTCGGTTCTGTTGATGTAGTCCTGATCACATTCACCAAGAATCCTTGACATCCACCCTTCCTCAACATCTTCAAAGCTTTCATTACTGATATAATTCTTGGTCATCTACCTAGCTTAGCCCGATGGAATATGAACTCTTCCTCGTTTGTTTCTGAAATACTACTTCTCGATCATGGAAGTGTATCAGCGTAAAACTTTTGCCTAATCGGTCCATTCCCAAGATTAAATCAAATTCTTAAATTTCAAGAGCATACAAGCCAGCCACAAGTTCCTTCCATTCAAAGTCTAATCTAATATCTCTAGCAATTCTATCGATTCTCAAGGTCTTTCTAGAAGGGATTCTAATGATGAGGCTAAGTTTTTCACCTATTTCTAGTCCAGTAACTACTTCATGAGCTTTCCTAACTACTTGACCATAATCGGTGGTCCGTTGAGCTTCGAGAATTCCACGCATCTCTGGTCAAAAGCCTCTCATGAACCCGTCAGTCTTTTGGTCTTCAGTGTCGATTACGCATACTGTATATTGTGAGAGTTGATTAAATTCTCGCTCGTACTCTCTCACATACAGATTCTCTTGCTTCAGCTCTAGAAATTCAGTTTGCTTTTGCATATGAAAAGTGCGAGAGAAGTTCTTGTCCACAACGATCTCTTTTTAAACTTCCCAAGTTAAGCCTTGATGCTCTTCTTCGGCCACGCCATTCTTATATGACTTCCACCAATAACTAGCATCCTCGGTGAATTGGAAGACCACACATGAGACCATATGCGCATCATTGCACTCTATGTGCTAAAAAAATTATTCGAGCTCCATAAACCATTCTTCGAGAACGATTGGTCCACTCCTACCATTGAATCTAGGTGGAGTGGAGTGATGAAATAGCTCAATTGCTTAACTAGTAGTTAGTAGAGTGAGAGCACTGGGTGCTATGTTTTGCTAATTCATCGCAGTCTATGTTTGATGCTGGACGAATCCCTAAAGTGTTCTAATTAGATTTGGCATGAACTTATTTCTTTTCACATTCGATGCTTGATCGGCCTCATCTCATATTTCACGTGACGCGCGTGGGTAATTGGAGAAGTGTATACTACTAGGTTCAAGTTAACTAATAAATCTCTAAATACCTTGAATCTAAATAAGGAAACATCTGTGGAGGAAGCTTCTATGTTCTTCTAAATTTCGAGGACTAAGTAACTTCTTTGTTACTCATCATGCATTTCAAAATAATAGAATTGATTTGCATAAATCATTTCTCAACATCTCATTCTTTCTTTGCATAAATCGTTTCACATTATTTCTTTGCATAAATCTTTTCTCATCATATATTTCTCATTCTTTCTTCACATAAATCATTTCTCAATATTTCTCATTCTTTCTCCATGCCCACCACTTAAACAATTTTACAAAATAAATAAATTTGAGCAAAGTAAACAAAGTACCTTGGAGAAGGAGCGCGTGGCAGAAATGGATGGCGTACCATAAAGAAAATCAAATAGTATAAACTCTTTCAAACATTTCAAGTCTACAGGAAGGTAGACCCGCTCTGATACCATAAAATGTAACACTCTAAATTCTATAATTTAAAATGTTACTCTTTCTATTCTTTAAAACAGAAATTGATTAACAATAATAACAATTCGAGTATTTTTTTTTCGTTTCTAAAATAATCACGCTAGAAATCTCAAGTAAGAAAATAGAGCACAATATATATTTTTCAAATCTATATATATATATATACTTATATCAAAATATCTACATTTCATAAATTCTAATATGCTCACTCCATTTCATTTCAAAAAGTAACTCATAAGTTCTAAAATATAAAGTTCATACTCGAAATATTGATAAAACCATAATATTCAACTATTAGTTTAAGTTAGTCCAAAAATACTAAACAAACACAAAATATCAAGCGTAAAATAATTTATTTTAAGCAGCAAGTCTAAGAGTTTAAGTTAAATAACCAAAACGTCTAAAGAAAGTCGACCCCCATTTCCTTCACGCAATTCCAAGCTCATTGACCTGAAAATATTTAAAAACGTGGGGTGAGCACTCTTAAAACGTACTCAGTGGTGGGGAAATGTGGGTATTTCTTTCTGTTTATCCAACTGAAATAAATCGCAGGAATAATGGATTTAGGGTACTCTTCTTCTGATCTAGAATACATCTTGAACTGTGCACAGGACATATTCTCTCTGTTGTGTAAGCCACGCTCTCGGTACGTTCGTTACACTATTCTGGTGCGTACGAAACGCAATTCTTATCCAAATTCCATCCCGATAATTCAAGTTGGATTAAAAATATTTCTGTCTCAAAAAGCATATATCATATACTTTTATTTCAAAAATAATAATTTTACCCACCTGATAAAAGAGAGCACGTAGTAACCAAGCTGGAAAAATTCACAGAGTGGACGAGGGTCCTAATTGCGCCGCACCTAGAATCAAAATAATCTTAATTAATTAAATAATTTGAGTCATTTCTAATTTTATTAAATCTGAAAATCGGATTTATAGACCAAGATTCTAACTTTTGAAAAGTTTCTAGGCATATTTTGAATTTGAAATAAGTTATGGACTAATTAAATAATTTATGAAAAAATTTATAAGTTCTTAATTGAAAATAGCTTATTCTTCAAGTAGACCTTCTCCATCATATTCTTGAAAGAAAGCCACCTCTGTAAACCAACTCCGACCAAAATTTCCAAAAAAACACAAATTCAAAACTTCTTCTTGCGAGTTACACTCCCCTGTGCAGAAGTTTTACTAAATAAATCATATCTTACAAACTAAAACTCCAAATAAAGAAATTTCAAGTTCTGCAAAACCCCAAGACATTTATCTAAAATTTTTCGTGAAATAAGAATTTCCAGATTTCATTGTTAAAGGGTCGAAAATGTCGAATTAGTTAGGTGAACAGAAACAGTTCATAAAACTGTCAAGCTTCGATAAAATGATCGTAACTTCGTCTAAAAAGTTCATATTAGCCCGATTTCAGTTTCAAATGAAAGCTAATACTATAACCTTCAATTTTGTCATGGTGTGGGGGTCTAGAAATAGCTCAATAGAATCAGGTAGTTTTAATTAAGAAGGGTGACGTGCTGTCCCAAAATTCGAAAATAATAGAAGAAGAAATCTTTCAATTTTCCAAAATAATTTCCAGCATAATTCATCATCTATCCACATCATAGAACATCAATAAACAAGAAGAGAAATATGAATAGATGATTACCTTGCTTGGAGTAGAGATCATGAGAGAGATGGGTAGGTGTATGTGTGTGGAGCTTTCTTTTACTTGAACTTGGGGATTTAAAGGAATGAGAGAGAGAGATTGAGTGCTTGTGTGCATATAAGAGAGAGAGCTTACGTTTTTTTTTCAAGAAGTTAGAGAGAGATCACAAGAGAGAGATTAGAAGTTTCTAGCATTTGGATGAGTATTTACAACTCCAATTTGGGGACACCTATCCCAATTTTATTTATTAGTCATCACTAAAAGTTTTATCCTAAAGACATATGTGAGAAGATCAGTGGTTAAAAGATTGTAACACACACACACACACACACATTACATATCTATCTATTTGTGTGTGTGTATATATATATATATATATATATAATATTTAAAATCCCTTTTATTTTATATTTTAAGATATTGTTGCCATGGTTAGTATTAGTGTGTGTATTTCATATGTATACTCACGTATGAAAATTACTGACTAAAATAATTCATGCACTTAGTGCCTTAAATTCCAATTAACCAAACCAAGTTTGTATTTAGGGGCGCAATGTTGAACTCCCTCAAGTTCATCTAATTTTATCGAGCATTATCAAATAAATTTAAAGTAATTAAATAATTAAATCACGTAGAAGTGGGATGTTACCATTCTCCCAAAATTAGACACATTGCACACACCAGAGCAAAAAAAACAAGAATCAGAACTCAACAAACTAACGCTACAAATGAAGAAGAAGAAGAAGAAGAAGAAGAAGAAGCATACTGTTAAGCTCGTCGAGCCATCGTTTGACGCCCTCAAAAGTGTTGTTCCTACTGATATCATAGACAATGAGTGCGATGATAGCGCCGCGGTAATTGGCGGAGGTAACGACGCGAAAGCGCTCCTAGCTGGTGGTGTCCCAGACCTGCACCTTGACCTCCTTGCCGTCGACCTCATCTCTCGCGAAGCGGGAGAGCAAGTTGGATTTGCCCACAGCTGAATCTCCGATCACAACTATTTTGAACAGATACTTCTCTCTGCCTCCTTCCTCCGCCATTGCTGTCGTCGGAATGTTCCTTTCCTTGTGAGAGAAGTGGGAGAGAGAGAGAGAGAAAATCTATTACCATCAGATTCATCGCTGAGAGAGAGAGAGAGAGAGAGAAGCTATCGTCTTTTTTGATCTGATTAGGGCAAGAGAGAGAGAGAGATATATAAGTCGATATTTTTTTTTAATATATATATGGCCGGATCGGATCCGAGTCGGGTGGAGATCCATCTAACTTAAGAGACCCATTAGACGATCTCAAAAAAATGTGTCCCCAATTTTATATAATGACTTTAGTTGAATGGCTAGTACGTAAAATCCAATTTAATTATTTTTTGCGAAAGGTGCATGTGTGACTGTTGCATATATATTACTTTAATTATATATATATAATAATTAATATAACTTTGATGATACTATATATATATATATATAGGGAAAATGGTCTCGCAGGCCCCTGAACTATTTGGTGGGGACCTCGCAGGCTTCTGTACTTTTTTTGGCTTAGTTGAGCCCCTGAACTTTTTTTCGGATCTATTGGGCCCCTCCGTCAAGCCCCTCTTGACGAGGCCATTAGCAAGACCTAAAACGATGTCGTTTTAGGGTTTGTTTATATTAAAAAAAATTCTAAATTCAATTAAAAATGCACCCGACCCATTTTGATAGAAACCCAACCCGACTCAAAGATAAACCCCTCCTCGCCTTCACCGTGTATCCGCCCACATCCCCCGCCATCCCCCATGTCCACTGCCTCCTCCCGTCACTACCACAAACCTCCACGGCAGCGAAGACAGTCCGTCAAATTACCCCACATACTCTCCGACTCAAGCTTCACATCTTCTCCTCCACTAAATCATAATTTCAGTTACAATGCACGAGCAAATTCAACCTTCTCAAGCACTCCTTCACAGACTTCTTCAGTGTGGAATTGGGAAAATTTCTACCCTCCGCCGTCGCCGCCGGATTCAGAGTACTTCGACAAACTCAACAAAAATCAACTCCATACCAACAACGACGACGGCGACAATTCCTCCTCCAACGACGATGAGGAAGGGAGCCCGACCCGACCCGGCTCAGAGATAAAATAGGAGGGAGCCTCTCAATGGGGAAACCTTGCCCAAAAATAATGGAATTAGGTTGAGAAGCAATTGTAGAGGTTGTAGCTGTGTTGGCAGAAGGGAGAGGGGAGGCGGAGGAGTGAATTGAGAGCCCATAAATTCCGGAGAGATTGGGGCAGGAGCTGGCGAGATGAGCGGGGGTTGATGAGAAGCCACCGGAGAAAGCTGGGGTGGAGATGAAACGGCAGGCCGAGTTGGGGGGGATCCCGGCGTTTGTAGCAGCCACAGGGGTGGGAAACGGGTAGAGGAGACGGGTTGGGGGGTTTGGGTCATTTCGGGTCGGGTTTCTATCAAAATGGGTCGGGTGCATTTTTAATTGAATTTAGAAGTTTTTTTTAATATAAATAAACCCTAAAACGACGTCGTTTTAGGTCTTGTTAACGGCCCCGTCAAGAGGGTTTTGACGGAGGGGCCCAATAGATCCAAAAAAAAAAGTTCAGGGGCTCAATTGAGCCAAAAAAAGTACAGAGGCTTACGAGGTCCCCGCCAAAAAGTTCAGAGGTCTGCGAGACCCTTTTCCCTATATATATATATATATACACACACACACACACTAGAATTTTTCCACGTGCAATGCACAAAGAATTTTTTTTAAAATCTGTAATATTATGATTATTTTTGAATTCTATATGTTATGCTCAATTTTTAAAAATTAATAAAACGATATGCACACATGTTAATTAATTAGATAAGAATATCGATTTTATGTAGTTACAATAAACAAAAAGAAAATTAAATTCTCGGAACTAAATGAAAATTCATATTAGAAAGATCGAATTGAAATATTTCAAATAATACGATTTTATAAAAAGCAACGTATAATTGTTCACGATTAAAGAAACATTTGATTTCTTTGAATATATGACAGGTATAAAAATATAACTATTTAATTATTTTAAATGATGAAATTGAAATAGAAAAATAATAAATTATTATTATTATTATTATAACACAAATGAAATCTAATTTTGTAGGCTACAAATGTAAAGTTAATGTACAAATCATCCACCTGTTCATAAAAAAATAAAATAAAAAACGTTGTAAATCTTAAATTTTCAAGTAAAATAATAATGAATAAGATTGCAATTTTTTTTTTGAAAATACAACGATTATAATCTAAATCGTAATGAAAAATGCAAGAAGAAGAAGAAGAAGAAGAAAATTTACAACAATAAATGTCATTACGGTTGTCTATTAACTCATAACTGTTGTTTATTAATTTAGAACCGTTGTCTATTAACTTAGAACTGTTGTCTATTACATACAAATTGTTGTCTAAAATATAAATGTTAAATTGTGTGATAGACAACGGTTTATATCAGAACCGTTGTCTATAACACGATTTTGCCTTAATATAAGTATAGATATTATACATAATCTCATGATTTAAAAAAAAAAATTCAAATTAAAAATTTACAATTACATATAACTATATTTTATGTATATATTTTAAATATATCGATAATTGTTTCCAATATGAAAAATATTTTATATAGATGATGGAGTACTATGGATGTTCATTTTTTTACAGAGAAACAAAAAATGAAGAGTACATTTTCGTTTATAATATGCTCAGTTGCATTTCGTTTTTTTTATGAATTATTTTTTTATAATATACATGTACATACACAATAAATTAATATTTTTTTTAGAGCGAAAATTTATTTTAGCCATTTAACATTTTAGAAAATTTATTTTGGCCATAAACATAATAAAGCTTTATTTTAGCCACTTGGGGCTTTAAATGACAATAATACCCTTATTGAAATAAAAAATAATGAAATAAAAATGAAGAGAAAATCAAAATTGATGAAAATGTATTTTTCATACTCTTCTTCCCCCTTTCCCGGCGTATGAATTTGCAGGTGCCGGTGCCGCCCTGCCCCCTTCTCTCCCCTGTCTTTCCTTTTCTCTCTCGTCCTTTCTGATAAAATATAATAAATCTTTGTATATTTTCCATTGTAATTATCTTCCTAGTTTAGCGTTGATTTAGGTAATCTTCCCTTAATTAGATATCTTGTAATGCGGATGGGATCCTCTATTCCAGATTTGGTGTTCCAACCCGTATTCCACGATTAAATTTATGAAGTTTTCTTCCATTTTTTTCATCAATTTTAATTTATTATGTTTTAGTTTAATTTTATGATTGTTTTTAGGGTTCACCCCACCCAATTAGGGTTTATAATCATTTTTTAGTATTTAATTGTCAAAAAAATGATTATTATGGTTGATTATTTTAAAAATATGATTTATAATTTTTAAAAATTCAATCTTTTGTTCATAGATGTGACTAGGTTGATTATGTAATAATTAGTTTTAATTTTTATAATATATATTATTAAACTTGTTAAATCGATTGTGGAATACGGATTGGAGCACCAAATCTGGAATAGAGGATCTCATCCCCTTGTAATGTACATAAATTATAAATAGTGAGTTAAATGAATAAAAAGGTGAGAAAGTTCACATATGACCTAATTCATATATGGTATCATGCCTAGATCGGGATCTCTCTCTCGCCATAATTCTCAACCTCATCTACATCTTTTCTCTTCTCCATGGCCAACAACACCTCCAATTCCGACTATCAACTTTAGGTTCGCCGAGACAAACTCTTATTAGGTGCGCTTGTCAGATCGCTTTTTGTTCATCTGATTTCATTGATTCAAGCCTCTACCACTTCCCATGAGGCTTGGCAGATGATAGCCCATACTCATGATCGCACGTCCCACATGCACATTAAGCAACTCAAGGATCAACTTTATCGATCCTCTAAGGGCTCACAATCTATCACTTATTTTATGTATTTTGTCAAGACTCGTGCAGACAAACTTGCCGCACTTGAAAAGCTGCTTGATCATGAGGACCTCCTGAAATAATACTTGTTGGACTTAATGATGATTATCATCTGATTGTTGACATCATTGAAGACAAAGAGACTCTTATCACTTTAGATGAGCTTCATGAAAATTTGATAACTCATGAATTAATGCTCAAGCAATCACAAGAGACTTCATTCTCCCTATCTGCCATGGCCAACATGGCCTCCACTCGCTCCAACAGACATTCCTTCAGATTTTTGACCCCCGTTGCCCTTTCACACGCATCAGTAGTCGGTATCTCGATCTTCACTCCATCAGGCACCAAACTATCACTCCCTGGCATACTCTCGTCCATCCGGTCGCCCACAACAGTCTTATCTTGGTAAGTGTCAAGTGTGTTATGAACCCGGTCACTACGCCTCTCGTTGTCCCAACTTTTAGTTGGTGTCTGCCTTGGGTCGGTCTCCCACTCATCCATCAACTCACCCTTCAGATCACCCTTAGTGGCCGCCAATGGCCCGTGTAGCCACCAGGCCAGATAAAACATCCCCCACATGGCTCCTTGACAGTGGAGTTTCCCACCATGTTATGGGTGATCTTGGCAATTTGTCTCTTCATGCTCCATATTCTAGTTCCAATGATATTGTTATTAGTGATGGTACAAACCTATCTATCTCCATAACACGTTTTGCATCACTTCATAAGCATTCACACACATTTACTCTTTGTGATGTGCTCTTTGTACCTAATAAGATTATATGAAACGAAATTTAATATCTATCTCTCAATTTTTCAAATTTTCTGACCGGAGTGCTTCTTCTAGAGGAAGAATCTAAATATGAGGTGTACGAGTGGCCCAATATCTCTTTTTGCCCATTATCCTACTCCAGTGTCAAAGAGTCAAAGCCTAATTGACATCATCAGCTTGGCCACCCTTCTGAAATCTATTCAGCATCTCTTAGTCTCTTGTTTCGGTCTAGTATCTAAGTCTAATAAATTACGTCAGTTTCATTGTAATTCATGTTATTGTAATAAAAGTCACAAACTTCCATTTGCTCACTCCACAATTACCTCTACATCTCCTTTGCAAGTAATTTTCTCTAATGTTTAGACTTCACCGATTAACTCTATTGATGGATTCAAAGACTATCTTATTTTTGTTGATCATTATACTCATTATACATAGTCATATCCACTTAAAAGAAATTCTGATATTGCCGTGATATTTCCTCATTTTAAGTTTCTTGTTGAGAATTTCTTTAGTAAGAAAATTGTAACATTTTACTATGATAACGGTGGAGAGTTCACTGCTCTTGCTAGCTTCTTGTCAACATGTGGTATTTCTCATATCACTTCACCACCTCACACTCCGGAACATAATGGTTTTTCTGAGTGTCGTTATCGCCACATAGTCAAAATAGCCTTAGTTCTCATGATCATGACATATCTCCCCATTTCCTACTAGTCTCATGTATGTCTCACTACTACATATCTAATCAATCGTCTTCCTACTCCTACTCTTCAAATGAGCTCTCAGTATCTCAAATTATTTCAGATCGAGCCTAACTAAACTAAACTTCATGTATTTAGATGTTTAGTCTATGGTACCTCTGGTTATGACCATACAATTCTCACAAACTTACGCCTAGATCCATCCCATGTGTCTTCATTGGGTACTCGCTCATCTAATCAAGAGTCATACATTAATGTCCACTAAATAATATATTTATAACACTCCTCCTTGGACATTAATATTGTGATGCTCATGTCTCGTTAAAACCCTCACTGAAAATCCAGTGGGAAAAAACAGTTAAGGAAAAGAGTACATGACATGCGTATATTTATATGTTGCATTAGTTGCCTCATTAAAAAACCTTCACTAAGAAAAACTTTGGAAAAAAAAACTTAGTAAGGGAAAAAGAGTACAACTATTGAGCCTTCGGGGCATAATGTAGACCTACAGGGTCTGACCTTCAGGGCCTAATCTTCTAGATTATTTTGAAATATCGCTCCCCCTCAAAACTACAATCATTGGAGCAAATTTTAAATTTCACAACTCTTCTGGAGTTCATGTGGATCAGTTAATCTTTAACCTACTATTTATATGTGCAACACAAATACATGTACATTGTCTTTAAATAGACAATAGGGGATAATATCATTCGTCACGCTATAAAAATAAAATAAAATAAAAATCAGTCTCAGATATGACAGTATGGGGATCATATATATAGCCAACATTTGAATTAGTCCACCAATGTCATGCCATTGTTTGTTTCAATAAATAATATTTTTAATTTAAAAATAATGGAGGATATAGTAATTGGCATGCTAGTGTCTCATTGTAGAAAAACACTAAATCTTGCTATCAAGTTATTTATAAATACGGTACCTGGCCAGGTAATCTTGCAAGATAAAATATTGTAAGAAACTTCTGGTTCCAAAATATCCTCTTATCATTGAGTTTAAATAAATACCCATTCACTTCAAGTGATCTGACAAAAACATTGGTGTGCTAAATAAAATTATTCATAAATAAAATATCAAAAATATTTCTCAAGTATAATGACTGGTATATAAAATCATATCGGAGATTCTCAATCTGCAGGCCGAGACAATATTTGGTATCAAATACCTATCTTTAGGTATGAGTTAACTTTCCTCACAATAGATGTTGCGATGTTATATAAGAAATTTTAATTCCATCAGAAATTTTTCATAGAAATATTATCGTTCAACGACCCATACAAATATGCAGTTACAACGTCCATTAATTACATATCCAATGCTAGAATTACTGCCATTTATATTATGTAGCGAAATATAATGTCATTGTTAATAGGAGAATATAATTTATGAAATATGGGTCTCTGCGTAAACCCATGAGCTACAACTTGTATGTCTCACCACCTTATTAATTTTGTCATTTCTCATTCATAGAAATGCTTATTTGTGTCCTACTGGGACAACAATTGTTTCGAGGGTTGAACTTTACTTCAATTGTTATTTTTCATTTTACATAAGTGCTTCTGGCAGTTTGCTTTCATCTTAAGTTTTGGATCCAAATTATCATTATAAAAGCAATTATAGAGGCAAATATGTTGTCGACAACTATAATATATAAGCTATAAATTTCTCCCATATTAATAAAATATACGGTACCTTCGATATTAATATTAACCAGATCATTGTCATTTCCCATAATATTTCAATCTGGTTGTTCCGCAATCTAAGTATTAACATTATTTGGTGCACGTGCAAATGTACTGAGATTTTTGTCTTCAAGACGATCCTCTTCAGGAGGTTCTAGGAGTTATCGCATATCTTTGATTTTGTCTTCCGCGGATTTTACATTTCAGATACTTTTTTCGCTTCTAGCATCAATGAATTCTCTCGCTTTTGGCGTTGAGTAATTTAAATATATGTTGAACTTCCACTATTTGTAATGCAAATATATTATAATAACTTCATTATGATAACTTTTGGCAATTAATAATACGGTGAACTTCCGGTTCATGTAGTGTGTGAAATTAATTTGCAACAAAAATTTGTCGGCATTATTATTTCAGTCATATCTCCCCCTAATGCCGATA
The DNA here is from genome assembly GCA_026008535.1 of Perilla frutescens. Taxonomy (NCBI): domain Eukaryota; kingdom Viridiplantae; phylum Streptophyta; class Magnoliopsida; order Lamiales; family Lamiaceae; genus Perilla; species Perilla frutescens. The sequence goes on from BRKX01000004.1 coordinate 12,094,194, forward strand.
AATAATTATAAAATCAACGTACCAATTTATAAATTGATCCCAATTATTGACTTCAGATAAGCCAAATATGATGGAGTATACTCTTTGCTTTTCTTTAGAGCTTATATATGTACGTTTTGGTGGTGATAAAAAGAATTCGCAGATGGCCGGAAAATGTTTCTTTTGTGATTCACGCACTAATTTATGTAGGGGATGATCCAAATACTCATGTCTTTGGATTTTTAAATTTTAAATTTATCGCAACATGTAAATTGTTTGATGGAATAAAGGTATAATATTACCTTGATAACTTTTGAAACTCAACTGGGGTAATATTCAAATCGAGATCGCTAGATATAATATTTAACAAATATTAATTTAGGAAGATTATATAATTTCATCAAAATAATCGAGTTATTCTCAAGTAATCATTGACATCACCATTTAGTCTTATTTGCTACTGGCAAATTAACATAATTGAGTTATGTTCTATAACATTGAAACTAAGTAGTATTATAAAATTCAATTTCAACAATCTCTAGGAGTACTTTTATAAAATTCAATTTCAACAATCTCTAGGGGAACTTTATAAGTCATTAGTCTCCCCCTCAAAAATGTTATTTTGAGTAATATAAATATTATAAATAATTGAATTAAATGGTCCTTCAAGGATTGCATAATTGTTCGAAGAAATAATATTTTTCTTCAAGTTTGGTTTTATATGGTGATGAGAAAGGGGTAATGGAGAAAGCAAAGTAAAGATCAATATATATCAAGAAATTAATCTGAACAAGTGCTAACACATATAGAACATATTTTTTCCAAATAATGCCATGATAAAATATATTTGATATCATAATCAAACATCTCCAAATAAAAACAATATTATGTATCTTGATCAATTCCACCTTTCACGCTTTAAGAGAAAATCCATAGTTTCATCATAAACCAAATATAATTACACGTCTTTTGCATTCATTTATTCTTCTCATAAGAAAATAAACAATCTATTCAAAATTCATGAATTTATATTTGTCGTATTCTTTCTTCTTCCCTTCTTCTTCTTCTCCTATAGGACTATTTCATTCACTTTTTTTTTAATTCAAATTAAAAAAATGGCGGAAAACAATATTCAGCAACATACTCACAATCCAATTTCGAATCATGACTTGTTCATGAATCATGATTGTCGTCGGCAGTGTAATAGAACAAAATATGCATTTCATTTTGTTTCAAATTTTACAAATTGACTATTATACCATATTGAAAATCATGTAGCAGACTATATCAACTGAGATCACAAAAATAACGTCCATCAATCATAAATCACATTGTATATGTATACAAGTAAATTTTCTCGATTTTGTTTTCTCACTAAGCACACATTCTGTGACATTTAGGAGAGTAAATGTAACGCCCCAAACTACTCCGTTTGGCCACGTCACTTAACATACAATTTACTTACATATTTTGTGTGCTTATATTCAATATGAGCGGAAGCTAAGGTCAAAACATGATAATAGCATGATGAGGTAAGGCATCATAATTTTCAATATAAATTTTTCACAACCACATTTATAACATGCAATCTATCATATCTATTTTGTCACACAATATGGATTTATGTAAAATCATCTAACCTATCGGGCTCATAGGTCTTACTTAACCCGCCCGTCTACCATCCACGATTTCAACATACATACTTCATACATAATAGGCTCCAAGGTCGAATGACCCGTCTTTAAATTGTTTTGCATAATATCAAGTTATATACATCATAACCTACAAAAGATCGGGCTATTCCCATCCCCAATAATCATTGATCATAAAGCAAAAAAAGTGATCAATGTAATAATAATAATAATGTAAGTATTTTCAAAAGAAGAGCATGCAAAAGATAAACACAAGCTTGTGGGGTTCTCTTGTGTTCACAACGCTCCTACCCCGGCCTTGACTCCTCAACCTGAAATTTATTGAATGAATGAGGTGAGTATTTAACAATATACTCAATGGGGAACACTATAAACAGTTATAGCTAATTGCACAAGTGAAAATATAATATATGGACTTTTCTTTACTTTGTGGAGACTAGTCTCAACCCCGTAGGGTCCAAACATCATGATGCCCCCGTTAATGAACATCTTTGGCCTTGTAGGGATGCCCGCAGACATACTACCCCCCAGGGAGGACATTAACAGGTCTATATTCGATCCTAAAAGGATCTCTGCCCCGAAGGGTCTCTTTGTCGACCCCGAAGGATCTCTGTTATGCCCCGAAGGGTCTCTTTTATTTCTGGTCCGAAGACCCTTCATACTTATACAATCAAAGCACAACAATAACTATAACCTTACACGTGTTCACAGTTTAGAGTTACCCCATCTTAAGAGACACTTTTGAATCCTTTCAACCTTGAAATACTCCCTTGCCGCCCACAAGTTGTCCACCTCGAGCCACAACACGTCACCTAGCACCTTTTTAATCATCTTTTCATTTTAGATGTCGAGTTATTCAATTAAATCATAATTTAGACCAAACTCATGCTATACTTTGCTTTAAAGTCTTCAAACATTTCCACATACACAACCATGGATATACAAGCTCATACTATGATTTTGGACTCAAAATACACATTAAAACTCTTTGAAGCATTTGATCGAACACGTTACTAGCACACATTTAAACCACATGCTCATGACTCATTTTTAAATCCTTTAGACCCAACATTTCAAATACAAACACCTTCACCCTAGGGCTCTAACATACATAAAAATCAACCCCATACAACCCTCATAACATCTCCATATAATTATCAACAAAACAAAGGGAAATTATGGCAAAAATCCAAACCCTAGCAATAATGAACCATAGGAATTCGATATAACTTCACATATAGCCTCAAGGAGGTAAATAAACCATATGTTTGAGATGTCAAAGCAAGAGGATCAATAAAAGTGAAAACCCTAATTTTTGGATAACAAACCCTAGGTTTGATTCAACAAGGAATGAGTGTTTAAATCACCAAGATGAAGAGGTATGAAGTTACCTTAGTTGATGGATGATGGTAGAAGAATCTACTCCAAAAGATGAAGAGTTTCTTGAGAGGAAGATGGAAGAAAAATCGCCCAAGAGGAGAAAAGAAATGAAGATGAAATGAATAAGTGTGGTATTTATAGGTAGAAGTCCGGCCCAGCCCGCGCGACCGCGCGAGGGGACTCTCGGCCCAGGCTCCCCGCGCCCGCGCAGCCCCGCGCCGGCGCGCGCGCCTTACCCGCCCCGCGGGCGCGCGGCCTCCCCGCGGGCGCTCACCGCCCCGCGGGCGCGCACCTTGCCCAATTCAACTCCCCTATTTAATTGGACTCACGGACATTTCCAACTCCATTTAACACGACTTAAATTATAATTTATAATTTAGCGTTAGGGTGTTCAAGGTTTTGGCAAACAAAATGCAATGCAATACACATTCATTCATTATCATATAACTCGACACTTTAGTATTAAAAATTCAAACTGTGTTATACACTCAGTATAACATTACTGTGCTATGACGTATCGGCTCGAGTAGAACAACCTGCAATAAAATAACGGCATAATACACACAAACCATCATAATTAATATTTAAACAATATTAATTCGAAATCATTTACTAAAATTATAATTTATAATTTAGCAAAAAGATCAGGGTAAATGTAATAAAACCAAGCATTGCAAGTGCTCCTCGGAAATAACAAAAAAAATGCAATTGTAAAAATTACACTAATCAGAATAATGATCTAGAGTCAGGAATCATCTTATAATGGAAAAAAATTATTAATTAGTTGAGAATCATCTCAAAATTCATTTCCAAGATCATCAACAGTTCTCAATTCTCAAAGATTATGCATGAAATAATCTAAGATGTGCATATTTATTTCTCTAAAAAATTAAAACTAGTGACTGGATAACAAATTTCTCTAAATCCATATATCAACAATTTTTTTTTGTCATGTTATATCTGAGATTATGCAATTTGGGATAATGAAAATTATATTAAAAAGCATTGATCCAAAATGGAATAAATAAATTTAAAATATAATTATTTATCTGAGAATAATTGATAAGCCATTAATTTTTCATAAACTAAACATCTTCGTTCTGTAGGAGTGAAAACCCAATATTTCAAACAAACATTTACGGATTATTGAAAAAACACTATCCAAATCATCAGGAATACAAATAATTTTCTATAGATATATATTCAAGGTAACAAAGTTGCAGAACAAATTCTCGATAAAAGGAATTGTAAACCTTGAACTTATGAATTTCAAGTTATTATTGCAAAAAAAACCACGTGCCTTATCATACACAAATTTATTCAAAGTCCTCATTAAATATTTGATTTCATAGTCTTGATTTAGAATTGTTACGTCGCAGGAAAGACAATTATTTCCTAGGGCATACCACCAATATTCACTCAATCGGTTAGAGACTCGTGCTGATAACGTGTTGTAAATCATCGTTCCCACACTCGAATCAATGCATCGTATTATAACCGTTGTAATCAAAGCAGATATAAACATAGGAAGACAAGATGCATATATAATGAACATTATCTTATTATCCACATCAATTCCATTCTTACAATAATATTTATAGAATTACAATGGAATACTAAAGGTCTATAATGTCAAGAGTCATACATTAATATCCACTAAATAATACTAGTATATTTATAACAGAGACGAGATTATTTTAGATTCCAAAGGCAAAAATTAACGGATACCTTAATTTCCAAATTATTCCTTTTTACAGGGTATTGGATGCATACAAATTCTATAAATAAAAACATTCTTCTCACCTTCCATAAATTGGCACATTGCCATGTCTAATATGTTTGTAGTGTTCTTGGAGTTCTTGAAAGAGAAAAATGAAGACGAGATTATTTTATTTTTTTAATTGACTATGGAGGATATATATTAGAGAATTTTGTTTTATTTTGCTACGGTTTTAAGTAATGAGGTCTATGAGGATATTAAAGTCTAATAAAATATTATTGGGGTTACAAAAAGTAAATTGGAGGCTTTGTTTAGAATTACCTTAAAAGTATTTAATTATTATATTTGGTGGGATATTCGGATTTGGTACTTGGGCTTTATTCGGTCAGTTGACACAATAGTAAAGTTCATTTTACATGAGTTCTTAGCCCAAACAAGTCAGCTTCACAACTTCATGGATTTTTTTTTTTTTTTTTTTTTTCTCATAGAAGATAGAACATGTTTAGAATGAATCACTCCAAAAAGTTTATTTCGAGTCTTGCGACAAAGATTAGGGTATACTATTATAAAATCTGATATAAATAAAATAACTTGATCATTATCAATTGTAAATCCTACCAACTTTATAAGTCGACTCCATTGCATATAATTTTTCACTTACGATTCACATTTCATGAGAAGTTTTAACCTATCAAGCTTATTACATAAGATCGGTATTTATTAAGTATGCACTACCGTGTAGTAGTGTCTATGGTTTTCCTCACCCTTCATCATCCAGAAAGAAAATTGTATCAATTGGATATTAACTTGCATGTGCATTGTTGATACTCTTACACGTGATGTAAAAATAATTATGTTCCTCCCGAGGTTTGTATAGGAACACCCTTTCCTGCTTTTCGGTTATGGTTATGTATTTTTTGTTTCTAATAGAGATTATTTAACCAGGAATCTAGTAAAGAAGCTCCAAATGTGCATAATGATGACCAGGGCCGGCCTTGAGATTTGGAGGTTTGTTCGATCATTCAAAATGGTGCATCTATTTATTAAAAAATGACTGCATAATAAAAGTAGCATAATCATATTTGAAGGTCACTTCCCAACAATATTAACTAAATTTCTAATACTGTACATATCATAGATAAAAAAAAATATTGCATCTCAAAACTATCTTTAATGTTCAAAATTATGAAAATGTTCGATATGCTCAAATTCTTGAGGATTTCAAAATCACCCAACTGATCATTAGTTCACTATCATCTTTGAACAACTCTAAAACAAAATAAACAACTCTAGTTTAAACAATTTCACTTTAAAATATTTCTTCTGGCATTTTTTAAAGCAAACTCGCTTATAAATTTTTCATAATCAATATTTTTTTGGCAAATCACGTTCAATAGATATCAAAGTAAGTCCAATAATTATTGTGACATGATCAATCACAAATAAGATTTAAATATCTGTAATTCTGAAAAACCTTATTTATGTACATGCAACTGCAATAGGTATGGTTAATAAAATGTTTATAGCAATATATGCATTAGGACAACTATTTAGTCTGCACAAGTAAGTTAATATATATAGAGTTGTACTTTGTTTGCTTAGGTAAAATATATCTTAATGCGTTTAGCTGTTGGAAAAACTATTGACCAAAATAGGACCACTATTCCCCATACTTTATAATATTCTCAAGATTTCATAGCATGTTTTTCAAGTAGCATCATTCAGTGAGATTTCACAATGTGCTTTTCAAATAGCATCATGTAGCTGTGAATTCAATTTATCAGAAGAAAATAAAAATACAAAGTTCTTTTCATAGGAAGTGAATTGGTCAAATCTTTTTAAGTGATCCAATAGCTCGATCTACTAAGTTAATAATTGATTATTAAAAAGACCGAATTCAATTTGAAGAGTCTTAAAGAAACCTACTCTTAATTCAATTGGAGGTCTTAAAAAAAACATACTATTAATTAATACCCTAAAAGTCCAAAATAATGTAGGGCTTATCAATTAAGTAGCTAAAACTATTTTTTTATAAACGTAATAAGTTAAAATTAATTGAATTATATACAATTTTTTTAAGTAATGAGTTAAACTTTTAAAATTATATTAGAGTTAATATACATATATTTTTTAATTAAAAATTGAAACTAAACTAATATTACTACATGTATATATAATTTTTGGTGCCCCATAATTCGGAGGGCCTTTGCGGCGCACGTCAACACACCCACAGACCGTCCCTGCTGATGACAAGAATGATGTTGCTGCCCTTGCATTGTCTTTGAAGGTAAATGAATCCCCGCTCTTGGCTTCCATTGAGTCTATTGAGAATTTAAATTTTAGTATGAATTAAGTGAGAGAAACAATCAAAATCTATGTCTCTATTAATCTGATGAAACATAAATAAACTTCAACTCTGTTTGCCTTTTGTTTTGCAGAAAAAAGCGAAGGATCTTAGCAAACAGCAATCCGCTGAGAAGATTGATGCAGCGACATACATTGCAGCTTCTAACGCGAGACCTGCTAAAAAGAAATCAAAGTATTCCTAAATGATTTGGATTGGGTTTCTATATTGTGTGATGATAAATCTGTTTTACCAAAAATTTAGATAGATTTTCTATTATTTTTGGATTAAGCAGAAAAGGGGGAATGGTTGCTGTTGTACTGAAATGTTTCATACTATTATTATGTTCTTAGAAATAGAAAGTGACTTGGGATTTTGCCAAAAGCAGTCTTATTTCTGGGTATAAAATCTCCTGTTGCCAGAGTTTTGTTTACTGCCAAATCAAATATATGTTTAAAGTTTTTAATGAGTTACAGGATTCTAGTCTCTAGATGCTAATTTCAAAGACTCCTAATGTAGTTTAAATATCATCTATTCTCGGTTTCTCCTGCACCGCCCGCCACCACCAAAGAGCAGTTTAGAGTTGAATTAACTTTGATTCTGAAAAATTCGAATAAATATGGTCACCACTGTCCCGCACAACGGTGGTGCAGAGTTGCAGCATCGCAAATAGTCGTATAAACTACTCGTATTTATATAAATAGTACTCTTCGTCTTATATTAAGTGTTGTTTTGGAAAAATTAACACATTAATACAACAATCAAATTACTTAATACACTATTATTTAATTTTCTCACTCTCAATGATTAAGTGAGACAAATGGATGATTGAACGCATTAAATGGGTGCAAATCAAGAAATAATATTATCCTTTCCACCTAGAATGTATATAGCGACATTCTTTTTGAAGAAAAAAATAACATAAATGTTAAAACGAACTTGTAACGTCCTAGAATCTATTAGCAACTACTTGACATCCGTCAGCATTACCAAAATGATTAATCCAAATTGCTAGAGAGTCCATTAAACCCACTTATATATTCATAATACCACCAATGTGGAACGTCACAAAACCCCGCCCCCACCCCTAATTTACTAATTTAATATGGGAAATTTAAAATAGAAATTAATACAATTGTCACATACTACAGATGAAAATAAATGTTTTTATTTTTCAGCAAGTTAAAAACAAATTGGCTCGTTTGACTATCAGCAAGCGTACAACAAAATATGATTAGAAAGAAAATGTTCTGTAAATATGAAGAAGTATGGTGAAGAAAAGATCAAATGTCGAGAGGAATTGATAGTCCACATATGCACCCTTTTGTCCTAACAAGGGAACATACATTTGCTCGGCTATCAACAATAATTTTTAGAGAGAGAAAGAAATCTAGGTTCCAACATCCTGCACACAAGATCGAAATCAAGTATAAAATATATTCTGTGGTGAAGTAGTAAAGCAAAATGACCAACAAGGCTGAAATTATTATTCCTCACAACACTGTATAGTGGCTCTAGGATTAATAAGCACATATATGAAATGAAACCATGTCACAACGAGTCGGCAATAGTGATACCCCAGACAACAAAGTTTTCATCCTAGTAAAATGAAAATGATGATTCTAAAGAGAGACAGTAGAAACACAAAAATAAAAACCGAGAAACAAGAAAAGTTGGCCCAAAACTGGCGATATCTGGTACAAACATGATAAAACTCATACCACTCACAGCTTGTCCTCGAAGTCAGAGAGAGGCGTCATCTGCTCCTTCAAACCCTTCCTCTTGCGGATCTCCGCCACGAGAGTAGAAGCCTGTGTTCCTGATTCAAGAGGATCCGAAGCCATCATGTCCCAATGATCAAACACGCACTGAGGGAACGCCTGACCCGAGGTCGCAGCTCTCAAGGTGCTTGAGAAACCAAAGGATTCCACCACAGGAAGGTATGCCTTGATGTTGTACAGAGGAGTGCCCGGCCTCTGCATTTCCTCGAACACATGACCACGCTTCTGATTCAGAACACTGTATATTCCACCAAGGGCTTGCTCCGGTGCCTGGATCTCCACAAGGTACACAGGTTCCAAAAGCCTAGGCTTAGCTGTAATCTGCGAGGCATAGATGACCCTCCTAGCAGTGGGAATCACCTGACCACCGCCTCTGTGAATAGCATCAGCATGAAGAACCACATCACACACCTCAAAGCAAATTCCCCGCATGTTCTCTTCAGCCAATGGACCTTCCTTAGACGCCCACTGGAAACCGGCAACAACAGAATCCTTGATTTCATTCAAGTACTGTACTCCCTTACACATATCAACCACCATGTTGGGTCCAGTAGTTTCTGGACCAAAGCACCAAATTTTCTTAGCAAGTTCCTTGTCCCAACCAAACTCCTCAGACAAGATCTTCGATCGAACCTTGGGATCATCCCTAGGACCAATGCGCCCATCATCAATGGCCTCAGCAAGTCCCTCTTCCATCGGTCTGGCTTCCATGTACAGACGATTGTGCTTGTTAGGTGATTTGCTCATAACTGTACGGCAAGACCTCTCAAGTACCGTCTCACGGAAGGAAACAACGGGATCGGATTTTATGATCTCAGCCCCACCCATGAAATCATCCTGCAAGTCCTTCAGGCAGATCTCAAGGTGCAACTCCCCAGCACCAGCAACAATATGCTCTCCAGACTCCTCGATAGAACAGACAACCATAGGGTCGGACTTGGCCAAACGCTTCAATCCTTCAACAAGTTTTGGCAGGTCAGATGCAACCTTGCACTGCACGGCAACTCGGACAACAGGCGACACGGAGAACTTCATTGCTTTGATTGGATGAGCATCAACTTCTTTCTCGTTCGTCAGGGTAGCATTCTTCGTGATGTATTGATCCAGCCCCACCAAAGCAACTGTGTTCCCACAAGGTACATCTTCAACAGTTTCCTGCCTCTTACCCATCCAAATGACAGTTCTCTGTACACTCTTGGTGTACAAGTCCTTCTTCTCTCCGGGAACATAGTTCGGACCCATGATTCTGACCTTCAGACCAGTTGAGACTTTTCCAGCAAACACACGGCCAAAAGCAAAGAACCTACCCTTGTCATTGGCTGGAATCATCTTCGACACGTAAAGCATGAGAGGTCCCTCAGGATCACAGTTCCTGATTGCGGTAGCATAAGCATCATCCAGAGGTCCCTCGTACAGGTTCTCAACACGATACTTCTGAGCTGTAGCAGGTGAAGGAAGATGGAATATCATCATTTCCAAGAGAGCAGAGCTGGCAGGAAGCCATGTTTGCATGACGCGCTTCATCAAAGCTTTCCCCATCAAATCCTTCTCATCAGACTTCATCGTTATGCCGAGCTTCTGCAACATTGGCCACAACTTATCTTTCTGGTCATTCATGCAAGTGTTGATGACCACCTTGATAGGTTCATAACAGAACTGAACAAATCCACGTCTGCATGTAGCAGACCCAGTATTCTTTGAAGTCCACTTCTTGGTAGTGGGATCAAAGAAATTCTCTCCCCACAGCCTCTCCATCATCTTGGCCTCATCAACACCAAACTTGGCCGCATACATCTTAGCAAAGTTCGTCAATGTAAAAGCCCAACCGTGCAGACCAGCAGAAAAAGCAACAGTAGCTTTCTCCGGGTAGACCTGTACATCACCAAGTAAGGGATCCTCATATGTAGCCATGATGACGTTAGCATTTTCAATGACCCTCTGGAAAGTCTGGTATGCTTCCTCTCCATCCACTTGGAGTTCAAGGAAACATCTGTCCATTTTATTGACAGTCAGCACAGGCCTAATTCTTTCACCAAGAGCCTGTCGGAGAACGGTCTCTGTTTGGACGCACACGCCTTCAACACAGTCCACCACAACAAGAGCGCCATCAGTGATGCGCAGAGCAGCTGTCACTTCAGATGAGAAATCGACGTGTCCGGGTGAATCAATAAGATTGATGAGATACTCATTTCCATTTCTTTCTCCCTTGAAACGCTTCAAAGATTCATCAGTCATTTCATAATACAATGAGATACCGGTGGACTTGATAGTAATACCACGTTCCGCTTCATCAGCCCTTGTGTCAGTCATTCTAACATCCCCAGCAACCTCTTGGGCAATAATACCAGCAGCCGCAACAAGAGAATCTGTAAGAGTGGACTTTCCTGCAATACCATTCAAAAACAAATATTACCTAATGTTTCAATCTAGATCAACAAATATTCATATCAATAATGCAGCTTCCTTACCATGATCGACATGGGCAATAACGGACATATTACGAATGTTATGCTTGTAGTCCATAATCCTCCGGAGCTCATCTGATGTGAACTTCACCTACAAACATCAACCAAATCTGTATGGTTAAATCCAATAACCGAATCCTACAACCACATTAAAACTGCAGAGTCAAATCTGCAGGCTTACCATTTTTACTAGAGTTATATATGAGACTATACTCACTTCCTCCAGAAATCACCTGCAACTGACAATAAAAGAAGAATATTAAGCGATTTTAATTATTGACTCAGTGTCAATGCACAGTGCTAGATCTTGTAATCAAAAGGAAAAGAGTGTTTAATGAACAAATATAAACACAGTGATATATATTTCAATTTCTGCAATCACAAGAAATGTAAATAACTAGTGAGCACGCTGCTTCTAATTATTATTATCCCCATAAAAAAAAGTATTGTTTGTTATCAACCATTGAATACACGAGAGTAAGGTTCTGCGCTCACAAAAATAAATGGATACTAAAACAACCAGGCGACTGGATAGCAATCTCGCAGCATAAATCACAACTTACAGAAATATTCACCAATTTCTACGAGAAAACTAAATTAAGAATGAGCATTTTTTTTTCCTACAGCCTTATAAACGAACTCAAAAGAAGAAATTCCGGAAGCAGTTGACACTTCTCCTCAGAAAATCAAAATACATCTAACTGATATATATATATGTATATATATATATATATAGAGAGAGAGAGAGAGAGAGACGGCAAAAAAATATTCTGATTAATATCACATGCGTCAATTTAAGCATCAGCTGAGGAAAAAAAATGCAACAAAATCATGATAACTGATGCGATAAATTTTCAGGTAATAAACTAATAATATGTTTGGCCAAATTCAACCAGATCAAATTAAAACTACAGGTGATACATCCGAAACATGAATACATACGATTCCAAAATTCCAATTTAATTCATGTAAAGGAACAAGATCGTAGTAAAAATATCAATCAAATAAATTGAGGACCATCAAATTTCAACGTGCATGCCAATCAGTTTATGAGTAAACAACTAAACATTGAAAATCGAGCGAATATATACGCTTAAATTCATAAAAAAAAAAAAAAAAAACTATAAGCAGTAGAGATTATGGAGAAAATGAAGAAGCAGCAGCACTTACAAGAGTAGCAGCTATCTGGAGATGAGAATCGGGCGACGGTGAGTGTTCTCAAACTCTAATAATAAGACTTGATTGAAATCGCCGATCCCCAGTATTTATACTATCTGGATGCAAAACTAGGTTTAGTGAAGATTCTGTGTTGTACAGTTTGGAAATTATTACTCAATCTCAATTTCTCAAGATATTTTGCCTCAAAAATAAAAGAAAAAAAAATTCAAGATCTTTATGCTTGGGCTTGCTTGGAGCCCAAGTGATTTTCTGGTTTCTGATAATTGAGAGAGAACCCGGATGGACGCACGTACTTAATTATAAATTTATAATCTTTAGTCAAATATTATTATACATATTTGTTTGGCTAAAATCAATGACAAGTCAATTACGTTGTGTTAATTATTGTATACTAGTATTTCTCCCGTATGATGTACGAAAATTATTTTATACGTTTTTAAGTTTAAAGTTTAAGAATAGTTAATATGTTTACAATAGTAGTAGTGGTATGTGGTATTAATATAAAAGTCCTAAGCTTAGAACGACAAAAAAAGAGATGAAATGTGAAAGCAATAATCGAACTTATACCACTGAGAGGCAAAATGAATTTAATTTCCCAAAAAAGAAAAAAAGCAATAAAAAAGAAAAAGAAAATAAAAAAATTATGCAAAGTAATTGAATGTAATGTTTAATTAAATTATTAAATTAATTAATATGTAATACTTAAAAAGGAACATTGTGCTAAGGATTATTTAAGAAAAAAAAATCCTCAACTTAAAAAAAATAATAACTAATAAATAATGGAATACAATAAAATCATTAAATTAAATACAATAATTTACAATGAAATGTGGGCTGGAGTTATTGAAGAAGAAGAATACTAAATCTACACAAAAGGAAAAAAATAAATTTAAACATAAAAAATAACAAACAATCAAATATAATTAAATTATTAAATTAAACTACATACAATATTAATTGAAAATGAAATGTGGAGTTGCAATTATGGTAGAATAAAATTTATAAATTTAAAATAAAAAATAATAAAAACTTAAATGTGGGGAGCAAGTTTTCTTGTTTTTAGTAATTGTTAATGATGCATTAAAAATCAAACTTTTCATTCTCCCTGTAGAAATAGTTTATGATTGAATTACCTAAAAAATAAACTAGTATTTCTCCCGTACGAATGTACGGAAATCGGTCTACACATTTTAAGTTTAAATTTTGATGATAGTTGAAATGTTGGTTGTAATAGTATTAGTATATAATAGAAATAATTATACATTTATCAAATGTTAGTTTACAATATATATAATATTATATTTCAAATATATTCATAAAAACATCTAGAATGTTTTTTTATGGTTTTAAACTAAATCAATTGGAGATCTATTTACCCCAACTGCGTATGAACACATACCACATAGTAATATTATTTTTCAATAGACAAAATTAATTTCTCTATTTGATATATTTAACATATTAAATATATTTTATACGGCCACATATAAATTAACTAAATATATTTCATCCACAGTATATGTAATAACCCAAATTCAATAATAGAGGCCCAATGAATATTTTAGAGCCCAAATGCTTAAGTTGTAATCATTTTAATTTAATAAAAGGCCCAAATGATGGGCTTCCTAGCCCAATTATGATTTTATTTTTTTACGGTTCAATTATTATCGAAACGAGACGAACAAATACATTAGACGATAGTGCTCATCGATACGAATCTATAGAACTTGATTTCATCTTTGTTAGACTTCAATTGACCAAGTTATGATTTAATCATTGATTTAATTGGACTTAGGGTTAAGTTATGGAGGGGTATAAATACCTCCTCATTACCACTTAAGCCTCCTAAGCTCATTTCATTTCATTCAAATGGGATCAACCCCATCTCCCCTCTCTCTCTACTCCTCCCCTCGCCACCACCACCTCCGCCGCCGGCCACCACCGCCGCCGCCTCCTCCATCGCTAGAAAATATTTTCCGGCGAGATTTTTGACATGCAATACCATTTTTGGAATTCTCTTTTCATTCTCTATATGATTCTTAAGTTATTTTTGCGATTTATCTATGATAAGGCCTCCGATTTTCGGATCTAAAAATGGGAAAACCCCTAGCCTTTGAGAAATTATCTATTTATTTTCTAATTGTTAAAATAAATAAATAATAATTATTAATAAATATGATATTAGTTTTTTAATTAATAGAATTTATAAAAATAACACAATAACTACAAATTATAAAATAAATTAATATTATCTTCAAACCCTTCAAAAATAATGATGTTAATATATATACATACATATCATATATATTAATAAAATGTAATGAGATAAAATTTAATTAGCTAAAATATTTCATAAATTTGAAAGATTGATGTCAACAATTATTATTATTATTATTATTATTATTATTATTATTATTATTATTATTATTATTATTATTATTCTCTTTTGGGTTTTTTTTCAATTTTTTGTTTGTCATTAAAAGTTCCCATTAATTATAAGCACTTTGATTACACGATAAGCGGATGGAATCATAAGCTACAGCATATGAAAATTTTAATTGTGTAGCATGAAGTCTTGCACAAAATGTAACAGAAAAATTCATTAACACCATAAAAGTATATTAATTAGAATTAAAAAAAGATTAAATTTTAACTCTATTTTGTTTTAAATGAATGAGCCTCTTTTATCTATTTTTTGCCCATTAAAAGTTCTCTTGTTCCTTTATTTACACCATAAGTAATATTAGAATTTAAAAACTAAAAATTTAAATGGTTGCCATTCAAAATGCCCGTTAATTATATAATAAGTCATTTGATTACACCTAAAGTTGTATTGGAATTAAAAAATTGAAAATTCAAATATTTTCGATGGGCATTTTGTTATTTTGGTGATTTTTTTTATAGAAAATCTAAAGAATTAAAGACGTGAATGGTTATTAATTGTCATCTATTCGTGTTTTGGTAAATTATTTTTTTATTTAACAAAATCTAAAAAGTTAAAAATATGTTTACACCATAAGTAGTATTAAAATTTTAAAAATAAAAATTTAAATATTTTTCATGGGCATATTTTGTTATGTTTTGGTGATATTTTATATTTAGAAAATCTAAAAAATTAAAGATGTGAATAGTTGTTAATTGTAATCTATGTTTTGGTGATATTTTTGTATTTAAAAAATCTAAAAAGTTAAAAAATTTGAATGAGCGAGGAATCAAATGAATATGAAATTTAAAAATATGATTGTAAGGGGATTTGTCGGCAAGTTTGGTGGACGGAGGAATCGAACCTATGAATACTTGAGAGCGCAGTGAAGCACCTCAACCAACTGCCCTACAAGGCTACTTGCTTTAGTTTTTGGCAAATAATTATTTTTTAATAAAGTTTTGACTGATTTATTTTTATGACAATTTTACCCCTGCGATTTTACTTTAATATATTTATAGATAGATAGATTATGCATTGAATTGAGACATTTATATTTTACTAATGAAGATTAAACCAAAAAAACTAACCAGGAGGGTAAAAAAAAACAAAAATGAAGCATTAAAACAATACTAAACAAAAGATAAGTTACTAATGACATGAATAAAAAAATTATACATTTAGAATGAAAAAAAAAATGAAAATGAATAGATATTGTATTAAAAAAATTTCAATCAATTCAATAAATAGTTAAATCATTAAATAGAACAATTGAAAAAAAAGGCTATTGTAGCAACATTTAAGGAAAGTTAACGAAAAAAAAGAGATGAATTGCGGAAGCAATAATCGAACCTATACCACTAAGAGACAAAATTAATTTTAGTTTTTCAAAAAGGACAAAAAAAAAAAGAAAATCGAAAATGAAAATAAAAGAAACATTTAAGGAAAGTCCAAAGCTCTGAAAAAAGAAAAAAATGAACTGCGAAGCAACAATCAAACCTATACCAATAATACCACCGAGAGGCAAACTGATTTTTTAAAAAAAGAAAAAAAAACTTAAAAAGCGAAAAAAAAAATCACGAAAAACGAAGAAGGAAAAAAAAATGGTACCGGAGGGGTACAGTTTCAAAAACGAAAAAAACTGAAAAAGCAAAAAAAAAAACCACAAGAAACGAAATTAAAGAAAAAAGGTAGGATGGTAGCCGCACGGTTCGATCCCAAGCTGATCAAGGTTTTGATATTCCTCACAACCAATACATCAGAACGTAAGCTTATCAATTTTTCAACAAAAATTATTTTTAAATCAAGTTTTTCACTGATTTTTTTATGACAATTTTGCCCCTGCGATTTTGCTTTAATATATGTATAGATTTGTTGGATATTTTATTTCACTAAAAATTCGATTTACAAGTGTA
The DNA here is from genome assembly GCA_026008535.1 of Perilla frutescens. Taxonomy (NCBI): domain Eukaryota; kingdom Viridiplantae; phylum Streptophyta; class Magnoliopsida; order Lamiales; family Lamiaceae; genus Perilla; species Perilla frutescens. The sequence goes on from BRKX01000004.1 coordinate 12,111,032, forward strand.
TAGAGTGAAAATTATAGTAATTATAGTAAAATTATGATGAACAAAGTTATATCCATAATGATTGACAATGCAATTCAACTAAGTACTTGATTTTATTATTTTACTTTGTCTAGATACTCAAAATTAAAGGTTTTGATTTTCAATAATTAAGTAAAACTAATTAAACTTTGCAAATAAAAAAAAAAATATAAAACTCAAAGAACGAGAAACTTACGGAGAAAGTAGATTATAAGGTGTTAACATTTAATGGATTCTACAATTCAAATTATCATATTGAATTGATTTAATTTTAATTCTTGTAGAAGAATCACTAAAATAATTACAACATCTCTCTTTCGAGTAAGTTATATAAGTATAAAAATAGATTTGACTCTAATTTTTATCTGTCGATCTCGAATTATTATCTAACTCCAAATGGCACTTCATGTTTATTGTCCTCACAAAACCCAACTACCAATCTCTCGATCTAGTCGACTTGTGTTATGCAATCTTAATCCATTAATATACTAACCACTCTCGAGTGATAATAAATTAACTATGCATGTGTAAATGTTTGTGAGACAATTATACAAGACAACACAATTTGTAGCACCCCGGAAATTTTCAAACGTTTTACTACTTTTAGTTTATTCTTAAATATAATATTATTGAATCTTATAAGTTGCGCCAACTAGTTAATATATATTTTAATATGACTGAGCGAGTTATATTAAATGAATGTTACATTTATTTATTTATTTATATTAGTTTAAGCCCAATTCTATTTTTCACATGGTCCAGTGTATTTTATTCAAAGCCCAAGAATTTTTTTAAGTCTATTGTTTGAACCCTAAACTTAAATTACCATATCCAAGTAATTCATGTTTTGGAAAGAAATCAATCCAATATTTTTCCCTTGCCATAATTAATCCTCAATTTCTAGTATATATGTAACACCCCAAAGTTAAATAATAGGCCCAACTATATTTTATTTATGATTTCATGGCCCAAATATCTAAATTTAGGCATTTTAATGTTGAGGTCCAATTTATGGGTTTTTTAGCTCATTTACATTTTTAATTATTTCCGATAGCTATAGTTAACGAAACGAGATGATCGAATATGGTAGATTACAGTGATCGTCGATACGAATCCATAGAATTTGATTTCACCTAAGTGGGACTTCATTTGGCCAAGTTATGATTTAATTAGGAATTTAATTAAATTTTTAGGTTAAGTTAGGGATGGGTATAAATACTCCTTTTAACACTTAGCTAGGTCATTCTTGAGGATCCACTTTTAGGTCAGCCCCCCCCCCCTCTCTCCCTCTCCCCTCCCCTCCTCACCGCCGCCGGTCAAAAAAATTCCGGTGACTTTTTTTTAAACATGCAATTATGTTTTTGGACTCCTCTTTTTCTCCTCTTTCTTATTCTTTTGTTATTTTTAAGAAATTTTGAGGTTTAGGCTTCCGATTTTTGGATCTAAGAATGGGTTAATCCCTAGGCTATCAATACTTCATTTCTTTCTTCATATTTCAACTTTATTTTCGATGTTAGTATATATATATATATATATATATATATATATATATATATATATATATATATATATATTGTGATTTAAGGGTTGTTTTGGATGGATGATTTAAAAATATGTTCTTAATTTTATTTATGGTGTTCTTGGTGTTCTTGGACATTTTAGAGGCTAAATGGTGGATTAATGAAAAAAAAAATGGAATATGATATGTGTGTATGTGTGTGCCGTGAGTTGTGTGTGTTCTGGGCGTGTGTTTGTGTGTGTGTTTATTTTTATTTTTTTATTTTTTTTCTTAGATCTATGAAACTATTTAATAAATAGTATAGGTTAATATTTCCATAAAGTTGAGTAGCTCAATGGTTGATGTTTAATTTAATATTAAAATGGTCTAAGGTTCAAATCTTCTTGCATGCATTTTTTTAAAATCTCTTTTTGTAATTAATGTCCTCTGTTTCAACTTTAATTAATTAAAATCATGTATAAATTTTAAAAATGGTATCTAGCTTAATGGATATGTTTAGATTTGTTAATTAAAAGGTCTAAGGTTCAAATATTTTTGCATGCATTTTTTTAAATCTCTTTTTGTAATTAATGTCCTCTGTTTCAACTTTAATTAATTAAAATCATGTATAAATTTTCAAAATGGTATATAGCTTAATGGATATGTTCAGATTTGTTAATTAAAAGGTCTAAGGTTTCAAATCTCCTTGCATGCATTTTTAAATCTCTTTTATTGTAATTAATGTCCTCTGTTTCAACTTTAATTAAATAAAAGCATGTTATAAATTTTGAAAATTGTATGTAGCTTAATGGATATGTCCAGATTTGTTAATTAAAAGGGGAAGGGTTCGAGCCCTCCTAATGCAGTTTTATTTCATTTTTACCTAAGATGATTTTAAACCTTATATAATTAATAACACCATTTAATTTTTGAAAATAGCATATGGTTTAATGGTTAGTGTTCAGATTAATACTTGAGAGGTCTATGGTTCGAATCATGTTGAAGTAATTTTTATTCCTTTTCAATCTTTTATCATATATAAGAGCTTTCTGGACTATATATATAATTAATTATGGATGATTAATTTCGAAAATAAGGCTTAGCCCAAAATTCCTTTTTAATCTTTTATCATAAGAGCTTTCTGGACTATATATATAATTAATTATGGATGATTAATTTCGAAAATACGACTCAGCCCAAAATTCCTTTTTAATCTTTTATAATAAGAGCTTTCTGGACTATATATATATATATATAATTAATTATGGATGATATAAAAGAGCTTTCTGGACTATATATATATATAATTAATTATGGATGATTAATTTTGAAAATAAGGCTTAGCCCAATGGTTAAGTGTTCTGTTTGTGTTTAGGGGATCCAGGATTCAAAATCATTTGATGCAGTTTTAATTCTTATTTTGTGTATTTAATTCAAAGCACTTATTGAACTATTTAATTAAAACAGTTTGTTTTATGTTGTATAAAATCATTCAATATAGTGGTTAAGATATCATTATTTTACATTTAAGGTCATGGGTTCAAATCTTTTTTACTACGATTTTATTTATGTATATAATTATTTTATTTCTTTTTCTATTTTTGTTTAATTTTTGATTAAATTCAAATTAAGCATATTATATTATAAGCGATACTTTATTAGTATATTATTATCTTTTTAAACCTCACTTTAAGTATTATGATTTTAATCCATGTGATTAAGATATATTATAATCGATCAAGGACTCGGGTATAGCTTAAAGCTAGGATTACCCGTTTGACCTTTAAGCATCGTCTTTTCACGATTTTATTCTTTAGAATTATCCTTATACCCTTATCTATGTTATAGAATAGGCTAATGATCTTAATAAGCTTCTAAGACATAGTCTTTATGTGTAGGGTCTTAATCTGAGGCAGCAGGTTTAGTGTAGCACCCCGATCCCGAAAGATCGTGGAAATGGACGCCACGGGGGTTGGAATTAAGAAGCGGAATAGAAATGGGGTAATTAAATTAATGACGGGGTGTTAATCCAAAAGGATTAATGTTTGGAATAAAATTTAACAACCGAGTATGCCAAAGATAGGTTATGCCTTTCAAAAAATTAGACAGCATAACCTCTGTAACTAGAGCGAATCCCCGTTTATAACGGCTTATAAGAGAAGAATGGAAGCTGTAATAATTCAATAAGCCCTTTCATAGGCCAAACGGAAACAAATAACCAGATACCAACAATTAATAGACCCATTCATAGGTCGACAAAAGAAACAGACACCAATATGCTGAACAAATGACGCCCTTCCATAGGCCAAAATGAATGATCAAATAGACATAACGAAAGACGAACTTCCTCCCCTTGGAATAATTATGTAGCTAAGCATATGATACATGTTAACTAGGAAGTCAACAAATGTTCAGAATCAGAGAAGCAGAATCATATCAACAAAATACCAAGATCAGAGTTCTTAGCATTTAGCAAAAGAATACCATAAGTGCGAAAGCTCAATTCTTAACAGAATACTAACAAAAAGGGACAACGAAAAAATATGTAAATCATAATAGCCCATATCTCAGCCTCGTCACCTCCACGCTCCAGCCTACTTACCTGAAAATGTTTGAAAAGATTTGGGCTGAGTATTAATGCACTAAGTGGGCAAGTTTTACAATTCAAGTTATGCAAATCATTTTATTAAAGTAATCTATCTGTGTTCATGCAGGTAGTGAAACTTAGGAGGTTTAAAAGTTGGAAGCAACCTAAGTTCACCAAAACATTTTATCGTGAAGCACTTAAGAGTATAACCCGTCACTGTCCGCAACCAAAACTACATCACCAGCGCATAACGTTGAGTATGGCCATAGTATACCCAAAGAGTATAACCAATAAGTGTTTCATTTTAGTCTCACCGACAAGGAGTAGGGCAGGACAAACAATGCATGCATACTGTAGCTACTCACATTGACACAGCGCTGGTTTATGAGACTCCGACAACATACAGCAACATGTAAATATTTAACACAGATAGTCACATATGCAATTTTGACAAAAGCAGAGCTTAATAACTCGAAAGATACAATTTACAAAGATATAGTATAGTATAACCCACCTGGTTAGCTAATAGTAGATGAAGCTTTACACGTGTCTTGCAAATCCTAATTAAATATGGGTCTCGGGTTCGGACCTACAAAGGAGAAACTACCTATTAGTATCATGCTAGGCCTTGAAACTATAACATAAGGTAAGCTTCAACTTAGGATAGATAAATGATTTTTTTCTAAGTTAAACTAAATGTAATACGAATATTCTAAACTAATAAAACGACTTCAGACTACAATGCGCAACATTAGGATTTCATTCTCAACTCAACACTTTAGGGAATTAAATTCAGCGAATATTTTCGAGTAAAGCCGTCCAAAAACATTTGGAAAAGGTGGAGGTCGATCACTTACCATTTTACTCGATTCTGATCAAATTTAATCTACGAGTCTTTCTGGCTTTCAGAAAATTACCAAATTTAATTGATAACATACTTCACATATAACAATGCAAGTGTGAAAATTTCATGATTTTCAGACGACACATGAAAAAGATACGAATTTAAATACACGATTTGAATAATTGGGTAAACTCAAAAATCTGCCTGGACAAAAATGGAATCTATAGCTAAGTAGAAAATCCACCATAGAGAATAAATGCTGAAGGAACCTTTTTGTTAGGACAGATCTAACAAACATTTTGAAGCAATTCTAACTAAAATGCAATTTTTGAAAATGAGACATTAACTTCGAAAAATCATATTAAATTCATTTCAACACGAAACGGAGCACCGTCTGCGGCCACACTTCAATCTCAACGGGTACCACAATCGGTCAGAAGGGATCAAAGGCTAATTCCGGCCACACCGGCCGAAAAGCTGGTTGGCGGAAATTCCCGCCACAAATTTTAGCTGAAAATGTATCGGTCTTGATCGAGCTCGATACTCGTTGAATTTTCGCTCAAAAGTATAATTTTTGATAGTGCAGAAAATAAGGAATTTAATGGTGTAATTAGATCAAAGATCGGACGGCTAGAACATAAATTCGAACTGGGCAGATTTATAATATAATATTCGGATCCGGATTTCAAACGACGAGAAATCAAAAATCTATTCCGGTTAACTACAAGATCCAAATGATCAAAGACTATTTATAAAAAGAAGATTTCTAATACGACTATCCAGGAAGAGTAGATCTGAGATTTACATAAAATGAAAACGGGGAAAAATACCGAAAACTCACAACATCAAAAATCGGAATCAGTAGAATTAAAGATAATCGAAATATAAGCATATTTAGAACTTGAAATTTCTAAATTCATCGGTCCGAATGACCAGAATCGGAGAAAGTACCTTCTCCGAGGGATTGGCGGCGGTCACGATGATTTTCCATCGTGATCATCCTTCGTGTCATCATTTCAATCATGTATTCGTGATCTACGCGTTGACACCTTCAAAATGACTATTTTAGAATTGAAATAGGAAACTAGAGTCGTACATTCTCTGGAAGCTGCTCGGCGTTTCGATTTTGAAAATGAATGAAAAATGAAACCTTAAGCTCCTATTTATAGAGGAAAAATAAATAGGATAATAACGAATAAAAGAAAGAGGATAATGATGGAAAAAGAATAGGATAATTAAGAATAAGATAATCTTTTGAAAAAGAAATTGGATAATGATGGATGTGCCTTTTTCTATTAAATTTATTATTTTCCAATTTAAAGTTGTGCCAAGAGTTCATTTGAACTCGAAATTTGAAATTTCAAAAGTTGGCACGATTCTTGAAATATTTTCTATCAACCCGAGAAAAATATCATAACACATTTTTAAGGTAATTTTTGACCAAATTAGATTTAACAGATTTCCCTGGCTGCGATTTTCCTTTATTTGAGTCATTTAAGGACCCAACTTATTTTCTAACTTACCAGAGGGTAACATAAGTTGAATAAAATCTTCTAAAATATTTCGGAGTATTACATTTAGCTCGTGCAAATTGAGATTAAAGCGAAAGCTACTTTTAGCTAGAAGGTGGGATTACTTACCAAAATCCTTTCGAAAATGTATTTAAACTTTCGTCCATTATGGAAAAATGAATTATGATTTATGTTTATGTTGCTCATTGTGGATTTGATACGACTCGTATGAGGATTTTCGAATATGTCATGAATATGCTATAGATGATGTGTGATCACATTAGAGTCGGTCTCCACTATGTTTAATTAGCGTATGAATTATGACGTCAAATGTGAAGTTTTTATTGTGATTATTGTTACTCTTAATGCAAATTATGGGATGAATGTATGAGTATGTCCACTGAGTGTTTTCTAACACTCAGCCTCATTATTTAAAATGTTTTTCAGGTAATTGATGACGGTAGGTGGCGGATGTGGACCAATGGGAACCTTTTGTTTTATAGTTGACCGTCTTTTGAATTTATTATTTATGGTCAAACTATTATATAATTCGAGAATTTTTATAATTTGAGTGCTGTCCGAATTTTTATAATTCGAGAAAATGATTCATGTTAGTTTGCGAAAAATTTATTGTGATTTTCTTTTATCGCGTGTGTTCCCGTTAGCGCACTGGACCTCCGGTTTCGGGGCGCTATATATGGTATCAGAGCGGGTCTACGAATCTGTAGGCCTGCGGAGTGATTTTCAAAATGTTTTTGAAATATTATTTGCAAGAAATTGTTACTTACCCATGGTCCCATGTCCACGCCTCGCCTCGCCCAATCAGGTACAAATTTTATGAAAATAAATCTTTGTTAAGCAAAGTATATTTCAGGCAAACGTATATTATGTTTGAGAAATTATGATAAAGCAAATACTTGATTACATTGTATTTCAAGCTCAAGTTATTGGAAATCTATTAGTTTGCCTTATTATGAAAATGTTTTATCCAAATACTTATGATATGATCCCACCATAGGATGAACCTAGATGGACTTGGGCATAATTAAATTGCCTGTAAGTTTTCACTTGCTTAGTGAACTATGTTGGACTATTTATGCGGTACACGATATATTTTGAGAATTATAGCTCTGACTAAGAATCGGGTAATCTTTAGTATATTCATACGATCGAGATAATTCGACGAACTAGAGAATGACACCGATGAAGAGCTCCTACATGATGAAAATTTTAACTTGAGCTATAGATGACCTTACTCTATTCTATCGATAGTTAATTACATGGTATGAGTACTTTGATCAGATACAAGTACGCTGTAAATTAGATGAGCTATGCAAAACCTAATGATAAATATTGACCTAGTAGACGGCACATGATGTAAAGACAATTATGATGATGTCCCGTGCGATATATGAACAGTTACACATAAGTTGCGATGCAATTTCTTAAGATTATGAAATTTCCCTTTATGAAATACCGATTGAGAACTATACGTAGTCTCACTATATTTTACGGACTAGCTATATGTGGTTATGAAATGCGCATAATGCAGTTACCTACTAAGTATCCTGAATTGAATTTAGAAACGACTACGATAGAAAAATTTCATGGTAGTTAATTCTTATGAAATACGAAAGAGATATTCTCTACAGGTGCAAATAAAGAAGTATGAGTTCAACTCTACACGATGTTGATCATAATCAATCTTGACAAATTCAATGCTTTATGATCTATGTTAAGTGTTAAGAACTACGTAAATAGCTATTACCTCAAATGATATGTCAGTAGACTTCCTTCTACTTAATATGAATTGAACACCTAACGAGACATTATAAGTTAAATCAACAAATGATTTCAACGATACGACTGTTAATCTTCCACAATCATGGTGAACCTGAAAGAAGAAGAAGAAGAAGAAGAAGAAGAAGAAGAAGAAGAAGAAGAAGAAGAAGAAGAAGAAGAAGAAGAAGAAGAAGAAGAAAAAGAAGAAGAAGAAGAAGTTCCATTGAGAAGTATGCAGTACGATATGAGTTGGAATAGATTTAATTTTCAATGATAGTTATTTTAAGGCAGATATGCACATGATAGAATTAAATGAATGATTTAATGTTACCCTGAAAAATGGATCAACTTGAGGATAACTGTTAAACAGTATGATGCCATGAGGAAAAGGTAATACTCCAAACACCGAAGGAAGAAGATTTCACTTTTTGCGAATCAAAATAAGTGCTATGGTACTCAATATATTATCTATGAAGGCAATGAATGCGATTAAGAAGAAAGAATGTCAGGTTTTGATAGCAAGTTGGACAGGTGACATGACGAATGGAAGAGTTAATCATCGAAGTAGTAATGCAATGGAACAGTAAGGTTGAAACAATCAATATGATGGAGATTATGGGGAGTTCACATCGATAAATGAATATTTCTCCGCGAGCTCGCAAACAATTTTGTTCATCGAAAGAAATAGAATATGACAATGGCTAATATGAATGAAAATAGGAAAAATATTGAAGGTTTTGTATCCGCAAGATATAAATAAGAAAAAGTATATTTCATTCATAAGGAATAATGATGAGTTGGAATGAAAAATCACTACCAAAAAAACGCTCATAGATAATGGATTTTAGCCGTTATGTATGTGAAAAAAGCTCTGTTACGTATATTGGTGTTATCTATGCTGCGCTCATACATAACGGAATAATATCCGTTATTTATGTTATTAAACATAACGGTTGTAGCAACAAACATGACATCGGATATTACGTTATCTATAACTCTCATACATAACGGTTTCTTCTATTATGAAAGTTTAACTATCTCCGTTATCTATGAACATTTACATAACGGGTTTTTTTTCATACATAACACTTTTCATTGCGTGATCTATTACTGTTATATATAACGGTTTTTACCGTTATGAAAATTCATTTTTCTCTGTTATGAAATATACCACATGGATTAATACATAACGTTGTTTGTAATTTAGATAACGCTTTTTTTACATTATGTATGTTTTGATACATAACAGATTTTTACCGTTATTAAATATATTTAATTTTTGTTATCTTTAGGTCTTATACATAACGGTCTTTTAGTTTCACTGCCATCATGTATGTTTCCAATTAGTACCGTTATGTATGTCTGCTACAATTTTTTTATAGATTTTCAGCAATTAAAATAATTCTAAAATAATAAAAATAACTGAAATTCCCATAAATCATCGTATATCTAATTCAAAAAAATATTCATACATTCATCCGAATATAGTCAACATTCTAAACATGTTTATATCATACTAATGTCCAAAAAAAGATAACATATATATTGCAACTAGCTAGCTAGCCATTTTGATCGGAATAACTTTTTCGGCGATTGACAGGCGCCCATGCAACTCAACTGCTCAACTATAAACCTGCCACAGTTGGAGAAGTAAGTGATAACAATTAATCAACACAATACTCAACAACAATCCAATCTCAACTAAGATGACATAAAATATATTCCTCAAGAAATTTCGGTGAGGTTCCAGGCTGGTCTTGTGGCTTTAAGTCCAGAAAACCACCTGTACCTCTGAAGCATAGATAGCACTTCAAAGATTTGCAGAATGAATTATCAAAATTTACGGCAAATGCAAATGTGAGAAATGGAGGAAAAGTCATTCAACACTCCATTAAATAATAACCCACTTTTCTCCGCTACAAACCAGAGAATATATTATATACTTGATGAGGAATGACACGAATTGCTCGTCAAGTATGAGTTATATAATGGATACATTGAAATTAGATATATCAAATCTCCAATATCAATATATTTGATGCTCTTATACTGTTGTGTATATACTTGCAAAACGCATCATAATAATTGCCACTGTCGTGGCCAAAAATATTCCAATATCAAGACTAGGTAAACAAAGAGTTCATCTCATAAAAAAGAAGCAAATCCAAACAATAGAATAAAAACTTGAAAAATGAAATACCCACAATATCAAATATAAACAAGACACAACACAAACAAACACAAAGAAGAAGAAATTTTCTAGACAAAGACGAAATATAGTGAAGAATTGAAACAGATAACAATAGCGAAAATCATAAAAATGGCGGAAAAGGAGGAGAGTATACCTTTCAGCATCTCTATATACACATATATATATATATATTCACTATTTGAAGACTAAAATGGAGCAACTCATTTCTTATATAAATATAAAGCTTTACGAAGAGTGCAAGCTTACTTGTAGCAAATATCTTCACCAGCTCTTCCCAGACTTTGAGTTAGCTAGATTGAAAACGATAGCCCAGGTAAGATCACAAAGTCGCATCAATAGTTGATTTACATCAAGGTGAGATAATTAAAACACTTAGTTGAAACATCCCCTTCTTTATGTAAAAGAAATTAAGATTTTAAGGTGCATATCTCTCACACTCACAGATGCACAAATGAATATTGACATGATTAGCATACCTGCAGCGCAAAAACAATATCTGCTCCATCAACCTTTAATGTCACTCTTCTTAGCTTATCTTCTCGTGATTGTCCTAGTTTAAGAATTCCCTGCAATTTAATCACATTGATAAATTAATCCTGAAATGAACCATTTCCATGGGAATAATAATATAGGCAATTTTCTATTTGCATTATCATGCATGAATAGTTTTACCTGGTCGTCTAGGACCCTGCACATACTTGAAAAAGTTCTACAATACCAACTGGAGGGATCAGAGTTGATTTACAAACATCCACGTAATATTTATTCAACTGCACCCATAGAGTGAAATCTGAAGGTAGAAATATTTATTAGATTTATGGGAATGATTAAAGTATCAAACATTATTTCAATTACAAAAGATAGAACCTTGACAGATCATTACAAGTCATTTCCTAGCTAACTTAACATTTTAAACAAATTCTTATTCATATTAAATTCTCAAAATTTACTTTACGTCAGGACATCTATTCAATTTTTCCCAAACACACAACTTATAATTTGTAAAATAAATGAGTGTGAATGGAATAGAGATGAATATAAAAAAATAAATATCAAAATAGCAAGAACTCATTTTATTTCTATAAATTTTGGTTTCAGTAGTAAGTCTCGACTCAGGTTAGGTAAGTGGTTTGGTTATAATTATTTAAGACAAAAATAATGAACGAAAAATGGTTCAGCAATAATTTTCAAAAAACATAGAAGGTTCAACACTAGAATATCTCAATTTGTACGGCTACAATCAACAACTATTTTACATTTATATTTAGTGTAAACAATTTATTTATGTAAAACATGAACTTCGTTAAATGTATACCTTGATTCCAAATTATTTGTTTGAAGCTTGATTTGAAACTTATTGTTTTGATTCGTCAACGTATTTCTGCAGAAGTAATAGGAAGAAAAAAAATGAATTTATTGTTAATACGTAAGAACTAAAATTTGGTGTTTGAAAATAATTTGGAATTCAGATGATTTACCTTAATTAAATTAGTAGGAGGAAAAATCTTCTTGCTTCAAAGAGTGAAAGAAAACTTTGTCTTTGACATGTTTGTGAATTATGTTCGATTATAATTCCTAAAAAATTATGGATTTAAATATCTTATTTAATATCTAATTCTATTATGAGCTATTCGATATTACATTTTAAATTTTCTCTACTGGCGATGCGACTAAAAATATAAATATTTAATTTTAAATTATTTGTAACGACAAGATCAAAAGATTATATTTAAAAATGAAAATTTCGAAAAATGGGTCGTTACAAGAATAATATAAATATTCACTACTCATAAAGTTATTAACTAAAATCAACTAGCTTACCAATAAAGAATAGAATCAGAGGGATCACAAAACAGATGTATGAACTAGAATAAGAACTTATTAGCAACACATTAGAATATGCATTTTCAATTATTTAACAATAACAATAACAATAATAAAACAGAGGAGAAAGGATAAGAAAAAAGAATGTCATTTTAAGAATCATCTGCTTATTTTGCTCCCTTCTAACTTTTGAAACTTTATAATCCACAAGATTATTTATAATATGCTCATTTTGCACCTCTCTTTATCTCTCACTTGGTTCACCAAGCTTCATGACTAAAGAATCATCTCTCATGCAAAACAAGAACTAAGTGAGAGCCTACACCTTAGACATTAATGAACTAAAAAATCACACACCCGCTATAAGCCTAAAGGTCTATACACAATAACCATGCACATTACTCATTTCATTCAAACCAAACTCAAAGTGAGCATACCTATTCAATAGCTTCTTCAGTGAATGGATGCCGGTAGCGCATACCAACATATATGATTAAATGAGTTTAATAAATATGTTAGCATGGATTTATTTTAGTATATGATTATTTCATGTCATGAGCATGCATGTACAATTTTAATTTGAGAGTTAATAGGGTTGCATTATTTTTGTAGTCAAAGTTTTTTTCTTCTAGCCCAATTGAAATAATATTTTTATAGGCCCAAGTCTCTAAAGCCCAGTTATGAAGCCCAAGTCCAAGAACTTCTTTTCTCTTTCATCTTCTTCACGAAATGGATTGACATGAGTTGTGATATCTCCAAGACTTATCATTTGATCTTATCAAGTTGATCTCTTGATAGCTACAAAACTAACCCTCAACCTAATCTACCATTATAAATAGAGGCTCACATTAACCTTTTCCCTACCACCAAAACCGAAGCAAGCAAAAGCCAAGAGTTGAGTTCATTTTATTTTTTTCATTTCCAGGTACGGACCTATCTTCTAGTTGGTTTTCTTTTCTTTTCTCATGCATGGCATTACATTTCATAGCATAAGCATGGGGGCTTGGGTAAAGTTGAGGGTGATGGAGAGTTTTGGCGGCAGCAGCTGTGGAGGAAGGTAGGCAGTACCAAGGTGTAACACCGACTACAGTACTGTTATTTAATACGGCATCGATGTTGTTTGGTTCGCGGTATAGGCGATGTAGCCAGGCAGTGGGGCTGTTCGGTAAGTTCGGCATGGAGAAAGCGGTGGTTTCCGACGATAGGAGAAGGGGTGGTCCGATGTTGTTGTGCTGCAATTCACGAAGGTGAGAAAGAAAATGAGAGCTAATATTGCTGGGTTGCTTCACGTGAAAGAAGATAGATGAAGATGAATGGCTGTTTTGCTGGATCTCGTAAATGGGGTAGAGAGAGAGATGAGATGATTCATTTATGTATCTAACTCTATTTGTGTTGCAGGTGGGCCATGGTATTAGTATTAGTTAATGGTTGGACATTGGCTTAATAAATTAGAAAAGTGTTGGGACAATAATTGGGATGAGATCTCATAACATGCATTGTTATAGCATCTTAAGTAATTATATAATATGGATTAGGTATAACTCCATGTCATAGTTCACGTATACTAATCACATGACACTATTATTTAATTAAGCATTATGGCATGTTAATTTATAGTTACACGTAGGTTGTCTTGCATTAGTCATGAAATTGTTCACGTAAATTCTAGGTTAATAATTAATTATAATTAAGCATGCATCATGTTATAAGAATAGTTTAGTCACATGCATCAATTTATATATCATGTTACATGCATTTTATTAATTCAAGATAATTAATTATAGGGCGCGCAGGACTTAATCGGTTAATATCAAGGTCAAGTTTAAGGTGGGGTTTTACGTTGAAATTTGTCCCTATTATCCTCTCTATATGTTTTATTGAATATATGTGATATCACAACATAGCAAGAGCCTTCGGGCTACACGCAGAGCCTACGGGCTATCACGCAGAGCCTCCGGGCTATACGTAGAGCTTTCGAGCTATCACGTAGAGCCTCTGGGCTACATGGTTTGGTCTACGGACTGAACACAAGTTTATTATTTTGCATATTATTCTGTTTGATATATAGCCTGGATAATTGGACACTCCCCACTGAGTCAGTAGCACTCACCCCAAAACTACTTATCTTTTCAGGTGTTGTCTCGGGTGATGTGTAGCGGACAAGATGTGATGATGGTGGTCAAGTGGTCAAGCATGATTAAGATTTAATTTATTTTTTGACTTTATTTTATGTAATAAATGTCGAGTTATGCTTTGAAACTTCCGCTGTATTTCAAGAAAATTATTTTTATTAATGAAAAGCATGGATAACGTGCCTTTTTCTATTAAAAGTGAAATTGGGGCATTACAGAGTGGTATCAGAGAATGTCTACGTTCCTCCATACTTTTAAAAAAAATGCAAGTAAGTAATGACCATCATCACATCCGCCGCATCACTCCGGGGAGAGGTAAAAGATTCAGTTATGATTTCATGTCAAGTTTATGATTGTATGAAAAATATGTTTTATGACGAAATGTTTTTACTGTCCTCAAGATTTACCTTAAGGATTGTGTTATTAGATGCTTAGAAGAAGGTTGACTTCTAGGACACGCAAAAGAACTTCAGCTAGTACTCAGAACATGTCCCAAGCAGAGTTGGATCAATAAAAGTAGTTACCTTTAATTTTCATTAAAATACTTAATCTTTGCGCTATGGTCGACAATAGGAATCATGCCACCAAAGAAGAATACATAGCCAACCCAAGAAGAAAGCGAGAAAACGGAGTCAATGAACAATTATGACAATAATACGAACGGGGAGGATAACAACAACAACAACAACAACAACGGTATAGATGGGTTTGCTCAAAATCTCGCAGATGCACTGAGAAGAGTTCTACCTCAACAGAACCAGAATCAACAGCAACATCAACACCAGGAAGGAGATGGTATCTTGACGCATTTTCACCAGTTAGGACCGCCCAAGTTGAAAGGAACTGGAGGACCTTTAGCAGAAGAGGAATGGATTCAGGAATTGGAGCGGATCTTCAATTACCTGGGATGCACAGATGCACAAAGAGTCACTTGCGCAGTGTTTCAGCTGACCGAGGATGCAAGCCACTGGTGGGAGGCGGTGAAGCTCAGTATGAGTCAAGAACAGCAGACTAATTTGACCTGGACCATTTTCAAAAGAATGGTCATGGAGAATTATTTTCCTAAGGCGTTCCGCAAGCAAAAGGAGAAAGAGTTAATGAATATAGAGCAAGGCAGCATGACTATTCTGGAGTATGAGCAAAAATTCAACCAGCTAGCTCGCTATGCTTCTCACTTGGTAGACACGGATGAAAAGAAGGCTTGGCGATTTGAAGATGGGTTGCGTCCTGAGATTGGAGCACACTTGTCCGCACTCAATCTCGCTACCTACTCAGAAATTGTGCAACGAGCTCGAGCGGTGTCAACTCGTCTGAATTTGGACAAGCCAGCCTCAAGACCTCCAAGCAATAGTGGAAAGAGACGATGGGATGACCGCGATGCCCAAGATAGAGAGTGAAGTTTCCAGCCTGAGAAGAAGCCGAATGTTACTAGAGGAGAGACGTCTGGAGTGATATATTGATATCCTCAATGCCAGAAATGTCACAAATACCATCCAGGAGAGTGCAAGTTGGGGACACAAACTTGCTTCAAATGCTACAAGGAGGGACATAAGGCCTGGGATTGTCCGTTGCATCAAAATAGGAATGCTAGAGAAGGAGGAAACACCGAGAGAAGAAACACTAAAGGAGGTGGAAACGCTGAAAGGAGAGGAAATTCTAGAGCTTTTGCGATGAATGGCGATGAGTGAAAAAAAAAGAAGGATATCAACGCGTTAGATTTTATTACCCATTCCTAGTTTATTTACGTAGCTACTTTGGTTTTAGTTTTATATATTTTTAGCAAACATGTGAGCACGCAAAGAGGTTTTATTTTTAAGTTGGAATAAATTTTTGCATTATTTTAGTAAAGATGGATCTACTTAGTGTAAGTCGGTAACATTTTGTTAAAAATTCATAATCAAGTACGAGTAGATTGAAGACACAGAGCATGTGGGATCCTTGATAAAGGCGGCACAATCGATGTTCCAGGATCGCAATGCAACTTTCGACGTCACTTCGATTTTAAGGAATATTTTAGTGTTCGAATAAAATAGTTAACCTAGAGCCTAGAATGACTATGATTGATTAAAGAAATTCATTAAGTAAGAGAACATAGAAAGACTCATGTTCTATGTGCCAGTTAGTCAGATCTAAGAACTTAGAATTCATAAGCGATGGACATGCCATTAGCGAGATTATGCAAGACCAATGATAGATTTTAAGTTTAGATACCTTTGAGTACTAAGACCAAGTAAGAAATTTCGAGGACGAAATTTTGGTTTTAGTAGGGAAGGATGTAGCGACCCAGTTTTCTAATTATATTTAAATTGCTACTTTTTTCTAAAAATATTTTATTTTATTTTGTGTGATATTAAATGATTAAGTCTAATACGTCGCGCCTAAATAAGTTTAATAAATATGTTAGCATGGATTTATTTTAGTATATGATTATTTCATGTCATGAGCATGCATGTACAATTTTAATTTGAGATAATATTTTTATAGGCCCAAGTCTCTAAAGCCCAGTTATGAAGCCCAAATTCAAGAACTTCTTTTCTCTTTCATCTTCTTCACGAAATGGATTGACATGAGTTGTGATATCTCCAAGACTTATCCTTTGATCTTATCAAGTTGATCTCTTGATAGCTACAAAACTAACCCTCAACCTAATCTACCATTATAAATAGAGGCTCACATTAACATTTTCCCTACCACCAAAACTTAAGCAAGCAAAAGCCAAGAGTTGAGTTCATTTTATTTTTTTCGTTTCCAGGTACGGACCTATCTTCTAGTTGGTTTTCTTTTCTTTTCTCATGCATGGCATTACATTTCATAGCATAAGCATGGGGGTTTGGGTAAAGTTGAGGGTGATGGAGAGTTTCGGCGGCAGCAGCTGCGGAGGAAGGTAGGCAGTACCAAGGTGTAACACCGACTACAGTACTGTTGTTTAATGCAGCATCGATGTTGTTCGGTTCACGGTATAGGCGATGTAGCCAGGCAGTGGGGCTGTTCGGTAAGTTTGGCATGGAGAAAGCGGTGGTTTCCGGCGATAGGAGAAAGGGTGGTCCAATGTTGTTGTGCTGCAATTCACGAAGGTGAGAAAGAAAAGGAGAGCTAATACTGTTAGGTTGCTTCACGTGAAAGAAGATAGATGAAGATGAATGGCTGTTTTGCTGGATCTCGTAAATAGGGTAGAGAGAGATGAGATGATTCATTTATGTATCTAACTCTATTTGTGTTGCAGGTGGGCCTTGGTATTAGTATTAGTTAATGGTTGGGCCTTGGCTTAATAAATTAGAAAAGTCTTGGGACAATAATTGGGATGAGATCTCATAACATGCATTGTTATAGCATCTTAAGTAATTATATAATATGGATTAGGTATAACTCCATGTCATAGTTCACGTATACTAATCACATGACACTATTATTTAATTAAGCATTATGGCATGTTAATTTATAGTTACACGTAGGTTGTCTTGCATTAGTCATGAAATTGTTTACGTAAATTCTAGGTTAATAATTAATTATAATTAAGCATGCATCATGTTATAAGAATGGTTTAGTCACATGCATCAATTTATATATCATGTTACATGCATTTTATTAATTCAAGATAACTAATTATAGGGCGCGCAGGATTTAATCGGTTAATATCAAAGTCAAGTTTAAGGTGGGGTTTTACGTTGAAATTTGTCCCTATTATCCTCTCTATATGTTTTATTGAATATATGTGATATCACAACATAGCAAGAGCCTATGGGCTACACGCAGAGCCTCCGGGCTATCACGCAGAGCCTTCGGGCTATACGCAGAGCTTTCGAGCTATCACGTAGAGCCTCTGGGCTACATGGTTTGGTCTACGGACTGAACACAAGTTTATTATTTTGCATATTATTCTGTTTGATATATAGTCTGGATAATTGGACACTCCCCACTGAGTCAGTAGCACTCACCCCAAAACTACTTATCTTTTCAGGTGTTGTCTCGGGTGATGTGTAGCAGACAAGATGTGATGATGGTGGTCAAGTGGTCAAGCTTGATTAAGATTTAATTTATTTTTTGACTTTATTTTATGTAATAAATGTCGAGTTATGCTTTGAAACTTCCGCTGTATTTCAAGAAAATTATTTTTATTAATGAAAAGCATGGATAATATGCCTTTTTCTATTAAAAGTGAAATTGGGGCGTTACAATCACAAATCTCTTCGAACTTCTCATGAGTAATTGAGCTCCTGCACATAAATAAAATTAAAAAAGGCCAAAAAAGGGAATTACTCAAGCATATAAGTCAGAAAAGAACGGATATTATTCTTTTTTTTTTGGTGGGTGGGTGGGGGGGTTGTAAAACCATCGAAGCATAAGTGACAACCAAATTGGTAAAAGGTATAGAGGGGGGCTACGTAAAGTAAATCATTCTTACAAAAATGAATACATTTCACTGAAAAGCCAAGATGAAAGCCAGAGTATGGGAATTCATGATCCAATTATCTTGTAATACCCCGAAATTCACTTACTGTTTAATTACAGTTAAGTGTGTGATTACTGTACGAGTACAGTAATTTCACGTCAGATTAGGGTCGAAAGTATCCGTTATATTCCATTGAATTCAAGGTCAATTAAAATTCCCTGGGTGGATTAAATATTTTTGTTAGGGTTTATCTCCTTTTCTGTATGGAAAGCCGGAATCGTAATTTCAGATAAATTCGGTTCCTATTTTATTTACGGTGTGTGATTATCGTGAATCAGATATTCCGATAATTAATTTCAGGACTGGGAGACTCAGATATTCTCCAGTCATGCAATTGTTTAAATTTAGATAATTTAAACGAGATGTTCAAGTCAAGAGAATCAGATATTCTCTAAGTTTTGGATGTTTTAAATTATCGAGAAATTTAAAACCAGTATTTTTAAAGCAGTGTTTTAAAATCAATAATTTCAGATAAATTATTGTTTTAAAATAAGTGAATTATTTTAGCAATATCGGTTTAGTTTGGAATTTTTCTGGAGACGGAAAATATCACGATAACCGAACAACCAAGTAGTTGCAAAGTCAACCAAGCTTGTGTTTAAGCCATGTCTTCCACGTGTTCTTGTCCCCTTTCTCTTATCCAAAATTAGATATTTATGTATTAAATAGTATTGAAATATATGGCAACCAACACCCCTTTCTCTTCATTCCATTTCATCTTCCATTCATTTATTTCAAAACTATCGAGAGAGAAAGGGAGCAAAACGCAGCAACTTCTTCTTCTTCTTTCCCATTCACTTCTTCACTCCATCTTCTTGGCTTTTGAAGTAAACTGTCGAGAGAGAGAGAGAGAGAGAGATCGAATAGCAACTACTTTCCTTTCTTCTTCTTCATTCCGTCATCACCATCATCCCTTCACCTCATTTCTGCGTAAAGGAGAGTGAGTTGCAGCTGCAGTTTTTCATCCTCATCTTGTTAGCTTCATATTGCCAAAAGAGAGAGGGAGAGAAGCAAGAAGTTGCATCCATTGTTGAGGAGAACTCCATCTCGTTGCAGCCGTTCTTCACCATCGTTGTGTTTCCGGCGTCGTCGTTGGAAGCTTCGTTTCCATCGATCCATCTTCTTCTAAGTTCTTCCAACATTTCCCCATTGTTGTTTGAAAGGTATTTCGAAAACTATGGTTATGTAGTTATGTTTTCAAGCTTTCGGTACCAATATATATATATATATATATATATATATATATATATATATTTGGGTTGTGTTTTGAAGCATGTTTGATGAATATTGAGTTGATTAATGTATAGGCATGTTTGAGATGAGGTTGATGTGTTAAAGTGCATGATTTCAATGATATTGAAAGGTTTGTGAAGATTGGTGTCGAGTTTATGGTGTTGTGTGTTTGTGTATCGAGTTCCATAGCTTCTGTCGTCGTTCATACGACTCTCGGCCTCAGTCTCGCGCGACCGCGGGGACGAGCGCGAGCGCGCACAGGTCGCGCGCCCGCGCACTTCGCTTTCGGCAGACTTGCCACCCTTCGGTTAAACGAGCATAACTCCCTCGTTTTACATCCGATTGAGACACCGTAAATTTTGCCAAAAACTAGACTTAAGAGGCTTTCCAATGGTATAGGTCTCATTCTCTAAATCGTTCTGAGTAAATTATGAAAAATCGGCGAAGTGGGGTCATGTTTCGGTTTTCATGAAATCATGGCAGTTCTGCCACCTTTTGGTAAAACGGGTATATCCATTTCATTTGTTATCATCTTAAGCGACTATAAATTTTTAAAAATTCTAGACTTCCGTGGCTTTCTAATGGTATATATCTCAGTCCATAACTCTTCCTGAATCAGTCGTGAAAAATCTCCAAAGTCAGGACACGAGTTGTTTTCGGAAATTCGGGCAATTCTGCCACCTTCTAGTAAATCGGCTATAACTTCTTCGTTAGTTATCGCCTTGAGTCACCGTAAATTGTGTAAAATTCTACATTTCCGTGGCTTTCCAACGGTATAGGGCACGTTCCCTGCACCCTAGCGTGTCAAAACAGAAAATTCCGCAAAGTTGATCGTTGTGTAGAATGTTGTTTGATCTAAGTTTAATGATTGATCTTGTTTTTAGAAAATCGAATTGCGATGATGTTAAGGTATTGTTGATACCTTAAATGATGATGATATATGCCTTAATATGTCTAATAGCTAGGGTTGAGAATAACCCTTAAGCTAAGAGAATTTAGAACGGATACTAGACCCTAATAGGCCTTCGTTTCGTGTTGAGTCCTATCGGATTTGGATCAACATGCTAAGTGCATTTTTATATATTGAAGGCTAGCAGATCCGCAAGGGATAAGATCAGTGAAGAACTAGCTGCTGCAGTAATTAAAAACGTCGGTGAAAGGTGGGCTTTCTTTTCAACGGACTCTTAGTCCAAATAATGATTTGAGTTTTTACTCATCTGCAGTTAATTATTTCTGATGCAAATAAATTATTGTCATGCATAAAATGTTTGTTTTGTATGATATCTTATCCGTATTTGGTTAGCTCGCAAGGGGCTTTCTAACTGTTAAATCGATCGGGCCTCGTGCTAACTTAGCGTGTTAACCGAGGTTAGTGTACACTTGGGTCGGTGATATTAGGAAGAGAGAAAGGCTGAGCGGAGCTATTCTTGACTAAGACATCGACGATGCTAAACGTGTGATGGAAAAGGCTGAGCGGAGCTATTTCTTGATCAGCGTTTAGTAATGGTATGTAGAGTGCGGAAAAGGCTGAGCGGAGCTATTCCTTGGCACTCGAGTGCGGAAAGAACTATTCCTTGGCACTCCGTTTGGATATGGATGATCATACAACAGAAAGGCGTACGCAAAGACAGAAAATGATTTAGTAAAACATAGGGCCTTTTCAGATAAAACCCCTATGTGTTTACTCAGAATGCATGATAATAAAACAGATTTGATAAATATTCATAATATCAGATATATATTATGATATATATTTTGGCAATGTGTTCACTGAGTATACTTGTACTCAGCCCTGCATATTTGTTTTAAAATGTGCAGGTTGAGTGTTGATGGTGCAGGGTGAAGTGCTGAGAGAGAGACAATTGTTGAGTATAGGACTCAGAATATTTTCCTGTACTTTGATGTGCTATATTGCTTCCGCTACTTTTGTATAACCGAGTCAAGTCTTCAGTATGTCTTGAACTCGATGATACCTTTTTGCTACTCTGAGGTATTTATTTATTCAGTTATATTTTGTGAATTGAAACTCAGTTCTGAATTAGAGTTCACTGCAAATATCGTTCCTGGATTGTAGTGGTTTATTCCTTTATTTAATTATTTCCGGTTCGCGTTTTGATCCATCCTTCATTGGGATCGAGTCGTGCCAATCACACGTCGCATTAATTGGATATTAATGTGGGGTCGTGACATATCTGCTTTCACCAGCATTTATGTGTTGACTAGTTATTTATGTTCTAAATTTTTTTAAGGAGGGTGGGTCTTCAACCCGAGACACCTCCCTTTTACACAAGGGTCTCCACTAAACAGACACAATTAGCAGAAATAAGTTTCTTTGTCAAAAAAATCTATTAAGTTAGCTATGAAAGAAACCAGGCATGTTTACATCTTTAAAGTTGATAAGTGATAGCTCTTCACATAATGTTCAAACAAGAAACAGTTGATATTCAAAAAAAAAACTTGTAAACAGAATGACGACAATTCAGTTGAATAAGATACATTTAGACTCTTGGAAATGCACCACTTTGTCTACACCAAAAGTGAAATTTATTTAACTGACCTTATTTAACAAAGAAATACAGAGATATCAATTCCAAATTCGTGTGCCTTTCTTATTCAACATTGCCATTAACAAACCATGCTCAGGCGAACAAACTTGCACTAATTGTAATCGCAGAGAACTTATCTAAATTTCCAGTCAGTTTTTCCTTAATAAAAAAAGCACCAAAACAAACCAAATGAACCTGAAACTCTCAACATTCCTATTAAAACAGAAACCAATTGCATTCCAACCACCCATTTGATTCCAAACAACACCAACAAACCAACTCCAATTCCCCCACATTAATGAAATCAAACTAAATCTCTCATGGCAACCAAAAGCACATCAACATATATACATGCATGTAAACGTCAATATGCGAAAAATCACAAAATAAATAAAAATCTGAAAACATAAAATACCCTGCAATGAGACGGTAACCATCCTTAAACAAAATCCCTAATTTAAAGAAAAATACAGTAGAATGTAAATCAAATAAAATCCCTAATTTAAAGAAAAAAATCATTTTTAGATCTCGAAACAAATAGATATGCCAATTCAGTTGTAGATATAAGAATGCATTTGCGTAAATGAACACACAATCAAACATAATTCCAAGCAAACTGAGAGACATACCATGGCTTCGGCGAGTGAAAGGGATTTGCTTTCGCTGCTTCACAACTCTGGGAAATCCCTATTTGCGAAAGCCTGGGAGCAATTGCGATAAACGCTCGTTCTTAAACTTAGGGTTCTACGACCGAGTGAATTTGGGAGAAGGGGCTTTTCTTTTTCTGCTCTTTTTGAAGCTGATTTTCGATCCTTTGTTCTGCTGAATTTGAATTTGGGAGAAGGGGCTTTTCAATTTCGATCCTTTGTTCTGCAGGTTTAAACGTCAATTTCGATCCTTTTCTTTGGCCTTTTTGTTACATTTTTTCTAATAAAAATATACTTATTATTTTTATGATATATCTAATGGTTTGGTGGGAAATAATGGTGGGAAATAGCCGCACGAAAGTTAGAAAATTTTCAATGTAAATAA
Source organism: Perilla frutescens (assembly GCA_026008535.1). NCBI lineage: Eukaryota > Viridiplantae > Streptophyta > Magnoliopsida > Lamiales > Lamiaceae > Perilla > Perilla frutescens. The sequence goes on from BRKX01000004.1 coordinate 12,134,701, forward strand.
TTTTGAATTAAAAAAAAAATAACAGATATACATAATAGATATTCATAACGGTAAATTTTACCGTTATATAATGTGTTTAAACATAACACAACACATAACGGTACCAAATGAGTGTTATAATTGTGAACAATATGTAACACTCACAGATAACGCAAGACTCGAAAACGTTATATATGATCGGAGATAACACTTCTCTCGTAACGGATTTTTGAAATATCCGTTATCTATACCAAAAATGCGCTCATAGATAACGGATTTTTAAAATATCCGTTATGTATGAAGTGTTATGTATGAGAGTTTTTTTGGTAGTGAATGTTACAAATAAATTCATATTCGAGAAAACTACTAGTGAGCAATATAAGTTGCCTTATGCTAGATTTTGGGCTTTCAGCTTCATGTGCTGCAAAGGAAGGATTTTGATATTATTTTAGGAACAACCTAGAAAGAGTTATCCATCCAATGATTAAGTGATATGGTAAAAATATGATGTTTCTAAATCTAGGAAAATAAGAGCTACACTTCATGAAGTAAAAGACAAGTACAACAATACGAGTACGAACAACAAGAAAGACATTGGAGATGACTATGAAGACAGAATGCGAAGTATTCTTAGTGAGCTTAGGGAGAAGGAAAGTCGTTAATGTATAGTAAATAATGTACCGTCATAAGCAAGTTTAATGATGTAATTTTGAAGACTTCTCCAGAATGCCCCCGAATTGAAAAGTGGATAACACTATAGATCTTACACCGACAATTGTGTTCGTGTTAAAGGCGCTATAAAGTGTGACGTCAAAGTGATCGCAAGAATAGAAGTATGACTATACGAATTCCTAGGCCAAAGCTCTATAAGGTCAAGTATATTATCGAAACTGCATCGATATTGTATGTTATGAAAACTGATAGATTGTTCTGAATATTATTGATGGCCAAGACTTGAGCATCTTAACAAGGAGAGACGAATGATGACTATCTAGGATTGACAATCTACTTAAGTAATTGAAAGGTACAAGTGTTTTCTACGGGATTACCTGCAGATCCAGATGCTAGCAATTATATTCGTGAGGAAAATATGCACAAGATTTTTTTAGACTTGTTATGATCATTATGAGTTCGTAGTTATGTATTTTGATTTGAGCAATGCTCCTGTAGTATTCGTGGACCCATGGACCAATAGTTTAACCCATGCAAGACAATTTTATCCTCGTATTTATGGATGGTGTTATGGATGATGTTAGAAACAACATACAACTTAAGAAACATCTAAGGACAATGTTGGAAACTTTTTGAAGGAAGGGACTTATGATAAGTTGACAAGTGGGAGATTTACCTTGATGAAATAGATTTCAAGGTCATATAGTATTAACTTAATGAATCAATATGGATCTCTCTATGGTAGAAAGAGATAATATGATATGTAGTAATTAACCAACGTGAATGAGATGATTAGTGTTCTAAGTTTATCTATATTATACTTATGACTCATTGAAGGATTCTCTAAAATTTTAGTAACCATGATTTTGCTATTAAGGATCAGTAAAGGTTTCACTAGATAAAAAGATGTGAAGAGATTGTTTAAGAGCTCAAGAAGAGGTTAGTCACCACCTGAATGTGGACTATGTTGGAAGGATACAAAGGAATAGTCATCTACAGTAATGCTTCAAAAATAAGATTTAGTTATGCATTCATTTTAGTGTTAGTAAAAATGATAAATGATTGCAACTATATCCCGACAATCGAGATCACGTGAGAACATCTGAAATATGATGAAGAGTTTAATGTCATAGTTTACGCATTAAGAATTCAGATGCTTGACCTCCACAACAATATGCGCAAGATATACGCTGATCGAATAGTTTAAATGTTTTTATTCGAATAAAAGAAGTTCTACGTGATACATGAGAATGATTGAAGTTAGTGAAGACTACGATCACATTATCATATGCCATATAGCAAAGATGGATATTGTAGCAAACGCTTAAAGTCGAAAGACCCAACAAATGTCTAATTGCATAATAAAATAATAAGGATAACTGCTCAAGGATGTTATGGGATTGAAGATCGAAGTGGTAGTAGCACCAACCAAAATGAAAGTAAGAACAATGAGAAATATGAGAGCTAGTTTACGAAGTCGAATCATAAAGGCTCAACCATAAGATGCTTAGAAGACTTCATAAATTCTGAAGTTGAAATAAGAACACATTTTGATGAGCTTTATTATTGGATTACCCAAGATGATCTGTGTAGATCACGCATGCAGTACGGATAATTATGGATAAACTGAATGAGTCAACACACATTTACGAGGCACATATCGAAGAGATTGTAAGATTATTATAAATTCATATTATTGATACCAGTATACCATGCTACGAGTCCCACGTACGTTCAAGAAGAAAGTTACAAGATGTTATGGATAAGGAATCGATTTTAGTATGATTTTCCACTCTCGCATGATTAATTAGAAATGATAGTACGCACGTGAGAGTGTATGTTAAAAATTACATTATGGATCAAGGTGAAGACTGGAAGGAATGTTTACTAATTATAGAATTAGCTTTTAGAAATAGCTACCAAGAAGTGATTGAAATGATATCATATAAGACATGTACCGTTTAAATTATGGATATCCTCTTTGCAAGGATTACGTAAGTGAAAGAAACATCATATGGTCGAATCAGAACCAACTGCGATAGTAGTCTTCGATTGAGTATGAGAAGAATCAAAGATGTCAAGATAGAAACAAACCTACGCTTGCAAGTGTTGTACGAGCTTATGATTCAAAGTTGAAGAAAACGGTTTCTCGAATTATCTTCTACAAGGAATATTTTGATGAAAGACACGTTTCAATACTTAGTAACAATCTAATGGTGCATATGAAATCCTCGAATCGCATAGTGAGACAACCTAAGTTTTTCCATCACTGGTAAAGTTAGTAACAATCGCGTATTCACATTTCAATACTCAAGGAATTTGAATTTCAATCCATACCATCCATAGAGACGGAGTAAAGGTGGATCCAGATCACTCATCAAAAAGCATCAAAGGCAATCCTTGATAGCAAGATTTTAAAATCTTGAAATGAAGAAGCAATGATGGTAAGGGCTCGTGGAGCCGACACGAAAATATTGATATTATATGAAAAGGTGAATATGAGATCATGAGACGATATGCAAACTTATCAATAGCAAATACGTGAATTTCGAGACGAAATTCTTTTAAGGGGGGTAGATTTGTAACACCCCAAATTCAATAATAGAGGCCCAATGAATTTTCTAGAGCCCAAATGCTTAAGTTGTAATCATTTTTAATAAAAGGCCCAAATGATGGGCTTTCTAGCCCAATTATGATTTTATTTTTTTACGGCCCAATTATTATCGAAACGAGACGAACAAATACATTAGACAATAGTGCTCATCGATACGAATCTATGGAACTTGATTTCATCTTTGTTAGACTTCAATTGACCAAGTTATGATTTAATCATTGATTTAATTGGACTTAGGGTTAAGTTATGGAAGGGTATAAATACCTCCTCATTACCACTTAAGCCTCCTAAGCTCATTTCATTTCATTCAAAGGGGATCAGCCCCATCTCCCCCCTCTCTCTACTCCTCCCCTCGCCACCACCGCCGCCGCCTCCTCCATCGCCAGAAAATATTTTCCGACGAGATTTTTGACATGCAATACCATTTTTGGAATTCTCTTTTCATTCTCTATATGATTCTTAAGTTATTTTTGCGATTTATCTATGATAAGGCCTCCGATTTTCGGATCTAAAAATGGAAAAACCCCTAGCCTTTGAGAAATTTATTTATACTATCTCTTTATCTTTTTTCGGAGCTTTTGAACCTTTCTTTTAATTTTTTAGGCTGTTTGGTTATGTTAATTAAATATATGTTAGTAGAAAGGATATGCATTTGTGTAGATCGACGAAAATAAGTTGAGTTCATGTGGTTTAATTGTCACAACCCCAAAATTAATATCTGATTAATATGAAGTGTGACTGGCACGACTCGATCCCAAAGAAGGATGGATCAAGGCGCGAACCAGAATTAATTAAATAAAGGAACGAACTACTGTATTCCAGGAATGATATTTGCCGTGAACTCAAATTCTGGACTGATTTCAAGTACTCACAAGGGACAGAATAATAATAATAGTACTTAATTGATTATCGAGGTATTGGACCCGTCCAAAATCAAAAGCTGAAATATTAGACTTGTTATATAGCTGAGTTGCGGAAGCAAAAGAAACATATTCAAAATTACCAGACCATCTGAGCCTTGTACAAAAGGAACTCCACTCTCAGCACTTCTCCCTTCAACACCAGCTCAACCTGCACATTTAAAAACAAACATGCAGGGTTGAGTACAAGGGTACTCAGTGAACACATTGCCAAAAATATCATAATATATCTGATATTATGAACGTTTGTTAAAAACTGGTTTTATTATCATGCATCCGAGTAAACACACAGGGGTTTTATCTGAAAAGGCTCTATATTTTACTAAATCATTTTCTATTTTTGAGCACTCTTTTCTGTTGTATGATCATCCATATCCAAACTGAATGCCGAGGAATAGCTCCGCTTAAGCCTTTTCCAAGGACGTCGAGGAATAGCTCTGCTAAAGCCTTTTCCACGAATACATATCTGAACTAAACTCCGAGGAATAGCTCCGCTCAGCCTTTTCCACGGACATTTAGCATCGTCAATGTCTTAGTCAGGAATAGCTCCGCTCAGCCTTTCCCTCTTCCTAATATCACCGATCCAAGTGTACACTAATCTCGGTTAACACGCTAAGTTAGCACGAGGCCCGATCGATTTAAGAGTTAGAAAGCCCCTTGCGAGCTAACTAAATACAGATAAGTATATCATACAAAACAAAATATTTTATGCATGACAATAACTTATTTGCATCAGAAATAAATAACTGTTGGTGAGTAAAAACTCAAATCATTATTTGGACTAAGAGTCCGTTGAAAAGAAAGCTCACCTTTCACCGAGGTTTTAACACTTGAACTGCAGCAAAAGTTCCTCCTCGTACTTTATCTTGCACTGGACAGCTCGCCTTCATAGAGTTAACATAAATCTGAGTACGTTGAACCAAATACGTTGTTTGGACTCAATATGAAATTGAAGGCCTATTAGGGTCTAGTATCCGTTCTAAATTTTCTCTTGCTTAAGGGTTAATCTCGACCCTAGTTCTTAACCATCTAAATACATACATCGACATCATTTAAGGTATTAAAAATACCTCAACATCCATCGCAAGTCGATTCTAAAAACAAGATCAACATTAAGCTTAGATTGAACAACATTTTGCACAACGATAAACTTTGCAGAATTTTTTGTTTTGACTCGCTAGGGTTCAGAGGACAAGCCATACACCATTAGAAATCCACGGAAGTCTAGTTTACGGCCAAATTTACGGTGACTCAAGATGATAACTAACGAAAAAGTTATGACCGATTTACTAGAAGGTGGCAGAACTGCCAGAATTTCTGAAAACAAACTCATGACCTGACTTTGAAGATTTTTCACGATCGATTCAGGAAGAATTATGGACTGAGTCATATACCATTAGAAATTCACTTAAGTCTATTTTACGGAAAAATTTACGGTGACTCAAGATGATAACTAACGGAAAAGTTATACCCAATTCACTGGAAGGTGGCAGAACTGCCACGAATTTCCAAAACAGAACATATGACCTGACTTTGCCAATTTTTCACAATCGACTCAGGAAGAACTAGAGACTGAGACCTATACCATTGGAAAGCAACTTAAGTCTAGTTTACGGAAAAATTTACGGTCACTCGAGATGATGACTAACGGAAAAGTTATACCCGATTCACTGGAAGGTGGCAGAACTGCCACAAATTTCCGAAACAGAACATATGACCTGACTTTGCCAATTTTTCACAATTGACTCAGGAAGAACTAGAGACTGAGACCTATACCATTGGAAATCCACTTAAGTCTAGTTTCCGGCAAAATTTACGGTGACTCAATACAAAGTCTAACGAGGAAGTTACACTCATTTTACTGAAGGGTGGCAAATCTGCCGACCCGCTCGCACGAAATACGCGAACTCAAGCCACACTTCACAACAGCCTTTCTATATGTTCTAATCATGCATTTTAACACATCAAACCTCATCCCACACATGCCTCTATGCATTAATCAACTCATAATCATCTAACATGCTTTGTATATAACCAAGACATGATTTCCAACACAACACCAAACCTATATATATATATATAACTCATGCAAACTAGAAATATATATCTACATAACTCATGGTTTCTTTCGATATACCTTTCAAGAACAATGGAGAGAAGCTTTAGGGGGTTGAAGATGGTGGGATCAAGCTTTGATTATGGATGTTACTTCTACTCTTCTTCTCTCTTGAAAATGGAAGAAATGAAGATGGTGTTTGTTGCTCTCTCTACTTCCTTCTTCTCTCCAAGCTCACACATGAAAAAGATGAATGATGATGAAGTGGAATGGTACTAGAGTTGGCAGCCAAAACCCTTTCTCTCCCTCTCTCAAATTTGGTCCGAAAATGCTAAGGGAAGGGGACTTCTATATTTATCAAATCTTATATAGATAGAATTTCCTTTCCCACATGCTTTGACTAGTAGAGGTAAGGTGATGGAAGTGGTACATATAGAGTAGGTAGAGTGGCATAGGGGTATGGAAGAGGTGAGGGGAGGCATGGTCTCCCATCCTTGGGAGTTGACTAAAAATACCGGTTTTAAATACCGGTTGTTCGGGTATCGTGATATTTTTTGTCTCCGGAAAAATTCCGAACTAAACCGATATTGATAAAATAATTCACTTACTTCAAAATAATAATTTATTTAAAATTATTGATTTTCAAAACACTGCTTTAAAATACTGGTTTTAAATCCTCAATAATTAAAACATCCGAACTTGAGAATATCTAATTCTCTCGGCTTTTAAATCACTCTGTTTAAATTATCTGAATTTAAACACTAATGACTAGAGAATATCTGATTCTCCCAGTCCTGAAAATATTTATCGGAATATCTAATTCACGATAACCACACACTGCAAATTTAAAAGAATATGAATTGAATTTATCTGAAATTCCAATTCCGGCTTTCCATAACTGAAAAGGGGATTAAACCCTAACTGGAAAAATTAACCCACCTACGGGGATTAATTGACCTTGAATTTCATGGAACTTAACGGATACTTTCGACCCTAATCTGACTGGAAATTACTATACTAAATAGTAATTTCAACAATTAACTGTAATTAAGCAGTAATTATTTTACGGGGTATTACATTAATGGTAGATTAATTAGAATGATTTTGTTGATAGTTGTATAGATATATGGTGATAGAAAATAAAAGAGAAATTCTCATTTGTTCAACCCAATTTCTAGGCGTGTGTGTGCGTGTTTCGGATGTGTGTGCATGTGTGTGCGTGAGTTGTATTTTCAGTTTTCTTTTCTTTTATTTATTTTATATTTTATGCTATTATAATATAGATAAACTAAAAAGCTTGGAAATATTTATCAAAAATGGATCTTAGTCTAATGAGTAAATCTCTCTCAATTAAATTACAAGGTCTATGGATTAATCTATGTTAGTAACAGTTTTTTTTTTTAATTGAGGCATATTTTTTGACACATACTAATTATAAATCTTGTGATATATTTCAAAGTTCAATTATAGTCTAAATAGATAAATTCTTTTTTTTTATGTTATGAGGTCTAAGGTTTAATTTATGATTTATTTAATTAAATTCAATCTCTTAATTTTGGAATTTGTTATATGGTGTAATGGTGGAAATCTAATTTTAATAAACTTAGGCCAATGGTTCAAAATCCCCTTTGAACATACAATTTATGCATTTTATTCCAATATAAATGTGCTCTATATTTAAATAAAAATATGCTCTAATTTTCAAAAATGGCCTTTGGCCTAGTGGTGATATTGTGGATTTTTGCTATGATAGGTCTAAGGTTCAAAACTTATGGAATACGTTTTATATAGTTTTATTCCTAGTTAATTCTGAAATTTATGTAATTAAAATTATTAAACAATTTTTGAAAATGATGATTGTCCCAATGGTAGGAGTTCAAATTTTTATGTTAAAAGTCCATGGTTCAAATCTGCTTGAAGCAATTTCTATCCTTTTTATTCTTTTTAACATAAGATTATTTTGAACCTTTTATAATTAATGAAAAACTTAATTTTCAAAAATCGTGTTTAGTCTAGTGGCTATGTTCTAAATTCCATTATGGTAGGTCTAGTGTTCAAATTCCTTGGAACACAATTTATGCATTTTTATTCAAAAATCAATCTGAACCTTATATAATTTATGACATTAATTAATTTTTGAAAATGTTGTTTGGTCTAATGGTTTAAGTTCAGTTTTAAGACATTAATTAATTTTTGAAAATGTTGTTTGGTCTAATTGTTTAAGTTCAGTTTTAATGCTAGAGGTCTAAGGTTCAATCCACTTTGATGCATTTTATAATCCTCTTTTTACTCAAGCATTTATGAATGTATTTAATCAAAACAGTTTAATTAATGTTGTATAAATTCTTTTAGCCTAGTGGTTAAGTGCTTATTATTTCATCTATATTTTTGGTCAAGTGTTCAAGCCTCTTGACTACATAATCTTATTATATTTTTCTTATACCTTATTTTATTGATCTATTTTGCTTAATTTAGATTAAAATTGAAATTAAGTGTATGATATAATATTTCAATATTTCTATATTATTTTATGATCATTTAAATCTTAAATTAAGGATTATAATTTTTCTCTATGAATTTAAGGGATTTATTTGCACGATCAAGGACTCTGATATATATTAATCTAGGATCCCGTTCAACCTTTAAACGACGTCAGGTTACGCTCTTATTTTAGGGACTCGTTCCCTAGATCCTTATTTACGTTATAGTATATGTTTAGAAGATTAATATGTTATTAAGATATGGTTCTGATGTATAGGTCCTAACCGAGACCCGTTTAGGAAGACGATTAAGGCTATTCCTATATTTAAGCATAAGGTCCTAATCCGACAGCTGGCTTAGGATGTGAAATTATGAATAAAGCTTAAGCTAATCTAGCTATAAGGTGGGTTTATTTACCAAAATGCTTTCGAAATTATATTTAAACTTTCGTCCGTCATGAAAAATGATTTATGCTTATGTCGCTCAATGTGGATTTATACGACTCATATGAGGATTTTCGAATATGGCACTCCAGTGCAAATACGTATGAATATGTTCATGTTATAAATATGTTATAGTTTATATGTGATCACATTAGGGTCGGTCTCCACTATGTCTATTGAGCGTATCAATGACAATATGTCAAGTATGGATTTATTGATATTCTTAATGCAAATTATTGGACGAATGTATGAGTATTCCCACAGAGTGTTTTCTGGCACTCAGCCCCACTATTTGAAAATATTTTCAGGTAATTGATGACGGCAGGTGGCGGACGTGGACTAATAGGGACATCTTGTATGGTTGACCATATTTTAATTTTTGAAATATTGACTTTGTTTAGTTGTGGTCAACAAATATGATTATTTATGCTTCCGCTGTATGTTTATGAATTATTTAAATATTTTATGGACACGTGTGATCGTCATGGCCTTGCTAGCATAAGTTGAATGTTAAATATTGGATTTTCGACTAGTCAAGATTGAACATATTTTTAATTGGTTATTCGAAAGGTATGATTTTAAAATGATAGGTTGATTGAAAAGTCTTATCTTATGTGACTGGTTGTTGAATGGTAAACACCTATGAGTGTGGAATTTATTAGTATTTTAAACGAAGTACTGTCCGAATTTTTATAATTCGAGAAAATGATTCATGTTAGTTTACGAAAATTTTATTGTGATTTTCTTTTATCGCGTGTGTTCCCGTTAGCGCACTGGACCTCCGGGTTCGGGGCGCTAAAGTATACTAATAATAATAATAATAATAATAATAATAATAATAATAATAATAATAATAATAATAATAATAATAATAATAATAATAATTTATTGTTATATAACATATGTGTATAACTTCTTGACATATTTATTTTCTAATTGTTAAAATAAATAAATAATAATTATTAATAAATATGATATTAGTTTTTTAATTAATAGAATTTATAAAAATAACACAATAACTACAAATTATAAAATAAATTAATATTATCTTCAAACCCTTCAAAAATAATGATGTTAATAAAATGTAATGAGATAAAATTTAATTAGCTAAAATATTTCAGAAATTTGAAAGATTGATGTCAACAATTATTATTATTATTATTATTATTATTATTATTATTATTATTGTTGTTGTTGTTGTTGTTGTTGTTATTATTATTATTCTCTTTTGGGTTTTTTTTTCAATTTTTTGTTTGTCATTAAAAGTTCCCGTTAATTATAAGCACTTTGATTACACGATAAGCGGATGGAATCATAAGCTACAGTTTATGAAAATTTTAATTGTGTAGCATGAAGTCTTGCACAAAATGTAACAGAAAAATTCATCAACACCATAAAAAGTATATTAATTAGAATTAAAAAAAGATTAAATTTTAACTCTACGCTATTTTGTTTTAAATGAATGGGCCTCTTTTATCTATTTTTTGCCCATTAAAAGTTCTCTTGTTCCTTTATTTGCACCATAAGTAATATTAGAATTTAAAAATTAAAAATTTAAATGGTTGCCATTCAAAATGCCCGTTAATTATATAATAAGTCATTTAATTACACCAAAAGTTGTATTAGAATTAAAAAAGTGAAAATTCAAATATTTTCGATGGGAATTTTGTTATTTTGGTGATTTTTTTTATAGAAAATCTAAAGAATTAAAGACGTGAATGGTTATTAATTGTCATCTATTCATGTTTTGGTAAATTATTTTTTTATTTAACAAAATCTAAAAAGTTAAAAATATGTTTACACCATAAGTAGTATTAAAATTTTAAAAATAAAAATTTAAATATTTTCCATGGGCATATTTTGTTATGTTTTGGTGACATTTTATATTTAGAAAATCTAAAAAATTAAAGATGTGAATAGTTGTTAATTGTAATCTATGCATGTTTTGGTGATATTTTTGTATTTAAAAAATCTAAAAAGTTAAAAAATTTGAATGAGCGAGGAATCAAATGAATATGAAATTTAAAAATATGGTTGTAAGGGGATTTGTCGGCTAGTTTGGTGGACGGAGGAATCGAACCTATGCATACTTGAGAGCGCAGTGAAGCACCTCAACCAACTGCCCTACAAGGCTACTTGCTTTAGTTTTTGGCAAATAATTATTTTTTAACAAAGTTTTGACTGATTTATTTTTATGACAATTTTACCCCTGCGATTTTGCTTTAATATATGTATAGATAGATAGATTATGCATTGAATTGAGACTAATGAAGATTAAACCAAAAAAACTAACCAGGAGGGTAAAAAAAAACAAAAATGAAGCATTAAAACAATACTAAACAAAAGATAAGTTACTAATGACATATGAATAAAAAAATTATACATTTAGAATGAAAAAAAATGAAAATGAATAGATATTGTATTAAAAAAATTTCAATCAATTCAATAAATAATGCAATAAATAGTTAAATCATTAAATAGAACAGTTGAAAAAAAAGGCTATTGTAGCAACATTTAAGGAAAGTTAACGAAAAAAAAAGAGATGAATTGCGGAAGCAATAATCGAACCTATACCACTAAGAGACAAAATTAATTTTAGTTTTTCAAAAAGGACAAAAAAAAAAGAAAATCGAAAATGAAAATAAAAGAAACATTTAAGGAAAGTCCAAAGCTCTGAAAAAAGAAAAAAAAAAGAACTGCGAAGCAACAATCAAACATATACCAATAATACCACCGAGAGGCAACCTGATTTTTTAAAAAAAGAAAAAAAAAACTAAAAAAGCGAAAAAAAATCACGAAAAACGAAAAAGGAAAAAAAAAAAGGTACCGGAGGGGTACAGTTTCAAAAACGAAAAAAACTGAAAAAGCAAAAAAAAAACCACAAGAAACGAAATTAAAGAAAAAATGTTGGATGGTAGCTGCACGGTTCGATCCCAAGCTGATCAAGGTTTTGATATTCCTCACAGCCAATACATCAGAACGTAAGCTTATCAATTTTTCAACAAAAATTATTTTTAAATCAAGTTTTTCACTGATTTTTTTATGACAATTTTGCCCCTGCGATTTTGCTTTAATATATGTATAGATTTGTTGGATATTTTATTTCACTAAAAATTCGATTTACAAGTGTATAGAGTAAAAATTATAGTAATTATAGTAAAATTATGATGAACAAAGTTATATCCATAATGATTGACAATGCAATTCAACTAAGTACTTGATTTTATTATTTTACTTTGTCTAAATACTCAAAATTAAAGGTTTTGATTTTCAATAATTAAGTAAAACTAATTAAACTTTGCAAATAAAAAAAATAAAATATAAAACTCAAAGAACGAGAAACTTACGGAGAAAGTAGATTATAAGGTGTTAACATTTAATGGATTCTACAATTCAAATTATCATATTGAATTGATTTAATTTTAATTCCTGTAGAAGAATCACTAATATAATTACAACATCTCTCTTTCGAGTAAGTTATATAAGTATAAAAACATATTTGATTCTAATCTTTATCTGTCGACCTCGAATTATTATCTAACTCCAAATGGCACTCCATGTTTATTGTCCTCACAAAACCCAACTACCAATCTCTCGATCTAGCCGACTTGTGTTATGCAATCTTAATCCATTAATATACTAACCTCTCTCGAGTGATAATAAATTAACTATGCAAGTGTAAATGTTTGTGAGACAATTACACAAGACAACACAATTTGTAGCGCCCCGGAAATTTTCAAACGTTTTACTACTTTTAGTTTATTCTTAAATATAATAGTATTGAATCTTATAAGTTGCGCCAACTAGTTAATATATATTTTAATATGACTGATCGAGTTATATTAAATGAATGTTACATTTATTTATTTATATTAGTTTAAGCCCAATTCTATTTTTCACATGGTCCAGTGTATTTTATTCAAAGCCCAAGAATTTTTTTAAGTCTATTGTTTGAACCCTAAACTTAAATTACCATATCCAAGTAATTCATGTTTTGGAAAGAAATCAATCCAATATTTTTCCCTTGCCATAATTAATCCTCAATTTCTAGTATATATGTAACACCCCAAAGTTAAATAACAGGCCCAACTATATTTTATTTATGATTTCATGGCCCAAATATCTAAATTTAGGCATTTTAATGTTGAGGTCCAATTTATGGGTTTTTTAGCTCATTTACGTTTTTAATTATTTCCGATAGCTATAGTTAACGAAATGAGATGATCGAATATGGTAGATTATAGTGATCGTCGATACGAATCCATAGAATTTGATTTCACCTAAGTGGGACTTCATTTGGCCAAGTTATGATTTAATTAGGGATTTAATTAAATTTTTAGGTTAAGTTAGGGATGGGTATAAATACTCCTTTTAACACTTAGCTAGGTCATTCTTGAGGATCCACTTTTAGGTCAGCCCCCCCCCCCCCCTTCTCTCTCCCTTTCCCCTCCCCTCCTCACCGCCGTCGGTCAAAAAAATTCCGGTGACTTTTTTTTAAACATGAAATTATGTTTTTGGACTCCTCTTCTTTTCCTCTTTCTTATTCTTTTGTTATTTTTAAGAAATTTTGAGATTTAGGCTTCCGATTTTTGGATCTAAGAATGGGTTAATCCCTAGGCTATCAATACTTCATTTCTTTCTTCATATTTCAACTTTATTTTCGATGTTAGTATATATATATATATATATATATATATTGTGATTTAAGGGTTGTTTTGGATGGATGATTTAAAAATATGTTCTTAATTTTATTTATGGTGTTCTTGGACATTTTAGAGGCTAAATGGTGGATTAATGAAATAAAAAAAAATGGAATATGATATGTGTGTATGTGTGTGCCGTGAGTTGTGTGTATGTGTGTGTTCTGGGCGTGTGTTTGTGTGTGTGTTTATTTTTATTTTTTTATTTTTTTTCTTAGATCTATGAAACTATTTAATAAATAGTATAGGTTAATATTTCCATAAAGTTGAGTAGCTTAATGGTTGATGTTTAATTTAATATTAAAATGGTCTAAGGTTCAAATCTTCTTGCATGCATTTTTTTTAAAATCTCTTTTTGTAATTAATGTCCTCTGTTTCAACTTTAATTAATTAAAATCATGTATAAATTTTAAAAATGGTATCTAGCTTAATGGATATGTTTAGATTTGTTAATTAAAAGGTCTAAGGTTTAAATCTTTTTGCATGCATTTTTTTAAATCTCTTTTTGTAATTAATGTCCTCTGTTTCAACTTTAATTAATTAAAATCATAAATCTCTTTTTGTAATTAATGTCCTCTGTTTCAACTTTAAGTAATTAAAATCATGTATAAATTTTCAAAATGGTATATAGCTTAATGGATATGTTCAAATTTGTTAATTAAAATGTATAAGGTTTCAAATCTCCTTGCATGCATTTTTAAATCTCTTTTATTGTAATTAATGTCCTCTGTTTCAACTTTAATTAAATAAAAGCATGTTATAAATTTTGAAAATTGTATGTAGCTTAATGGATATGTCTAGATTTGTTAATTAAAAGGGGAAGGGTTCGAGCCCTCCTAATGCAGTTTTATTTCATTTTTACCTACAATGATTTTAAACCTTATATAATTAATAACACCATTTAATTTTTAAAAATAGCATATGGTTTAATGGTTAGTGTTCAGATTAATACTTGAGAGGTCTATGGTTCGAATCATGTTGAAGTAATTTTTATTCCTTTTCAATCTTTTATCATATATAAGAGCTTTCTGGACTATATATATAATTAATTATGGATGATTAATTTCGAAAATAAGGCTTAGCCCAAAATTCCTTTTTAATCTTTTATCATAAGAGCTTTCTGGACTATATATATAAATAATTATGGATGATTAATTTCAAAAATAAGGCTTAGCCCAAAATTCCTTTTTAATCTTTTATAATAAGAGCTTTCTGGACTATATATATATATATATATATATATAATTAATTATGGATGATTAATTTCGAAAATAAGGCTTAGCCCAATGGTTAAGTGTTCTGTTTGTGTTTAGGGGGTCCAGGATTCAAAATTATTTGATGCAGTTTTAATTCTTATTTTGTGTATTTAATTCAAAGCACTTATGGAACTATTTAATTAAAACAGTTTGTTTTATGTTGTATAAAATCATTCAATATAATGGTTAAGATATCATTATTTTACATTTAAGGTCATGGGTTCAAATCTTTTTTACTACGATTTTATTTATGTATATAATTATTTTATTTCTTTTTCTATTTTTGTTTAATTTTTGATTAAATTAAAATTAAGCATATTATATTATAAGCGATACTTTATTGGTATATTATTATCTTTTTAAACCTCACTTTAAGTATTATGATTTTAATCCATGTGATTAAGATATATTATAATCGATCAAGGACTCGGGTATAGCTTAAAGCTAAGATTACCCGTTTGACCTTTAAGCATCGTCTTTTCACGATTTTATTCTTTAGACTTATCCTTATACCCTTATCTATGTTATAGAATAGGCTAATGATCTTAATAAGCTTCTAAGACATAGTCTTTATGTGTAGGGTCTTAATCTGAGGTAGCAGGTTTAGCTCGTGCAAATTGAGATTAAAGCGAAAGCTACTTTTAGCTAGAAGGTGGGCTTACTTACCAAAACTCTTTCGAAAATGTATTTAAACTTTCGTCCATTATGGAAAAATGAATTATGATTTATGTTTATGTTGCTCATTGTGGATTTGATACGACTCGTATGAGGATTTTCGAATATGTCATGAATATGCTATAGATGATGTGTGATCACATTAGAGTCGGTCTCCACTATGTTTAATTAGCGTATGAATTATGACATCAAATGTGAAGTTTTTATTGTGATTATTGTTACTCTTAATGCAAATTATGGGATGAATGTATGAGTATGTCCACTGAGTGTTTTCTAACACTCAGCCTCATTATTTAAAATGTTTTTCAGGTAATTGATGACGGTAGGTGGCGGATGTGGACCAATGGGAACCTTTTGTTTTATAGTTGACCGTCTTTTGAATTTATTATTTATGGTCAAACTATTATATGATTCATATGTTTTCGTTGTATACTTTGTTGATGGTTAACTGTGTTATTCTTAATTTCTATGCTTCCGCTGAACCTTAACTTTTGTCACATGTATGCCTATGAGCGTTTTGGCCATGTTATGTTTCCATGAATTGACTATTATTATTTTGATGAGGTTGACCAGTCAAATTTCTTAAAGTCTATTTCTATTGGTTCTTGACTAGTCAAATATATTATTTCTTGGTGTTTGACTAGTAAACGTAAGCTCCTTTGACATAGCAAATCTTAACTTGATTGCTCTATTTGGAAATTTTTCTATGAGATTTTCTTCTTTCGTGTGTGTTTCATTAGCACCTTGACCCCTCCGGATTTGGGGTGCTACATATGGTATCAGAGCCGTTCAATCCTCTGCAAGCCTGTTAATGAAAAAAAATAATCATATTATTCGCATTTTGCATATAGTCTACTACCCATGGTCCTACATCCACGCCAAGCCTCGTCAGTCAGGTATAAATTATGTGACTAAAAAAATTTTGATTGATCAAATATGTCTTTGACTAATATATGAAATGATTGAGATAAGGTCTAATTTATTTCGATTACATTTGCTTTGAAAATATGATATGCCACCCACCATAAGGATGAACCTACGTGGATTATTAGGATATAGACTGTCTTTAAGTTATTCATGTTTTACTACATAGTATATTGATCCTAGACTCACTTAAGTGTTTTTCCTACAGATGTCAAACTTTATTCAGGTACCTAGGAAGATGGTAGGGTTTATTCCCACACGAGTTCGGCGTCAGTGAGAGTACCGTGCCTATGTACACGACCCAGCATACAGCGTAGGCTGACACACCGTGATTATGATCGAGATGTGGATAGAGGTACAAGACACGCTTGTGGGAGTCTCAGGTTGGGAGGCTTCCAATCGACTAATACGCACTCTACCACCAAATTAGATTTCTTACGTCGCTCGAGTGATGGGAGACTACACAGAGATCCACCTTACGACCCTGCAGTACATCACAGACTATCCGAGCTTCTCATCATATATTTATCAGAGATGGACAATGTGGGGTGAACCCCCAGCACATCTACCGGCGCCAGCTTTGGTCATTGGACCTAGTTTCGTGTACCCTCCCCATGCTCCACCTCCGATGTCTGCCCCTGCTCCTGTAGATTAGAGGGTTATTCAGCCAGCCCCAGCCCCAGTACCTATACCATCCCTGATATGCACCAGTCCCGGCCCTTGTGCCTAACCTAGCGTCTGCACCGGCCCCAGAACATATTCCTATTCCACACCCGGAGGTGCATAACAATGGATGGCTGATAGAGGATGATGACAACGAAGATCCTGGGGAGGACTATGAGGAGCACATGGATAGCTTGAGCACTGTTGAGCACTAGATGATTAGCACCTTTTGTCTATGTATATGGATTATGTTCTCTTTTTACATAGGAATATTAAAGCTTTTTTGTGGATTTAATCCTCTTTTTGTATACCACCTTATGAGGTAGGTTAGTATTGGCCTAGTATGTAGTTCCTATGTTATTTTGTTGAATTATGGTTATTACGTATGTATGAAATAGTCCTCTCTTGAGGCACCGTGATTATAGCTCCGAGCTATGACACTTCTATGATATGAATTGACAAATTTATTGTCTCAAATCTTATGATACTATATTTTTGCGCTACTTAATTATGTTACCAAATCTTATTAGCAATTAATGTATCGTGATTAATGCTTAAATTGAATATAGGATGCCGCCTAGGAGACGTCAACTGCAAAACTAAAATGCCCGGTTGATGATACTACTTAAATTGTCAAGCTATTTAGATGTCATCAACCACCAACATTCGATGGCCAAGGGGAGCCATTAGAGGCGGAACTTTAGCTGTGCAAATTGGATCGAGTTTTCACACACATAGCTTGTGGTGATGCACATCGTGTGGCATGTGCAATCTATCAATGCTTTGGAGATGCTGACTATTGGTGGGAATCACATACAAGGACTATGACACCTGAAGATCTTGTTGCACTCACTTGGAATGAATTCAAACAAACTGTGATGGAGAAATACATACCGGATAGTTATCGAGAGTGAAAGGAAAATAAGTTCACTTATTTGAAACAAAGAAACCTCACAGTGGATGACTATAATAAGAAGTTCAATCAACTATCTCACTATGCTCCTTACCTAGTGGATATTGATGTGAAGAAAGCACTCCGTTTTAGAAGAGGCCTAAAAACTGAGATTATGATCCATATTTCTAGACGGGGTACAGCCACTTATGCTGAAACACTTAGCAAAGCTCAAGATATTGAATCACTACTCATAATGGAAGAAAAAATGAACCATGATTCAAAAGAAAAAAGAAAATGGGATAACGTGAACCAGAATGAACCCAGACATGACAAGCAAGCAAGAACTGGGCCAACTATTAATTCTGAAAGACAGGTGGAGAAGCCACTATGCCAAACATGCAATAAGAGACACAATGGCACTTGTCTTCTAAGGATGAATGCTTGATTTTGGTGCAAGCAACCTGGCCACAGTGCTCCTAATTGCCCTAGAAATAAGAGAAATCAAGTGAACATCCAAGGGAATAATTTGAGAGTCAACCAAGGAAACCACCAAGGAAATAATCAGAGGGTCAACCAAGGAAACTACCAGGGGAATAACCCGAGGAACAATCAGGGGAATAACTATGGGAACAATCAGGGGAACAACCAAGGAAACAATGTAAGGGACAATCAAGAAAACAACCAGGGACAACAACCACCTAGGAATGCACGTGTCTTTGCCTTGAACCAACAACAAACAGCTCAAGCACTTGGGAACATGGCAGGTATGATTGATATTCATAACACCCCAATACTTGCACTATTTGACACTGGTGCAACACACCCATTCATATCTATGAGAACATATATGAAGTTGGGAATTTTAGGAGAAAACTCGAGTGAACCTCTAGAAGTAAGTATACCATCAGGGAGGATGCTTGTAGCTAGTATGATCTGTGCTGGATTAGAGTTAAAATTCAGCGATAACTATATTAGGGCGGACTTGCACGTGCTAGAAATGAATGATTTTGATATTATTCTTGGAATGTATTGACTTAAAGCAAATCGTGCAACAATACGATGTCGCGAGAAGGAGATAACGCTCCAACCGCCATGAGGGCTAGAGTTCACTTTTTATGGATCAAAAGTAGGGACGATGATACCTATGATATCAGCTATGAAGGTAATGGAGATGATCAAGATAAAAGGATGTCAGGCTTTCTTGGTAGGCTTGATAGGGGACGAGAACAAAGAAGTACCCATTGATAATGTGTCTGTTGTTCATAATTACCAAGATGTTTTTCTTGAGGAGCTATCTGGAATTGTACCTGATCGAAAAATAGAGTTCACTATCGACCTTATCCCTGGAGCCGTGCCAGTATCAAAAGCACTATATCGAACGGTGCCAAAGGAACTCCAAGAGCTAAAAGTTTAACTACAAGATTTGTTGGATAAAGGATTCATAAGACCTAGTGTTTCACCTTGGGGAACTCCTGTGTTATTTGTCAAGAAGAAGGACGGATCACTATGTATGTGCATAGACTACAAAGAATTAAACAAATTAACAATCAAGAACAAGTACCCTCTACCTCGAATTGATAACTTGTTTGATCAGCTCAAGGGTGCTAGAGTTTTCTCCAAATTAGATTTGAGATCGGGCTATCATCAATTGAAGGTAAAGAAAGATGACATACCAAAGACAGCTTTTCGGATGCGGTATGGTCATTATGAGTTTGTGGTGATGCCATTTGGACTGAGCAATGCGCTAGCTGTATTCATGGATTTAATTAATCGAGTTTTCCACCGATACTTAGATAAGTTTATGCTAGTATTCATTAATGATGTACTCATATACTCCAAAGATGAGAAACAACACGAGAAACATCTAAGAGTAGTAATGGAGACATTGAGGACAGAGAAGTTGTATGTTAAGTTCAGCAAATGTAAATTCTGGTTAAACGAAGTTATCTTTCTAGGCCACATAGTTTCGGCTCAAGGCATCAAAGTAGATCCCTCCAAGGTGGAGGCAGTGAGTGATTGGAAGTCCCCTACTAATGTCGGTGAAATTTGTAGCTTCCTAGGCTTATCTAGTTACTATAGATGATTTATTGAAGGATTCTCCAAGATTGCAAAACCTATGACCCAACTACTAAAGAAGGGAGTGAAATTCATTTGGACAGAAGACTGTGAAGGAAGTTTTCAAGAACTTAAAAAGAAATTGGTAACTGCTCATGTGTTAACTGTTCCTGATGGAGCAGAAGGTTTCGTCGTTTGTACAGATGCATCTTTGCAGGGAATATGATGTGTGTTGATGCAAAATAGGAAGGTTATAGCCTATGCATCTAGGCAGTTGAAACCAAATGAAGTCAACTACCCTACTCATGATTTGGAGCTTGCAGCCGTTGTTTATGCCTTGAAGATCTGGAGGTACTATCTTTATGGAGTCAAGTGTGAGATCTATACAGATCATAAGAGCCTAAAGTACTTTTTTGAGCAAAAGGAACTCAACATGAGGCAAAGGAGATGGCTGGAACTCGTGAAAGACTATGACTGTACCATCTCGGGAAAGCAAATATTATAGCCGATGCTTTGAGCATAAAGAATAGGGTAACACTGAATTGTCTCTTCACCCAATAAGAGCACCTGATTAGAGATTTCTTTAAATTGAATTTGGAGGTGATCATACCACCGGAGAGCATGGAGGCTCGAATCGCAACTCTAGTAGTGAAACCAAACCTACAAGCTCGTATAGTTGAGGCTCAATACCAAGATGAGTTTCTTGAGAAGATATGAGGAAAAGTCCACATCGAAGACAACCAAGGATTTATTGTAACCGATGATCAGACACTTACTTTTTGGAGTCGACTTTATGTACCACAAGATGATGAGTTAAAACGTGAGATACTAGTAGAAGCCCACAACACTCCGTACACTGCTCATCCTGGAGGAACGAAGATGTATCGAGATCTAAGGGAAACTTTTTGGTGGAAAGGCATGAATATGGATATTGTGACTTTCGTAGGACACTGTTTGGTTTGTAGCAAGTAAAACCAGAACATCAACGCCCCGTTGGACTTTTAAACTCACTTGAAGTCCCTGAGTGGAAATGAGAACGCATTACAATGGACTTTATCATTAGGTTACCGAAAACAGTACACAACAACCAGACAATCTGGGTTATTGTTGATAGATTGACAAAATCAGCACACTTCTTGCTAATAAGACATAAGTTGGGATTAGATGAACTAGCTCAAATCTATATCAAAGAGATTGTTCATTTGCACGGAGTTTCTATGTCTATTACTTCAGATCGAGATACACATTTCACCTCAAAATTTTGGAGGAGTTTACAAGATGCTATGGGAACCGGATTGAATTTTAGCACTGCCTTTCATCCTCAAACTAATGGTTAATCAGAAAGAACCATACAAACTCTTGAAGATATGTTAAGGACTGTAGTTTGGGATCAGGGTGGAAGTTGGGAAGACTACCTACCTTTAGTGGAATTTGCATACAATAATAGTTATCAGGCAACAATTGGGATGACACCTTATGAGGCTTTGTATGGCCGAAGGTGTAGATCACCACTCTATTGGGATAAGGTTTGAGAGAAGAAAATTATGGGCCCTGAATTGGTGCAAGCCACAAAGAAAGCCGCCAACAAAATAAGAACCAGAATTAAAGAAGCTCAAGATAGACAGAAGTCCTATGCGAACAAGCGTCGAAGAGATTTGCACTTTGACGTAGGAGATAAAGTCTTTCTTAATATATCCTCGGTTAAAGGAATAATTCATTTTGGAAAGAGGGGGAAGTTGAGGCCGCGTTTCATTGGCCCTTATAAAATTCTCGATTGAGCAGGAGAAGTTGCTTATAGGCTTGCTTTGCCACCCAAACTAGGAGGAGTACATGACGTAATCCATGTGTCGATGCTACGCAAATATATTTTTGACACAAGTCACACTGTACACGATGAAGATGTGGAGGTAGATCTTGACCTTACCTACCAAGAGGCTCGAATAGCGATTCTCAACCACAAGGTTCAAAATTTAAGAAATAAGGAGACAGTGCTAGTGAAAAGTGCAGTGGAGCAGACATGGAATGGATGAAGCCACGTGGGAAATCGAAAAGGACATCAGGAGGCAATATCCAAACCTAACCTTACCAGGTACTTGAATTTCGGGACAAAATTCTTTTAAGTGGGGTAGATTTGTAACACCCCAAAGTTAAATAATAGGCCCAACTATATTTTATTTATGATTTCATGGCCTAAATATCTAAATTTAGGCATTTTAATGTTGAGGCCCAATTTATGGGCTTTTTAGCCCATTTACATTTTTAATTATTTTCGATACCTATAATTAACGAAACGAGATGATTGAATATGGTAGATGATAGTGCTCGTCGATACGAATCCATAGAACTTGATTTCACCTAAGTGGGAATTAATTTGACCAATTTATGATTTAATTAGGGATTTAATTAAATTTTTAGGTTAAGTTAGGGATGGGTATAAATACCCCTTTTAACACTTAGCTAGGTCATTCTTGAGGATCCACTTTTAGGTCAGCCCCCCCTCTTCTCTCTCTCTCTCTCGCCTCCCCTCCTCCCCGCCGCCGGTCGGAAAAATTCCGGCGTCTTTTTTTAAACATGTAATTAATTTTTGGACTCCTCTTATTCTCCTCTTTCTTATTCTTTTGTTATTTTTAATAAATTTTGAGGTTTAGGCTTCTGATTTTCGTATCTAAGAATGGATTAATCCCTAGGCTATCTACCAATACTTCATTTCTTTCTTTATATTTCAACTTTATTTTTTATGTTAGTATATATAGGGATGGGATCTGGTGAGAACCCTACCCCAGGTGGGAATTAAGAGCCAATCCCATCCATCCATTCCACAATCTGGACGGTCCAGATCAAACCAGATTTTTCGGTGGCAATTGTGTAATTAAAATGAAAGTCTTCAATTCGCGCGTCTCATTAAGGGCAAAATCGGAACTAAACTCAGAAATTGCCCAGATTCAATTTTAGCCTCAGACTTCACTCATTTTAGCCCCATGCATTTCTCATTTTAGCATGTGTTGATAAACAAAAATGGAACGATGATTTCATTGGAATGAAATGCAATACACCCTATTTGGGGACAGTGAACCCTAATGGGAATCTCATAATTACTAGTTGGGATCAGAGCCCTAATCGGAACGTAATAAACCCTAATTGGGAACGGTGAACCCTAGTGGAAAATGTCACATCAATTTTAGCCTTCTACTTCGATCATTTTAGCCTCGTGCGATTCTCACTTTAGCTTCAGAACAAAAGGGAAGAATTATTAAATTACTATATTACCCATCCGCCCACAAAGTTACTGAAAATTACAGGAATGCCACCGTCCATCCACTTAAATCTGATTTAATCTGAACCGTCCAGATTGAGTCAAACAAGGGCTAGGATTGGTTCCTAGTTCCCACCTGGGGGAAGGGTTCTCATTTGATCATTTCCCAGTATATATATATATATATATATATATGTATATAGGTTTTGGTTCAGGTGAGAAATATTTATTGGTGTGAGAAATGAGAAAATATTTTTCTCTTTGTAATTTACTGCTTAATAGGTACAATTTTATTGCACAATTATTTTATCCCACGTGTGCAATGAAATTATAGCAATTAAGCAATAAATCATTTAAGCAATAAAATTCTGGCAATTAAGCAATAAAATACAATACGATAAGCATTGTTCTCATTTCTCACACGAAAATCTTTTCTCACCTGAACCCAACCCTATGTGTGTGTATATATATATATATATATATTGTGATTTAAGGGCTGTTTTGGATGGATGATTTAAAAACATGTTCTTAATTTTATTTATGGTGTTCTTGGACATTTTAGAGGCTAAATGGTGGATTAATGAAATAAAAAAAAAACAAAATGGACTATGATATGTGTGTATGTGTGTGCCGTGAATTGTGTGTATGTGTGTGTTTTGGGCGTGTGTTTATTTTTATTTTTTTATTTTTTTCTTAGATCTATGAAACTATTTAATAAAAAGTATAGATTAATATCTTCATAAAGTTGAGTAGCCCAATGGTTTATGTTTAAATTAATATCAAAATGGTCTAAGGTTCAAATCTTCTTGCATGCATTTTTTTTAAATCTCTTTTTGTAATTAATTTCCTCTGTTTCAACTTTAATTAATTAAAATCATGTATAAATTTTGAAAATGGTATCTAGCTTAATGGATATGTTCAGATTTGTTAATTAAAAGGTCTAAGGTTCAAATCTTCTTGCATGAATTTTTAAATCTCTTTTGTTGTAATTAATGTCCTCTGTTTCAACTTTAATTAAATAAAAGCATGTTATAAATTTTGAAAATTGTATCTAGCTTAATGGATATGTCCAGATTTGTTAATTAAAGGGAGAAGGGTTCGAGCCCTCATAATGCAGTTTTATTTTATTTTTATCTAAGATGATTTTAAACCTTATATAATTAATAACACCATTTAATTTTCGAAAATAACATATGGTTTAATGGTTAGTGTTCAGATTAATACTTAAGAGGTCTATGGTTCAAATCCTATTGAAGTAATTTTTATCATGTTGATTTAGACCCTCAATATCATGGAAGACATCTATACCAATATGGAAAGAATCACAAACCCTAAATCACTTACCTTGTTGATGTAGATTGCAAACCCTAAATCACTTACTATGTTGATGAAGATCGAAGATCATTGCAAACCCTAAATCACTTACTATGTTGATGAAGATATCAAGTCAACAAAGGAAACGTGAGCTTGTGATTCATTATAATAGCTAGAAGTTGTTCCCTAAACTGTTCAACGTGATAGTCTACCATTTAGTGTTTTTGAAGGAAACACGTGAGGGATTTGTTTAATCCTTTTTTACGCAATCTCGGGAGAGATTGTAAGTCAAAGTCGTGGGTAGCTAGAGGGAGTCTAGTGTCAGGGTTGTGAGGGGATCTCACAGCTTTCGTTCAGTGAAAGAGTTCGTGAAGAAGAACGGGCGGTCAACAAAGGAAACATGAGCTTGTGATTCATTATAATAGCTAGAAGTTGTTCCCTAAACTGTTCAACGTGATAGTCTAGCATTTAGTGTTTTTGAAGGAAACACGTGAGGGATTTTTTTAATCCTTTTTTTACGCAATCTCGGGAGAGATTGTAAGTCAAAGTCGTGGGTAGCTAGAAGGAGTCTAGTGTCACGGTTGTGAGGGATCTCACAGCTTTCGTTCAGTGAAAGAGTTCCTGAAGAAGAACGGGCGGCATAAGGAGAGAGTTCTGTATGTGTAAGTTCCTCAATACACTTCATCATGAAGGAGTAGTGAACGAATCTTCAAGTTTGGGCAAGTCCCCAAGAGTAGATTGATTAACCGAACTGGGTTACCAATCTTGTGCGTTCTTTCACTGCATTTTATTTATTGTTCTTGCCTCTGTTCCTGCCATATTCCAGAACACTTGCATGCAGTATCATTAAAACACACTTGGCACGGATTGTGGTTTTTCAGTATCATTATTGTTTGTAATTAATTATGAAAATCCAACTTTTACATATTTGTCTACTGATAATATTTACTCTCCTTCTACCACTGCTACGTTTCCATTATTTGTTTCTATATTGCTACTGTTCTATTGTTTCAGATGAGTTTTCAACTACAAAAGTAAATTTATCTTTAGTTGAATCAAACCAACGGTTTGTGTTTATGAACTTATTTTCTTAAATTGATTTTTTGCAGAAAAATATTTTCATAAATTGCTTCCGAAGATGTGATAATGAATCATATTTATTTCTCATTTTTTTCGTGAAAAAGAAGTTCAGAACCTAAATGAAAAAAAGGAGGGGGCTATGACTTAGGAGGGCAAAATAGAATATTATAAAAATATATTTTTTTTTTATTTTTAATTTTGGGGGCTTTTAAAAAGAAAAATTGTAGTTGAGTATAGACATGGCCGATTAAGTAGGTATTCCAAGTGTGCAATGGTACAGGGCCCAAAAATTTAGAGGGGCCAAAAAAGAAATAATTTATTTTTTTAATAAATAAAAATATTAAATATTTCATCCATATCTCTCTCTTCTATATTAAGTGGAGGTTGTATTGGGATGTCAACAAAATAAATAAAGTAGTTTGATTTTTTTTTCTTTTTTGTCAAAAGGATAAATTGCACTTTAATACCTACATTTTGTGTTTTTCAAAATTAATGAAACAGTGCCCTTTTTTTTTAAAAAAAAATACAAATCTAATTTTTAATCAATTTTACGACCCAAAAATTGTACATCATTTATTATATTTTATTTTTTTTATTGGATAATTTTTTTACGCAGTTAGGAAAATATAAATGTTAAAATACAATCAATTACATTAGATTTAGGGTCAATAAAATGTTAAGAGTTGTAATTTTTTTTAAAAGGTCGGTTCTATTTTATTAATTTTAAAAATGTTGGCTATTTTGAAAAAGTGCCCAAAATATAGGCATCAAAATATAATTTTACCTTGTCAAAATATACTTATAATATGCTAATATTTTAAAATTTATTACTAAAATTAAAATTAATTTTTTTTTTTAATATTATAAGCCCAAATTTTAAAATGAGCATAGGGCCTCTAAATATTTGAGACGGCCAGAGTATATAATCGCCCTTGAATCATTTAATGTTTGGGACTCGGACAAAAATAATCAAATTAACTTTGGGTCCAGAGTAATGAAGTCAATTCAAACAATTTATCTAGTCTGCTCTAAATTTGACTTCGTAATCTAATTCAATTACATTTAATATTTAATTTAACCAATAAAATACCAAAATATTATTATTAGCAGTATATTTTTCTGAAGAAGTCCAAATTAATTAATCACCTAAAATTAGACTGGTAGACAACTTGTAATTATATTGAGCCTCGAATAGGCTCATTTCCTAATGGGCTCTTTAACGACAATTCGAAAACAAAACTGGGGCCTTTCTAAAAAGCCCACAAAATAATGGACTGAAATTTGGAACCCTCTTAAAACTAATGCAGCTAAAACCCTATAAGGGTCTATCATCACTCATCGCCTCTCCGTCTCTGTCTGCTCTTGGACGAAAAAAATGGCGGATGTTGCAGAAGAAAGCGATAGAAACGATGGAGGTGAAGTAGGAGAGAAGCCGCGGGCGAGGCATAAGGGGAAGCACGACAAAGATAAACCGTGGGATGACCCCAGCATCGATCACTGGAAAGTCGATAAATTTGACCCATCGTGGAATGAGACCGGCATGTTAGAAGTTAGCTCATTCTCTACTCTCTTTCCTCAATACAGAGGTAGATAAATGTTCCCCTTTTCCCATCTGCTTCTTCCTTTTTTCCCTTTTGCAAATGTTGGGCAATTGTACTCAAGCTGCAATAAAATGATTGCGAGTAGTAATTTACCTTATGCTGTTGCTTATATGAACTTGATTATGTTCGACATTACGGCGAACTACAGCATAACATAGTTAATTTATGTGAATTTTGCATTATAGGGAAGCGTGAATATTTAAATATCGCGGGAAAATGTGGCGCAATTAGTACACTAGGGTTTGAAAATTTGAAGATGTTAAGTGTGATTAGCAAGCTTGAGACGAAGTTTGTTGAGGGAAACATGTGTATATTTGTCTGGACTCAGATTAGATTGTACAATAACTAATGTTTTCATACGCTGTTATCACCATTGGCATTACTGATATATTTTCTCTCCTGTTTACTCCTATAGAGAAATATTTGCAAGAGTGCTGGCCTATAGTTAAAGGTGCACTTAAAGAGCAAGGAATTGCCTGTGAATTAAACTTGGTAGGTCAATACACTTCTATCTCTCTCCATTTTTTGTTTTCTTTCTGCTTTTATGTTGTTGGCCAAAAGGGATGTGTTATTCCTCTCATTAAGTAGGGGTTGGGGAATTTTGAAACTGAATGTAATAAACAGTTTGGAAGGTGAGTGTTGATGATGATTGATGCACATTCTTTTGCTTCTTCAACTTACTTATGAGGCAACTTATGTATTGTCAGGTTGAAGGCTGCATGACAGTTTCAACAACCAGGAAGACCAGGGATCCCTATATAATAATTAAGGCTAGAGATCTCATTAAGCTTTTATCACGGAGTGTTCCTGCTCCTCAGGTCACATTTCTTCTGATTTTTTTCTCCCCTATCTATTCTTACTATTTCAGAGATTCTTTATGGATCATAGTGTTTTGGCCTAAACATCTTCTTGGCAACTATTTGAGCAACTATTTGAGGATCTTACCTATCTCATAGTTGCAGTTCACTTTTCCAAAAATTTACTTTGTTCTTTTGTTGAGTTGGCGTTTTATAATTGTTTTATGTTTGTTATCTTTAAAACATGGGAGAATTTGATTTACCTCTTTGAGTGATGAACCAGTCCTGACTTTTCAAAATGTCTGGGTAAACAGTTTGAGGCATGACGAGACTTTGCAATTTGTTTTTCTGAATTGCAATCCTGATTTACTTTGTTATGTATTTAGGCTACATTGCAATTGTTTTGCATGTGATGTCTGTTTATATAAGCATTACTTATAACACAAAATTGTTAAACAAGTTGTTCTATATATAACAATTTCATGTTATTTCTGTGAAAAATACTCATTAATTTGTTTAGGTTGCTGAGGCAAACTTACGTATATCCACTGACATTTTCAGTAATATTACAATTAACCATTCTATTTCTTGGGCTAATGCATAGTGTTTTTGTCTGTTGACTTAATTGCTGTACTATTATAATATAAAGAGAAGAGTAAAATTATCTCTTGAATTACTTCAATAATTTATTCTTAAGGTCATGGGTTTATTTGTGACATATTTGCTAACTCAGGAGGAAAACGAAACTATTTCTTTGGAATTTTGATGATGAAATCTTTGATAGGCTAGAGTCCTGATTTTGAATCTTTGAAAATTATTTATTTTTGGTACTCACACATGTTATCCTACAGGCAATAAAGATTCTTAACGATGAGATGCAATGCGATATCATCAAGATTGGGAACTTGGTCCGCAAAAAGGTTTGTTTTTAGGTCTTAGCTTGATTACTATTTCTCATAGAGCATCATATATCCTAAAATTAAGTTCTTTTATCAATAAGAATTAGTTAACCACATCGATGACTTCAAAGGGTGCATGTTTATTCAAATATCTCCCAACATCCACACACGTATTTCCTCTCCTTCCCTACTTTTGGGGTTTGTGGAATCAATGAAAAAAATCATACCATCAGAAAATATATTTGAGCATTATTGAACACTCAGAAGTGGACAACAAACTGATTGGAAGACATATATTTGAGTATCTTCAGCCAGTCCTTACGTAAAAATTGACCAATTGTTTACGTGCAGGAACAATTTGTTAAACGAAGACAACACTTAGTGGGACCCAATTCATCTACCCTGAAGGTACCTCACTGTGATGGTTGATTTAGTGATCTGCTAGGAAGAAATTGTGATTTGGTAATGAAGGAAACAAAATAGTAGCAAATCATATTGGTTAAAGACTACTTTCATCTTTGTAACTTATCAAACCTATTTCTAATATTGATGCTTGTGAAATGGGTATCTTACTTTTGATGAAATGCAGGCGCTCGAAATTTTAACTGGCTGCTATATTCTTGTTCAGGTCAACATTTATGATCTCTTCATATATTTTACGTAGGAAATTTTGAGATTGTTATTTAATTAACCGAACTATGAGAACAAGCAAGTCAAATCGT
This sequence comes from Perilla frutescens, assembly GCA_026008535.1. NCBI lineage: Eukaryota > Viridiplantae > Streptophyta > Magnoliopsida > Lamiales > Lamiaceae > Perilla > Perilla frutescens. The sequence goes on from BRKX01000004.1 coordinate 12,164,700, forward strand.
TCTCTGTTAAATGAGCAGGGGTCCACAGTTGCAGCAATGGGTTCATATAAAGGTCTAAAACAAGTCAGGAAGGTTGTCGAAGAATGCATTCTGAATAAAATGCATCCAGTATACAACATCAAGGTAAATGGTCAAATATACTGGTGAAATTGATGTAATTCTGGCTACTTTTCTCATGATTTGGAGGATCTGATAATTATTTCATGCAATTCTACCCCTTCTGTTGTGAACAAAGATCTTAATGATGAAGAGAGAACTTGCGAAAGATCCTGCTCTTGCAAATGAAAATTGGGACAGATTCCTCCCGACATTTAAAAAGTATGCATCTGTTCATCTTTGTCTATTAAGTTGCATGTACCATACAACTTGAACCTTTTGCTTTGATTCAGGATTTGACCTATTCCTTGTATTTTCTCTCCCAGGAAAAATGTCAAACAAAAGAAATATAAAACTAAAGAGAAGAAACCTTACACGCCCTTCCCTCCACCACAGCAACCTAGTAAGGTGAGTTGAAGTGTCGCGTTCTCTTGCTCTACTATTTACATTTCTCTACTCATTATAATTTAGTTTTTTACTCAGAACTACTGTTTTATTAGCATGAAGAAAAGTATACTGCTATCCCTTATCGTGAACTTATTTACAGTGAACTGTGTGGTTTTAGTGTGAAATGAAACTTTACTGCTGCTGCAACCTTTTTAATCTTGGCCTGCTGTTGCCTGACTAACTGCAGGCTGTTTGATATCCTTCTTTGTATTTCATTTCTCTCTATCATCGTGAATAGGATTCCTAAATGTACATATATATGCATTCCTTTTTATGTTTTTCCACATTGGTGTTTTTTCATGGTTGATTTCATTAATTAATTTTGCAATTTGAGTGATGTCAGATCGATTCACAACTGGAAAGTGGAGAATATTTCTTAAGTGATAAGAAGAAGCAAGCAAAGAAGTGGCAGGAGAAGCAAGAGAAACAAGTAGCGAAAGTGTCCGAAAGCAAAAAGAGACGAGAAGAGGCATTTGTTCCTCCCGAGGTTTGTATAGGAACACCCTTTCCTGCTTTTCATTTATGGTTATGTATTTTTGTTTCTAATAGAGATTGTTTCACCAGGAATCTAGTAAAGAAGCACCAAATGTGCATACTGCTGACAAGAATGATGTTGCTGCCCTTGCATTGTCTTTGAAGGTAAATGAATCCCCGCTCTTGGCTTCCATTGAGTCTATTGAGAATTTAAATTTTAGTATGAATTAAGTGAGAGAAACAATCAAAATCTATGTCTCTATTAATCTGATGAAACATAAATAAACTTCAACTCTGTTTGCCTTTTGTTTTGCAGAAAAAAGCGAAGGATCTTAGCAAACAGCAATCCGCTGAGAAGATTGATGCAGCGACATACATTGCAGCTTCTAACGCGAGACCTGCTAAAAAGAAATCAAAGTATTCCTAAATGATTTGGATTGGGTTTCTATATTGTGTGATGATAAATCTGTTTTACCAAAAATTTAGATAGATTTTCTATTATTTTTGGATTAAGCAGAAAAGGGGGAATGGTTGCTGTTGTACTGAAATGTTTCATACTATTATTATGTTCTTAGAAATAGAAAGTGACTTGGGATTTTGCCAAAAGCAGTCTTATTTCTGGGTATAAAATCTCCTGTTGCCAGAGTTTTGTTTACTGCCAAATCAAATATATGTTTAAAGTTTTTAATGAGTTACAGGATTCTAGTCTCTAGATGCTAATTTCAAAGACTCCTAATGTAGTTTAAATATCATCTATTCTCGGTTTCTCCTGCACCGCCCGCCACCACCAAAGAGCAGTTTAGAGTTGAATTAACTTTGATTCTGAAAAATTCGAATAAATATGGTCACCACTGTCCCGCACAACGGTGGTGCAGAGTTGCAGCATCGCAAATAGTCGTATAAACTACTCGTATTTATATAAATAGTACTCTTCGTCTTATATTAAGTGTTGTTTTGGAAAAATTAACACATTAATACAACAATCAAATTACTTAATACACTATTATTTAATTTTCTCACTCTCAATGATTAAGTGAGACAAATGGATGATTGAACGCATTAAATGGGTGCAAATCAAGAAATAATATTATCCTTTCCACCTAGAATGTATATAGCGACATTCTTTTTGAAGAAAAAAATAACATAAATGTTAAAACGAACTTGTAACGTCCTAGAATCTATTAGCAACTACTTGACATCCGTCAGCATTACCAAAATGATTAATCCAAATTGCTAGAGAGTCCATTAAACCCACTTATATATTCATAATACCACCAATGTGGAACGTCACAAAACCCCGCCCCCACCCCTAATTTACTAATTTAATATGGGAAATTTAAAATAGAAATTAATACAATTGTCACATACTACAGATGAAAATAAATGTTTTTATTTTTCAGCAAGTTAAAAACAAATTGGCTCGTTTGACTATCAGCAAGCGTACAACAAAATATGATTAGAAAGAAAATGTTCTGTAAATATGAAGAAGTATGGTGAAGAAAAGATCAAATGTCGAGAGGAATTGATAGTCCACATATGCACCCTTTTGTCCTAACAAGGGAACATACATTTGCTCGGCTATCAACAATAATTTTTAGAGAGAGAAAGAAATCTAGGTTCCAACATCCTGCACACAAGATCGAAATCAAGTATAAAATATATTCTGTGGTGAAGTAGTAAAGCAAAATGACCAACAAGGCTGAAATTATTATTCCTCACAACACTGTATAGTGGCTCTAGGATTAATAAGCACATATATGAAATGAAACCATGTCACAACGAGTCGGCAATAGTGATACCCCAGACAACAAAGTTTTCATCCTAGTAAAATGAAAATGATGATTCTAAAGAGAGACAGTAGAAACACAAAAATAAAAACCGAGAAACAAGAAAAGTTGGCCCAAAACTGGCGATATCTGGTACAAACATGATAAAACTCATACCACTCACAGCTTGTCCTCGAAGTCAGAGAGAGGCGTCATCTGCTCCTTCAAACCCTTCCTCTTGCGGATCTCCGCCACGAGAGTAGAAGCCTGTGTTCCTGATTCAAGAGGATCCGAAGCCATCATGTCCCAATGATCAAACACGCACTGAGGGAACGCCTGACCCGAGGTCGCAGCTCTCAAGGTGCTTGAGAAACCAAAGGATTCCACCACAGGAAGGTATGCCTTGATGTTGTACAGAGGAGTGCCCGGCCTCTGCATTTCCTCGAACACATGACCACGCTTCTGATTCAGAACACTGTATATTCCACCAAGGGCTTGCTCCGGTGCCTGGATCTCCACAAGGTACACAGGTTCCAAAAGCCTAGGCTTAGCTGTAATCTGCGAGGCATAGATGACCCTCCTAGCAGTGGGAATCACCTGACCACCGCCTCTGTGAATAGCATCAGCATGAAGAACCACATCACACACCTCAAAGCAAATTCCCCGCATGTTCTCTTCAGCCAATGGACCTTCCTTAGACGCCCACTGGAAACCGGCAACAACAGAATCCTTGATTTCATTCAAGTACTGTACTCCCTTACACATATCAACCACCATGTTGGGTCCAGTAGTTTCTGGACCAAAGCACCAAATTTTCTTAGCAAGTTCCTTGTCCCAACCAAACTCCTCAGACAAGATCTTCGATCGAACCTTGGGATCATCCCTAGGACCAATGCGCCCATCATCAATGGCCTCAGCAAGTCCCTCTTCCATCGGTCTGGCTTCCATGTACAGACGATTGTGCTTGTTAGGTGATTTGCTCATAACTGTACGGCAAGACCTCTCAAGTACCGTCTCACGGAAGGAAACAACGGGATCGGATTTTATGATCTCAGCCCCACCCATGAAATCATCCTGCAAGTCCTTCAGGCAGATCTCAAGGTGCAACTCCCCAGCACCAGCAACAATATGCTCTCCAGACTCCTCGATAGAACAGACAACCATAGGGTCGGACTTGGCCAAACGCTTCAATCCTTCAACAAGTTTTGGCAGGTCAGATGCAACCTTGCACTGCACGGCAACTCGGACAACAGGCGACACGGAGAACTTCATTGCTTTGATTGGATGAGCATCAACTTCTTTCTCGTTCGTCAGGGTAGCATTCTTCGTGATGTATTGATCCAGCCCCACCAAAGCAACTGTGTTCCCACAAGGTACATCTTCAACAGTTTCCTGCCTCTTACCCATCCAAATGACAGTTCTCTGTACACTCTTGGTGTACAAGTCCTTCTTCTCTCCGGGAACATAGTTCGGACCCATGATTCTGACCTTCAGACCAGTTGAGACTTTTCCAGCAAACACACGGCCAAAAGCAAAGAACCTACCCTTGTCATTGGCTGGAATCATCTTCGACACGTAAAGCATGAGAGGTCCCTCAGGATCACAGTTCCTGATTGCGGTAGCATAAGCATCATCCAGAGGTCCCTCGTACAGGTTCTCAACACGATACTTCTGAGCTGTAGCAGGTGAAGGAAGATGGAATATCATCATTTCCAAGAGAGCAGAGCTGGCAGGAAGCCATGTTTGCATGACGCGCTTCATCAAAGCTTTCCCCATCAAATCCTTCTCATCAGACTTCATCGTTATGCCGAGCTTCTGCAACATTGGCCACAACTTATCTTTCTGGTCATTCATGCAAGTGTTGATGACCACCTTGATAGGTTCATAACAGAACTGAACAAATCCACGTCTGCATGTAGCAGACCCAGTATTCTTTGAAGTCCACTTCTTGGTAGTGGGATCAAAGAAATTCTCTCCCCACAGCCTCTCCATCATCTTGGCCTCATCAACACCAAACTTGGCCGCATACATCTTAGCAAAGTTCGTCAATGTAAAAGCCCAACCGTGCAGACCAGCAGAAAAAGCAACAGTACCTTTCTCTGGGTAGACCTGAACATCACCAAGTAAGGGATCCTCATATGTGGCCATGATGACGTTAGCATTTTCAATGACCCTCTGGAATGTCTGGTAAGCTTCCTCTCCATCCACTTGGAGTTCAAGGAAACATCTGTCCATTTTGTTTACAGTCAGCACAGGCCTAATTCTTTCACCAAGAGCCTGTCGGAGAACGGTCTCTGTTTGGACGCACACGCCTTCAACACAGTCCACCACAACAAGAGCGCCATCAGTGATGCGCAGAGCAGCTGTCACTTCAGATGAGAAATCGACGTGTCCGGGTGAATCAATAAGATTGATGAGATACTCATTTCCATTTCGTTCTCCCTTGAAACTCTTCAAAGATTCATCAGTCATTTCATAATACAATGAGATACCGGTGGACTTGATAGTAATGCCTCGTTCGGCTTCATCAGCCCTTGTGTCAGTCATTCTAACATCCCCAGCAACCTCTTGGGCAATAATACCAGCAGCCGCAACAAGAGAATCTGTAAGAGTGGACTTTCCTGCGAGACCATTCACATACAAATATTACCAATGTTTCAAACTAGATCAGCAAATATTCATATCAATACTGCAGCTTCCTTACCATGATCGACATGAGCAATAACAGACATATTACGAATGTTGTGCTTGTAGTCCATAATCCTCCGGAGCTCATCTGATGTGAACTTCACCTGCAAACATAAACAAAATCTGCATTGTTAAATCCAATCATCGAATCCCACGACCACATTAAAACTGCAGAGACAAATCTGCAGGCTTACCATTTTGACTGGTTATGAGACTACTCTTAACTCTTACTCCAGAAATCACCTGCAACTGACAATAAAAGAAGAATATTAAGCGATTTTAATCATTGGCTTAGTGTCAATGCACAATAGATCTTGTAATTAAAAGGAAAAGAGTGTTTAATAAATATAAATCAGAAACATAGTGATAGCTTAAAAATCTGCAATCACAGGAAAGATAACTAACTAAGCATGCTGCTCCTAAATATTATTATATCTCCATGAATGTATTGTTTGTTATCAAACCAAGAATACAAGAGATTACGGATCTGCATAATAATATAAATGGATAACAAACAACAAGACAAATGGACTTAAAAATCCCACATCATATCAATCACATCTTAAAGAAATATCCACCAATTATTTCAACGAGAAAACTAGATTAACAATTAGCAGTAATTTTCAACAGCCTTGTAAACGAACTCGAAAATAAAATTCAGAAGCAGTTGACCTCTCCTCAGTAAATCAAAATAAATATAACAGGTATAAACAGACTGAAAGAAACATTTTCCGATGAATATAACATGCGGAAATTCAGAGCATAAGGGGAAAAAAAATTCAACGATATATAAAAAAAACTGATACGATAAATTTCAGGTGATAATCTGTTTAGCCAGATTCAACAAGAGCAAATTAAAATAGCCAGATTCAACAAGATCAAATTAAAATAACAGGTGATACATTCGAAACAAGAATATATACGATTCTAAAATTCCAAGTTTAACTCATGATGAATCGTGTAACAAAAAAACAGCAGAAATGCATTCACAAACGTAGAGAGAGAAACACTCACTTAGGAACGGGAACTCTTGAGGCTGCAGAGAGGATGCAAGACGAGCTGGCCACTAAAAGATATAAAGTGAGAGGCGCACGCAGGCAGCTCTCAAACCCTAATACTACTGCACAATAGAGAAATTGCAGTAACGTCCCCCAAGTATTTTCCATTTTCAAACCGTACTTTTATTAAGTTTATTATTATTATTTGAGGCGTTTCCAGATGGTAGTGCTGATATTTTTGGTGTCACTTTCTTCAGTCTTCAGATAATTAACAAACTGTAAAAATACTTTTTTTAGTTATATTCAATGGAATATTCAGATTTTATACTTGGGCTTTATTCGGCCTGCTAAGACTATAGTCCGCCTCACAACTTCATAGAGAAATACCACCTAACATCTACCGTAATATTCTAATGTTTATTTTTAGGGGTAAATTCTCTTTTAATTTTTTTTTAGAGTAAATATCATTGGGTTTATAAATAAATCAAACTACTCGTGAGATATTTTAGTAATGATTCAAAAAAAGTTCACTCGAGATTGGCTTATTTAATAGACGAGTCGAGCTCGAGCCTGCTAAACGAGCTCGTCATTTTCTCGAGTTGAGCTCGAGCTTGGTTTGTCGAGTTCGCGAGCTAACTTGGCTCATGAGGTTCTCGAGCTTTTTAACAAGCTGTCTTGCGAGTACTTAAACTAGTCAAGCTCGAGCCGAACTCGCAAGTTGTATCATGAGCGTAACTCGCGAGTACTTAAATGAGTCGAGCCCGCGAGCTACTCGATCTAGAACTAATTTTTAAAATATTATTATTTTATATTGTAACGTTTGTCAAATTAATTCTCTCATTAAAAATAAAATGAAATTAATGGTATTAACTATTAAAGTGATATTATTGAAGTTAAGAAATCAATTATCAAGATTCAAGAGTAACAATTATATACGCAAACAGACAAACTAATGAACTGTATATATATATATACACATATTATACATAATATAGTTATCTTGTTTACAATTTTACATAGTATATTAGTATGATAAATAATAATATGAAATATGAAATGATATCAAATTAATATTATTGAAATTAAGAAATTGAATGGTTATTGATAAATACTAAGTAATGAAGGAAATTAAGACTAATATTTACAAAAATAATACTTCTCAATTCATTAAATAATAAATATGAAATGAAATTAATAATATTAATCTAATATAATTCAAATTAAGAAATTGGATGCTTAAGACAACAATATACGTGTAATTAAAGAAATTAAAGAAAAAAAGAAAATTAACAATATATAGTACATAGTGTAATATATATATATATATATTATAATTCATCTTAGATTATTGGTTATAACTTATAAATTATAAATCTATAATGTGTGTAAAGTAATAAAGGAAAAAAAATTAAAAAAAAAAAGATTAATATTACCAGTTTGACAAAACAATACCCATCATTAAATATTAATACGTGAAATGAAATTAATGATATTAAACTAATATTATCAAAAGTTAACAAAGTAATAAAGCAAAAAGGAAAATTAACAAAAAATAAAACTAATCAAATGTTCAAGAGTAGTAATATTCTTAGTATCAATGTTATATAGTTAATCTTAAACTCTTAATTATATATTAACTATCGTCAATCTATTAGTATTCTAGTATATAGTTTATATTAGTCAAAATGTGTATGGCAATAAAAGAAAAAAAGAAAATTAAGAAAAATTAAGACTAATATTGACAAAATAATAATTCTCAATTCATTAAATAAGAAATATGAAATGAATGAATGATATTTAAAACATAATACTTTCTCAAAAATTTCTTATCAAAATTAAGAAATCAAATGTTCAAAAGTACCAATATTCTTATTTCTTAGCAGTTAACACTAATGTTATATAGTTAATCTTAAACGTACTCTTAGTTATATATACTATTTGTATTATAGTATGTAGTCTATATAAATATATATAGTTTTATGTTAGTTAGTATGTACATATCAATAAAAAGATAATAAAAATTAAAACTAACATTAAATAAGCTAAAGTAATAATAATAATTAAAAAAATTAAGAATTAATAGTATCTTAAATAATATAGAATCGTTGATTTATAAAATATCTTAATATCTTGGAATAGAATATGACTTATGAGTTATGATTTATGAATCTTACAACACACACTCGATAACTAATACACACATATATATTATGTGTGTGTGTATAATAGTAAGTAGTACACATATAAGATAAATTTATAAATATATATAAAAACTCGAGTCGAGCCTGAGCCTGAGCCGAGCACGAGTTTGGGCTCGGATTTTAAATAATCAAGCTGAGCTCGAGCTTGAGCCCGCGAATACCTAAACGAGCAGAGCTCGAGCTCGATGGTACTCGGCTCGACTCGTTTTCTCATCTAAATATCACCCTAAAATTTATTAGTAGATACAAATCATTTATTATATTTACATTTTTAGTTTTTTCATCCCTAAAAAATTATTTATTTTTTATATAATTTTCAAATTATAATTCTCATTTAATTATTGACCTAAAATCATATATTCGTGAATAAAATTAATATTATTTTATTATTATTGAGTTTTTTTGTACATTTGTGAATTAAAATTTTTGAAAAAATGTATGAAAAATACATGTAAGACTTTTTATAAATTCATTCACAAAAAATACAAGTCCAATGTGATAAAATAATATAATTGTATTCATGTGGATACAGTCTATAATAAAATAGAAATTATATGAAAATAAATAATTTTTTAGGGATAAATATTTTTTTTTTCTATTTTTTCACCAATAACTATTTTTTGGGAAAGAGATGAGGAATTTGTATCTTCTGATAAACATTAGTGTGCTCTTTGCTAAAAAAATATTAAAAAGAGAATAGCCTCTTCGGGTAAATATGCTAGGAATGTTCTTGCACGTTTTTTTTTATAGAAAATAGAAAATGAGACAAATTGAATAACTTCTGAGAAATTTATTTTGAGTCTTGCGACAATGATTAAGGTTGACCATTATAAAATCTGAGATAAATAAAAGGACTTCATCATCGTTAAATTCGAATCCTATCACCGCTATACATATCAAGTCTATCGGCCAAAAAAAGAAGTAAAAAAAATCTCATTTGGTTCACATTTTATATGTAGTTTGTATGCTTATTGCACAAGACTGATACTGATCATGTACTATGGCATGGTGGTTGTGATTTTCCTAGTCCCTCGTCGTCCAGAAAGAAAACTGTATGAATTGAATATTAACTTGCACATGCATTATAGATACTCTTACACATTATATAAAGATATCAATGTTTTAAATAAGCATATTAAACAAATGGAAAATTTACTTGGTGTGTTGTGAACATCAATTTTATGAATTATAAGCTCTATTCATGTTATAATTTACTCGGTGTATCTACTGAGACTAGTATATCTCTCGCTCGATGCAAGAACATCAGTTTTATGAATTATAATGTCCAAATTCATGTATAATATATATATATATATATATATATATATAGGATATGGATTAAATAGGGACTAACCCTTGGTGTGAAAAATAGGGATGACTCTCATCCATTAGATCTGATGAAATTGACGGATAAGATTAATTATTTTAAGTAGTTTAATTTCGGTTTTTTTTATTTAAATTAAGTGATAAGGTTAATGATGTAAATCTATATTATATCTAAAAGTAAGATAGTCACCTTTAATAGAAAGTCTAAATTTTCCCGCTCATTCACACTTGCCCGAAATATAAATATAATATTCATTAAAAATAGTTGTTAATATTAATTAATTATTTAATTAATTGATTAGAAAATAATTGCCTACAAATCCGCGTTTAAATATAGATAGTATAGCTATATTTTGATTTTCTAAATCATACCATCATTTAATAGGACACTTATATATATGTATATATATATATTTTATATATATATATATTATTCAATTAATAAAGGTAATATCATTCAATAAATATTAGTATATACCATCAATCCTGCTATATATTAATTTAGTTTTTGGTAACTAAACAATGTACTAATTTAGCTAAAAATTGGGAAGAGAATAATGCTATATATATTCAACTGATATGCGATATCGGATATTCTTCATTATATGCATGTTCGCACCACCCTTCACTACCATGTAGTATTTGAAAGTTTCAAGTTGTTTGTATTACAAGTACTTATATGTCACATAATAAAGAGAAACAACATCCGGTATTTCAAGAATAAAGAGAATAACAACCAAAATCTCCCCTGCATATTTTGGCAAGGAAACCAAATTATTGTTGCCAGGAGCAACACCCATAGTTTATTCGACTCGATTATGCATCACTGTACGTTAGAATTGATCACTTTTGAATTATTTTTTTTTGGTATCCTGATTCTAAAATGTAATTGTACTATTTTCTTGAACGCTAACTAATCTGTTGATATAAAGCATTTGATGATATGTTAGATCGTAGGTTAAAATGATTTAATATGATGTTATTATGTATGTTTGTTGATAGGTTGAAAAGGCAGAAATATGATTCAAGAGCCAATCAGATTTTCATTGTTCCAAACACAAATATTTGTCGAGAAACTACAAATATATGTGCACAAATCATCACCTTTTTTTGGTATCTAATCTTAGTTATTACATTTACAGGTGAATATCAATAATTTTTTTATGTGCCCTCACGCTCTCTCTAAAGCAAGATAAACTCTCCCCAAGAAGGCATGAAAGAATACGGAGGATGAAGAGAAAATTATCGGATGGTGGGTTTTATGTGTAATGTGAAACTTCATTGATTTTGGTTGAGTTGGTATTGAGTTGTAATGTTGTTGGGTTAAAAAATTCTAATAAAATAAAATGTACATTTTAATTGATTATGAGGTTGTAAAAAGAAAAATGACAGTGCATGTGTTTATAATTTAATTTATTTTTGACCAAAAAAATAGGCAAATACATGTGTAATTAAATAAAATTTCAATTTATAATGTAGTATTGTTTTTGTGTGTAAAACTTTTGTAAATATTAATATCATATATTTTTGTTTATATTCAGATATTCTGAATTTCATTTAAAAAAAATTGATTCAATATTAATCATTTGCATGTTGTTCTAAATAAATAAATAAATAGCTCATTTCCATATTTAAATAGTAATTTTAACTTTTGACAATATATATTTGTAATTTAAAATTAAATAGTTTAATATATCTCATCATGCATGCAACGTGTACCAATATTTTTAAATATTGCATTTAACATTCGTAAAATATGAACAAACTCGGTCATAAGAATATATTTATTTTCTATCTAATAATTATCTTAACCGTACCCCAACGTAAATTTCGTTATTTTTGTTGCTTTAAATTATATATTTTTCATTGAAATTGTGGGGAAAAAATATTTTTAAGAAGATGATCGACTACTTCTGTTGCAATTTATGGTAACCAATAAAAAAACTGCATTATATTAATTTATTTTTGAAACTAAATATTTTTATTTTGGATTTCATTTCTTTATTTTTTCAAATTAGATATAAATTGAATTATGTTACTCTTAATATAACATTCTGTCTCATTTTATTTTTAACTACCCCTACAAGTTCAATATTACAAACGGTCAATTCAATTCCTACTCCCTATCCAAAATTTACTTATATTAGAAGTTAAATTTGGATAATATATAATCATGTTAAGTGAATTCTGAATGTCCACTTGAAATAAGTTGTGGATGTTTTGAAATTGCAACATGGATATTTTTTTTTCCAAGTTCTTTTCAATAAGTTGTGGATATTTTGAATTTTTTTCTTTGTGTGTTACTTGATATTTATATAGAATTTCCAATATTGTTTGTCATATTTTTACAGATATAAAGTAAAGGGAGAAATTTTTATCTAGACAATTTAATTCTAAAATTTGGGTAGTTGGACAAGTTTTAACACCATAGAAGTTATTTGGGCAATTTGTACTATATTTAAACTCTTTGACCACAAAGGCTGAATATTCCCCCACTTTTTTAGAAAAGTGTCTTACACACTTGTACATTCCATAACAATAGGTTAGTTGAAGTATCGTTATGTTTTTTTCATTTTCGTTATGCTATTTTTAATTATCGTTATGCTTGTTTTGAAGTATCGTTATGCTATTTTTTATTTTCATTATTCCTATTGTTATTATATATATCGTTATGTCTATTGTTATGATATATATCGTTATTCCTATTGTTATGATATATATCGTTATTCCTATCGTTATTCCTATTGTTATTATATATATCGTTATGTCTATTTTTATGTCTATCGTTATTCGTATTGTTATGCCTATCGTTATGATTTAATTATAGATTAATCGTTATGCCTGTGTTAATTCGTTACAAATTATAATATAATCGTTATTAAATTTTATATTATTAAATGAATCATTATCACACAAAGTATAACGATAACTTTAGTTTTATTTAAGAAGAATTAATTCATAATTGTTATTCTAAACTTTCGCTAATCAATTAATAATCGTTATTCATATTTTTTAATTATTATTAAAATTATTTTAACTATGGGGAATAACGATTATTATTAAGTTAAACAAATATTTGTTAAACTTTCGTTACAAATCATTACAAATCATTCTTACTTTTAAACTTTCTTTATGGGCTAAGAATCGTTATTAAGAATAACAATTATTATTATAAAGAGTCGTTATGTTATTAAGAATCGTTACTAAGAATAACAATTTGTTATCGTTACTAAGAATCTTTATGCATTAAAAATTAATTTCGTTATCATTACTAAGAATCGTTATTATTATTTTTAAAACAAAACATAACAATTTGTTAATTCCATTATGGTTACACCAATCGTTTAAAACAAAGCATAACGATTTCGATTTAATATCAATTTTCGTTACGTGAAATTGGTAGGGATCGAGATCTTTTTTATTAATATTATCGTTATTCTAAAAAATAATTAAATAAGTTTAAGTTAATCATAATTGAAAGATAAACTTAGTTTCATTGTAAAAAAAATGTAATAATAATATTAGTGTGAATAGTACTATACTAAAAAAATTACAGAAATAATTAATATGTTTAAAACACGTAGTTTTTTAAAAAAATTCGTTAGGGCCAACGTTATTCATTTTCACTTTTCATTATGCCTTAACGTTAGGTTTTAAAAAAATTTCGTTATGACAATCATTGGTTATGTGAATTTTATGTAGGCAATAACGAAAAAATTTTATGTATGACAATCGTTGGTTACGTGAATTTTATGTAGGCAATAACGAAAATTAATTTAGCCAACGAAAGTAGAAAAAAATTAAGGAAAAAAATCGTTATGCATTAGATTTCGTTATGAGAGTTTAACTAAAACTTTCGTTATGCATAAAGCCTTTAACGAAAATAATTAATTTTATTTCTTTATACATATAAAATAATTACGTTATTTTTTATAAAATTTTAGTTATTATTTCAGCCCTTAACGAAAGTAATAATTTTTTTTTTCATTCTACATAAAAAATAATAATGTTAGTTTTTATAAAATTTTCGCTATGATTTTAGCCCTAAACGAAAGTAATACAAAATTTTTGTTACGAGCAATGCTATTTAAACTCAGTTTCGTTAGGTCAAATTTGGGTAGGGATCCATCATTTTTTTTTATGTTAGGTGTGGTAGCATTTAATGTTTAGTTATTAAAAAATTGTAAAAGGTACACTTAGCCAATCATTGGTGTGGGGACAAGTGTGTCATAACTCCAAATTGCCCATGAAACTAATATACTCTTATATGTTGTCTTTTTTTCTCTTTTTTACTTTTTTTTTGCCTATATTTATAGATTTACACTAAAGTAAACGTTCCTCCGTGATTGTAGCTTTCTCATGCACTATGATGGAAGATTACTATCGAATGGTCCACATAATTGAAAATGTATAGAAGATGTCCGGGTTTTTTATTCATTAATTTCATTTCATTTCTAATAAATGATTGATTAATGTTCATCTTTAATTTTGTTTGTATGTATTTTTTCAAATTATTGGAATATCAACTATCCAGTATGTCTATTTATCAGTACCATGACTTAAGTGAGAATTTTAATGAAGAAATCTATTATCAATCATAGTTAACTTTATGTTGTTATTTCTAGGTCAGAAAATGTAATCATTTGAAAATTTTAATGTATGATGAATATAATAACAATTTCTATACCACTACGTGTATAAGAAATTGTTTCAATTTATTATATTAGTAGAAAATACATTTATTAATCTATATACAATTTGGAATTAAAATACAACTTATATAATATTAAAATTTTAATTGATATAATTATTTTTATATTTATGATAAATATTTTATATTATATACATTATGACAATAGAATACACTATTTAATAACCGTGCATCGCACGGGTGATATACTAGTTAATAAAAATCCTGTAGAGTCCTATATCTGTGCAAATATTAACTTTCCTAATTAAACGGTTTTAATTGTGGCAAGTTAATATCTCCATTAATTTGTACGGTTTTTTTTTATGAATCTGGAAAAATTATTTAGTTTACGATTTCTTCTTCTTCTTCTGCTTCTTTTTCTTCTTCTTCTTCTTCCAACTCATAGATCAACGATGGCGACGACGCGGCACTCATACGATTTGTACAAACGGTTTCTTCTTCTTCTCCTTCTTCTTCTTCTTCTTCTTCTTCTTCTTCTTCTTCTTCTTCTTCTTCTTCTTCTTCCTCCAACTCATAGATCGATGATGGCGATGATGCGTCACTCACACAGCGTACGAAGCACTGTCTTTACATCTCTCTCACTGTAACATGAACTAATCATTTACAGCATTGCAGACAATCATAAGTAGCATCGATGATATACATATATAGCATAAAAGATATGCTTAAATAGCATTAAAGATGCACATGAGTAGCATATCAAATTTAATTAGGTAAAAGCGCTAGAGGTATGCATAGGTAGCATCAACAAGCCTAATTCAAAGCAATAACTCACACGTTATTTTTACCAACTTAAACACTTAGTAGCACAGATATTCATAAATATCATCAAAGAGGCGCATAATTAGCATTAAAAATTTTGTTTTGTCCAAAACACCACAGGTGCGCATTAGTAGCATCAACATTAATAATTCGAAGCTCCAAATCATACAAGGTCACTTACCAAGCTTAACAATAACTAGCACAGTAATTCATAAGTACCATCAACGTCATGCATAAGTAGCATAACAAATATGCTTAATTAATGTCACAAAAAAAAAACTGACTTAACCAACGTTCAACAAAAAGATATCGAAACATTTTCTTGGTGAGCAACAGTCACACATCTCCACTCAGAACATCATTAACAGTTGGATTTTTCTTCCTAGAGTTAGTTATCGTATGCTAGATAGCCTAAACACCTCTTCTTTTCTCGTGTTTATTTTTTTATCTAATTTCCTTGTCTTGGTCAGTTGTGTCATCACTCTGATTGCGCAACCGCATATCCTCCTCAAAATTAGAGTCGTCTGCATGAACCTTAGACTTACCTGAAACCCAACATAGAAATCATCCAAATAGGTATTATGTAGCATTCAAATTTCAAAGTAAATAAATCAAACATTAATCACAATATAATCTATTTTTTTCTTAAATGATAAAGAGTATCAAATCATGTTTATATCAGATTGCACAGCTCCATTCAAAGTCATGGAAAACATTTGATTTAGATATTATTAGCATTAATATTTCAGAATTGCGCATGATATTACAAACATATAAGTATGTAGCATTTTTATATATTTAAATTAGCATGGATATACCGTTTACGGAAATTTAAGCATCAGATTCCATGCTTTAACATGTCAAAATCAAGAGAGGACACATTAATCACAATTTAACACACATTAAACACACATTCATTATCATTCCTGCACTTTCTAAACAAACCCATGAATTGATGAAAACACAAAATTTGTAATACAACATTTCACGATTTCCATTCTATGTTCGCTTTTGTTAACATAATATCTCGAAAATTATAAACCCACATTACATTAATTAATCGATTAACAACACAAGCATTCACTGTATGTTCTTCATGAAATTCACCCAATTTACAAAATTAATTAACTAAAATTATAGATTTAATGATTCGTAATCATTCACCCGATTCTACACTAGGCCACAATAACATCTACTCGGTGTATCTACTGATACTGGTATATCTCTCGCTTGATGCAAGAACATCAGTTTTAAGAACATCTACTCGGTGTATCAGTTTTATGAGAACCAATGCCCTGTGTAAGAACTAGGAACTAATATGGAGCGTTGGATCAATGATTTTCTAAGGATCAAATCAATCTAAAAAAAATGGGGTAAAAAATGCAATATCTTAAGAATTATATTAAGTTAAGGGTATATATGTCATTGTATTGCATATCAATTATCTGCAGTAAATATATCTGTTCCATATATAGTGGGATTACATGGGAACGGTTTTTTTTTTTTTTTTTTTTTAATTTTGGACGTTTTTTTTTCTTCAATTTTGGACGATTTTTACAACTCTTTTTTTACAGAGTTGTATATATCGGTGTTTCATATTTTACTTCATCACACACCTGTTCAACATTCTTATTGCTTGGGTCTCTTATGGTTGAAGGAATCATTGCAGATTATAGACAAGTTATCTTTGTCGGATTTCATCGGTCTCACTCCAGTTTTCGTCTGATTATGGAAGATACATGTATTATGTTCTCCATTAATGATATAGAAATATTGGTGGAATCTGGTAGGGACACGTATGTCTGACGTTTAGCAAATTTTGTAAGCGGAATTAGCAAATTATAGATTTGTTAATAGCAAATCGGTAATATTTTTATGTGAAAATTGGATTTTTTTTAAATGGTTTCAATGTGCTTTGCATGATAGTGAGATGTTTGCAGAGAATGGGCATTTCATATTTATTATAGATGATAGATGCTTTTTCATATTTGGTTGTAGAAGTTTTCAAGTTATTAAAAAAAATAGTTAAAATGGCATGAATTGTTGTGTGCAAAATAAGAATGTATTTTTTTTTCACAAGTTCTTACTCCATTGTATATTATAATCACACCGATTATCGTCTGATTATGCAAGATACAGGATGCGTGTTATCCGTTAATGTATCTTTGTATGCGTATTGATATGGGTGGAATCTGGTAGGGACGCGTATGTCTGACGTTTAGCAAAAATTTTATCTATAATTAGCAAATTATAGATGTGTTAATAGCATATCGGTAATATTTTATGTGGAAATATGATTTGTTTTTTTATGATAGGATGGTCTCTTTTTTTTTAAATGGTTTCAATGTGATGTGCATGATAGTGAGATGTTTGCAGAGAATGAGCATTTCATATTTATGATAGACGATATATATTTTTTGTATTTGGTTGTTGAAGTTTTCAAGTTATTAAGAAAAAAATAGTTAAAATGGCATGAGTTGTTGTGTGCAAAATAAGAATGTATTTTTTTTTTCACAATTTCTTACTCCATCTTATATTATCATCACGCCGGTTATCGTCTGATTATGCAAGATACAAATATTATGTTCTCCATTAATGTGTCTTTGTAGGTGTAGAGATCTGGACGGAATCTGTTAAGGACTCGTATGTACGACTTTTAGCAAATTTGTTATATGTAATTAGCAATTTATAGATGTGTTAATAGCAAATCGCTAATTTTTTATGTGAAAATATAATTTATTTTTTGACGATAGGATGGTCATTTTTAAAAAAAAATGATTTCAATGTGCTTTACATGATACTGAGATGTTCGCAGATGATGGTCATTTCATATTTAATATAGACGATAGATGCTTTTCGTATTTGGTTGTGGAAGTTTTCAAGTTATTAAGAAAAAAATAGTTAAAATCGCATGAATGTATGTGTGCAAAATAAGAATGTATTTTTTTTTCACAAGTTCTTATTCCATCGTATATTATTATCACGCCAGTTATCGTCTGATTGTGGAAGAATTAGCTAAAATAAAACAACATTAATAACTCTTATCAAAACCATAAAAAATATGTCGAAATCTGATTCACAAAGAAAGGAGCAATGAAGTTTCTGAATCTTATGATAATAAGCCTCCGATATACACAGCAGGTCAATTAAGCAATAACCAATAACCATAAATGCAAATCAGTTAGAAACCAATAAAGTATTTACTATAAACCAATAAATTTTTTGCTATAAACAATGTGTCTATTTGTTAAAATCAAATAATAATTCGATATAACACGAATCAAAGTTGCAAAATTTGCCAATCATATCTTTCTAGTTTGCTAAATACGGCGGAACAATTAGCTAAAACAAAACAACATTAATAACTCTTATCAAAATCATAAAAAATGTGCCGAAATCTGATTTACAAAGAAAGGAGCAATATAGTTTCCGTAAGTAATGATAATAAGCCTCCGATATATACAGCAGATCAATTAAGCAATAACTAATAACAATGAATGCAAATCAGCTACAAATCAATAAAGTATTTGCTATAAACAACTTGTCAATTTGCTAAATTTGCTACTCATATCTTTCTAGTTTGCTAAATACAGCGGAACAATTAGCTAAAATAAAACAACATTAATATCTCTCATCAAAACCATAAAAAATGTGCCGAAATCTAATTAACAAAGAAAGGAGCAATATAGTTTCTTAAGTGATGATAATAAGCCTCCGATATATACAGCAGGTCGATTAAGCAATAACCAATAACCATGAATGCAAATCAGCTACAAACAAATAAAGTATTTGCTATAAACAACTTGTCAATTTGTTAAATTTGCTACTCATATCTTTCTAGTTTGCTAAATACAGCGGAACAATTAGCTAAAATAAAACAACATTAATATCTCTTATCAAAACCATAAAAAAATGTGCCGAAATCTGATACACAGCAGATCATTTTCTTTTGCTATAATCTCGTTCTGGCTGCTTCAATTTTGCTTCTGCATTGTCGTATAGAAAAAAAATACACAACATTACCAACATTATATTCAAAAACTAATTTTGTAAAAACGTATAAATGAGAAATTTCTAGTTGTTCATAATATCATTCAAATACCTTTTGCCCAATTATCTGACATTCCCTTTTTATCATGATCACCTTTCTCATTATTACCTAAAAATTCGATTGAAAGGTTATAAACCAATAAAGTATTTGCTATAAACCAATAAAAGTATTTTCTATAAACTACTTGTCAATTTGCTAAAATTAAATAATAATTCGGTATAACATGAATCAAAGTTGTAAAATTTGCTAATCATATATTTCTAGTTTGCTAAATACATCAGAACAATTAGCTAAAATAAAACAACAGTAATAACTCTTATCAAAACCATAAAAAAATGTGCCGAAATCTGATTCACAAAGAAAGGAGCAATGAAGTTTCTGAATCTTATGATAATAAGCATCCAATATAGACAACAGGTCTATTAAGCAATAACCAATAACCATAAATATAAATCAGCTACAAACCAATAAAGTATTTGCTATAAATCAATAATGAATTTTCTATAAACAACTTATCAATTTGCTAAAATCAAATAATAATTCGGTATACACGAATCAAAGTTGCAAAATTTGTTAATCATATCTTTATAGTTTGCTAAATACAGCGGAACAATTAGCTAAAATAAAACAACATTAATAGCTCTTATCAAAACCATAAAAAATGTGCTGAAATCTAATTCACAAAGAAATGAGCAATGAAGTTCCTGTAAGTGATGATAATAAGCCTCCAATATATACAGCAGGTCGATCAAGCAATAACCAATAACCATAAATGCAAATCAGCTACAAACCAATAAAGTATTTGCTATAAACCAATAAAGTATTTGCTATAAACAACTTGTCAATTTGCTAACATCAAACAATAATTCGATATAACACGAATCAAAGTTGTAAAATTTTCTAATCATATCTTTCTAGTTTGCTAAATACAGCGAAACAATTAGCTAAAATAAAATAACATTAATAATTCTTATCAATACCATAAAACCACAACATATCAACTTAATCTGCTAAACATACATGACTAACTTGCTAATCAAAACTTAATAATTTGCTAAATATATCAATACAAATCAAACCACAATCAAATAAAACGATGAAACAATAAGCAATACCGATCAAATTTTCTAATCATATCCATTTAATTTGCTAATCATATACATTTAATTTGCTAAAACTCAAACCAAATCAGATCTAAACTAGCAGATTAGTCAACAAATAAAAATCTTAAATATTGCTAATAATATACAACTAAATTGCTAAATACATCGAACCAAATTTCATCAAAAAAATTTGAAAAAATGGCAAGATAAGTACCTGTTCATATGAGCTTTGCGCCCTTCATCGTTATTTCGGCAAGCGGGTGGCGTGCGGTCGGCGTTCTAACGGCGGAGGGCAGGCGGTGATTGGGTTCAGTTTGGCCGTCAAGTGGCCAGCGTATGGCGGCGGCTGGGTAGAGTTCCCCCAATATTGAATCGGTGACTGCGAGCTTGCGATGATTGGGTGGCTGAAGACGGTGGCGATGATGCGCCGACGATGCGTGACCGGCGACGGCGAGCGGCTGAAGACAGCGGCGAGAGGTTGAAAACGAGCGTTGGATAATATTTCTGATTTGTGTTTCTAGGGTTTCTATCAATAACTATAGATTTGGGTTTCTCAATAATACCCTTATTATGTTTTAAATTTAGGTACAATATTATCATTTTGCAATTTGACCCCTAAAATCTAAAATCAATCTTGTCCATTCAAATTGTAGAGATCTATGGATGTAAATGGTTCCTAGTTCCTACATAGGGGTATGGTTCTCATTTTAACCCACCCCTATATATATATATATAGTATAGAGATCAAATGAGAACAAGATTCATATGTAGGAAATAGGAATAGATCTGGATCGTTGATTCAATTTTTTTGGAAGGCCGAGATTGATTTGGAAAAATGGGGTAAAAAATGCAATTTTTTAACAATTAGATTTAAGTAAGGTTATAGATGTAATTTTATTTATATTCCATATCAGTTACCATAAATCGTGGGATTAGATATATGTTAAGTTATGCAGTTATATTTGGACAGTTATTTACATATTATTTCTGCCGTTTTTTTTCAATCGGCGATTCGGAGGAGATGTCTTCTTCACTGTTCTCTTATTCAAGTTTCATCGTTCAGTTATATGATAAAAAAATTAATTTTTTTATCATTCCATCGGCAATACAAAATCAAGCAAGATGAAGAGGGGATAATCAGAAAATATCACCAATCATGGCGAGGAGAAGAAAGCTAGAAGACTGCTATCTCTTAATATATTGAACAAATTACAAAAAGAACTGTGTATAACAAAGAGGAAAAATGATAAAGACAACGATGATGCAACCTTAATGATCAATGATGACTAACATGAGGAAGATAGTAATGAAAATGTTATAATGTATGTGAGATGCAAAAAAAAAAGAGATTATTATGATTGATTTCGATACTTGTTTAGTAAATATTCATAACTTATTATTATATATAAACATTGGCCTAAATTTAGTGAATTTCTATTAAACAAGTATAAAAAACAATCATAATAAGCTATGAGACTCTACTAAATAAGCACCAAACTTAATTAACATAAGCTACAAATTTCTATTACACAAACACCAAAATCAATCATAACAAGCTAGGAATTAATACTAAACATGCAGTGAAAGCGAGCATAATACGATATGAATTTGTGTTAAACAAGGACCAAACTCAATCACAATAAGCTAAAACTTGCGGCTATAAATCAACATTAAAATGAATCATAACGAGCAATTGTGTGTTATTTGTAATTAGATGATGTATGGTTTTAAGTATTGTTGAGTTGTAGAAAATCAATTAAATGTAATATTGAAAGCAACGAAACACAACATAGAAGGCAATGAAAAAAATAAACACCAAAATCATTGCAAACCAAGCTATGAATTTATACTAAACAAGCACAAAAAATATACAACAGATAATAGATTATGATATTTATATTTAGATAATGTTAATAAATTTAATGTATATCAATAGAGTATTTTTATTGGTTGTGTATGGATAATTAATTTTGTATGTTAAGACGAAATTTGAAGCATAAATTTATAACTATCTAAAATATTATTGATTAATCATGGATCGAAGACTGAAATTAGCACATATACATAGAAGACTAGAAGGAATAAAGTTGTTGATTACTACAATAAACTAAAACTAAGCTATTCCGAGGAAAAAAGTATCACCCGAATTTTAGAAAAATGATAATCTCATGATTCCAATAACATAAAATATTGTAGCACTTGCTCCTAAAATATGTTGAATTTGAATACAAATATGTATTTAGTAAATTTATAAATTATACATGAGTATGACAATAAACCTATTCAAAATTTTGACGAATACTACCAGTCGAAAATATTTTTAATTAGCACTCATCTTCTTCTTCTTCTTCTTTTTTATCAAAGAATATTGAAGAGACCAAGTAATTCAACACATTAATTATTCGTCTTTCTTTCTTTTAGTCAAAGAATCTTGAAGAGAACAAATAATTTAACAATATTATCAAATCATGCGATATGAATTTTAATTTTAAAAAATTCGTGTAGAAATTAAATAAAAGTTAATAATTAGTAGATCATGTCTTAGTTATTTATGGGATATATTTCAAGAATTTTTTTTGTTAATATGGCAAGATCTTGCATTATGGGATTTGTTTAGATAAGCACGATAGAAATGGAGGAGAAGAAAAAGGAAATTAAAATAAACATTGATATGAAAATACCTTTTATTATGGGATTCATTTGCAAAATAACTATTGTACCCTTATTAATAAAAACGTTAGAAGTAAAAAAAATAAGAGCATTAAATTCCAATCTCAATCTCTACCCTTAAATATGATAGATCTAATGGTTAGGAATAGTTCCTAATTTTCACGTAAAGACCTAGTACCTATTTGAACCAAATCATATATATATATATATATATATATATATAGGTTTTGGTTCAAGTGAGAAATATTTGTTGGTGTGAGAAATGAGAAAATGCTTTTCTTATTGTAATTTATTATATATATATATATATATATATAGAGAGAGAGAGAGAGAGAGAACACATCACTAATTAAATGACAACATATCATTGTGCTCCAACGGGTATAAACTTTATATTTATATATTATTTGATGCTATTGCCATAAAAGGTAACATTTTAATATTGAAATATAACTAATGAAAAATGAAATTTAACACAATTCTAATATAAAACTAAAAATGAATTATAGTAATTAAGTTTTGAAAATGTATATTGTATGTGGTCATATTTTGAAAATGTATATGGAATCGGGATATGGTGGAAAGCTTTCGATTCTCATTATTAATCATTATTAAGTATGAATTGCACATAGTATAATATGACTTGCCCAAAATATTAATATCCTTAGTATATAATTTTATACTACTATTAGATAGATATGATAAATAACTTAATATTTTTTTTAATTCACGTTTTGCATTTTAAGATATTTTTTAAGATGTGATTTAATAACATACGACATATGTGTAACTTTAGAACATTGTTTCTTTTTATAAACAAGAATTGAATGAAAGTACAACTATACATGGTCTAGCTAACATTCAATAAATTAGGATCATACCGAATAGAATTATGTGATTTTCTAAAATAAATTAATAAATAACAATCGATTATTTTATAAAAATCTCAACCATGTAACAATTATTAATTAAAAAAAGGGAAAGAATATTAATGTAATGCTACAAGTTCAAACATATATATTTATAGGTTTTCATGTGCTCTTCTTCTCAAATAAACTTCTCTTCGATCAGCCGCCCACAAAATACAATTATGGCTAAAGTTGTGAATGCATTAAGATCCGTAAATTTCTCCTATTGGTCTGCTTTTCATTTTAAAGTCTAATATTTATTTTGTTTTGTCGAAGATGCTTGGATTGAGATAAATTTAATCGTGTTGGTATAAAAATTTATTCTCCTTCAATCTCCGTGATTTTTCAACTATTGTTGTAGGGAACTTGGGGTACCATTATCTCTTCTTCTATCTTTATCAATGAAATATTCTTAGAATTTTATCGAATCTTTTCAACGGTCAAATGCGTCTCAACTTCCATCACCACTTCCCGATAACAAAGTAATGAAATTTGAGATGAATTGTGAGGAATTCAAGAATTTTTTTAAGAAAAGAGATCATTCTATGGCATGTCAATTAGCTTTTTAGATTTATTGTTATTGAGGATAGGTTTATAAAGATGGTGAGATTTAACTTTTGACATTGCGCTTATGTGGAAGTGTTGAAGTTGCTTTTTGGGGTTCACTGTTACAACCACCTTAGTTGTTGATTTTTTTCATTTAATATAGTTTTTTAGGGATTCATTTAATATAGTTGATAACATCATATGGACTACCGAGATATATTTACTTAATTATTTATTTAAGGTAAGAATATTGACAAGTGATAGGATATAATTTTTATATAGGAATAACAAAAAAAGAATTGTAACTAAAATGTTACTTAAGAAAATATTTCCTAAATTTAAAACAAAACGAATGATAAAAAAAGAAATGCAACTGAAATGTTTAAAATAAAAGAATATAAAAAAATGTAACAGAAATATTATTTAAGAAAAGAAATTCTAAATTAAAAAAAAAAAGAATGATAAAAGAAAAATAAATGTAGCTCAAATGTTATAATGAATCATTTATGTAGTTTCAAATTTTCTTATAATAATTGAATAAAGTGTACATACTATATAGTCCCTAATAATTATCAACACATTTCTTAATCTATTTTTTTAATATTTTTCTACACGTCATTTTTATTTTTTAATATGTGATTTTTTTCTATTTTTTATCAAATTATAATTTATCTATTTTATTGGAAAACTTTATTTAAAGTATTTACTAATAAATATATAATAATTTGTTAAGTTAATAAAAATATTTTTACTTCATAGAAAAACAGTTTATCATTTCAATTTTTCATTTGAATATATTAAATTATATAAATACATAATTATTTTATATTGTACTATAATATATTTTTATATTATATTTATTTTGGTATCACTTTCATTTTTCTTCAACAAAATTATAAAAGCTATCAAAAATTAATTTTAACATATATTTTTAAATTGTTTTTTGAAAATAAATAAATAATATAAAATAATTACTAAATAATAATAATATATTATTTAATCTGGTTTTTTATTTATTTTTCTAAATATGATAAAATAATATTATAAAATATAATTATGTATAAATATTATATATATATATATATTTATATATGAGATGGTTAAAATGAAAATCCATCTCCACGTAGAAACTAGGATCCATTAATAACAACCCATCTCATTAATATGAGAGTCAGGATTAAATCTCTCATTTAGGGATGTAGTTTACAAATTCCTCATATCTTCAAATTCCACTAGATTTAATATGGTTAAAAATGTAAAAAAAATATATCCATAGCTTCACATCCCTTAAATGTAGGAAAAATAATATTAGGAAATCCCTTAATTGATACTCACTTATCTTCAATAATTTTACAGCCACATCTTCAACAAATCCACAAGCAATTTGTTATATTAATATAAATTAAAATAACAATTATTTGGTATATTATTAGCAATATTTTATTAACCATATTAGCATGTCATTATAAGGATACTAGCAATGTGTTATATTAACATTAGCAAGCAATGGAACAAGGTTATTACACAATTGAAGATTTAATTGTATAGCATGTCATTCGAAGCATATTAGCAATTTAATATATTAATATTATCAAGAATATTAGCAAACATATATTAGCTAGATATTCTGAAAATTAGTTCTTAACTAAATGTTAACATGTTAGAAACTAGTTGCTAATATATTGAGAATGTATTGCTAGTATGCTAATCATTATTTGCTAATGTGTCAATAACAAATTGTACGTTAATTTATTAATATCATGTTAATGTGACCAAAAATTTGCTAAAGTATTGACAAAATATTACTAAAATAGTAAATACCAATGGACTAATATGTTAGTAATGAATTGATAATATGTTAATACCATATTGTTAATATGTAACCTATGGTTCATTAATATGTTGACAAACACATTGCAAGACCCACATTTGATTCGAAAATCTTAAAAAAAAAAAGAAAGAAATTGAGGTTGTGAAAGTTGAAACCAACAAAAAATAAAACAAATAAAGAAAATGCTTTTATCGCTCAAAGAATGCAAAAAAAAAAAAAAAAAAAAAGTCGAAGGTAACAAAAATTCCAATAGCATAAAAATAGAAAATTCACGTGAAAGTTGGGATTTGATCAATTAATAAATTATCGCAATTTTTAAATTACTACAATATCCCCACTTTATTAGAAGTTTTAAGATATTGTAATTTTGACCCCATTTAATTGAGATCAATATTGACCATAAAAATCAAAGAAATTAATGGCTAAGTTTCTATAGGAGAAGATAGTTAACATTTGAACCAAAATCTATATATATAAATATATATATATATATATGTATGTATATATGGTCAATGGGAATAGCTAAACCTATGGGGGTGAATATGATGTCTATTTTCCTTCCTTTGGGAATAAAGATTCATTCAGAGATGCTGATTCTCAATTTTAAATCATATCAATCTTCGGAATGTGAATCAACATAGAAATGGGCATCAATATCATTCCACTGCACCACACCAATCACCCCGTATAAGAAAAGAAATCCTAAATTTAAAACAAAACAATGATAAAAGAAAAATAAATTAATGCAGCTCAAATGTTTTTCCAAGAAAATAAATTCCAAAAAGGAAAAATGAATTATAGCTGAAATATTATTTAAGAAAAGACATCCAAAAATTTAAACAAAAGAACTGATAAAAATCTAAAAACACCAATGAATGTGCGCCGAAGTGGAATCAAACCAAAGACGTGAGCTCAGATGTTAAATACTGAACTAGCCAACCAACTACACCACCACGTTTGTAAATTTTCGACAAACACCATATTTTCAAATCAAGTTTTGATGGCATTTTTATGATGATTTTGCCCCGGTAAGACTGAGAAGATGATAGGATATAATTTATATATAAGAATGAATAAAAGAAAAGGAGAACAGTAACTGAAATATTATTTAAGAAAATATTTCCTAAATTTAAAACAAACGAAATGATAAAAAAAAGAAATGCAACTGAAATGTTTAAAACAAAAGAATGATAAAAAAGAGTAGCATAAATGTTATTTAAGAAACGAAATCCTAAATTTAAAATAAAAGAATGATAAATAAATGTAGCTGAAATGTTATTTAAGAAAAGACATCCAAATATTCTAAAACAAAAGGAATGATAACAATCTAAAAACATAAATGAATGTGCATCGAGAGGGAATCAAACCATAGATCTGTGGGCAGAAATGTTAAAACACAATACTAGCCAACCAACTACACCACATACATGCATTTGCAAATTTTCGGCACAAAATATCTTTTCAACAATTTTGAATGACTTTCTATGACAATTTTGCCCTGGAAAGACTATTGAGAAAATGATATGATGATTTATATAAAGAATGAAAAAAAGAATTGTAGCTGAAATGTTATTTAAGAAAATATTTTCTAAATTTAAAACAAACCGAATGATAAAAAAAATGCAACTGAAATGTTTAAAACAAAAGAATGAAAAAAAAAATGTAACAAAAATCTTAATCATAATCTTAATCTTAATCTTATCTCAATATATATAAATGTAAGAAGTTATGCCTTTTATAGTAACTCAGCTTTCCCGCCAAAAACTCTTACTAAATTTAGTAAGTTGATTTTTTATATATATATCAATTTAATTATATATTAATCATATAATATAATACATAATAGTTTATATATACACACACACATTATATTAAATATATATAATAAAAGAACAATTTAATTATATATATATTTAATACATCAATATACATATGATATATTTCAACATTTCGTGCTCAAATGTAGACTATAGGATAATCAATACATGATTACACACACACACACACACACACACACACACACATATTTTCAGAACAACACATACATATTCATTTCACGAATATAATTATTTCATTTTGTAGGCTAATTTGGTGAGCCATATATCACTAATTAATGTTTAGATTTCATTGCCAAAATTTAAAAGTTACATAATTTGGGCGCATTTTCCATATATAAATTGGATGAGTAATGCATAATAAATGCATATTAATTAATCATACAATATAATATTTAATAGTTTATATATTTATATTATATCAAATACATATAATAAAGTAAAAGTTTAATTATATACATAAGTAATATAATACAATATATGTAACAACCCACTTCTACATGATTTAAATTATTTAAATTAATTAGATGCTTTAAAATCAAGTTTTATTTTATTTGATGATGTTCCATAGAATTAGATGGACTTGAGGAAGTCTGATCTTGCGCTTCTAGTTTAAAAGAAAAATTTTAGAACTTAAACTTGAGCCTTAGAATTATTTTGTGATCTTGTTAAATATTTTCAAGCTTATTTTTTTTAAGTTCTTTTGAAATGCAAAGAAATTATTTTATTTAAGGATAAATATGAAATTAAAATAAAAATAACATCCTTAAAACTTACCTTAAAATCTAATCCTTATGCGTCAAGTTTATCATGAAAATTTATTCTTATCCTTAGCTTTTTTTTTATTCGTAAAATTTGTCCCCGAAGCTTCGTACTCCCATTTACTTAAAGCGGGCCTGATTTTCTTCTTGAAAACTCACTGCACTGCCTTTATTTTTTTTAAAAAAAGAATTTCGACTCCTCCAAGCAAGAAATTCAAAACACAATTCAGGTATTTCTTGCATATTCGATTTTAATGGTAATAAGTTTGATAGATTCTTTTTTGCATCTAGTATACTATGTGTGTGTATAAGAGCATGAGGTAATTAAAATAGAAAGAAACGCTCATGATCCCTCATCATTGAGTATGTTTTATGAGTGCTCACCCCACATTTCTAAATGTTTTCAGGTCAGTGAGCTCGGAGCAGCGTGAAGGAAATGAGGTGGACTTGCTTTTAACGCTCTAGATAACTAATTTGAACTTTTGGACTTACCGCTTACAGTAAACTACTTTGAACTTGATATTTTGTGTTCGTTAGTGGTTTTCAAACTAACTTAAACTAGTAGTTGAATATTATGGTTTTGTCAATGTTTCGAGTATGAACTTTATATTTAGAACTTATGAGTTACTTTTCGAAATGAACGAAGATTTTATTGGAATTCATGAAATATAGGTATATTGATCTAAGTATATATTTTATAGTTTTAAAATTATACAACGTGCTCTACTTTCCTACTTGGGGATTTCTAGTGTGATTATTATTTAAAAAAAATACTAAAATTATTATTATTGCTAATCATTTTCCGCTTTAAAGAACAGAAAGAGTAACATTTTAAATTATAGAATTTAGGGTGTTACAATATATCCTAATCTTAATATCTTAATATAAAGGCAATTAAGTATGTCTTTAAAAGAAAGTCTAATTTAGAGCCCATTTCACCTTTCAGCCGAAAATGAAAATATTAATAATATGTATTATTTATTATTTATGCTAATAGGTTTTGCCTAAAAAATATAAATACTATATAGATACAAAAATGATTTAAGATCTATGAATTTTATGTTTGAATCCGTTAATTTAGATATATGCAAATAAATATATAAAAATAAATACTATAAATAAGCACAATTTATATTGAAGGTCTCAATAGATCCATTTTCTTTTAATACAATTGAATTTCTTTTATTGTTATTGATTACAATAAATTTTGATTAACAAATTTGTGCACATTTTATTAATTGTCATGTTTTCGTGCACATCCAATTCAAAATGTGAGCATTAAGATGGATCTTTGAGGTCTATAAATACTGATTGTTATATCACAATTTTTTTAACTCCAATTTGCATGTTCATATTTTTTTATGATCTACTTTATTTATTTGTTCCAATATTCTTATTTTGTAATTTGATTTTTCATTTCTATTTTTTTAATTATTACTATGTTGTATAGAATAGCACAATTATTTCAAATTTTTGAGGAGATGCCACTATTCATTCTTACTTGAGAGTTTTGAAGTTCATTTCATCAAGATTTATCATCTATGCACACAATGACACAAAGAGGAGAATTTAATCTTGAGTTGTTGTAAAAATAAAATAGCATTGCATTCATCTAAATATTTTGTGGCTAGAATAATTGTATCATAATAATCTTTGTTCCTATTTTTAGTAATGTTTCATATTTTTTATTTGTACTTTAATAATTTTTTAACATTTAGGTGCATATATCTTGGTTATAAATAATTTTCTTGCTTTTTTACCAACCTATATTTTCAAATTGTGTGTATTCTATTAATTTTTTTTATTTAATTTACTTGATTTTTTTAATTTTAAATATATTTACGTTCAAAGCAATGTAAACAGTTATAGAATAGCACAATTATTTCAATATTTATTCATTATATAATGATTAAAAACAATAGGTTAATATAACTGTTTTTTTATTCTTTAAATATTTTAACTTTAAACATATTTAATTTGGGATGTCGATGTTGAATTTTTAAAATATATTTAATTATCATAAAGAATCCTATATGTTTTAAAAAAACTCAATATTGACATCCAAAATATTAAATTAAATATATTAAAGTCAATTTAATGAATTAATTAATTTCAATACATTTAATGTTAAATATTTTTTAATTTTAATGCATCTTTCATAAGATTAGATAGTTATATTTTAATATATTAATTATTTATCCAATGTGAATATTTTATTTTATCATGTACAATCTTTGTAAATTTTCAAATATACATGCGTGTGTGTATATACATACATACATACATACATACATAGTTATTATCTTCTTAATATTTATATAATACTAAAATATATTTTTGTTTGTTTAAATTAGTTATATTGTATCATAAAATATATGTTAGTGTGTTTAAAAATTCACATTTGCGTAATCTACTTAAGTTTTTATTAAACACAATACCATGCCTATTAGATAATATATTTAATTTTTATAGATGTATGCATTAATAGGATACAATGATCAGATTAAAAAACAGGTAAAATTCAAATTGTCATCTCCTGTGTCGATAAAATTGAAGGAAAAAATGCATTTATATAAACGATGTTAAATAAAATCTAATCTAGGTACATTTATAAACAAAATATACAATATTTACCAAAGTGCTTAGTAATATATATATATATATAATATGTTTATGTAAAAAAAAAATATTTGGACATACGCCAATATATTTTTGGATCATGTATCACTATATATGTTATATTTTGAGATTTTTATTGAATTTATTCTATTTATCTCCTTATATTTTGACAAAATAAATTAACCTAGCTATAGTACACCTTATACAAATTCAAAGAGCAATTCAATTGCACATTTAAAAAAAAAAACAATTTTCGACAATCTAAAATATTACCTATCTCTCAATACTCCCATAAATTAACTATTACTAATGATTTTTCTGTCATGCCCATTATGCTTTTCTTTTTCTTATTATTTCTTGAATATATTACTCAATAGAATAGTGATTTCAATTTATTAGTTTAATTAGATTTCTTTCAAAAATTATTAGGTAGTTAGTACTGTTAAGTTACGGATCATATCCCCTGTTCCCATCCGTATTACATTTCGTGTTTCATAATTAAGTTTTTTTAAAATTTTTTTAATATACCGTAATTGGGGAAGGATGAACCCCAAATAGAAAATTAATTAAATTAAAATAAATTATAATAAATTAAAAATTAAAAAAATATAAAGAGTTGGAACAGGAAATGCAACATGAATTGTAACAAGTGATCCCATTTTGTCAAGTTATCATTTAGTTTAAACAATGTTTTTCGTTATTTATTATAATCCTACAAAATTAAATTGAAATTGGGGTCTATTTAAAAATTACATACACAATATATTATGTGAGTAATTACACTCAACATATGTATACAAAATAAATATAAATGTACATTTGTGTGTTTGGCATATATATTTAATTATATTCATATATATATTTTGAATTAGACACTTGACAGCTTATACTCTTGAATTACACATTTTTTACACAATGCGCCCTAGAAGAGAAAATTTCGATTTTGGTCCCATAGGACATGACCTAGTCCGATTTTGATCCCAACCCTATCACATTTGGTCCAATTTCAGAAATTGTTATTAAATCTGGTCCCATAGGACCTGGATTATCAGTTTTGATCCCACAATTTAGATGGAAAAAAATGGGGTAACGACCGTCAGTTTTGGGACCAAAATAGATACTATGGGACCAAAAGTGAAATTTTCAGCGAAATAGAAATCCGAAAATGCAATAAGCTATGAACGATTTTTAAGGCGAAAAATTGATCAAATGTTAGATTTGTAAATAGGGGTACTTTTTATTAATTTTTTTTAACATTGGGTTATTTAAAAAAACACTACATAAAAACGCAATTTAACAACGGATTATATTTCGTTGTTAAAATACCGACACATTAACAAATGATTAAGGTTAAGATATTTAATGACGGAGTTTTTTTATCTCAAACTTAACAAAGAACACACGTCGTATTTTAATTTTTTATGTTAACGACGCAATAACGACATATTTTTCTAATATTTTTTATTAATATATATATATATATATATATTTTCTTTTTCAATTACTAATTAATTACAAATATAAATTTTTTTAATATTTTTATTTATTTTACATGATAATTTTTAATTTTTTTAATGTTATTAATTTTTTAATTACTATATAATTACGAATTTGAAATCAATCTTTTTAATATTATTTATTTTTTATTTATTTTACATTTTACAATTTATTTTATTTTTTAATTTTTTAATAATATATAATATTTTTTAATATTATATATTTTTCAATTACTAATTAATTACGAATATAAATTTTTTAATATTTTTATTTATTTTACTTTATAATTTTTAAATTTTTTAATATTATTAATTTTTTAATTACTAATTAATTATGAATTTAAAATTAATATTTTTAATATTATTAATATTTTATTTATTTTACATTTTTAATATTATATATATTTTTTATTTTTCAATTACTAATTAATTATGAGTATAAATTTTATAAATTTTTATTATATTTTTATTAGTTTTACTTTATGATTTTTAAAATTTTATATTACTTTATATATATTTTTTATTATTTTATATTATTTTTTAATATTTTGGGCTTGTCTTGGCGCGCTTCCATCGCTAAAATGTGAATTTTTTGTAATGAAAGTTCAAAATGTAGGTATGCAAGTATAATTTTTCCTTGTTTTTTTACTTTACATTTTACAAGAATTTAATTATGAAATAATCAACCATAATAATGAATTATTAGTTGAAAATTAAAATTAAATATTAAAAATAATTATAAACTCTAATTAGATGTGGTGAACGCTCATAAACAATATTGTAAAATCAAACTAAATAAAAAATTTCCCTGTCTTTAGGGGTATAAACGAGCCGAGTCGAGCCGAGTATCTTTTTGATCGAACTCGAGCTCGATAGAAAATTAAACTAAATAAAAAAAATGGCTTTCTTTTGATTTAGTAGTTGTAATTTGATGGTTTGGTGAGTAGATATATAAAGATGCATGTTGGTGGGAAATTTGGATCCAAATCAGGTTAAATTTCCCTCCAGATCAGTTCAATTTTGCCTCCAATTGACTTGTAAAAAATTTTCTGGAATTTTTCTGCATGGGACCAAAATCGATACCAAAATGGGACCAAGATCAATAATTTTTTTAACGAAAACCGTGACGGCGGGACCAAAATTGATAATTCAAGCGATTTGGGACCAAATGTGATAGAGTTGGGACCAAAATCGGATTAGGACATGTCCTATGGGACCAAAATCGAAATTTTCTCCGCCCTAGAACATATTTTTTACATTTCATAGTATATCAGTATTTACATTACAAGTTGTACCCTTAAATAATTTTTTATTCTCCTTCCAAATACAAAGTTAATTGAATCAATTAAAATAGTCCAACTTCCATAGCCCCCACCCCGCGCAACTTCTTTTTCATTCTCTTATTTTTATCTTTTTTAATCAATTATCTACAAATATATTGTTATGTATCAATCTACTTACTCAAATTTCTAAGATATGGATATGTAAACCAATTATATTTTAATTTTGAATAAGTTATATGTTCATAAATTAGAATACAGATTTTATACTTAAATTATTTTCTTCACAATATTCAAGATATACTGGAAGATGAAAATGAAATTAACATAGCAATGTTACTTGCATATGATCAGAAAAAAATTATGATGAAAAACATTATTGAGGAATAATGAATCGACAGATACTAAAAATGGGAGAGGAAAATCGAATACTGACAAACCCTAAAAAATAGAATATATTTTTTGGTTGAACTGAATATAATTTCTTATTGTGACAATTTTTTAATATTTTAAAAAAATAGGTACATTCATATTTATTTTAATGTTTCCATGCATTTTGCTATTTTTAAATGTTTAGTCCATTTAACAAGTAAAAGTTTTTCATGCATTTCATTTTTAAATTTAATCATAGTTAATTTTATATTTATTTTTAAAATTCTTAATTATTTTATTTAGCATAAAATAATTATTATTTTGTGTTTTTTTTATTATCTTTTATTTCATTATATAACAATTATTCATTTTAAATAAATAATTTCACTTATTTATATTATTTTATGAAGTAGTTTATGGCTCTCGACTCCTAATTGAGTTTCAATTATATGCAAGACTCCACACATATTTTTACAATTTTGATGGTTGGACAGTCAAATTATGCTAATTAAATCACATTGAAAATGAACAAATTTTTTAGTTAGAAAATTTATATTAAAATGAGCTTCAAATATGCGAGAGCACATATTTAAATATTTTTATGCTACCTTATTTGATGTAAGCAAATATTTATACAACACATTTCAAATTCTTTAATTAATTTTTTTCTCTTTCCGTATCAAACATAAAAAAATAAACAATGTTTAATTTTACATTAAGTATATATAGACTAATATTTTACAATAATATAATTTAATACATTCATACCCGTGTGTAAAAAGACGTAAAGTTATGTTGAAGATGCATTTTGAGGTGTTCTTTATAAATGAAAGTGATAATCAAACTTTGACAATTCTCTCTCGATGATGTCATAATTTTTTAAAATATGTTTTATGATGTTGTGCCTTTTTCTTTTTAATTTTTATCATTGTGCCTAAAATCATAAGGGATTTCAATTATGTTTGTAATGGATCTCAGGCGAACTAATTATGCTATTTGTTTTATATGGACACAATGAATGAAAAGTGTAAATTTATTCATGAATATGGGTTGTCTACTGATAAATAGCGAACAAACTTGAATATAACATTATATTATTTATACATTTTATTGTAATTTAATTATTTTATTTATACAAATTATTCATTATAAATTATTTATATATCTTTCACCGTGCATCGCACGGGATCTAATACTAGTATTATTTAAGAAAAGAAATCCTAAATTTAAAACAAAAGAATGATAAAAGAAAAATAAATGTAGTTAAAATGTTATTTAGGAAAGGAAAAGGAAAAAGAATTGTAGTTGAAATGTTATTTAAGAAAAGACATCCAAAATTTAAAACAAAAGGAATGATAAAAATCTAAAAAAATCAATAAATGTGCACCAAGGTGGAATCAAACCAAAGACCTGTGGGCACAAATGTTAAACATAGAACTAGCCAACCAACTGCACAACAAACACGAGTTTGTAAATTTTCAATAGAAAAATATTTTTTCAATTCAAGTTTTAATTGACTTTTTTATGACGATTTTGCTCGTGGTGATTTTACTTTAATATATGTATAGATAGATAGATAGATAGGTCTCTTATTAAGAACATAAATAATAATAAAAAACACAACATACATCTTTGGTTGTCGTTGATGTCAAATTATGTTTGGAAAAGTTGAAAGAAACATTTATGCGAGTGAAAAATAATAGTACATATTTAAAGAAAGAGGTAGACAAATTTAACCACAAATTATCAAATCATATCCAAAAGTGAAATGCAATTTAGAAAACGGGTATAAATTTTTTAAAATGACTGAAATTAAGAGTTCAAAATTGGATATTTTAGTTATAAGACAACATAACATATCCCGAAAAGATGAACCTAGAAAAAACATATAGTTTATGCAACTAAGGTATATCATGCATGGATATGCAAAACAAATAACAGTAAAGATTTGATGCACTTAGGTAAGGCTATTGAAAGAATTTCCATCTATAAAATGAGTAAATGATATGCTAAAAAATGAATAACCAGAAAGTTTCCATCATAAAAGAGAGGGATTAACGAATACAGTAAGCTTGTAAAAAATTGAAAAGAGCCAAATACAAAAAGAAACAAACTAAGAGGTGTTATCTACAAAAATATGCAATTTGAACGTTTCTGAAGTAGAGAGTGGTCAAGGATAGTCCAAAAATAGATGGTAATACTATTGTACCTTCTTCAAGAGGTCGACTGTTCTGAACTCAGCATCATCCTTGATGAAGTTCCACCACATGTATGTGAGAGGGATATTGGAAGCCTGCCAAAGAGCATGCCCATCCACTAATCCTTGATGAGGGGGGAAGTCCAAGATCTTCAAAACCATAGCAACCCCACCTCCCATAACCACGATCCATAACTTCCAACGAGAAGGATGCTGAGTCAGGCCAGCCCAAATTGACCAAGTCAGAACTTGGGCAACACCCATGCCAATGCACACTTTCATATTCCATCCTGTCAAAATATTGTATTAGATATGATTTGTCTGTAAGGCAGAAAAATTCAAAGTACATTAAGATACAATTACCAAATGTAGTTCCGTTTTCTCACTAAGTCCTACTTTTAAAATACTAGGTCATAATATATATTGCATATGTGGTCTCAATATGATCATACATTTGAAATATTTCCATAAAATATTTTGAATCTTGTAAAACTTTGATGGTGTGATACATTTATCTTCGCATACCTGCATCAAGAGAAAGATTCAGAAGTGGCCTAATGACGACGAGGTACCTTAAATGCAAATGTCTCTGAGATTCACATCTTTCATTCTTTGTTTTTCTTCACATTTTAACAAATTTACTTCTAATTACAAACCATCATGATGATCGCATATCAAAGCAGGACAGTGATTATCTACTGGATCCCAAAACATTCATATGCAAGTTCAGGACATGCAACAGAGATGATGCATCTCAAGGATAAAATATTAGATCCGATGAGATGACACCAATGCCTTTGAAGTACACAAATACTAAATCTCAGAAGATGATAAAATAGATGAAGATAAAGAAGTAAAGATGATACCGTAGTCCATCTTATAGTTGCAAATGAACAAAATATGGGTAGTTGCAAATGCAACCATTGGAGCAGCAACCATGACTCTGGCAGCATCGTTTCTTAAGTTGAAGCTTCTTATGATTGCTAAAATAATTGAGTATCCAAATAAGGCAATAATAGATGAATAATCTAGCTTTTCTGTCAAGCCCACGTTTCTGCATTTAAGATTGTAGTTGTTAATATTAATATTTTACCAAAACAATAAGACATAAGAGGAAAATGGGAAATAGCCATAGACATGTGAGCATCCCATTTAAGAAACTAGATATAGTAACAATATGACTGACAATGTAAGAGAAGATTAAAGTATCTAGAATGGATACATTTTTATATGCTTAAGCCAAAATAGAAAGAAAATATTACATCGCAATATTAAATGGAATAATGAGATGAAGAATTTTATACCGAAAGTGGAAGACTGCGCTCCAAAACCATGTGTTCATAGACATGAGCCCATACACGTTAAATAGACTAGCATAATCATAAAATGGCGTCTTATCAGGTTTCAAAGGCAAGCTATAGTAAAGGAGATTGGAAAAAGAACGCCAACCATGAAAATGCATCAGAAGGTTTAGAGCTGAAAAGGCTACAGAAAAGGGTTCCTGTGTAAATCCAAGGAACTGTATCAATCACATGAAGTAAATGAGTCAAAAGAATGATATATAGAACAAAGACACTTTTCTCAACTCATGTGATACATTGTGCGGAAACTACCTGGAATCCATATTGACGTAGAGAGGGCCATTTTCCATGATATTTAACAGGCTTTAAGCCAAGTTCTGCTCTTTCTTTTTCTCTGTAAAGCATACAATGGTAACGACAGTTGCTTTGGCAATCCCAGTGCTTCCACCACAAGTTAAGATGCTTTATCTTGTACCAAGAGCCATCAAAGACAGAGCTACCTGAAGCCGAGTTGCAGCATGAGAAGCATCTTGCCCCAACACAACCAGTCTTTTCACATTGTGCAAAACAAGCCCTGGAAGTCCATGGAAAAAAAAGTTGGCCCGTATCAAAATTAATTGGTCCTATAATTCTTATCTAGGAAGGTTACTATTTCCTTATCATTTCTGCATTTCATATCCTCACCATTAACTTGGTAATCTTATCATACATAAACATAGGGCCAA
Organism: Perilla frutescens; assembly: GCA_026008535.1. NCBI lineage: Eukaryota > Viridiplantae > Streptophyta > Magnoliopsida > Lamiales > Lamiaceae > Perilla > Perilla frutescens. The sequence continues at coordinate 12,203,864 of BRKX01000004.1, forward strand.
AGGCAGGTGACTAAAAAAAAAGAAAGTTAACTTGGTGAAGCTACTGCAAACGAATAAATTGATTGTCATTACAAAATCAAAGCACACATAACAAGATGCATAACCAATACAAAAAAAAATCCCATTTCTAGAGAAGCTAAACCCTAGGGCCACAAAGTGTGTCACCCATAGAACTAACCGGGTGTACGAGTCTTTTTCATAAATAAAGCTAATAAATTACTGAACTAAACCCTTCATTCCTTCCCACATGAACTAAGGAACTGAAAACGACAATCATAATAAATATGAAGAAAGGTTCACCTATATAATGAGTCAGAATCACCAGGGCTGGCTTCATATACTCTAACAAGGGAAGAGAACACCAGAAAGTGAATTATGAAGCAACACTTGGCCATCTGAAAAGAAAAAAAAAAATCGTACTAATCAAAGTGGGTTACAAAAATTGCAAAAAATAACATAAATTTGAAGGTGAACTATGAGGTTTAGGGAATGGCGATTAACTCTTAGAGATACATAAAACTAAAAAACAAATCATCTAAGAATATAATTGATAGCAAAGAAATATAAACAACCATATCAAATAGTCGGTGAGTATTTATGAGCCCACATTTTTTGCTTGAATGATTCTTATTTAAGCCCATGAAACACAAAATTATTTCATTCATCAGAACAAGCTGAAACTTGAAGCCCCGTAAGTTATGATGCAAAACACGCTAAAAATTTCATAAACTATATAATCAATACTATTTAATGAGAAGGATTAGGTAATAGCGCCCGCACATACAATAATGCCTTGTTATGAAGTTACATGATAGTATTACATTTCGAGATAACTAATGATGACTACAACTAATTAATCAAGCAAGCATAACTTTCATATATATGTGTGTGTGTGTGTGTGTGTGTGTTTGAATTCATGAATGAAGACTATTTTGCCAAAGCATCACAAAATATTAGGAAAGCTTGCACAAAATCGATTAAGATTGGTGAAATCAAGCAAGACCACCATCAGAAAATGATTCACGTTAGAACAATAATATTTTAAATAGGAGATGAATGTAGATAAAAATGACATACCAGTGGGTGATGAAATTCGAAAAAAATTACAAGATGCTGTGATAAGTGAAATTTTGGAGTGGCATAAGCAGAAGTTAGACATTTTGCGAGAAGAGTGGAAATAGGAGTAAAAAAAGGTACACATATGGCCAACTTTACTCTATCACCTCATCGCATTGGACACCTCTCACTCTCACACACCGAAAATTAGTATGTGTGCATTACTATAAGTAACACATAATATTACGCATCTCTAAACACAATTAAAATAACAAAGAATACTATGTATTACATATATTTGAGTACTAGCATTACACCCATGCGATGCACGGAGTGTCATATTTTACAATTTCGTAAAATAATGTAATGTGTGAATAGTGATAGTAAAATAAGATAATATACATATATGTTTGGATAAAAGATTATAGAACCATTTACAGTCAACTACTCTCTCGTTTCAAAATGTTTGTTATTTTAGGAGTTTTGTTTTATTTCAAAATATTTGTTATTTTAGATATTTTCACACATTCTCTCACAATTTAGACCCTATCCAAAACCCTACAAAATATCTTAATTCTAGCTTAATATTTAATGTCATATGGGAGGGAGGGTACATTAGTCAAAAAATTATTTTTTTAATTCTAGATAAAATTTCGAATTAAAATAACATTTTGAAACGAAAGAGTGTATCAATAGTTCAAAAGTAAAATCAACAAAACTATCAGTTGTGGTCAAATTTTTCAAGTTTCGTGTAATTTCAATTCATATGTAGGAGTACTTGTTTTATGAGTCCAAAAACATGACACAAAATTACAGTAGTAGTTATTTTTAGTAAATTAAAATATGTGAAAATAAAGAAGTATGAGTGTGATGGTACTTGACCACTAAATGGTGGAAGAAGATCCTCTCTCGTGCATGTTGGCACAACACATAAAACTGTGCACTCAAAGTTCAATGCTTTGTTTGATTTTCCTTTTTTTTCCTTTTTTTTTTTTCTATTTTTATTTCAATTTTGTTTTTTTTTTTAATTTTTTGTTTATCCTTCATATTTAATCATTTTTAAATTATTAAGTTTATCAGGGGTTTTTTCATAATTATGGTTATTTTTTAGCTAATCATTTTATTCGCAATTAATTATATAATAATTAGGATTTATAATTAATTTAATTTTTAAATAAAGTTATATTTTAGTCATTGATTTTATATTATCATCTAGTATTTCAATAAATATGAAAAATAAAAAAATTATACAAAAATAGCATAATTCAGGACTTAAATTTGCACAATAGGGGTGTTATGCTGCTGCAGAATAGAAGATCTCGATCCCTTAATATTAGTCTTTGAGATTCAAATGAACTTGATTTCATTAATGATCCAAATAATATTTCATGATCATCAATTCCATAATTTGATGCGACGATTAACTAATAATATTTATCTAATGGATGTTAATGGTTTGAATTAATCTAATATTAAAAAGAAATGTGAATTCATTGCAAAAAAATCCCACAAAGGAAAACATGTATTATTTAGGAATTTATTTAATTTTGTTTGGTTATGGCCTCTATAAGATCATCATTTACAACATTTTTTATGTGTTTAAATTGATAAAAAAATTCTAATATAATATAACAATTTTTTTAAATTATAGCTTGTTGAATATTAACTAATTCATTAAATGTTATTGATTTATTCATACATATCAATTGAGTAAAACTATAGCCAAATTATTACTCCCTCCGTTTCGAAATGTTTATTGTTTTAGATTTTTTTTTTATCTAGAATTAACAATTAGTTTTGTGGACAAATATACCCATACCTCACATATGTCATAAAATCTAATTCATCTATATTTTCCTAAAAAATAATAACATTTTCTCTCTCCATATATTTTTCTCTCTCCATTTTGTTAGAATCAAGAAATCTTATAGGATTTGAGAGGGTTAAAATTGAGAGAGAGAACGTCAAATTATAAAAAACAAGTGTTTGAGATCAGTAATGAGACATTTAAGACCGAAAGTATCAGAATTTGATGAGAGAAAATTTCCGACAGCGCACGTCGAGGAAGTCTTCATCTCGAGACCAATCCACAACACAAGGTTTCACTTCCACTGTCTTGTTCAAGAATAGAAAAAACTAAAATTCTTTACTGCTTCTTCAAAATTGGAGTATCAAGTGTTTTCATAAGTGTGTATAAAACCAACATATTTATGGCATGGAAATAAATGCTACTTGAACAAACATTAGAGGTTCTAAACTGAATTATGGAACTAATAAAACATTCGTACAAGGAAATTTAATAAAACCTTCACCTGTAAGTCGAGTTGTTCTTTGATTCATCTACCAAAATTTCAGCGAGAGCGTTCAGATATAACCTGAAAGAACCGTGTTCTCGTAGATTGGTCATCAGTGAAAATAGCGGTCCAAGGGGCACCACAATCCAGAACACGAGGCTGAAAAGGCTTACCTCTTTTATCAAAGGCTTGGCATTTTCTTCCCATTCCGTTGCCCACCTAACCGAAGATACCCTTTCTAGCAATCTTGATCGCATTGAGTCCAGAGCATCACATCTCTTTGGAAAACCCTCAAACAGCATCTGTAAGGAACAACTATTGATGTTATTTTGACATTTTAGCAAACATTAACCAGTAAGCAACTCGTTAAACTTAAGTGGGACCAAAGACAAACATTACTGAAGGGTCTCTTACCCATTCTCGATATATCTCCGTCAAATTCTTTAGTTGAAGCATATGCAAATTGCAGAAATCATATATCTATTGTAAAATTCCTATTGGCAAGTCAAATGCGACATTGTTTGTGTATCACAATGTATTAGTTGATATATAAACATCATTTCCGCATTTATATAAAACTAAGGGAAAATATCACTTTGCATATCGTTTGAGAGTTTCATGAATATGTCACATCGCCAGATTAATTACAAATAAGTACCCATTGTTTCACTAATTAATAAAATCTAGCCTCCAGTGAAATTTTTGGAGTGGATACTCCATGTCAAATATGAAAAAAAAATCATTTTACACATCAAATACGTGACTCAACTTAAACGTGTGATTTCAGCTAGTACAATCAGCAAGGATTGGCCATAAATTTAATCAGAGGTTAGATTGAAAAAAAAAGTGAAATGATGGCTACAAATTTGTAATTAATCAAATGTTGGGACATGTTCATGAAAACGCTAATTAAAACGATAGAATATAAAGTGATATTATCTCTAAAAATAAATTGTGTAAATAAATGCACAAGTATGTGTGTGGGTACAACCACACAACTTGATTTGATACAAGTAAATATAATCTAAAAAAGGTACTATGAAGAAACACGCAGTTCAATCACCTTAATACTCCCACTCATACTACATATAGTTATGTATACAGGTCATGTGCACTCTAAAAAATAATGTCTAAGTAAGGTTTAAGGAACTGTTATATGTTTCACATGCAAAAGAAGAGATTCAACATTTTATGGGCAAGTTTCTGTTTTCCTCACCATGAGTTCATCAGCAAGTTCTGAAGATGACGAGAAAAGAAGGCCATTCTTGTTAACATCTACTAGCTCCTTTATGCTTGTCGCAGATCCAAAGTGGAAAATATATTCTTATATTTTCCTAATACTCCATGTAAGATGATTGCAAAACAATATATATTGCAATCACTACTTACAAATTCATTGCTTTTATAATTTGTACATACAAATTTAATTAATTAATTTTCATGTGTTTATATATACCTCTTAATTGTCTATATGGATGAGAATCACGTTTTCGCCTAGGGAGACGTTGCATGTCTTGATGAATGAAACTTCGATCTTATCATCAGTTTTTGCAATTATCCTGAATTTTGAACACTCAAGCCTGCAACAACACACCAACAGTAGTGTTAATTTCTTCAATACTATATATATAATGAAATATACTTCTTCAACTTTAGAGGATTATTACATATCAAAATTACTTTTGCCAATCTCTGTCCTACTCCACACAATATCCCAATACCTACATCAGCAAGAAATCTTTATCATCTTTAATATTAACTTTAATTTCTTGGAAAATATATTAAACAGAAATAGTAGCTAGTATAAAATTTTAATGGACTCACACCATCTTTGTGATTCTTTGAAGCTACGTTCGAGAACATTGCAAACTTCGTTATAAGATATGCCTTTGATAGACCAGCAGTTGGGTTTATCAACCTGAGTTTAACAATGCCGTTGTCCATCTTCACCGACAAAAATAATATTCTTAATCAAATTAATAAAAAATTAACGCATGCATTCTCATTCTCAAATATTAATTATATCAATGTACGCGTATATATATATATATATATATATATATGGCTGTTGTTAGGCTTACAGTACGAGGTGTTACATGAAGCTTCATCCAATGCCTTCATCAACAACAATGTTTTATAGAGAAACGGCATACCAGGATCTACTGAAATAGCTGATATAAAAAAGGACCATAATTTCCCATGTCTGGAATGCCTTGGGTTCTTCTTCCTGGCCTGTAATAGCCCGGTCCCTAGAGGGGGGATTAATTAATGGGGATGAGGTGTTAATCAAGGGATTAATACAAGAAGCGGAAGGTTAACAAATATGGGTTTACGAAAAGGGATATGCTTTCGAAAGATAGGCGATGATTCTTGAATTTACTTGATAAAAAAGGAGCTTTACTTTGCAGAATGCAATAAACTGGATAAGGCTAAGTAATCAGATACCAACAAGTATAGACCCATTCATAGGTCAAAGCAATTAAACAGAACCAATCATGCTTAAGCCTTTTCTTAGGTGGAAGGTAAATCGTGAATCGAGGAGCAAATATGTAACTTAAATAGGCATCATAATATATAATCATGTTCGATCATGTCTTTGAGATGTTTGTAGGAATCACTACCAAAAAACACGCTCATACATAACGGATAAAATCCGTTATCTATGTTATTATATGAGTGTTACGTATACTGGTGTTATGTATGATTGCGCTCATACATAACGGAATAATATCTGTTATCTATGTTATTATACATAACGGTTTATACCGTTATGAAAAATTATTTTTCTCCGTTATCTATTACTGTCATATATAACGGTTTGTACCGTTATGAAAATTCATTTTTATCCGTTATCTATTACTGTTATATATAACGGTTTACACCGTTATGAAAATTCATTTTTCTCCGTTATCTATTACTGTTATATATAACGGTTTGTACCGTTATGAAAATTCATTTTTCTCCGTTATCTATTACTGTCATATATAACGGTTTGTACCGTTATGAAAATTCATTTTTATCCGTTATCTATTACTGTCATATATAACGGTTTATACCGTTATGAAAATTCATTTTTCTCCGTTATCTATTACTGTCATATATAACGGTTTGTACCGTTATGAAAATTCATTTTTCTCCGTTATGAAATGTACCACATGGATTAATACATAACGTTATTTGTAGTTTAGATAACGCTTTTTTACGTTATGTATGTTTTGATACATAACAGATTTTTACCGTTATTAAATATTTTTAGTTTTCGTTATCTTTAGGTCTTATACATAACGGTCTTTTAGTTTCACTGCCGTTATGTATGTTTCCAATGAGTACCGTTATGTATACCTGCTACAGTTTTTTTATAGATTTTCAGCAATTAAAATAATTCTAAAACAATAAAAATAACTGAAATTCCCATAAATCATCGTATATCAAATTCAAAAATATTCATACATTCATCCGAATATAATCAACATTCTAAACATGTTTATATCATACTAATGTCCAAAAAAAGATAACATATATATTGCTAGCCATTTTGATCCGAACAACTTTTTTGGTGATTGAGAAGCGCCCATTCAACTCAACTGCTCAACCTTAAATCTGTCACGGTTGGAGAAATAAGTGGTAACAATGAATTATCACAATACTCAACAAAAACCCAATCTCAACAAAATGACATAAAACATATTCCATGAGTAGCAAATAAAAAGGATAACCATGCATTTGTCTCAAGCAAAAATAATTGAACTTGAAGCAATACCTATCAATCGAAGAAATGGTGTATCACACATTTTGCCCATTCTTCATGAAGCTCATTGAGTTGAGCTTGAGAATAAGTACGAACACCCTTGAACTACGAATAAAAACATATCATATTTGATTAATAACTACACATACTAGTTAGACGATATTCGAGCGCATATTTAAATACCGGTGATGACAGCTGAAAAGTAGACGATGTAGCATTTTCAAACCCTGTGATGATATCTCTCATGAACCGCATCACGTAATAGCCACATTGCTTGTCATCAGATTGCAAAGGACCCTATATAGTATAAATCGGACATGATAAGTGTGTAATAATAATTAATAAACTGACCTATAAATGAGAATATGTACCTTAATAACTTCCCAATTTGCTTTTTTGAATTTCTTTCCCTTATTTGCTTGGACAATGCTTAATGCACTTCAAAGGGAAGTTATTAATACAGTTAACATTAACATCCATTAAATGAAAGTGATATGATTAATTAGTTGAAAAGTCCAAAAATTACGTGTCGACGACAGACTTCCATATAGTGTCCTTATTACGATGGCAAAGAGGATCCATAGTTAACACTTGATTTTTTTCAACTTGGAAGATTGTCAGAATCCAATGCCCGCTATTTCATAAGAGTGTCAAATTATTATGCCAAAAAACATGCATCATACTAACAATAAATAAATATATAAAGCTACAGCTACAACTCGAACCCAATGCAACAGATATGCAACTTAAGGCATCAAATTAATTCACGTACCCCACATTGCAAGGCACGAGTATGAGTTGATCTGAGGCTGCAAGAAGTAATCTTTCTGATAATGCACGCGATCTATCCTCATCCTTCAGTCCATATTCTACTGCAAATGGATTCACAAAGAGAAACTTGCAAACACTATCATTTTCCTTTATGTTGCTATACAGATGCCTGTCGATAAACATGTAACAGTTATACAAAGAACACCTATGACTTATAAAGAAAGAAATAGAATTAACGAGTCTTACCAAACATATGCAACAATGCAATTTCCTGTTATCGGGTCCATCTTACAAAATCGAATGACATCAAGGTCCAGAAGAATGTGAACCTTCATCTCATGCCCAAACACTTCAACATCTAACATAAAACATATTGCTTCATCCTTGAAAGATCTCTCAAATAAACAATACAGTGCAAGTAATGTTGGAGGCAATGATGACAAGTGGATATCCGTATCTTGATCACTTCCCTGAAACAACTTTTTTCCAATTTTTTTCTTATCCTGTGTCTAAATAATTAGAGACATTATGTTATTAACAATTCACTATTAAAAACATAGGACAACATAATATCTATAAAATTACCTCATTCAGTCTTGCCACCACCAAATGGGTAGGCCATGCCACATGAGTTCCTAGTGCACCTCCTACTGTTTCTATCTCATCTGAAACACGAAATGGTAGCACTGCATTCTCATCTACAACTTCATCAATCGAAACACGGAAGCAATCTGGAGGCATTGGAGAGCCATGTAGGACAGCACCAACAACAAACACTGTTCCATAAGCTACAAGCTTTTTGGAGACTCCATATAGTAACTTCACTGCCTTTCCCTATATATTAAAAGAAAGTCTCAAGCAAATATAATTATTAGGTGCACACAGTAATTTCAAGGAAATCACTACACTTACCTGTAAGAAATCTGATTTTCCAATACATACGGCATCGGGAGACTCCATATTATGTTTCTCCTGATTTACAATCTTCATCACTGAACAACTAGCCAATCCTTCAGACTCCTTATCATTTTCAGCATGCTTAGATTCAAACTTTTCCATTTTACCCTTTAACTCATGGACTACATGATCTAAAACCCGAATCTGGCCAACTTGTTCTTCTATTTTTCTCTTTGCTTCCTCTAATTCAGCATTACATAAGGCTTGTGAACCTTGGTTTGTTGCTCGTCTACTTTCTCTAGTAGATTGGAAGTAGGATTTAGGCTTGACGCCTAACCCTTTTCCTCGCACACGACCAACATGTTCTGGTTTATCAAGTGCAAGTGAAAGCAAATCACTTGAAGTTGCTTCTGAATGCAATGTCCCTTCCTCCTTTTCTCGTATGTATTCATCCTACTCATTTGAAATAAAATGTTGATTAAAACCTGACATAAAATAAATTAACAAGAAATAAATTGAAAAATAAAAGAATAGTGTGTCATACTATTTTCTGAATAGCAATCTTCAAATCTTCATTGTCAGTGGCTCCCTCCTTGTTCAATCTTGCTTTCTTCCACAACAAACATCTATCAATCTCTTCATCACCGTGCAAATCCTTACATAGAATACCATGATCAATGTAAACATTCTCTCACAGCCCTCATTTTTATAACCAAGAACTAAAACAATAAACAAGAACCCAAAATAGATTGCTAAATCTGATTCATAATTCAAAATATATTTAAAAAGTATCTAAACCTTGATTTCTTCGGCATAGTTTGCATAACCTTTTCGGGACAGTCGATGCGGGCATAAATGTTTACTCCTCCTTTTCTTCTGCTGCTCACTCAATTGCTACAAGTTGATTAAGTAAAATAGATAAGAGTCAAACAAAAATGATACAAAAATGAAACAAAAATATGACAAACTAACAATGATTAATGATATTAATTACCTGAAATTCAGTTGATACACGACTATGTACAAATACTCCCCAGTCATGGTCTAGTATGCCACTGTCTGGCGGTGGTTTATACATCTCATCTGGATTATCTTTATTTGGAAGAATGAAGTCCTTATGCATCCTACATTTCCATGTTCGCCACTTGGAATTTGCTGATTCCAAGCAGGTAGCCTTCTATGTCTCCGGAACATTGTAACAACCCTGCAAGCACATGAACATTTTATAAAAACAAATAACAGTAGTACCTGAAACAACAAAATCTGTGTCTAAATAATTGCAATAAGCAATCCAACATATTAAAAATTCAGTAGTGCCTGAGAAAAACTGGTCTCCTGAACAAAAAAGAGTGCAAAATGTCTCTGTAAACATATTAGAAACGTTACCAATTAGCAAGATTTTACCACTTGTTGCAAAAATGGACTCAACTGACAAATGAGGCACTAATTTGCAGCTTTCAGGCATATGGTAAAACAACAAAACATGCTTATAATTATTGCTGCTCATGAGAATGCTTATAAAACAACAAAGCCTCGTTATAACTAGGTATTTTAGCCTCTGAGACATGATCCTAGTTAAGGCCTGCTACAGAAAGACATAAAGGAGCAATAGATCTCCAGGATAACTTCAAGCATGTTAGAAAAGTGCTAAGGTAAAGATGACAGATTCCAAGGTTTATATACAGAAAACCTCCCCATTAAGGAAAAATAGTGGACTAATTAATTAAAGGCTTCAGTTAGTTACTAGTTAGTGCTGTAATAATTAATTCACACTAAAAAAATTCCACTGAATAAAATCCAAAATAAAAAATGTCATCTGTTGACTTGCCATCTGGCATCTGGCATCTGATGTATCAGAAAAAGGAACCTTAATTAAATGTTTTGTTTTGAAATTAAAACAAAATTTTCTTTCTTCCACTATATTATAGAGGTCTCACTGTTACTACTATAATATATGTCTTCTTATTTTTGTAACTCTTTGAGACTTGCAAATTCAAAATGGCCAATGGGATTATGGGATGCTAAATTAATTACTTATCTCTGCCAATATTTTAGTAAAAATGGACCAATAAGGTTTATTTGATGTGGAAATTATATATAGGCAAATAATTAATTAGAAAAATGGAACTTTTATTTAACATTGGATTTTGATATTTGTCACAGGAAGTTGGGGTTGGAGTATGTGGATTTATATCTGATACATTGGCCAGTAAGCATGAAGATTGATGGCAACAATTCAAATAAGTTCGTGAAATTTGAAATGAAAGAAATTTGGGAGGCCATGGAAAACTGCTGTAAAATGGGGTTGGCCAAGTCTATTGGTGTCAGTAACTTCAGCACTGTTAAACTCTCGACTCTCCTTCAAAATGCCACAATCCAACCTGCTGTCAACCAGGTAATTAATTATTAAGTTAATTACAAAATATATATGACCTCTGAGATTTTATTTATTTTTCTAAATGAAATTTTTTTGTATGTTGTTTTTTTTTCCCTAGAAATTAAACATCTTAGTGGCGTAATTTGCAAAACGGAAGAAAATGCATGTTAATTCATGTGTAATATACAAATTTTGGAGTTATATATCAATATATAAGATTAGAAATATAGGTTATTTTAGGAAATACATCAATTCAGGGCTTGAAACTAATCATTCTCGAGTTGGGAAAAAATAATTGTTCATTTTTTTTCATTTCCAATTTCATAAAAATTGTTTAAAAATAATTCAGAATTTAAAAGTATTGAAATATTAGATTTTTGAGCTGTAGATTAGTAGTTTCAATTATTTAAGCCCCAAAACGTTGATAATACTTTTTTCTTCTATATTTCAAATTGATAGACTTCAAACTTTCTTTAAAGGAAAAATAAACAGAAAATGGAATTAATCAATATGGAGAAAGTGTAAGTGGAATTAATGTAATATATATATATATATATATATATATATATATATATATATGTATTTCAGGTAGAAATGAATGTTGGATGGCAGTGTTTTTTTTTCCCTTTTACTTAAAACAGTTACCGATGAGTGGATTTTGAATAGTGACTTAAAAGATATTAAATAACATGCAACTGATTACATATTCTAACACACAGTCCCTGTTCTAAGCACTGAAACACAATTAAGAGCAGACATTAAACTTTGGATTCCAACAGCAATATGGATTTTCTAGATTACATGTACTGCTATGATAATCTGTTTTTCCAAGTTAAAACAGTCTCCAACAATAAATATGAGTAGATTGATAGCAGCAATACAAACACATTTTGTAATCACAATAAGCTTCAACCTTGAATTGAAACACAGAGATAGGGCAGTATGGACTGCAGATTTAGCATATTAAGCACCTCTACAATGGATTATAGCACTTAATGAGCAAAGCTACAATCAAATACCATGGATTTCTTTTCAAATCCTAGATGATACTCAATAATAATTTCAGTTTGTTCTGTAAAATAACATGGATTTCTAGAACTGGTTGTTGGATATTTCTTTGTCTAAGTTCTGTAGAATGAATTTGAGAGCATCTATCTGTTGCTTTTACAGATTCACTCTTTTTCTGTTTGTGAAATATTGAACACCTTATTTCAACACTAGTGTCCCTTCACCAAAATATTTCCTTTAATTTTGCAGAAGTATCGCATTGCTCAACTTATGTCTGAAGCTACAAAAGGTACGTACAAGGTCTAGTTCAGCATATATACTCAACCAGATGATGTTCACAATATCTAATTAATAAACTTCGTTTTGTTTGTATGAATAATGAATCAAATGTATAGAATGCTGAGCAGTTCCACACTGAAATGCACACGTAGGTTCTTCCATTCATTCATTCATTCGTTCATTCATTTTTCCCATTAATTACAAAATTCAACTTCATTTCACAGGGGATTAAAGATTCTGGAAGCACTTAAGCTACAGATGGATTTTCAGAGGCTATTACACAAACAATTAGAGGTATTGATTAATTTAATTTGCTGATATATTTCATTCAATAATCAATATATGCATGACATCATCTTTTGACATTAATTTCTTGTTGTAGAGTCAGAAGAAATTACAGCTGCGGATTGAAGAACAAGCAAAGCAGCTTCGTTCTATGATTCAGTGCCAAATGAGCTGAGGCCTCTATTTCTAATGCATTAATTATGGCAATAACTCAAATCTAGTATATTAGTTTTGATAATACATTAATTAAATATGCTCTCTAACACCAAGATTAAAAAAGATTAAAAAAGAATCCTCCTACTTTCATGTTGAAAACAGAAATAATAAAAGAAAAGTTGAAAACAAGATGACCAAGAAAAAAGCTTAAAAGGAGAAACTCAAGAAATGTATTTTGAGGTTCACATAAGCCTGCCCTCATATCTTTCCCATTCAGATGTTAGAAACCAATCAACCATAAACATTAACATCATTTGACAAGAAAATAAATTTTAGGAAAAGAATTCAAGAAGAGTGAAATTCCCAAGCCGAAAAATAATTCAAATAATGTTACCTCTAGTTCTCTTTCCAGTGAAAGCCTCCGGACAAGTGAGGAGTGCATCTGCACAACATGGTTAAAATCCTGAACACAGAAATGTGAGAAAGTAAGTTCACCCTAATCACAAAGCAAAACCATTCAATCATCATAACCTTCCCACATATGCAAATAGCTTAGTTCAATTATTCTTATATCTCTTCATGCAAGCCCCATCACACTGACACCTTTCAGAAATTCGAAATAACATAATATTTAACTGTTCAAATAGAACAATCTCAAAACCCCAAGGTCCCCACTCGATCTTCAGCACTGTGAATCCCCAAGAATTGCTAGTTTTTCTAAGAGGAACATTCTAGAAAATTGAATATTCTAGTAGAAAAACAGGGCAACGAGAGGCACAAACTCTTCACATACATTGTCTCCAACAATACCCAATTTTCCTTTCAAAAAATTAAGCTTAAAAAAATCAAGAAATCGCTATTTCGCACAAAAAAAAGAAAACTGATAATAAACAAATTTCCATCTAGAAATTTAACTATTTTCGAATTTTAGCGAAACCCACCTTTGTTATCTACACCGGAGGTCTGCATCGACCAGTCACTGGCTTGAAGTTGCTATCGCTGCAGCGTCGGAGGTCGGTGACCAGTTCGTTGCTTGAAGTTTCTGCCACTGCGTCAAAGTTGGACTGTCGGAGGTCGTCGGCGGAGAGGCGGCGGTGAAGGAGTGGCGATGGGCGACAAGGGATGGTTGGGTACAATTCAGAGAATTAGGGATTTAGGTTAAAATTTGGGGATCTCTTTTACCTTAACGTGAAAAAATGAATTTTTATGTTTGGTGAGAAATATTGGCGGTAAGATTTTTACTAAATAATATGGTGAGAGGGAAATTTTCAGTGTAGGGCAATTTAATTTTGAATTAAAAAAATTATAATTAACACATATACATAACGGATATTCATAACAGTAAATGTTACCGTTATATAATGTGTTTAAACATAACACAACGCATAACAGTACCAAATGAGTGTTATAATTGTGAACAATATATAACACTCACAGATAACGCAAGACTCGAAAGCGTTATGTATGATCGGAGATAACACTTCTCTCGTAACGGATTTTTGAAATATCCGTTATCTATACCAAAAATGCGCTCATAGATAACGGATTTTTAAAATATCCGTTATGTATGAGGTGTTATGTATGAGAGTTTTTTTGGTAGTGAATTCGAATACAAATAATAGTACTAAGAGTTATAGATAAGGTTCATCAGAGTAGCAGAATTCATAGTGGGGATTCGAATACTTAAATAACAAAATAAGAACTTAGCAGCCAACCCACATCCATAGCCACCAACATCCTCAGCATCTCAACCTAAAAATATTTGAAAAAGATGGCGTGAGCACTAATGTACTCAGTGGGTTTTAAATAAAAACTCTTAACAAACTTGAGAAATATCCAATTAACAACTGACGGTATATGGGGAGCAAAATGCAAAAGCCCTCTCTATATCCGCAAAACCTTTTCTTTTACTTTAGGCCCACTCTGGCTCAAACCTGATGTCAACTGCACTCTTAGGCATGCCTTAGGACAAGAGAGAGGTTACCTCAAATATCCTTATAAGTTTGCGAGGGATTAACCCAGCAGTGACTCTCTAAATGTTCAAAGATCACGATTCCTGAGCTCAAGTCCTGCTTAAATAAATGCTATGTTCCTTCTTCCTTAACATTGCTAGCAAATTCAAGCCTAAAGTAACATTTAGGGCTAATCCTTTAATTTAGCAAGAACTTAGGCCTATAAGGAATTTATCACAATCCTAGAAGGTAATTCTTAACTATATCAATCTTAGCAAATCTCAACATTTAAACACAAGGACGTGAAGGTATATAAACACTTATTGCAACAGATAGGCAATTCGCAATATCTCATGCTAAGCATAAATTGTATTTAAACAATTCTAACATGTCTAAACATGCTCGAGTGCTCAATTAACATATTTCCTTAATAATAATTTCATTTCCTTTCTTTCTTTGTACAGAGATCAATCAGGCAGAGCAAAATAATTTATTGGATATTGCATTTGCCCTAACATGATTCTAGAGCTTATTAGCTCAAACTTTAGATGAGTATAGTATTACCCACCTCGATCACTTAGCGGAGGATGAAGCAATGAGCTAATGATCTTTTCCCGGGTCTCCATGGGGTTCACTTCCTCCTACAAAAGTCGATCATCGACTTATCGGCCTATTTCGAGATTACGACATCTAACAAGAAATTGAACAATATCTAAATCTCTATCTTAACATGACTTAAATATAGATTGCATGACTTTATAAAATACGAAGATTAAGGCTTGGAAAAACCCTTTAAAAACATCTGAAATGGATTGGAAAAGGGGTCACCAGCGCCGGCGGTCCAAAACTCCACACGTCCTGCGCCGGTGGGGCAGGGGTTCCCTGTGTTGGCGGGCACTCTGCGACCACGGGGTGCCTTGGCCGAAAGAGTACCCCAGCACGCGCTGAGGTCCCACTACGCGGCGGACCTGGGCTTCATCCGGAACTCCTGGGTTTCTTCTACGAACGCGAAGAACACTCGAAGATCACGAAGAACACGAAGAGCATTCTAAAAATAAAATGAGCATGCTTAATCAATTTAAATCGACATTATAAAAACATGCATACTATTAACTTAGAAAAATAACGACAAGAATCGAAATACTAAACTTAGATGGAATTTAATGAAATAACAATAATAATCACGAAGAACGCAAAGAACACGAAGAACATGAAATAAAATGCGGAATTTAAAGAATGAAATGGAAATAGAACCGGAGGTCGATGAATAGAATGGACGGAGTCGAGTGCGTCGAAGGAAGGTGGCTAGCTCGGCATCTCGTCGAGTTGCAGCTGCGGCAGAGCCGCCTACTGCAACCCGACAACACCCCTAGCACCTTCCCCCACTGTATCCCTTCCATGCCACCCCGCTTGTCGCCTCAGAGGAACACTCACGAAGAATGTCCCTCGCTCGGCTTGAAGCTTCTTCTCTCTCGAAAATGAGAAGTGAAGAGTGAATGGTGTAAAAATGAAAGAAAGAGAGCCTTCTATTTATAGGGAAAATAACGGCTTATGGGGGAAGCCATTGCAGTAGAAAAATACTACAAAAGTAATTCCGGGCTCAGTTAAAAGTTGCTTTATTCGATGTCGAGGTCCAAACGACCTCATACACAAAATTCAAAGATACCGAAAGACTTGTTAGCTTGATTACTATTGAACTAACCTGACTTAGGATGAAGAAGAGGTCGTCTAAAGAGAAATGAGAAAAGATTCTCTTTTCAAAAATTGTTTTTACTATTCATTCAGACTCACAGATTTTACTTCCGAGCGTTCGATTAACCTTAGATTGGCAATCCATGAATGTGAATGGATTCCTTAGGTCATTTTCCATAAGATAGGCTTGACAGAACAAGTCTTGAATCAACGAGAAGGATTTTGTAAATTTCTCAAAACACGAACGCACGCGGAAATCACTATTCATTTGCTTTCTTAATACCATTTTCAACACTGGAACCTCAAATGACTTCAGAATAAAATTTTAGAAATACCGGCACACTCCTTGAGTCAAAACCTTTCTAACAAGACCAAAATCGGCCATAACAAAGTTAGGATCAAAGTTTTCAAAAAGACGATTTCACAAAAATTGACTCCTAAAGTCGTGACTGACATTTGACTTTACTTAACCCTTGCTAAAATCTCTTCCTTAATCTCTTAATTATGCTTAAGAATTCTCTAATCCTTATTTAAAAATCTGGGGCGTTACATCCTACCCTCCTTAAAAAAAATTTCGTCCTGAAATTTACCAACCTTGATAGGGAATATAAGGATACTTCTTGAGCAGCTCGGATTCCAGTTCCCAGGTTGGTTCCTCCGAACCATGATGGTTCCAGATCACCTTGACCAGGATGATCTCTTTGTTCCTTAGCTTCCAGATCTTTCGATCCACGATGGCTTGAGGCCTCTCCTCATACGCTAAGTCCTCATTCAGGACTATCTCCTCCCTACTAATCACATGTTTTGGATCAAACACGTACTTTCTCAACATCGAGATATGAAAAACGTCATGGATGTCACTCAGGTTGGGCGGTAAGGTCAACCTGTAGGCTACTTCATTATCCTTCTCTAGGATTTCAAAAGGTCCAATGGATCTGGGCCTTAACTTGTTCCGTTTGCAAAAATGGATCAATCCTCTAAACAGAGATACCATTAAGAACACTTTATCTCCAACTTTGAAAATCAGTTCCGTCCTTCTTTGGTCTGCATAGGACTTTTGCCTATCTTGGGCTTCCTGAATTCGTTGACAAATTTGCTCAATCTTCTGGACCACTTCCTGGACCATCTCGGGTCCGAGTATCCTTCTTTCTCCAACCTCATCCCAATACAAGGACGATCTACACTTCTTTCCGTACAGGGCTTCGTAAGGGCCCATGCCAATTGATGATTAATAGCTGTTGTTGTACGCAAATTCCACCAACGGGAGTAACTCCTCCCAGCTGTTTCCTTGGTCGATGAATACTCCTCTAAGCATGTCCTTCAAAATTTGAATAGTTCTTTTGGACTGGCCATCCATCTGAAGATGAAAAGCTGTGCTGAAATTAAGCTTCGTTCCCATGGCTTCTTGTAGGCTCTTCCAGAATCTTGACGTGAATCTTGTATTGTGATTAGACGTGATTGAGTCCGACACTCTATGCAATCACACAACTTCCTTAACGTATGTCTGGGCTAATTGATCTAGCCCATCTGTCATCTTAACAGCGATAAAATGAGCTGCTTTCGATAATCGATCCACGATTACCCAAATAGGGTATTGCCCCACTTAGACTTTGGCAATCCTACCACAAAGTCCATATTAATATGATCTCACTTCCATTTGGGGATTTCTAAGGGTTGGAGCAATGCAGAGGGTTTCTGATGTAGAGCTTTCACTTGCTGGCAATTCAAGCACCGTTCTACGAAGGCAGCTACTTCACTTTTCATGTTGTTCCACCAAAAGTTTCTCTTGAGGTATTGATGCATCTTGGTGCTTCCGGGATGTGCTGTGTATAGCCTTTCATGTACTTCACACATGATTTCTTCCTTCAGTTCTTCCTTGCTCGGCACACATAGCCTTTCTTTGAATAGGAGTGCATTATCGGCAGCTTCCGTGAAGTCTTGCAGGATATTGGACCGTGCTTCCAGCCTTTTCTTGTCGAGGAATTCGTCTCCTCTTTGAGCTTCGACTATCCTTTCTTTAAGGTTGGGCCGAGTGACTATCATGGCGATCTGAGCTTCGATAGATTTAGGTGGTGTTAGCACCTCTATTCTTAACTTTTAGAATTCCCTGCAAAGCTCTTCCTTGATTTGAACGAGTCCTAACTCCGCCTTCTCCTTTAGACTTAATGCGTCAGCTACCACGTTTGCCTAGCCACGGTAGTAGTGGATTGTGCAGTTGTAATCCTTTATGAGTTCCAACCATCGCCGCTACCTCATATTAAGATCCTTTTGCTCAAAGAAACACTTTGAACTCTTGTGATCTCAGTAAATCTCGCATTTAGATCCATAGATATAATGCCTCCAGATCTTTAGCGCATGAACAACTGCTGCCAATTCCAAATCATGTGTGGGGTAGTTCTGCTCGTGATCCTTAAGTTGTCGTGAAGTATAAGCAATCACCTTTCCTCTTTGCATCAGCATGCATCCTAATCCTTTCCCTGACGCATTTGTGTAGACCACGAAATCTTCATTCCCTTCTGGAATGGCTAAAACTGGGGCTGTGGTATTAGCTGGATTGACCTTGATTCCATCTGCTGACACTATGTGTCCCCAAAATGCAACTTCTTTAAGTCAAAATTCACATTTGCTAAACTTTGCGTAAAGCCTTTCCTTTCCGAGCGTCTCTAGCACCACTCATAGGTGCTCTTGGTGTCCTTCTTCGTCCTTTGAATAGATGAGGATATCATCTATGAAAACTAGCACAAACTTATCCAAGTATGGATGAAACACCCGGTTCATTAGATCCATGAACAATGCTGGGGCATTTTTTAATCTAAATGGCATCACTATAAACTCATAGTGCCCATAGCGAGTCCTAAAAGTGGTTTTAGGAACATTCCTAGGATTATATCGAAGTCCTGAATATTTCTTACGTAAATATTTAACTTAAAAGCTTCCCCTTCTATGTTCAATTCTAGGTTAGAGTAGGCTTTCCTAGATATCATTCTCTTTCCAGAGAGAATACTTATCTCAAGAGCATTCTCAGCGTTCTCAGGTTTTAACTTCAAATTCTTACAAGCAAACTCGGCTATAAATGAATGCGATGCTCCGGTATCAAAGAGAGCTAAAATGGGCGTATCAAGTATGGTAATCATACCTGTCAGATTACTTGGGGCTTTGGTAGCTTGCTGCTGATTGAGAGCATAAGTACGAGCTGGCTGAGGTGGCCTTTGTCCTTGATTAGGCCTTTGATCTCATCCTTGGTTAGGCCTTTGATTCATTCCCGGCCTCTGTCCTTGAGATCCTCCTTGCTGAAGCCTTGGCTGATTTCTCAGAATTTATCGCAGTGGCTGCGGGTACTGTGGTTGCTGTGGTATCTGGGACGTCGGTTATTTCCTTTGGGACACTCCCTCATGAAGTGTCCCTCTTCTCCACAGTTGTAGCACCCAGTTTGATTTGCTCAACAAGCTCCAGGGTGCGTTCTTCCACACTTTTGACATGCTCTCAGATCGGGGGTGAGGTCAGGCTGATATCGAGATATCCTTGACTCTCGGTTTTTCCAGTGGGGTTTCTTTCCTCTATCATCTCTCCTTCATTCTTCCCACTTTCTCTTCCCTTTCGGATCATTGGTTGTCTGAGGATGCTGCACCTTTTCACGAGGGAGGATGGCTTTGATACTTAAGGCCTTGGCTAATGTTAGAGCATAGGACATGTCCTCTTGTCTAGCGAGTGCTATGCCAATCTCGGGCCTAAGTCCCTTCTTGAACTTACGCGTCTTTTTCCCATCTGTGTCCACTAGATGTGGAGCATGCCTCGATAACTGATTGAACTCTCTATCGTACTCTGACACCGTCCTCTTTCCTTGCCTCAAGTTCCAGAACTCCATTTCCTTTACCTCTCGATAACAATTCGGGATGTATTTCTGATACAAGTCATGCTTGAATTCTTCCCAACCATACTCCGTCCACTGCTCTAGGGTTATCGTCCTTTTAATGGATTCCCGCTAGTAATCCGCATCGTCATTGAGCATGAAGAGGGCACAACTAAGTTTATCTCCTTCGGAACAAGCGATAAAATCGAAAATTCATTCTAAGGATCATACCCATTTTCAGCATCTATCATGTCTCTTAAACCATTAAAAGACAGAGGGTTGTGTTTGAGAAACACATTTTCGGCTCTCAGGCCTGGATTTGGGACTTGTTCGTTTCCAGCTTCGTTTTCTCATCCTTCTTCTTCAGTTTGTCTTCTTCTTGGTGGTATTCTAAAGAACTAATTATTAGCAACACTCGATACTGATCACATATAAAGCATTAATTACTCTTGATAAGGTCTTAAGATTACGTAAGATAGATCATGCAAGTGGGAATTTAAACGAAATCAAGAATACGGGAAAATTGCCTCCTTATGAGAGCTTTGGCATCATTACTAAAAAGGTACTGGACTACATTCAAGATAGGACAGTCTTTTAGGAAGTACTGCTACTATCAAGTTATGAGGGTTAAAGCAAATTTTTTACAAAACAACATCTAGATTAAAGCAGATAATAAGGCTAATCAGCAAGGCGTTCTAACAACAACACCCTAAAATCTCATTCTAAAGCTTAACTACGTGCCGGACCCATCCCATTCACTTTGCAAGGTGACCCCACCTCCTCCTCACCTTCTTCCTCCGGATCTTCTTCCTCGTCTTCATCTTCTTCCAGATCCATAAACTTCCTCATGCTTCCTTCAGGGAACTGATGGGGCATACACTATCCCAGACCCTAAGGTGCAAACATTTGATACGCAGAGGCCCACTGGTGCACTTGAGGAGTGCAGAAAAATAGAGACTCGGGATGATTCACGACTCGGACATTCGAGGGTCCCGCTTCAGAGGTTCATGCAAAATGAGAGCGAGGTGCCCAGAATCTAGGGGGACTGTTCAGAGTCGCCATTTGAAGTTCTAGCTCTACCACTAGGGAGGGGTTTGATTCAGTAGCCTGCTGCTCTGCAAGAGCATTCACTTGGCCATATTCTGTCACCCAACGAGCCATTAGGGCTGAGGAGAATTCAGTCAGGTTCCTGACCTCATCATACATCTCGGGATCACGAGTGATGGTGCTTTTTAGAATGCGATACATCATGGGTCTCCAGGCGGGCGGTGCATGCTCACACATATGAATGTATGTCTCTAGATTGAACATGCTTCCCGGTGCTCCTCCAAAGCCGTTTGCCCATGCCCATTTCTCTAGATACCTTGCCATGAAGGACAACAATTGCTCATTTCCGTCCCAGGTCTCCCTTCTGAACCTTTCAATCCTCTCTTACATAGGGCAGAAAATAGGTATACTCTTCCTAGCCGTCAACCGATGCTTAACCATCTAAAAATAGATAGCTTAATCAGCCTATATCATTTAAGGGAGACCTAAGATTCTCCTGGGTTCACACTATAGTCTAGATCCAGACTACTTGCCTTTCATGCATAGATCCTTTAAGCAGTAGACATTTATCAAAAATTTGGTGCCCAAAATCTTCTTTCTTAAATCGAAACATTTGTCTTTTCTTTAGACAATTTTGAGAATGAATTAAACTTTTGGATTGAGTAAGAACTCTTTTTCACAAACTTTTCATTTTAGAAATCATCTTACCTGAATATCTTTTACTTTGAATTTCATTCTCACAAATTTTCCCTTATCCATAAAAAGGTATGAAAGTAACTTCCTTAGCTTGCTCAAATCTTTCCTTTCCTGTATTCCAAAAATCATGAATCTAAAATCCAAAATCTCTATACTACCATGACTCAATTTTTGGTTGAAAATACGAGGATGATGGCGAGCTGTGGGTTGCTGCTTTAACTATCATAGAACAATTCATATGCACAAAAGCACTTAACTTATCTAACAAAGAGACAGGTTTGCAGAGTTGCAAGCCTGCTCTGATACCATCTGTAATAGCTCGGTCCTGAGAGGGGGGGATTAATTAATGGGGATGGGGTGTTAATCAAGGGATTAATATGATAAGCGGAAGATAAACAAATATGGGTTTACGAAAAGGGATATGCTTTCGAAACATAGACGATGATTCTAGGATTTGCATAATAAAAAAAGAGCTATACTTTGCAGAATACAATAAACTAGATAAGGCTAAGTAATCAGATACAAACAAGTATAGACCCATTCATAGGTCAAAGCAATTAAATAAAACCAATCATGCTTAAGCCTTTTCTTAGGCGGAAGGTAAATCGTGAATCGAGGAGCAAAAATGTAACTTAAATAGGCATCATAATATATAATCATGTTTGATCATGTCTTTGAGATGTTCGTAGGAATTCGAATACAGATAATAGTACTAAGAGTTATAGATAAGGTTCATCAGAGTAGCAGAATTCATAGTGGGGATTCGAATACTTAAATAACAAAATAAGAACTTAGCAGCCAACCCACATCCACATCCACCAACATCCTCAGCATCTCAACCTGAAAATATTTTGAAAAAAGGGCCTGAGCACTAATGTACTCAGTGGGTTTTAAATAAAAACTCTTAACAAACTTGAGAAATATCCAATTAACAACTGGCGGTATATGGAGAGCAAAATGCAAAAGCCCTCTTCAAATCTGCAAAATCTTTTTTTTTTTTTTTTTTACTTTGGACCCACTCTGGCTCAAACCTGATGTCAATTGCACCCTTTGGCATGTCTTAGGACAAGAGAGGGATTACCTCAAATATCCTTATGAGTTTGCGAGGGATTAACCCAGCAGTGACTCTCTAAATGTTCAAAGATCACGATTCTTGAGCTCAAGTCCTGCTTAAATAAATGCTATGTTCCTTCGTCCTTAAACTTGCTAGCAAATTCAAGCCTAGAGTAACATTTAGGGCTAATCCTTTAGTTTAGCAAGAACTTAGGCCTATAAGGGATTTATCATAATCCTAGAAAGCAATTCTTAACTATATCAACCTTAGCAAATCTCAACATTCAAACACAAGGACGTGAATGTATATAAACACTTATTGCAATAGATATGCAATTCTCAATATCTCATGCTAAACATAAATTGTATTTAAACAATTCTAACATGTCTAAACATACTCGAGAGCTTAATTAACATATTTTCTTCATAATAACTTCATTTTCTTTCTTCTTTTGTACAGTGATCAATCAGGCAGAGCAAAACAATTTATTGGATATCTCATTTGCCCTAACATGCTTCTAGAGCTTATTAGCTCAAAATTTAGATGAGTATAGTATTACCCACCTTGATCACTAAGCGGAGGATGAAGCAACAAGCTGACGATCCTTTTCTGGGTCTCCATGGGGTTCACTTCCTCCTACAAAAGTCGATCATCGACTTAGTGGCCTATTTCAAGATTACGACATCTAATAAGAAATCAAACAACATCTAAACCTCTATCTTAACATGACTTAAATATAGATTGCACGACTTTATAAAATACGAAGATAAAAGCTTGGAAAAACCCTTTAAAAATATCCGAAATGGATTGGAAAAGTGGTCACCAGCGCCGGCGGCCCAAAACTCCACACGTCCCGCGCCAGCGGTGCACGGGTTCCCCATACTGGCGGGCACTCCACAACCGCAGGGTGCCTTGGCCGAAGAGGTACCCTAGCACACACTGGGGTCCCGTCACGGGGGACCTAGGCTTCACCCGGAACTCCTGGGTTTCTTCAACGAGCGTGAAAAACACTCAAAGATCTCGAAGAACACGAATAACACTCTAAAAATAAAGCGAGCTTGCTTAATCAATTTAAATCAACATTATAACAACATGCATACTATTAACTTGGAAAAATAACGACAAGAATCGAAATACTAAACTTAGACAGAATTTAACAAAATAATGATAATAATCACAAAGAACACGAAGAACACGAAGAGCATGAAAAACATGAAATAAAATGCAGAATTTAAAGAATGAAAAGAAAATAGAACCCAAGGTCGATGTTATAGAATGGACAGAGTCGAGTGCGTCGAAGGAAGGTGACTAGCTTGGCGTCTCATCAAGTCACAGTTGCGGCAGAGCCACCTAGTGTAACCTAACGGTGCCCCTAGCACCTTCCCCACTGCATTCCTTCTACCCCACCCCGCTCATCACATCGGAGGAACACACACGTTGCTCGGCTTGATGCTTCATCTCTCTCGGAAATGAGAAGTGAAGAGTGAATGGTGTGAAAATGAAAGGAGGGGAGCCTCCTATTTATAGGAAAAGTAATGGCTTACGGGGGAAGCCATTGCAGTAGAAAAATACTACAAAAGTAATCTCGGGCTCGATTAAAGTTGTTTTATTCGATGTCGAGGTCCAAATGACCTCAGACACAAAATTCAAAAATACCGTGAGACTCTTTGGCTCGAGTACTATTGAACCAACCTGACTCGGGATAAAGAAGAGGTCGTCTGAAGAGAAACAAGAAAATATTCTCTTTTCAAAAATTACTTTTACTATTCATTCAAACTGACAGATTTTGCTCCCGAGCGTTCGATTGACCTTGGACTGGCAATTCATGAATGCGAACGGATTCTTTGGGTCATTTCCCATAAGATAGGCTTGACAGAACAAGTCTCGGATCTACGAAGAGGATTTTGTAAATTTCTCAAAACATGAACACACGTGGAAATCACTATTCATTTGCTTTCTTTATACAATTTTCAACACTGGAACCTCAAATAACTTTAGAATAAAATTCCAGAAATACCGGCACACTCCTTGAGTCAAAACCTTTCTAACAAGACAAAAATCAGCCATAACAAAGTTAGGATCAAAGTTTTCAAAAAGATGATTTCATGAAAATTGACTCCTAAAGTCATGACTGACATCTGACTTTACTTAACCCTTGCTAAAATCTCTTCCTTAATATCTTAATTATGCTTAAGAATTCTCTAATCCTTATTCAAAAATCTGGGGCGTTACATGCCCAGTACAAATTGATCTTTAGAGTATGGGTTTTAGCTACTGCAGTGAAAGTCTTTATGATGGGCTTCCCAACCCCACCAGTATTGACTGCAATGTTAAAATCCTTCAATACCAAGTTTTCCTGCACTCAAGATATATAGGTAATACATTTAATAATCTTACAACGAAACATTTCAACTAGGACACATCTGCATTCATATAAAGTTGGATGAGACAACATTTACCTGCAAATAGACATCAAATAATCGTCTATCAACACTGGTAAATGTACTGTCAATTGTAATTACAATTTCAGCAAAGTGAAGTTTCACGGTGTAGTTTCCATTCATGAGGTAAAGGCCATAGTACGTGAGAGAGAGAGAGAGGAGATGCACGAGCTATTCTGTAGAGTTCTGATACAGGACCAGTGACATTACGAAGAGCAGAAGTGTTGGCCATAGTGTACTTATCAGATTCCACAGCATCATCCATGAAGTTCCTGGTGCTGCTAAAAGCCTAGTTCTGACTCGAGTAAAACATTGTTACACCTCTGGCTTCTAAATGGGCTTCATAATTTGAATCAACAGCTTCATGGTGGAGATGGATATCCATAGAAGCGTTAGAGATCGTTAGAAAAGAGAGCCAAGCAGAAGAAGATAATGGCAATGATGATGGAGATTATGATGGAATAAGGAAGTTATGGAAATTGCTACCTACTTCAACTTCAACTTAATTGTACTATCACCTTCTTACTCTATACTTTATACCAAATAAGGATTCAATTCTCAAATTGCTAAAACATAAGAAAACCTCAACTAATATAATCCCATGATCCTACAGATATAGTAATATAAACTACTAAGCTTGACTCGCATTAGAATTCCAAACCAAATTCTAGCTCTAGCACCATAGCAGTTAATAAAAAATCTAACTTAGTTGGCCTCACACGCATTTCAGCAAACACGAAGCACTCATTTCCATTATGCAATTCATATACATTACTAACAACATGAAATTTGATCCATATACATATCAAACTCCACAGCAAATAAGCAATTAAATATCAAACACAGTGATCGATCATTGCAGAAAATATCCAGATAAGAAAAGCACAAACCCTAAAAGCAAACCACCATAGATGAGCAAGATCTTCTGACTAGACATCAGCATGTTAGCGCCCAATCCGAACTGTTGATTCTGCCCGAACCCCGCAATCTATATTCTCTTGCTCTCAAAGAAATTCTGCAACGCGCTGCAAGTCGGGCACCTCCAATCATCTGACAGCTTCGCGAAGGGAAGCCTCGAGGGAATCGGGTACGATGGGTTGCCGACCGATTCATTGTATTTAAACCCGCAAGATCTTCATGCCATCTTCATTCAGTTGAATGTAGCAGATCATCTTCAACGGATAGTGAAGCCAAGCTTGTTCTAGTTGTTCGTGGTGGTAATTGTGGGACGTCTCAAGGCGGAGAAGATGAGACAAGGGCGCGATGGATGTGTCACGGCGGCGGGATTAGCTCTTGAGAGAGAACAAATTCAATTTTGGGAGAAATTTCAACTTGGGGAAAATTTCAACTTTGGGCGTGAATTTGGGGAAAAAGCAAATCAATTGTATTTCCAATATAAAACGACGCCGTTTAACCTAATTACACATACAACGGTTACGTAAAAACCATTGTCAATCCACAATGGCTACATAAACCGTTGTGTATATAATGTTGTCTATGTAAAAACGCAGAGATAGACAATAGCTATTGATTGACCGTTGTCGATATGTTAATAGACAACGGTTTTGTCAACTTTTGTGAGATAAAAAATATAAATATAAATAAAAAATGTGGCGATAGACAACGGTTTTGACATTAGCTGTTGTCTATCACTATAAAGACAACGGGTTTGTAAAAAACCGTTGTCTTTAACGCGTTAGCGTTTTTCTAGTAGTGTTTCAAAATAAAAAACACATATCTATCTATTATTTTGAAGGTCAATAGATAAAAATATAGAGACTTACAACATTATCATTTGAGGATAATCGCGGACTTTCAAGATGCGGGCTAACGAAGACATATTCATATGCTGACGAACATAAAATCGTATGCTAACGAAGCACTATCACTTCATTCACAACACCTAATTTAAACACAAAACTAATTTTATTAGAAAATTATTAAATGGCGAGTTTTATATGGTTGGAAAGCTAGTCAGGCCTAATTTTCAACAAAAAATAATTTTAAAAAAATATGAATTATGGACAAAGTTATAGTTGTTTGATTGAATGTTATTAGTTGCATTATTTGGCTTCAATCAACAACATTATTGCTTTTGTTAACATTGTGTATTACTTTTCTTTAGCATTACATAATACTTCTGTTAGCATACGACAATGCTAATAGCAGCAAATGATAAAATTTAATAAAATTAAATTGTTGAACTCTAAAATTGATGTGATATCAATATAACTAATCATGATGCTAGCGAATCATTTGTCATATGCTAACGAATCATGCTTAATTGAGATGGATGTTATACATTGATAATACTCATGCAATATTAAACACATATGATTCTATTACCATATATAACTTTACTACATTAGCATTATTATAATATTTTAGTTAGCATATGCCAATGCTAACGTTAGCAGTGCATTAGCATTCTCATATAAAAAATATCTTAATGCATTAATGTATTTGTAAGCAATTAAATTTTATCACCAATCAAATGGTGCCACGTGGAAATTGAATAATTGAAATATCCAAATTATATTACTTATTTATATTTTAGGAATTTTAATTCATAAATTAAATATTTAATAAGTGAAAGAAATCTCGGCCAATAGAAATGCGACAAATGATGAGCTCACACAAAGGATTAACAGATTGTTGTAGAGAATCATGAAATACAATGCTCCAATTAACTTGTGCTACACAAGCCCTAGTGAGGCACCAATAGAAATGTGTCACCTAAGCCCTAATGAAGGTACCAATGAGATGACGCTACCTAAGCCCTAAATACACCCTCATTTACCTATAAATAGAGGGGCTTGGCTAAAAAGACACATGACATTTTGAAGAGCTCAAGACTTGGAGGAAGTTTGCATGAAAAAATTCTCTCTAAACTTTCAAGGCGTTCGTGCAAGATTCAAAGCGTTCTACGTCAAAATCACCCCAAGCTTGAAGTTTGATCCGGAATCAAGGTGCTTGTTTGGTGTATATTTGTCCTATTTTATTGTAGGAATTTAGTATCTTTAGTATGTATTTTTCCAGTGTTTTTGTGTGATTTTTATGTTATTTCCTTCACTTCTACTCTTTTGGTGAGTTGGGCCAGGTTTGTGCAAAACTTGAGCTTTTGTGTCAAAAGCAGGATTTATTGGCCAAAAAGTGGCTAGGAAGTGAAGTTCCCAATTGCAGCTCCCACTTGAAGCTCTAGCTCGTTGATTGGTTCTGAATCACCCGCTTCGTTGAGCTGATCGCTGGCCCAACGGTAATGGGCCCAACTGATGACCGAGCCCAAGTCACACCTCAAACTGATCAGTTTTGGAGTCCAACTGAAGACCTCAAGCTGGCGCTGAATTGGAGCTGGAATTGGAGATGCAACTGAAGGACTGAACTGGTAGCCAGAACTGATGAAGAGCGAGCAAGAGTGAAACTGAATTGAAGATCGCAGCGGGAAGACGGAGCTGAAAAGCCCCACGGTGCGGAGATACCGAGCGTGCGCGTGCGTACGATACTCACCCGCATGGCCACGCTCGGCATCCCCGTGGTCGCGTTCGGCACCCTACGGCCAAATGGCCCCCTTGAGCGCGCTACGCCCGCGCCGGTGCGCGCGCTCCCAGTCCGTGTGGCGCGCTGCACCTTGCTGGTGCACGGGATCCATCCAGTCTATCTCCCGTTCAATTTTTCACACCTGATCAATTTTGCTCCTCTCCCTCATCAGCCCCCGCTTTTAACCGAGCCTTTAATCCTTCATTTTCCACCACATGGCTAGCTGGGAAAAGTAGCATAGGAGTGGAATTTTGGAGCCTAAAATAATAGGAGGAGTTTGGGATTTAATTCTCCTAATTACTACCCTCTTAAACTTGTCCCCCCAACTCCCAAAACATATCTTTGGAAAATCTCCCTATTTCATATATCTCTCACCACCGATATCATTCATCATTCAATTCATATTCTCACATCCCATTCACCAACTTACCCTTCCATCTACCACTTCACCTTTACCACCATTCCAAAGAGAGAGAAAGGAGGAGGAGAAGAGGTAAAGGGGCTAGAGCTTAAGGAGGAAGGCCCGAGAAGAGGAGTCCAACTCCAAGCCGTCCGTGGAAGCTAGGCTTGCGGAAGGATCTCCACTTTGATGACGGCCCGAGAAGAGGAATCCAACTTCAAGTGGACCGCGGTAGCTAAGCTTGAACGAGGAGCTCCACTTTAGTAATTCTTTCTTTCAGCTTTAACCCATTTGTGGGGATTTATCCCAAAACTCTCGAGACAACAAACATTGTAGAAGTTTGTATTTTATTTATCTTTTGATTTATGAAATGAATGGCTTTTATGATTATTGTGTGGTCTTGATCATGATGTTGGACTAATTCTTACATTAGGGGGTAGATAATCGATTTGGGTTCTATTTTATGCTTGTGATAGTTGATTACTCATTGTTGGAATTGTGCTTGATTATGTTGGGTAATTGGCCACTACTTAACATTGCTAGGATTTAAATGAGACCGAGAGGAGATTCTATAGCCCGAACTAGGTTTCTTCAACGCTAGGTGGACTGGGTTTTATAAGCCTAATCGTTAATCTTTAGGTGGACTGGGTACATAAGCCTATTGGTTCGTATGATATAGCTGATAGAGGTTTAACGGATAGACGGTGACAGAAATTGAAGTTAAACTAATTGAAAGTACTATTGTACGACCGAGATTAACATAATCAACTTGACTCAAGCTAGGAGAGAAATCAATGAGAGAATCTGTACCCTAATGCTCTTCTCATAATCCTATCTTCTATCTTTGTGATTGGTGTGTTGGGGTTTTTTTGAATTAAACCACTGCAGGACCATTTGGTTGTTCATTAATCCGTGTTCATGCAAATCATAATTTTATGTAACATGCATGTTTATCACAGTCTATACAAAAAGCATGCAAAGCAGATTCGAATCTAATAAAGCGGAAGACATAGAAACGAATCTACTTACAAATCGATAGACGGTCTGTGGACAAGATTAAAGATCTAATCTTGCTGTTGAATGAGCACAGTAATGGCGCCACCTATGACCTCAAAATCGTCCACCACAGTATTCCACTCCAAGATCTTCTGTTGTATTCCCGGACTGTATCTAGATTCAGAGTGGGCTGAAATCTACTAGATAGAATTGTGAAATCTATGGATAACTTTGAGAGACTAAGAGGGGCTGATTTCCTATGAATAAAATCATAAAATTTCGTGCCCCCCTCCCCTTATATATAGGGAGGGGTGAAATTTCATGTTCCAGCCCTAATGGGCTTGGGCCTCTATCTCAAGTTCAATATCCAGTCCACTATCAGTCAATTGGGCTACAACAGGGATCTAGAAGATTATTAAATTGGCCCACTAATTTATTTAATATCCAATATCCAATAAATCTAGGATATAATTAAATAAATTAAGTTTTACTTTTATTCCACTAAAGAAGTAAAACTGACCTACCAATTTAATACATATTTACGAATATGCTTTCTCCTTTAGTCCAGCCATTCCCCGTGTTTAAGATATAATGTTCATTAATTAATTATGTAAGCCTCTGATAGCTATAATTAATCAACATCTAAAACCTTGAGTAGTACCACACAAGCTTTATTCATGTACGGAATAAATTCCACCTGCAGGGTTTCAACATGAACTTGTGCTTCCTCAAGAGAACATCATCAACCTGGTGCACCAGGACACGGTGCTCATGCATACTGCTCGAGACATCATGTATACATTTGTTATTACCCAAGATATCGAATTCGATCTACGAAAAGATCTCACCCATTGATAAATCAAAGTAATAAATAACGCACACATATGCTCGCCAATATCGCATGAGTTCAGAACCCGAACTCTGTGGATCTTTATTCTCTCAGTAACTGGGTCAGAGACAGAGAATAGTATCCTATCGTGATCCTCCTCAATACACTAACCAGTGTACTAGAATAATCAGTTAGCCAAGATAAACTAACTTATCAGATTATTCTACGGTGTACCGATGGTATGTTCAGGACCATCTAAGCCGTGAGCTCTTTAATACATTACAAGGTTCTAATGATATAATCTTTACCGTGTGACTCCCCACACCATATCATCCATAATGTAAGTATATGGAACATTGCATAGAACAATTATAGAACATAATCTAAATGAAAACAGTGACTGCAATAACTTTCATTTCATGTCATCATATCATCAGAAAAGTATACAAAGACAAGTCTTCCAGTATACAAAACTAACAATCTCCCACTTATACTTGAAGCATGTCTTTCAAGCATAATAACTAACTGGCAAACTCTCCAATCTAAAACTATCATCCTTTTCTGGCGATCACGAATGATCTTGATGCCAAGGACATGTCCGGCTTCATCCAGATCCTTCATATCGAACTGCTCGGACAACCACACCCTAATGTTTGACAACGCCTTCTTACTGTTTCCAATAAGCAAGATGTCATCAACATAAAGTACGAGGAATGCCACCACGTTTCCGTCACATTTCTTGTACACACAGCTCTCATCCGGACTTTGCACGAATCCATATGACTGGATAACCTCGTCAAATCGGATGTTCCAAGACCTTGATGCCTGCTTAAGTCCATAAATGGATCTCTTAAGCTTACACACCAAGTGCTCTTGTCCTTTAGCAATGAATCCCTCTGGTTGTTTCATGTGAATGTTTTCCTCAAGACTTCCGTTTAGGAAAGCTGTCTTGACATCCATCTGCCAGATCTCATAATCCAAATGAGCGGCAATAGACAAGAGAATCCGGATTGACTTAAGCATGGCTACCGGCGAAAAGGTTTCCTCATAATCGATCCCTTCTTTCTGAGTATACCCTTTTGCCACCAATCTAGCTTTGAAGGTTTCAACCTTCCCATCAGATCCTCTCTTGCGCTTGTAGACCCACTTACAGCCAATGGGTTTTACCCCATCTAGTGGTTCTACAAGTTCCCAGACTTGATTGTGATACATAGATCCAATCTCAGACTCCATTGCAGTTTTCCAAGAATCTGCATCTTTATCTCGAATTGCCTCGTCATAGGTCCTGGGATCCAATTCATTGAGACCCTCTGGGAAATCTGAAGCCTCTCCCAGACCAATGAATCTATCAGGTTGGCGTACAACCCTCCCACTGTGACGAGGCAGTTCCTGTACTTCTGTGACACGTTGTGCAGTGTTTGGTGGTTCCTTTTCTTGTACAACTGGTGTAGGATTCGATCCACCCCTTAACTCCTCAAGGATGATGTGACTCCTTGGTTTGTGGTTTATGACATAGTCTTCCTCTAAGAATCGAGCATTGGTGCTAACAATGATCTTCTGATCCTTAGGACTATAAAACAAACCACCTTTCGTTCCTCTAGGATATCCAACGAACAGCCTTACATCAGTACGAGGAGCCAGCTTATCAGCTTCCTTATCCAACACGTGTGCTGGGCTACCCCAAATCCGAATATGGTTCAAACTGGGCTTTCGTCCAGTCCATAGTTCTGTGGGTGTAGCAGGAACTGATTTCGATGGAACCAAGTTAAGAATATAAGCTGCTGTTTCCAGGACATATCCCCAGAACGAAATAGGCAACTCAGAATAACTCATCATCGATCTAACCATCTCTAACAATGTACGATTCCTTCTTTCCGCCACGCCATTCTGCTGTGGCGTTCCAGGCGCAGTCAACTGGGATGTAATCCCACTCTCTGCCATGTAATCCGTAAATTCACTTGAGAGGTACTCGCCACCACGATCAGAACGTAGTGACTTGATACTTCTGCCTGTTCGTTTCTCCGCTTCCGCCTCAAACTCTTTGAATTTCTCAAAGCATTCAGACTTGCGACGTAACAGGTAGATATAACCGTATCTAGAGTAATCATCAATGAGAGTGATGAAATACTCGAACTCTCCTCGAGCTTGAACTGACATAGGGCCGCATAGGTCAGAGTGAATCAAATCTAATAGCCCTTCGGATCTATTTCCTTTTGACTGGAAAGGACGCTTGGTCATTTTACCTTCCAAACAGGATTCACACAAAGGAAATGATTCCAGTACCAAAGAAGACAATGGTCCATCATTTACAAGCCTTTGTATCCTCTTAAGGTTAATATGACCTAGCCTTAGATGCCAAAGATAGGTTTGATTCAATTCCGAAAGTTCTTTTCTCTTGTTAGGGTTTATGATTGATGTATTCAACAATTGTCTTTGCGTAGTGTTTTCAGTTGGTTTAAGAAAGTATAAGTGTCCATCCAATGTGCCAGAACAGATAAAATGTTTACCATTAAAGATAACTACTTTGTTATCAAAAGAAACAGAATATCCATCCATAATCAATTTAGAAACTGAAATCAAGTTTCGCCTAAAACCAGGCACATAAAGACAATCTTTCAAAACCAAAGTTCTATCACTACTGAAAGGTAAAACAACATCTCCCACTGCAACAGCCACCACTCTCGTAGCATTGCCCATGTAGACGGTGATCTCGTCCTTACTCAGCTGTCTTTTTACCAGGAACCTCTGTAAAGACATGCAAACATGATCAGTAGCTCCAGTATCTACTACCCATGACTGGGTAGAACAAGTTGCTAAACATGTTTCCACAACCAGAGTGTGAGATGTACCTCTCTTCTTCTGCTTCTTGTTAGGACACGCCGCCTTCCAGTGACCTGGTTGGCCGCACTTGAAGCACTTAGTCTTCGACTTGAATTCCTCGGGAGGAATCTTTACCTTTGGCTTCTTCACCTTAGGCGCCTCATCTGCAGCCTTCTTAGGTGCATTTCTCTTCTTCCTTTTTCCACCAGAAGAAGACGCCCTTTTTTCAGCTATATGGGCCTCAAGATTGCTCTTTTGGAGCAATTCAGCTGCCTGAAGATCTATGAGCAGTTCAGTCAGGCTGACATCCCTTTTAATCATGTTAAAATTCAGCCTGAACTGCTCAAACTTCGAAGACAAGCTATGAAGAACAATGTCAATTTGAGAATCGCCATCTAGCTCTCCACCTAAGGTCTCGATCTCAGATAAATACCCCATCATCATGAGAACGTGATCCCTAACAGGTGTGGAGTCAGACATTCTCGCATCCATTAGTTTCTTCATTGCCAAATGGCGTGCCGAGCAGTTTTGATGACCGAATAGCTGCCTAAGGTTGTACATGATATCATAAGCAGTTTTCATAAGCTCATGCTGATGTTGCAACACTCTTGACATAGATGCCAAAATGTAACAACGCGCTATCTCATTAGACCTAAGCCACTTATCATATGCAACCTTTTGAGCTTCGTCAGAACCCTCATCTGGCGTCTGAGGACAAACCTCTTCAAGCACAAACTTGTGTCCCTCAGCAACAAGAACTAAGTTAAGGTTAAGAATTCAGTCATTGTAGTTTTCACCTACAAGATTTTTTTCTTTGAGGATTGAGGACAGATTGGAGAGTGCCATTGATGATATGAAATAACTGAAATTAAACATGCAGTACAGTCACAAAACACGTTTAGGATAAACAGTATATAATCGAAAGCCTCATAAAAATTATATACTTTTCCACCGACACTTTAAAAACATCTTTTATAAGCCACGATAGTGTGGACGTTTATAAAAAACATCTTTAAATAGGTTAAACCTTTAATTTGCCTCCAGTTGAGTTTCCTTACAAAAAGTAAATTAATAGCCGGATAATTAACACGGTCATGTAATCATCTAACTGATAAGCCACGATCGTGTGAACGTTTATCAATAAATTACATCTAAGTGTGCACACCATTATCTTCGCACCAAGATCACTACTCGAATTTAACCGCTCCAGATGGAGGAGTCAATTAGTCCTAATAGTGTTCTACAGCTATCCATTTAGGAGATTTAATTTCTAGAGAAATCTGTGATATGACACATCCGATATGGAGGAAGACCGATGTCAACGCGCATGCCCATCACTTCTCAATTAAACCAGATTTTAATGGAGACCGTATGAGATTTCTACATACTTTGGTATGAATCTCTCCCACTTAGTTATTTATGTTTGAGGTTTCATTTTATCCCATTATCAAACATGCAAACATCATATAAAATGATAAACATCCATTGCATGCTTCAACATAATAAGCAACAGTAATATTCCAACTATCATGGCTTATATCTCATGTTGATTGATGAGATAAAACTGGAAAGTCAGCTCCGAAATAGCTAGGAACCGCCGCCCCTTCACCGCGCCTCGCCGAAAATCCTAGCTCCATTTAGGGTTTCGGGACGTGAACCGGTGAACCTTCCTTTTTGGTGCTGAACCACTTTCCTTCTTTTGAGTTGATCTCCGATCTTTATTCAATACATACTATCTATTCCGAAAGGAAAAATCTAATATTGCTAGAATAAAAATTACAACTAAAAAAAAACTCGGTCTAACAGCTTTATATCTATTACATTAAACCAACGTAAAATAAAACCTAGACCTAATCCATGGATTTTCTCATGGATTAAAATCACGTAGCCAAACCGGCATACGGCCAACATCCATTCAACATAAACATACATCACATAAAATAAAGGAGCCATGATAGTTGGTAAACCTGCAAACAAACACAGTCTACAAAACCAACAATCATGTATTATATGATCCACATAAAATAACATATGATATCTATGCATGAATATTAAATAATAATCGAATTTTGCAATTAATTAAATTAATTAATTCGATATTATCCACAAGATAAAAATTGGAAATTAAAATAATTATCCACCAATTTAAATCTTGTATATTTCGAAAATATCACTTAAATAAATCTGGAAATTATTTATAATTATCCACCAAATTTATTTAATATTTTCTAACCAACCTAGTTAAATAATAATTGGATATATTGATATAAATCAAAAATCTAATCCAAATATTATCCATAAGAATCTAAATCTTTAAGGATAAGGTTTGGAGATTTGATTCCAATCCAAAATCTTCCAAAATCTATCCAAAATTAAATTCTTATCACAATTGGATTTTGATAATTATTTGTATATATCCAAAATCACCTTATCCAATTTTAATTACATAGATTTTCGAAAATATCTAAATAATAAATCTGGAAATTTGATCCATTTCAAATTCTTCCAAATTTAAAATTCTATTTTCAAATCTATCTAGATTAAAATTAGGTAAATTAAGATATACATCAAATAACATCAAATCTTTAATCCAACAACCAAATTTTCGATCAACATTAATAAATAAATCTGGAAATTTGATTTTCATCAAAATCTTCTCCAAATTAATTTATTAAAAATCGAAAATTACACTATATTTCTCATTTGGAAATTTTGACATTAATCAAAAAACTATTCCAAATTATATAGCTATAGGTTTCGAAATTTTCAAGAATAAAAATCTGGAAATTTTGATCCACTTCAAAAATTACCAAATTTAAAATTCTAATTTCAAACCTATCTAGATTAGAATTAGGCAATCTTTGATATACATCAAAAATCACCAAATCCAATTCTAACCAACAAAAAATTCGAACCATACCACAAACAAATCTGGAAATTTTGATCTTGATCAAAAA
This sequence comes from Perilla frutescens, assembly GCA_026008535.1. NCBI lineage: Eukaryota > Viridiplantae > Streptophyta > Magnoliopsida > Lamiales > Lamiaceae > Perilla > Perilla frutescens. Next base: position 12,241,006 of record BRKX01000004.1, read on the forward strand.
TCTATCCAAATTTATTTCGTAGGTATCGAAAATTTTAACACACAAATTAGGGAATTTTTAACACATCAAATTCGAAAATTTGATCTCTAAATTTTCGACCCCTATGAGAATTAAATCTGGAAATTTGAAGAACATCAAATATCATCCCAAATTTAATCCATAGTGACCGAAAATTCAAGTGCCATCAAAACTAGAATTCTTGATTTTTACATCTCAAATTCTTCCAAGTTTTGAATACCATAAAATCGAAATACATAGCCAATTAAATCTGAAAATTTAAACACCATAAATTTATCATCAAATTTAATCATGCAATTCGAAATTATGCCCGGATTAATCCTAGAACAGTGCCAAAACCCGCTCTGATACCAGTTGTTGGGGTTTTTTCGAATTAAACCACCGCAGGACCATTTGGTTGTTCATTAATCCGTGTTCATGCAAATCATAATTTTATGTAACATGCATGTTTATCACAGTCTATACAAAATGCATGCAAAGCAGATTCGAATCTAATAAAGCGGAAGACATAGAAACGAATCTACTTACAAATCGATAGACGGTCTGTGGACAAGATTAAAGATCTAATCTTGCTGTTGAATGAGCACAGTAATGGCGCCACCTATGACCTCAAAATCGTCCACCACAGTATTCCACTCCAAGATCTTCTGTTGTATTCCCGGACTGTATCTAGATTCAGAGTGGGCTGAAATCTACTAGATAGAATTGTGAAATCTATGGATAACTTTGAGAGACTAAGAGGGGCTGATTTCCTATGAATAAAATCATAAAATTTCGTGCCCCCCCTCCCCTTATATATAGGGAGGGGCGAAATTTCATGTTCCAGCCCTAATGGGCTTGGGCCTCTATCTCAAGTTCAATATCCAGTCCACTATCAGTCAATTGGGCTACAACAGGGATCTAGAAGAATATTAAATTGGCCCACTAATTTATTTAATATCCAATATCCAATAAACCTAGGATATAATTAAATAAATTAAGTTTTACTTTTATTCCACTAAAGAAGTAAAACTGACCTACCAATTTAATACATATTTACGAATATGCTTTCTCCTTTAGTCCAGCCATTCCCCATGTTTAAGATATAATGTTCATTAATTAATTATGTAAGCCTCTGACAGCTATAATTAATCAACATCTAAAACCTTGAGTAGTACCACACAAGCTTTATTCATGTACGGAATAAATTCCACCTGCAGGGTTTCAACATGAACTTGTGCTTCCTCAAGAGAACATCATCAACCTGGCGCACCAGGACACGGTGCTCATGTATATTGCTCGAGACATCATGTATACATTTGTTATTACCCAAGATATCGAATTCGATCTACGAAAAGATCTCACCCATTGATAAATCAAAGTAATAAACAACGCACACATATGCTCGCCAATATCGCATGAGTTCAGAACCCGAACTCTGTGGATCTTTATTCTCTCAGTAACTGGGTCAGAGACAGAGAATAGTATCCTATCGTGATCCTCCTCAATACACTAACCAGTGTACTAGAATAATCAGTTAGCCAAGATAAACTAACTTATCAGATTATTCTACGGTGTACCGATGGTATGTTCAGGACCATCTAACCCGTGAGCTCTTTAATACATTACAAGGTTCTAATGATATAATCTTTACCGTGTGACTCCCCACACCATATCATCTATAATGTAAGTATATGGAACATTGCATAGAACAATTATAGAACATAATCTAAATGCAAACAGTGACTGCAATAACTTTTATTTCATATCATCATATCATCAGAAAAGTATACAAAGACAAGTCTTCCAGTATACAAAACTAACAATCTCCCACTTATACTTGAAGCATGTCTTTCAAGCATAATAACTAACTGGCAAACTCTCCAATCTAAAACTATCAACTCAAAATGCGCTACCGGGTCTGCATCTCACTCCCATTTTCTCCACGTGACCATCAAAGGTCTTAGCCGCCAGGCTCTTCGTGAATGGATCAACCAGGTTATCCTCAGATGCAATCTTGACCACCGCCATGTCTCCTCTCTTAACGATTTCTCGTATAAGATAGTACTTTCTCTCTATGTGTTTACTTGCCTTGTGGGCTCTGGGTTCCTTCGAATTTGCCACTGCACCAGAGTTATCACAGTATATCGTGATAGTCTTAGGCAAATCAGGAACCACGCCCAAGCCCACTAGGAACCCGCGGAGCCAGACAGCCTCTTTTGCAGCCTCAGAGGCAGCTACATACTCAGCTTCCATGGTGGAATCTGCAATGCATTTCTGCTTAATGTTCCTCCATGCGATGGCTCCACCTCCTAATGTAAACACATAGCCCGAGGTAGACTTACTCTGATCTTTGTCGGATTGAAAATCTGAGTCCGTGTAACCCAAAGGTACTAGACTATTAGAGCGGAAAACCAACATGTAGTCTCGAGTCCGTTTAAGGTACTTGAGAATGTTTTTGACCGCAGTCCAGTGACCTTGTCCAGGGTTAGACTGATATCTGCTTACCATGCCAACGGCATAGCATATATCAGGCCTAGTGCATAGCATAGCATACATCAAACTTCCCACAGCCGAAGCATATGGTACTTTCTTCATTTCCTCTATCTCAGACTGTGTTTGGGGACACATTTCCTTGGATAGATGAATTCCATGCCTGTAAGGTATAAAACCTTTCTTGGAATCTTGCATGCCAAATCTAGCTAGCACTGTATCGATATAAGTCGTCCGGGACAGACATAACATCCTTTTCTGGTGATCACGAATGATCTTGATGCCAAGGACATGTCCGGCTTCACCCAGATCCTTCATATCGAACTGCTCGGACAACCACACCCTAATGTTTGACAACGCCTTCTTACTGTTTCCAATAAGCAAGATGTCATCAACATAAAGTACGAGGAATGCCACCACGTTTCCGTCACATTTCTTGTACACACAGCTCTCATCCGGACTTTGCACGAATCCATATGACTGGATAACCTCATCAAATCGGATGTTCCAAGACCTTGATGCCTGCTTAAGTCCATAAATGGATCTCTTAAGCTTACACACCAAGTGCTCTTGTCCTTTAGCAATGAATCCCTCTGGTTGTTTCATGTGAATGTTTTCCTCAAGACTTCCGTTTAGGAAAGCTGTCTTGACATCCATCTGCCAGATCTCATAATCCAAATGAGCGGCAATAGACAAGAGAATCCGGATTGACTTAAGCATGGCTACCGGCGAAAAGGTTTCCTCATAATCGATCCCTTCTTTCTGAGTATATCCTTTTGCCACCAATCTAGCTTTGAAGGTTTCAACCTTCCCATCAGATCCTCTCTTGCGCTTGTAGACCCACTTACAGCCAATGGGTTTTACCCCATCTAGTGGTTCTACAAGTTCCCAGACTTGATTGTGATCCATAGATCCAATCTCAAACTCCATTGCAGTTTTCCAAGAATCTGCATCTTTATCTCGAATTGCCTCGTCATAGGTCCTGGGATCCAATTCATTGAGACCCTCTGGGAAATCTGAAGCCTCTCCCAGACCAATGAATCTATCAGGTTGGCGTACAACCCTCCCACTCCGACGAGGCAGTTCCTGTACTTCTGTGACACGTTGTGCAGTGTTTGGTGGTTCCTTTTCTTGTACAACTGGTGTAGGATTCGATCCACCCCTTAACTCCTCAAGGATGATGTGACTCCTTGGTTTGTGGTTTATGACATAGTCTTCCTCTAAGAATCGAGCATTGGTGCTAACAATGATCTTCTGATCCTTAGGACTATAAAACAAACCACCTTTCGTTCCTCTAGGATATCCAACGAACAGCCTTACATCAGTACGAGGAGCCAGCTTATCAGCTTCCTTATCCAACACGTGTGCTGGGCTACCCCAAATCCGAATATGGTTCAAACTGGGCTTTCGTCCAGTCCATAGTTCTGTGGGTGTAGCAGGAACTGATTTCGATGGAACCAAGTTAAGAATATAAGCTGCTGTTTCCAGGGCATATCCCCAGAACGAAATAGGCAACTCAGAATAACTCATCATCGATCTAACCATCTCTAACAATGTACGATTCCTTTTTTCCGCCACGCCATTCTGCTGTGGCGTTCCAGGCGCAGTCAACTGGGATGTAATCCCACTCTCTGCCATGTAATCCCTAAATTCACTTGAGAGGTACTCGCCACCACGATCAGAACGTAGTGACTTGATACTTCTGCCTATTCGTTTCTCCGCTTCTGCCTTAAACTCTTTGAATTTCTCAAAGCATTCAGACTTGCGACGTAACAGGTAGATATAACCGTATCTAGAGTAATCATCAATGAGAGTGATGAAATACTCGAACCCTCCTCGAGCTTGAACTGACATAGGGCCGCATAGGTTAGAGTGAATCAAATCTAATAGCCCTTCGGATCTATTTCCTTTTGACTGGAAATGACGCTTGGTCATTTTACCTTCCAAACAGGATTCACACAAAGGAAACGATTCCAGTACCAAAGAAGACAATGGTCCATCGTTTACAAGCCTTTGTATCCTCTTAAGGTTAATATGACCTAGCCTTAGATGCCAAAGATAGGTTTGATTCAATTCCGAAGGTTCTTTTCTCTTGTTAGGGTTTATGATTGATGTATTCAACAGTTGTCTTTGCGTAGTGTTTTCAGTTGGTTTAAGAAAGTATAAGTGTCCATCCAATGTGCCAGAACAGATAAAATGTTTACCACTAAAGATAACTACTTTGTTATCAAAAGAAACAGAATATCCATCCATAATCAATTTAGAAACTGAAATCAAGTTTCGCCTAAAACCAGGCACATAAAGACAATCTTTCAAAACCAAAGTTCTATCACTACTGAAAGGTAAAACAACGTCTCCCACTGCAACAGCCACCACTCTCGTAGCATTGCCCATGTAGACGGTGATCTCGTCCTCACTCAGCTGTCTTTTTACCAGGAACCCCTGTAAAGACATGCAAACATGATCAGTAGCTCCAGTATCTACTACCCATGACTGGGTAGAACAAGTTGCTAAACATGTTTCCACAACCAGAGTGTGAGTTGTATCTCTCTTCTTCTTCTTGTTAGGACACGCCGCCTTCCAGTGACCTGGTTGGCCGCACTTGAAGCACTTAGTCTTCGACTTGAATTCCTCGGGAGGAATCTTTGCCTTTGGCTTCTTCACCTTAGGCGCCTCATCTGCAGCCTTCTTAGGTGCATTTCTCTTCTTCCTTTTTCCACCAGAAGAAGACGCTCATTTTTCAGCTATGTGGGCCTCAGGATTGCTCTTTTGGAGCAATTCAGCTGCCTGAAGATCTATGAGCAGTTCAGTCAGGCTGACATCCCTTTTAATCATGTTAAAATTCAGCCTGAACTGCTCAAACTTCGAAGACAAGCTATGAAGAACAATGTCAATTTGAGAATCGCCATCTAGCTCTCCACCTAAGGTCTCGATCTCAGATAAATACCCCATCATCATGAGAACGTGATCCTTAACATGTGTGGAGTCAGACATTCTCGCATCCATTAGTTTCTTCATTGCCAAATGGCGTGCCGAGCAGTTTTGATGACCGAATAGCTGCCTAAGGTTGTACATGATATCATAAGCAGTTTTCATAGGCTCATGCTGATGTTGCAACACACTTGACATAGATGCCAAAATGTAACAGCGCGCTATCTCATTAGACCTAAGCCACTTATCATATGCAACCTTGTGAGCTTCGTCAGAACCCTCATCTGGCGTCTGAGGACAAACCTCTTCAAGCACAAACTTGTGTCCCTCAACAACAAGAACTAGTTAAGGTTACGAATCCAGTCATTGTAGTTTTCACCGACAAGTTTGTTTTCTTTGAGGATTGAGGACAGATTGGAGAGTGCCATTGATGATATGAAATAACTGAAATTAAACATGCAGTACAGTCACAAAACACGTTTAGGATAAACAGTATATAATCGAAAGCCTCATAAAAATTATATACTTTTCCACCGACACTTTAAAAACATCTTTTATAAGCCACGATAGTGTGGACGTTTATAAAAAACATCTTTAAATAGGTTAAACCTTTAATTTGCCTCTAGTTGAGTTTCCTTACAACAAGCAAATTAATAGCCGGATAATTAACACGGTCATGTAATCGTCTAACTGATAAGCCACGATCGTGTGGACGTTTATCAATAAATTACATCTAAGTGTGCACACCATTATCTTCGCACCAAGATCACTACTCGAATTTAACCGCTCCAGATGGAGGAGTCAGTTAGTCCTAATAGTGTTCTACAGCTATCCATTTAGGAGATTTAATTTCTAGAGAAATCTGTGATATGACACATCCGATATGGAGGAAGACCGATGTCAACGCGCATGCCCATCACTTCTCAATTAAACCAGATTTTAATGGAGACCGTATGAGATTTCTACATACTTTGGTATGAATCTCTCCCACTTAGTTATTTATGTTTGAGGTTTCATTTTATCCCATTATCAAACATGCAAACATCATATAAAATGATAAACATCCATTGCATGCTTCAACATAATAAGCAACAGTAATATTCCAACTATCATGGCTTATATCTCATGTTGATTGATGAGATAAAACTGGAAAGTCAGCTCTGAAACAGCTAGGAACCGCCGCCCCTTCACCGCGCCTCGCCGAAAATCCTAGCTCCATTTAGGGTTTCGGGACGTGAACCGGTGAACCTTCCTTTTTGGTGCTAAACCACTTTCCTTCTTTTGAGTTGATCTCCGATCTTTATTCAATACAGACTATCTATTCCGAAAGGAAAAATCTAATATTGTTAGAATAAAAATTACAACTAAAAAAAAACTCGGTCTAACAGCTTTATATCTATTACATTAAACCAACGTAAAATAAAACCTAGACCTAATCCATGGATTTTCTCATGGATTAAAATCACGTAGCCAAACCGGCATACGGCCAACATCCATTCAATATAAACATACATCACATAAAATAAAGGAGCCATGATAGTTGGTAAACCTGCAAACAAACACAGTCTACAAAACCAACAATCATGTATTATATGATCCACATAAAATAACATATGATATCTATGCATGAATATTAAATAATAATCGAATTTTGCAATTAATTAAATTAATTAATTCGATATTATCCACAAGATAAAAATTGGAAATTAAAATAATTATCCACCAATTTAAATCTTGTATATTTCGAAAATATCACTTAAATAAATCTGGAAATTATTTATAATTATCCACCAAATTTATTTAATATTTTCTAACCACCCTAGTTAAATAATAATTGGATATATTGATATAAATCAAAAATCTAATCCAAATATTATCCATAAGAATCTAAATCTTTAAGGATAAGGTTTGGAGATTTGATTCCAATCCAAAATCTTCCAAAATCTATCCAAAATTAAATTCTTATCACAATTGGATTTTGATAATTATTTGTATATATCCAAAATCACCTTATCCAATTTTAATTACATAGATTTTCGAAAATATCTAAATAATAAATCTGGAAATTTGATCCATTTCAAATTCTTCCAAATTTAAAATTCTATTTTCAAATCTATCTAGATTAAAATTAGGTAAATTAAGATATACATCAAATAACATCAAATCTTTAATCCAACAACCAAATTTTCGATCAACATTAATAAATAAATCTGGAAATTTGATTTTCGTCAAAATCTTCTCCAAATTAATTTATTAAAAATCGAAAATTACACTATATTTTCTCATTTGGAAATTTTGACATTAATCAAAAAACTATTCCAAATTATATAGCTATAGGTTTCGAAATTTTCAAGAATAAAAATCTGGAAATTTTGATCCACTTCAAAAATTACCAAATTTAAAATTCTAATTTCAAACCTATCTAGATTAGAATTAGGCAATCTTTGATATACATCAAAAATCACCAAATCCAATTCTAACCAACAAAAAATTCGAACCATACCACAAACAAATCTGGAAATTTTGATCTTGATCAAAAATCTATCCAAATTTATTTCCTAGGTATCGAAAATTTTAACACACAAATTAGGGAATTTTTAACACATCAAATTTGAAAATTTGATCTCCAAATTTTCGACCCCTATGAGAATTAAATCTGGAAATTTGAAGAACATCAAATATCATCCCAAATTTAATCCATAGTGACCGAAAATTCAAGTGCCATCAAAACTAGAATTCTTGATTTTTACATCTCAAATTCTTCCAAGTTTTGAATACCATAAAATCGAAATACATAGCCAATTAAATCTGAAAATTTAAACACCATAAATTTATCATCAAATTTAATCATGCAATTCGAAATTATGCCCGGATTAATCCTAGAACAGTGCCAAAACCCGCTCTGATACCAGTTGTTGGGGTTTTTTCGAATTAAACCACCGCAGGACCATTTGGTTGTTCATTAATCCGTGTTCATGCAAATCATAATTTTATGTAACATGCATGTTTATCACAGTCTATACAAAAAGCATGCAAAGCAGATTCGAATCTAATAAAGCGGAAGACATAGAAACGAATCTACTTACAAATCGATAGACGGTCTGTGGACAAGATTAAAGATCTAATCTTGCTGTTGAATGAGCACAGTAATGGCGCCACCTATGACCTCAAAATCGTCCACCACAGTATTCCACTCCAAGATCTTCTGTTGTATTCCCGGACTGTATCTAGATTCAGAGTGGGCTGAAATCTACTAGATAGAATTGTGAAATCTATGGATAACTTTGAGAGACTAAGAGGGGCTGATTTCCTATGAATAAAATCATAAAATTTCGTGCCCCCCCTCCCCTTATATATAGGGAGGGGCGAAATTTCATGTTCCAGCCCTAATGGGCTTGGGCCTCTATCTCAAGTTCAATATCCAGTCCACTATCAGTCAATTGGGCTACAACAGGGATCTAGAAGAATATTAAATTGGCCCACTAATTTATTTAATATCCAATATCCAATAAACCTAGGATATAATTAAATAAATTAAGTTTTACTTTTATTCCACTAAAGAAGTAAAACTGACCTACCAATTTAATACATATTTACGAATATGCTTTCTCCTTTAGTCCAGCCATTCCCCATGTTTAAGATATAATGTTCATTAATTAATTATGTAAGCCTCTGACAGCTATAATTAATCAACATCTAAAACCTTGAGTAGTACCACACAAGCTTTATTCATGTACGGAATAAATTCCACCTGCAGGGTTTCAACATGAACTTGTGCTTCCTCAAGAGAACATCATCAACCTGGCGCACCAGGACACGGTGCTCATGTATATTGCTCGAGACATCATGTATACATTTGTTATTACCCAAGATATCGAATTCGATCTACGAAAAGATCTCACCCATTGATAAATCAAAGTAATAAACAACGCACACATATGCTCGCCAATATCGCATGAGTTCAGAACCCGAACTCTGTGGATCTTTATTCTCTCAGTAACTGGGTCAGAGACAGAGAATAGTATCCTATCGTGATCCTCCTCAATACACTAACCAGTGTACTAGAATAATCAGTTAGCCAAGATAAACTAACTTATCAGATTATTCTACGGTGTACCGATGGTATGTTCAGGACCATCTAAGCCGTGAGCTCTTTAATACATTACAAGGTTCTAATGATATAATCTTTACCGTGTGACTCCCCACACCATATCATCTACAATGTAAGTATATGGAACATTGCATAGAACAATTATAGAACATAATCTAAATGCAAACAGTGACTGCAATAACTTTCATTTCATATCATCATATCATCAGAAAAGCATACAAAGACAAGTCTTCCAGTATACAAAACTAACATGGTGGTGTTGTTAGTTAATTTTACTTGCTTTATTTGATAGTTTAGACAAACCCTCATACCCTAGTTAGAATGTTTAGGTGTGTGTTTAGATTCATGTGCTTGTTGACAATTATAGCATACAAAGATAATCGCCCACACGAAGCTTTTCTCGAGAGACACGACCTGAGTTAGCTCTCCGCCTTATAATCGACCCTGTCCTCTTGCGGGAGTCCGGTTAGTAGAATTAGTTAGCGTGTAGTGCCGACCGGAAATTTACTTCAAACAGTGCTACACCCTCCGATCAACGTTTCCAAGCTTTAAATCTTCAAGTTGTTCTTGAAGATTCAAGACGTTCTTCATCAAGATCGTCCAAAACCACGTTTGATCCGAAGTTAAGGTCTCGACCATACGAATCAACATCATGAACTCCAAAACATCAAATTCATGAAGATCGAAGAGACAAATCCACCTTGAAGATCTTAAAGAACACGACGATCAAATTTTTGAAGATAAGAATCAGAAGATCAAATAGAGAATCGAACCACAATTGTAATTTCAATCCAAAAATATTTCTTTGTACGCATTTTTGGTGTTTATTAATAAAATACACAAATGAAATATTGCTCATTGTGAATATAATTGATACTAATGAAATATTTGTTATATGCTAATGAAACACATCCTAATTGGGATTAAATAAACATTTATAGCAATATAATTGATGTTAGTGAAGCATATATTATTGAGATGTAATAAACAATTACAGTAATATAATTGATGAAAATGAAATATTTGGCATATGCTAATGAAGCATTTGTCATATGCGAATGAAACATTTTTTTTATATGCTAACGAAGTATACCTGATTATTATTGAATAAATCTTTATCGCAATTTAACTGATGCTAACGAAATATTTGTCATATACTAACGAAACATATGCCGTATGCTAATGAAGTATTCTGAGCCTGAATATGCGTGAAAAATGAATTTTTTATATTTTTCATCCATATTTTTCTAGATAAACATATACTTCACTGATCTTAAATGAAAGAGGATTAAAAAATCTTTAATTTGATATATTATTTGTGTTAATCCGTTGAAAAATGAGCAAGTTATGACCGTTTGAAGTTTTTAAGAATTTTTTTAGATGCTGAGTCAGCATGATATCAACTTTTTTTCAACAAACGGACAGAAATACCCCCATAGACTGAAAAAAGTTGTGAAAATTACAAAGCTGCCACCGAATTTTTCTCCAGATCTTGACCGTATATTTTTTTAGATGGATGGTGGAAGATTAGTTTATAGTTTACACACTAGGGATTGTTTACATTTGATCAATTTCCTATATATATATATATATTATGGATTTGCAATATACAAACTTTTTATATTTATGGAAATATATTAATATTAAATCATTTACTTGAAAAAAAATAATTTTGTAATCTAAAATAATATTTTTCCATTTTCGGAAGGTGAAAATGACCGGAAAACTATCTTTTTCTATTTTCGGATGCGGTCTTGTTATTATATATTATATAGATTTTATGAGAACTGAGAATTTAAATACAAGATTTATATACAATTGTCTTTTCATATGAACTAGAGTGTTCCCCGTACGATGCACAAATATTATTTTATGCATTTTAAGTTTAATATAAATTTTATATATATATATATATATATACACATACAAAAAAATCGAAATTATATGATATTTAATCCAATTCTAAACTCGATTAAGAATAACAAAATATATATATATATACATCAATAAAATGATATCAAATAGAAGTATACATAGAGTTTAATATGTAAATTATATCTAAATAATGTATCTAATAATCCAAATATTAGAAATATAGTCCAGGCTAGGGATGTGTGTAGTCATTACTTGAAAATGTCATTTAATTTATCTTCTAATACATGTATAGTTGTATAGATCCATATGCGCCGATTAATTTTGAATTAATTAATTAGTGCATTATATTCACCATAATTTTTTTTTTAAATTTGCATGAAATGAATATTATTGTTATTTAGGATATAGTAAAATGATTTTGTAACATGCCAGATTTTCAGATAAGGTTTAGAAGATTATTAAGAATAATTAAGAAGCTTAAGAAGAAGTTTAATTAAAGGATAAATAAAATCAAATGTCATTCATGACTTTAGGAGTCTTTTTGCATGAAATCGTCTTTTTCAAAAATTTGATCTTAACTCAGTTTTGGTCGATTTTGACCTTTTTGGAAAGGTTTAAACTCGTGGAGTATGCCGGTGTTTTCGGATTTTAAATCTGAAGTCATTTGAGTTTCCGGTGATTTAAAACGCATTTAAAGAAGCTATGCATAGTAATTTCTATGAGCACTCGTGATTTGAGAAATTTATGAAATCTTCCTCGTTGATCAGAGTCTTGTTCTTTCAAGCCCGTCTTATATATTTCGACTCAAGGAATCCGTCCGCATTCACGGATTTCCATTCTGAGGTCAATTGCTCGCTCGAGAATTTTATTTGTCCTTTGAAATGAATAGTAAAGTAGCTTTTTGGAAGGAATCTTGGCTCGTCTTTCTTCTGACGACCCCATCTTCATTCTGAGTCAAGTTGGTTCAATAGTACTCGAGCCAACGAATCTCCCGGTATTTTTCAGGTTTCGTGAACGAGATCATTTGGACCCAATGTTGAATAAAGCAGCTTTTAACCGAACCCTGGGTAACTTTTGCAGTATTCTTGCACTGCAATGGCTTCCTCCGGAAGCCAAGATTAACTCCTATAAATAGGAGGCCCTCCCTTTTACTTTTTCACACCTTTCATAACTCATTTTCACTTCCGAGAAAAGGTAGATGCTCGTGTTGGGGAGCGCTCTTCGTGAGCGCACCTCCAAGGGCGACGAGTAAAGTGGTGAGGAAGGAGTGTGGTGAGGGAATGTGCTAGGGTGCCGTCGGGGCGCAGTGGGCGGCTCTGTCGCAGCTGCAACTTGACAAGTCATCGAACTAGTCACCTTCCTTCAATGTACCCGATCTCGTGCATTTTATATCGTTAACCTCAAATCATTTTATTTCCGCTTTTATTTCGTGTTCTTCGCATTCTTTGTGTTCTTCGCATTCTTCGTAGAAATTGCTTTTGTTTCCTTAAATTCCGCCTAGATTAATGTTTCAATTTTTGTTATAGTTAAATCTATGCATGTCGTTTTATGTTGATTTAATTTATCAGGGTATGCTTGTTTTAATTCTCCGAAGTGTTCTTCGTGTTCTTCATGTTCGTCAAAAAATCAAAGAACACCGAAGAACAATGCTTGAAGATCGCCCAGAATCTGGGCAAAGGGGGAGGCCGCGATAGCGGGGGTGCCGCCACCGCGCAGCAACCCCCACCGCCAAGCACCCCGCGCGAGCGCGCCGTAGGGCGCGGCGCGGGGGTGCCGTGGCCATAGAGCGCGGGCGCGCGGTGCCCCCCCGGTGTTGTTCTATGCCAATTTTTCCGGCTATGTTTGTACTCTCTTTTCGACCCTTTCGAGTTGTGTTTTTCCTAACTAATCTCGAGCTATTTCCAAGTTTAATTTAAGAAGATTTTCGATATTATTCTGAGTTATTCAAGTAAGCCTTTTGAGTTATTTTCGTCTAAGATTCGAGTATCAAAATATGATTTCTCTAAGTAAATTCTTCTCGAATTTTATAAGTCTTTAAGTCGTGCAATCTGTATTTAAGTCTTAGATTAGGGTCCTTGGGTTAGTCATTGCTATTTCTCGTTCTAGATGTTCGATTTCTTCATAGGAGATCGCTAAGTCGATGATTTGACTTTTGTAGGAGGAATTGCGACCAGCGTAAACCCGGAGAAGGATTGTAAGCCTTTTGCCTCATCCTCTGCTCAGTGATCGAGGTGGGTAAACCTATACTTTTTCTAAAAGTTTGAGCTAATGAGCTCTAGAAGTATGTTAGGACAAATGAGATATCCAATAGAACATTTTTGCTTTGCCTGATTGATCTCTATGCAAAGAAAGTAAAGAAAGTAAAGAAAGAAAGTTATCGAGCTCTCAAGCATGATTTATTCATGATAAGATTGTTAAGTACAATTTATGCTAGCATGAGATGTTAGAATTGCTTTAATTGCAATCGATGTTTATACGCATCTATTCTTCCTCATATTTGAGTGTTGGATTTTGCTAAGTCTATAGTACTTAGGGTTGCCTTTTGGATGTTAGAAAATCCCTTGTAGGCCAAGATCCTGTTCAGTTAAGAATTAACCTAGATGATTGCTCTAGGTTTGATAATTCAAGTAAGTTAAGTAAAGAAAGATAAGTTTAAGTTAAGAAAGCCAAGAAGAACATAGTCTTGCTATAACCAGGACTCGAGCTCAGCAGTTGTGATCTTTGATCATTTACAGTGAGTTGCTATTGGGTTAATTCCCTCGCAAACTCATTGGGATGTTTGAGGTAACCCCTTTTCTATCCTACGGAATGCCTGAGAGTACAATTGACATCAGGTTTGAGCCAAGATTGGGCCCAAGAAGAAAAGAAAAGGTTTTACATGTATGGAGAGGGCTTTTGCATTTTTCTCTCTATATTCCGTTATTTGATTATTGGATATTCTCAAAGTTGTTGAAGAGTTTTTGCAAAAACCCACTGAGTACATTAGTGCTCACACCCTCTTTTTCAAATATTTTCAGGTTGAGATGCTGAGGTCGTTGGTGGCTGTGGATGTGGGTTGGCTGCCAAGTTTTGCTGTTGTTTAAGTGTTTACAAATCCCACTATAATTCTGCTACTCTGATATATATGTTATCTAAATTCCGAACATATTCTCTATTTCAATTTCTATGAACAAAATATCCCGAAATGGTCTCATTAATATAATGATGCATATCTAGCTGTATTTCCCTCATATGTTGGTGTCTGTTTAATTGATTAATCTTCGAATGAGCATGCATATTCATTTTAGTTGAAGCCCTTGCTATTCGTATTCTTCAATCAAATTTCCTTCGTAGTCAAGTAACCCCGTTTAATTCGTAATAATCCCTTAATAACACCCTGTCCCTATTCATTAATTCCTATCTCGGGACCAGGCTGTTACAGATAGTATCAGAGCAGGCTGCAACTCTGCAGTCCTGTTTCTTTGTTAAAAATATAGTGTTTGTGTGAATATGAATTGCTTTATGACACATCAGCAACCCACAGCTCGCCATCACCCTTGCATCTTCAACAAAAATGAGGTATGGTAGTATAGAGGATTTGGATTTTGGATTCATGGTTTTTGGAATACAGGAAAGGAAAAGATTTGAGCAAGCGTACCTCTTTATAGATAAAGAGAAAACCGTGAGAATGAAATTCTAAGTAAAAAGTATTCAGGTAAGACGATTTACTGATACGAAAGGTTTTTGAAAAGGATTCTAAATAAGAAAGAAAGTTTAAAATCATTCTCAAATATTGTCTAAAAAGGTAAACTTTCTATTTAAAGACCTTGGGCACCAAATTTTTAATAAATGTCATCTGTTTAAAGGATAAATGCATACAAGAGAAATAGTTTGAATCTAGATAATAGAATGATCTCAGGAGGACCTTAGGTCTCCCTCTTAAATTTAGACTAATTAAGTCTCCTTTTCTAGATGGCTAAGCGTCGGTCGACTGCTAGAAAGAGCGTGCCTCTTTTCCATCCAGCTCAAGAGAGAGTTGATAGATTCAGAAGAGAAACCTGGAATGGTAATGAGCAATTATTGTCATATATGGCACGTTACTTGGAGAGGTGGGCTTGGACGAACGATTATGGAGGATCACCCAAAACTGTGTCCGATTTGGAAGCCTACGTCTATATATGTGAGCATGCGCCGCCCACTTAAAGGCCAACGATGTACCGTATTCTACAAAGCACGATTACCCGAGACCCCGACACATATGCTGAAGTTGAGAATCTAACAACATTTTCTTCAGTTCTGATGGCCTGATGGGTGTCAGAGTATGGTTAAATAGCCACTTTAGCCGAGCAGCAAGCTGCTGACCAGAACCCCTCTCTCTTGGTAGAGCTGGAGGTATAGAAGACAACCTTCAACGGTTCTCCAGGATTTCAGATGCCTTATCCCCATACAGAAGGAACTGTGGGACCCTCAAACTCTAGAGTCGTGAACCATACTGAATCTTTATTCTCCAACTCTCTGCAGATGCACCAGTGGGCCCCCGTCTATCAGTCGGTCGCCTCTTAGGGTCTGGGGCAGTGTATGTCCCATCAGTTTCATCTAAGAAATATCGGTATGAAGACCTTTAAGTTTGAGGTGCCAGAAGACGACGAGGTCGAGGAAGATGAGGAAAAAGAGGAAGAGGAATGCGAAGAGGTGGTGGAGCCATCATGCCAAGATAAGGGGAAGGGTCCGGCTTATGATTAAGCTGTAGAAGAAGGGAAAAGAGGTGTTGCTATTAAAACACCTAGCTAGTAGTCTTCTATCTGTCAACCTGTTTTCTTCAATCAAAACCTTAATATGTAATTATGTTTAACCTTAGACTTCTATAGGGCAGTAATTTTCCATAATACTGTTCTATTTTAAGCTATAACCTAGAATTCTAATATTATTGATGCCAAAAGTCCTCATAATGACGCAATTTTCCCATTATTCTGTTGTCATTTAAATTCTCATTTCTTGTGCTTTTATCTTGCTTATTTAATGACCTTAATCGAAAGGCATTCCGTTCATGTGAATTCAATCGAGTGTCGTTAATGCTTAGATTCTTTTAGAATGCCACCAACAAGAAGACAACCCAAGAATGAAGACGAGAACGAGCCCGCTAATGAACAAATCCCTAATCCTGGTCCAAGAGCAGAAAGCGTGTTCTTAAAACACAACCCTCCATCCTTCAATGGTCTAGGAGACCCGATGGACGCTGAAAAATGGGTTCACTCCTTAGAGTGAATTTTTGACTTCATCGCTTGTTCAGAAAAAGAAAAGCTGAGTTGCGCCCTCTTTATGCTGGCGGATGATGCGGACTACTAGTGGGAGTCTGTTCGAAGGACAATTACTCCAGAGCTATGGGAAGATTATGAAGGGGAAGATTTTAAGCACAAGCTATACCAGAAGTATATCCTGGACTGCTATTGAGAAGCTAAGGAGACGGAATTTTGGAACTTGAAATAAGAAAAGAAGACGGTATCAGAATACGACCGAGAATTCAATCAACTTTCAAGGCACGTTCCACATCTGGTGGATACGGATGAGAAGAAGACACGGAAGTTTAAGAAAGGACTGAGATCCGAGATAGGTATAGGCCTCGCCGGGTAAGAAGATATGTCCTATGCCTGAACCCTGGCTAAGGCTTTAAGCATCGAAGCTGTAATGCCCCAAACTACTCCGTTTGGCCACGTCACTTAGCATATAATTTACTTACTCATTTTGGTGTGCTTATTTTAAATTGAGCGGAAGCTAAAGTCAAGTTTCATTATGAGGAATGAAATCATAATTTCCAATATAAATTTTTTTCACAATTTTAACATACAACCTATCGGATCTAATTTGTCACACAACATGGTATTTAATGGAAGTATTGCATAGGCCCATACATATCAATCATACAATCATCTAACCTATCGGGCTCACAGGTTGTCATAACCCGCCCATCTAGCACCATAAATTAACATATATAATATAGGGTCAACAACATACTTCACACATAGAAGGCTCCGAGGTCGAACGACCCATCTTTAAAATATTTTGCATAATATCAAGTTATATACATCATGACTACAAAATAGGGCTAGTCCCATCCCCAATAATCATCGATCATAAACAAAAGAGAGTGATCAATGAAATAATAATAATATGAGTATTTTCAAAAGAAGAGCATGTAAAAAGATAAACACAAGCTTGTGGGGGTTCTCTTGTGTTCACAACGCTCCTACTCAGGCCTTGACTCCTCAACTTGAAATTCATTAAATGAATGTGGTGAGTATTTAACAACATACTCAGTCGGGAATACTGCAAATAGTTATAGCTAATTGCACAAGTGAAAATATAACATATGGACTTTTCTTTTCTTTGTGGAGACTAGTCTCAACCCCGCAGGGTCCAAACATCATGATGCCCCTGTTAATGAACATCTTACCCCTGTAGGGATGCCCGCAGACGTACTACCCCCAGGGAGGACATTAACAAGTATATATTGATCCCGAAGGACCTCTGTATGCCCCAAAGGGTCTCATTCTTTTCTCCTGGTCCGAAGACCCTTCATACTCATACAATCAAAGCACAACAATAACTATAACTTTACACGTGTTCACAGTTTAGAGTAACCCCACCTTACGAGACGCTTTCACAAATTCCCAACCTTTGAAATACTTCTTGGTCGTGCACAAGTCGTCTACCTCGAACCCCAATACGTCACCTAGCACCTTTTAATCATCTTTTCATTTTAGACGTCGAGTTATATAATTAAATCATAATTTAGACCAATCTCATGCTATACTTTGCTTTAAGGTCTTCAAACATATCCATATACATAATCATGGATATACTAACTCGTATCATGATTTTGGACTCAAAATACACATTAAAACTCTTTGAAACATTTAATCGAGCACATTACATGCATCCATTTAAACCACATGCTCATGACTCAATTTAAATCCTTTAAACCCAATATTTCAAATACAAACACCTTCATCCTAGGGCTCTAACATACTTGAAAATCAACCCCAAACACCCATCACAACACCTCCAAACAATTATCAACAATTCAAGGGAAATTAGGGCAAAATTCCAATCTTTAGCATCAATGAACATGTGGATTTCAATTTAACGACACATATAGCTTCAATGGAGTAAATAAATCATATGTTCAAGATATCAAGGCAAGAAGATCAATCAAAATCGAAAAACCCTAATTTGGATCACAAACCCTAAACTCAATCAACTAGAATGGAGCTAAATCATCAAGAGAAAAGTGGTATTAGATTACCTTAGATGATGGATGATGATGGTAGAATCCTCTCCCCAAAAGTTGAAGAAATTCTTGAGAGAAATGAGAGAGAAAATCTCCCCAAATGGAAGAAGAATGAAGAAGAAATGAATAAGTGTTGAATTTAAAGGTAGAAATCCGAAAGGAAAATCCCCGGACCTGCACGACCGCGCAGCTCCCCGCAACCGCGCACCTATGCTCTCGGCCAGCACTCCCCGCGAGCGCGCAGTCCCGCGCCGGGGTGCGCCACTCACCCGTCCTGCGGGCGCGCAGCTTCCTGCGGCCGCGCACGTCTTCCGTGGGTGCGCACCACCCCGCGGGCGCGCGGCATGCACAACTCAACCCCTTGATATAATCCGACTCCCGGACATTTCTAACTCCATTTAACTTTAATTTTTTTTTCAAAGTACTTTTAAAACACATCGAAAAAGCAGAGGGCACTGCCCCCTAGCCCCCATCGGGGCGCTTCGTCCCCCGAACCCCCGACTCACTGACCGGGTAGTGAGAACCCCGATCAACTCAGCGTTAGGGTGTTCAAGGTATGGAAACCATAAAATTCAATGCAATAACATTCATCCTTTAACACATAACTCGACACTTTAGTATTTAAAATTCAAACTGTATTATACACTCAGTACAACACCACTGTGTGCTAAGGCGTATTGGTTCGAGTAAGACAACCTGCAATAAAACAACGGCATAATACAAACATACTTACATGATTAATATTCAAACAATATTAATTCGAAATCATTTACTAAAATTATAATTTATAATTTAGCAAAAAGGGTTGGGGTATCACAGAAGCTATTCTCCCTCAGGAAAAAGTGCAGCCCCCTCCTCCAGCTAGTGATCCGAAGGGGAAGAGAAAGTGGGATGGAAAGAGAAGGGATGACAGAGGAAAGAAACCCCACTGGTAGAATCGAGAGTCAAGAGTGTCTCATCGACAGATCGACCTCACCCCAAGCCAGAAACCATGTCAGAAGTGCGGAAGAACGCACCCGGGGGCTTGTCGAGTCAATCAGACAGGGTGTTACAACTGTGAAAAAGAGGGACACTATAAGAGAAATTGCCCTAAAGGAGATAATAGACGATCCCAGACACTGCAGCAACCCCTGTATCCACAACCGCTTCAGCAATACCCCAGAAATCAGCCGAGGCTGCAGCAAGGGGGATCTCCAGGACAAAGGCCGGGAATGAATCCCAGGCCAACCAAGGGTGAGATCAAAGGCCTAGCCAAGGACAAAGGCCACCCCAACCAGCTTGAACTTATGCTCTAAACCAGCAACAGGCTGCTAAGGCCCCAGGTAATCTGGCAGATATATTTACCCTTTTCGAAACGCCTGTTTTAGCGCTCTTCGATATTGAAGCATCGCATTCGTTTATAGCTGAGTCTGCTTGTATGAAATTAAGGATAAAACCTGAGAATGCTGAAGATGCTCTTGAGATAAGTATCCCCTCTGGAAAGAGAATGATATCTAGGAAGGTCTGCTCTAACCTAGAATTGAACATAGAAGGGGAAACTTTTAAGTCAAATCTTTACGTGATAAAGATTCAGGACTTTGATATAATTCTAGGAATGGACTGGTTAGCCTCAGCTTATGCCTCCATAAGCTGCCCTGAGAGGGAAGTAATTTTCTGACCGTCTGGAAAACCAGAAGTAAAGATCTACGGATCAAGGCTGGGAACTAAAGTCCCAGTGATATCCACCATGAAGGCCGCCAAGATGCTGAAGAAGAATAGCTGTCAAAATTTTTTGGTTAACTTGACAAAGAGAAGAGAAGGAGAGCTATCGATAGAAGACGTATCAATGGTAAGGGAATTTCCAGACGTATTCCCGAAAGAGTTACCAGGATTGACCCTAGATAGGCAAGTAGAGTTCGTCATCGATTTGGAACCAGGAGCAACACAAATATCGAAAGCCCCCTACAGAATGGCACCTAAGGAACTGCAAGAACTTAAGGTTTAACTGCAAGAGCTGTTAGACCTAGGTTTCATTCAACCTAGCGTATCGCCATAGGGAGCTCCAATACTGTTCATAAAGAAGAAGGACGGCACATTAAGAATGTGCATAGACTATAGAGAACTAAACAAGTTGACCATCAAAAATCGATACCCCCTCCCAAGAATAGATGATCTCTTTAATCAGCTTAAGGGAGCCAGAGTCTTCTCAAAGATAGACTTAAGGTCTGGGTATCATTAGCTCAAAATACGAAAAGAGGATATCCCTAAGACAACATTTAGAACTCGTTATGGTCGCTACAAGTTTGTGGTAATGCCGTTCGGATTGACTAACACGCCAGCAGTATTTATGGATCTAATGAATCGGGTGTTTCACCCGTATCTGGACAAGTTTGTGTTGGTCTTCATAGATGATATTCTCATCTATTCGAAGAGTGATGATGAGCACCAAGAACACATAAGAGTGGTGTTGGAAATTTTTAGGAGAGAAAGGCTCTATGCCAAATTCAGTAAATGTGAGTTTTGGCTTAAGGAAGTTATGTTCCTAGGACATATTGTATCAGCAGAAGGGATCAAAGTAGATCCGGCTAAGATTGAAGCTGTGAGCAATTGGAAGTCCCCAAGAAGTGTGAATGAGATGAGAAGTTTCCTAGGACTCGCAGGATATTATCACCGATTTATCGAAGGATTCTCGATGATATCTAAGCCCATGACGAGATTGCTAAAGAAGGGTTCCAAGTTCAAGTGGACGCCAGAGTACGAGGAAAGTTTCCAGATCTTAAAGAAGATGCTAACCACAGCCCCAATGTTGGCCATTCTTGAAGAGAATGAGGATTTCGTGATTTACGCCAATGCGTCGAGAAAAAGATTAGGATGTGTGCTGATGCAAAGAGGAAAAGTGATTGCTTATGCTTCAAGACAACTTAAGGATCACGAGTAGAACTATCCACGCATGATTTAGAGCTTGCAGCAGTTGTTCATGCGTTTAAAATCTGGAGGCACTACCTCTATAGAGCTAAGTGTGAAATCTTTTCAAATCATAAGAGCCTGAAGTATTTCTTCAAGCAGAAGGATCTGAACATGAGACAAAGGAGATGGTTAGAACTCGTAAAGAATTATGACTGCACCATTCACTACCATCCAGGCAAAGCAAATGTGGTAGCCGATGCTCTAAGCAGAAAACAAAAAGCAGAATTAGGATTCGTTCAAGTCATGGAAAAGCTTTGCAGGGAATTCGAGAAGTTGAGGATCGAGGTGTGGACACCACCCGAAATGATTCAATCCCAGATTGCAGCAATATTCGCATAGCCCGACTTAAGATAAAGGATAGTTGAAGTGCAAAGAGGAGATGAGTTTCTCGAGAAGAAAAGAATGGAAGTAAGGACTGATAGTTCTCAAGATTTCGCGGAAGCCGCCGATAACGCACTTTTATTCAAAGGAAGGCTCTGTATGCCAAGCAAGGAAGAACTGAAGGAAGAAATCATGTGTGAAGCACATGAAACGCGCTACACAGCATATCCTGAAAGCACCAAGATGTACCAAGACCTCAAGAGAAACTTTTGGTTGAACAACATGAAGATAGAAGTAGCCACCTTTGTGGAAAGATATTTAAACTGCCAACAAGTCAAGGCTCTTCATCAGAAACCATCCGGTTTGCTCCAACAATTAGAAATCCCCAAATGGAAGTGGGATCACATCAATATGGACTTTGTGGTTAGGTTACCAAAGTCTAAGTAGGGTAATACCGCTATTTGGGTAATCGTCGACCGATTATCAAAAGCTGCGCATTTCATAGCTGTCAAAATGACAAATGGGTTAGATCAATTAGCCCAGTTATATATTAGAGAAATTATTCGATTGCATGGCATGCCAGTCTCGATCACGTCTGATCGTGACACGAGGTTCACGTCGAGATTTTGGAGAAGCCTACAAGAAGCCATGGGATCAAAGTTCCAATTCAGCACCATCTTTCATCCTCAGACAGATGGCTAGTCCGAAAGGACTATTTAGATTTTGGAAGACATGCTCAGAGGAGTAGTCATCGATCAAAGAAGCAGCTGGGAAGAGCTACTGCCTCTGGTAGAGTTCGCATACAACAATAGCTATCAAACATCGCTCGACATGGCACCTTACGAGGCCTTATATGGAAGGAAGTGTAGATCGCCCTTGTATTGGGATGAAGTTGGAGAGAGAAGAATGCTTGGACCTGAAATATTTCAGAAAGCAGTCCAGAAGATTGAGATAATTCACCATCGACTCAAGGAGGCTCAAGATAGACAAAAGGCGTACACAAATTAAAGAAGGATAGAGCTCAGCTTCAGCGTAGGAGATAAAGTATTCTTGAAGGTCTCTCCTTCAAGAGGAATAGTCCGTTTGGGCAAACGGAATAAATTAAGGCCCAGATTTATTGGACCTTTCGAAATCCTTGAAAGGATTAATGAAGTAGCTTATAGGTTGGCCTTACCGCTTAACCTTTTTGACATTCATGATGTCTTTCATGTCTCTATGTTGAGAAAGTACGTGTTTGATCCAAAACATGTGATTGGCAAGGAAGAGATAGTCCTGAATGAGGACTTGGCGTACGAGGAAAAGCCCTAGGCCATCGTGGATCGAAAGATTCAAAAGTTAAGGAATAAAGAGATCAGTCTGGTGAAAGTGATCTAGAACATCATGGTTCGGAAGAAGCAACGTAGGAGCTAGAGTCCGAGTTGCTCAAGAAATATCCCGATATCTCTTTCAAAGGTTTGTAAATTTCGGGATGAAATTTTTTTAAGGGGGGTAGGATGTAACACCCCAGATTTTCAGATAAGGTTTAGAGAATTATTAAGAATAATTAAGAAGTTTAAGAAGAAGTTTAATTAAAGGATAAATAAAATCAGATGTCAGTCACGACTTTAGGAGTCTTTTTGCATGAAATTGTCTTTTTTGAAAATTTGATCTTAACTCAGTTTTGGTCGATTTTGACCTTTTAGGATAGATTTAAACTCGTGGAGTATGCCGGTGTTTTCGGATTTGAAATCTGAAGTTATTTGAGGTCCCGGTGATTTAAAACGCGTTTAAAGAAGCTATGGATAGTAATTTCTACGAGCATTCGTGATTTGAGAAATTTACGAAATCTTCCTCGTTGATCAGAATCTTGTTCTTTCAAGCCCGTCTTATGTATTTTGACTCAAGGAATCCATTCGCGTTCACAGATTTCCATTCTGAAGTCAATTGCTCGCTCAAGAATTTTATTTGTCCCTTGAAGTGAATAGTAAAGTAGCTTTTTGGAAGGAATCTTAGCTCGTCTTTCTTCTGACGATCCTGTCTTCATTCTGAGTCAAGTTGGTTCAATAGCACTCGAGCCAATGAACCTTCCTATATTTTCGGATTTCGTGAATGAGGTCATTTGGACCCAATGTCGAATAAAACAGCTTTTAACCGAATCCGGGATAACTTTTGCAGTATTCTTGCAATGCAATGGCTTCCTCCGGAAGCCAAGATTAACTCCTATAAATAGGAGGCCCTACCTTTCACTTTTTCACACCTTTCATAACTTATTTTCACTTCTGAGAAAAGGTAGAAGCTCGTGTTGGGGAGCGCTCTTCGTGAGCGCACCCCCAAGGGCGATGAGTAAATTGGTGATGAAGGAGTGCGGTGAGAAAATGTGCTAGGGTGCCGTCGGGGTGCAGTGGGCGGCTCTGCCATAACTGCAACTCGACGGGTCATCAAACTAGTCACCTTCCTTCGACGTACCCGACCCCGTGCATTTTATATCGTCAACCTCAAATCATTTTATTTCCGCTTTATTTTTCACTTTTATTTCGTGTTCTTCGCATTCTTCGAGTTCTTCGCGTTCTTCGTAGAAATTGCTTTTGTTTTCTTAAATTCCGCCTAGATTAATGTTTCGATTTTTGTTATAGCTAAATCTATGCATGTCATTTTATGTTGATTTAACTTATCGGGGTATGTTCGTTTTAATTCTCCGAAGTGTTCTTCGTGTTCGTCGAAAAATCAAAGAACACATAAGAACAACGCTTGAAGATCACCCAGAATCTAGGCAAAGGGGGAGGCCGCGACCGCGGGGGTGCCAACGCTGACGCACGGTCGTTTCACGGTCAGAATAATTCTCAAGAGAGAGTTATCCTTATGCCCACAGCAAGGCGTAGTAATCTTTATGTGAGTAAGGGTCAATCCCACGAGGAGCTGTGAATTCTATCTTCAGTGTCACCTTTTCAAATGAGTTGGGGATTGTTGTGGTCTCTGTACTTGTATTTAAAGACTGTAAAATAAACTAACAAAACAAAACAAACAAAACAAGAAAGGAAAATATTACTAGTAAACGTATTCCGAATTAGAACTTAGATGTCGAACTTAACAAACACTTGACTGATCATGGGCACACTGATTACTTATGCAAACCTAATTATCAGGTTAAAGGTACCGGATCTCTCTCAACGTACCCAATCTATCATTTCAGTTTAGCTTAGATATGATCTCTCGTCCCCTAAACCCTAACTTGTTACCCAACCCCGATCTCTCATATGATTCTAAGCAACAAAGCAGCATTATGATCTAGACAGACCCAGATTTACCTAGACAAAGATCTCTCTTATGCCCTCAGTACCCGTGATGCATCTCATCCCTTTATGACCAACACACAACTACGATTCATTGACCATTTATAGAGGTAGTGAACACAATTCTAATTAACGAGTGATCAACCACGATTAACTAGCTTAGCCCACTGTATGTAACAAAGAAAATGGCTACACGACGGAACCAGATTCACACAGTTTATGCCCATAAGCCTCACGGTTCTTACGTGTTCATTAAGTTCTTATCTTCATTCAATCCGGAATAATGAGTCTAGCCGCTCATGCTAGACTTAGAACAATAATAAAAAGTAAAAGAAATAAAACAAAACATAATATAAACGAAAAAACTTACTTATATTAATTAGCAAAAGAATCCAACACCAACGCTGGATTGGAAAGACATAAAACAGTAAATCCTAAGCGTCTGCGGGCATAAGGCCCGAGACCTTTTTCAGAAAAGTAGAATAAAACTAAAAAAATTGTTTGGTGCTATGGTACGTCAATTCCCTCTGTTTTCTGCCATCAAATCTACTTATATAGGAGTACAAAGACACTAGGTAAACTCTCCGACAGGCCGAGGATCTTCATCCCAACACACAGCCACCATGCCCACAGCTTTCCATATCTGGCAGATTCTTCCCTTATTTAGAAGATTTTGAGTCGCAGATTCTGTACTTGCCATGCCCTAGTTGCGCTGACATAGCAACTTTCCTTGTAGAGCCGAGTATCCTTCTAGAAGTGTCAACTTGCCTTCCACGGCTCTTCTTTCCTTTGGCGGCTAGGGTGTATTGCTCCTGCTGTAGCTGGCATTAGTTTCCCTTGTGCCCAGTCTCCTCTTCTTCTCCTCTCAATCACTCTGGGTGGTTGTGGGCACGATCACAAACTTCTCCTTCAGCTTTTAGTGGAATGGTGGGCGATTTTTGCCAGGCTCGAGAGAGAGCTTTTCGCTGAGAAGTTGTTGCCTATCTTGGTATCATTAGCACCATTGTGCCCTTCAGAAGTGATTCTCCTGCCTCCTGCTGCCCCTTCTGCCCATTCTGGCTCTTTTCGACTCAAAAAATAGAAAAAATAAAGGACAAAGGAACGAGAAAAAAACACAAAAAAAGAGAGAATTTGGACTTGTCACACCCACCTACTTTAGTCATACTTTCCCTCAAGTATGTGGGTACAATGTGCCCAAAAGAAAAAATAGAAATAAAAAAAGGAGGAAAAGACAGACTCAAGACAGAGACACGACAAACCAAGCATGTAAAATCAATCCCTTGCGGGCATAAAGTCCTAGGTACCTGATCACACTCAACAACATATAAATAGTAAAAACATTCATAATGCCCACTGCAAATCAAAATGACTAAGTTATTGGTTCGCTCATGCTTCCCTCACTCAAGTGTTTTTGGCTAAGTGTTTACACTCAAGGAAAGAAATAATTGAAATGAGGGTCACTATAGAATTGCAAGTGCTCTTATTCCTCCACCACAGTTGGTATAATGGGCATACTTATGCTAAGGACTTTGAAGGCTGTAATGGGGCTACGGGTTCAAGGTAGGAAATATCTGGATCTGGCTCAGTTTTTAGTCGAATTTTCCTTCTTACTGGCCTTTACCACCGTGCCCATTTTACTTTAGCACATACCCAGATTTTTATCTTATGGGCTTTTTGTACTTCTCTTTTCTTGGGGTTTTATTTTTTTTTCTTTCATTTTTCTTTTCATTTTGACCCCCCTTTTTTTCTTCTTTTTTTTTCTTTCTTTCTCTTGGCATTTTATGCCTTTTAACACACCAGATTTATCCTTCCCTTATGCCATGGTCTTTTTTGTGGTTTCCAAGAAAAAATATGACCAGGGCTTTATTCATTTTTTGCTCAAAAGGGCTGCAAGGGATAATAGTCAAAGTGGTTTTATTTGGCTTTGTGGGCTCAGGAAGAAAATTTGCCTAAGCATTTCAGTAGCATACCTAAAATTTCTTGTGACCTCAGAACAGAGCAAAAGCAAGTTCTAGTTTACCTAAATTCAAAAATGCAGAAATCACACAAGAAAGAAGTAGTACATGCATCGTGAATTCAGGCTCAATTCCTCACAAGGTACTTAGTTCATTCATCATATAAGCAGTAGCATGGGCATGCTGAAATGAGAATACAGTAAAATATGCTACCTTATGGTCACAAGACCCTAGACTCCATGCTTTTATGTTCAAATATTTACACATGCTTGACACTTAAAAAAATGCAAAGAAGGCAGAGTAACCCCCACCCACACACTTTGCCTTCGGCAAAGTGGGTGCGAGAAGGTTATCCTACGAACCACAAACTCAACGAAACATTAAATGGCCACCCCTACCCACACACTTTGCCTTGGACAAAGTGGGTCAGTACGGGGGTCATTTAACTAAAACAAAAAAAACAAACACAAACACAAAATAAAAACAGAAACACAGAAAAATAATGACTTCCTAGTGCCCACACCCATACACTTTGCGCTGAGCAAAGTGTGAGAATGGGACGACATCTAGACACAAAAACAAAACAGAAAAAAAATAAAGACCCTAAACTACAGGAAAGAGTACCAGTTCAGGCATCAGAGGGGGTCCGATAATTGAATCCAACATGCTTGAAGTAGGCGAACATGGAGGTCTCCAATCGGTCTAGTCTGGCTATGATGGTGGTGGCTGCTGGCTCTTGCTGCTGTGCCCTCGGGGGCCTCTTGCTTGGTCCTGCATTCAAAGGAAAACTAAGGCTACTCGAAGTTTCTAGCTTCGGTATGCCAAACACGGGTTTCCCCTCTTCATCGTCAAAAATATCCAACATTCATTTCAAGCAGTTTAAATCAAATAACTCAACATGCTTGCAATACAGATTAGTGGATGAAGGATCAAATAGACGTAGTTTTTCAGCAAGATGGGTAATCAGTTGGGCACAGGAGATACGATTCTTAGAATGGGCCACAGTGTCCTTGAAGTGGGCGATGGCCACAACTCCAAAGTTTATCCTCTTCTTGTGCACCATGCACCAGAGGACAAATAACTCCTGATTGGTAATGGAGTTGGAGCTATCTTTTCAGCCAAAAAAGTTGTAGGCGAGCACTCGGTGACAAAAGCGAAGGGCACTGCTTTTCAGCATGTAACCCTTGTTGGTTCCAGACTTGAATTTGGAACCGTCGCCTAACTCAGCCCACTTCTCCTCTACATTCTCATCCGTGGGCACCACAACAACAGCAGACTTATAATCATCATCATTCAGATCCAAAAATGAAACAATTCCCAGACCCATGTTCAATTCATCAGCAGAAAGATTGAAATTT
Organism: Perilla frutescens; assembly: GCA_026008535.1. Classification (NCBI taxonomy): domain Eukaryota; kingdom Viridiplantae; phylum Streptophyta; class Magnoliopsida; order Lamiales; family Lamiaceae; genus Perilla; species Perilla frutescens. The sequence goes on from BRKX01000004.1 coordinate 12,269,529, forward strand.
TTACCAAAAATTTTAAACTTGAAAACTTTTGCAGAAGTACCTCCCTTCCCCATACTCTTCACAGACAGATCATGGAAAAACTCATAGACCAACTTAGGAAAAATCAAACAGTCCCATTCAATGAAAAACGACCACCTAATGTTAGAGAAGAGTTCTCTTAGCTCTCACTCAATACCCAAGACAGAAAGCGAGGCGAAGTGGATGGTCTTGCTATGCACGATCTTCCTTGTGGGCAACACGCCTTCTCCTTTTGGCATGACTTTTCTGGAGGTTGGGCTAACCACAGTTTTGCCCTTCTTTGTAGACGGTTTGGCAGCAGCTTTCCCTTTTCCTTAGGCAGATACAGAGGGCGCATCTGTTGTGCCCTCAGCAACTTCTTTCAGAGATAGAGACTGATCATCCTGACTCTTATGGGCTCGCGACTCCCCATTTCTTTCAGCTCTTTCTTCCTCGGCTTCCTCTTCAGTCTCCTCGTCCTCCGACAGTGTTGGCGATGGCTGCTTCTTCCTCTTCAAGGTCCGTGACTTAGCTTTCGCGGCGGTAACCTTCTCCTTCTTCAACTCCTTAACCTTTTTAGTTGCAGAGGGCTTCAGGAGTGTACCCCGACATCGGCTCAGGAGTGTACCCCGACATCGGCTCAGGAGTCATATATTGCTGCATGCTGGCCTCTTCTTGGTCATCGATCTCGTCGGTGGTTTTCTCCATAATTTTCAGAGAGGGTTCGTCAATCTTCTCGGACTCACGGGTGGAAACGGGTGAAGGCGGTGGTTCGACGGTGGTGAGAGGTTGGATGTTCATGGTGGTAGTGCTCGTCGGCTTGGTTGGTGCAGCAGCGTCGGTGGTGGTTTACCTAGAATTTTCCGGTGAAGTGGAAGGGGTAAACTCCACCTTCTTCTTTTTAGACTTGGTAGCGCGAGTTTTGGGGGCCATGGTGATCGTGGTTATGGCGGTTGAGAGAGGGGGTTTTTAGAGAGAGAGAAGGGCTGTAATTTTTTGAAATTTTGGAGTGAAAATAGGCGAGTGAATTTTGGGGAGGAAGAGTTGGGGTTTAATACTTGGATTCATCCTAGCCACTCAATTTGGATTGATGTGACAGGCCCGTCAGACGACTTTTGGGCTTCTAGGGTTTTCTTGTACGGAATCTTGTGTTGTGCCCATGGGGGCAGAGAGATCCCGAATTTCCCGGAATTGCCTTTACTGGTGCCCTCCATGCTGGAAGCATCCAAATTGGCTAAATTCTTGCTTTCCATGAAAAATTCACCTGACTTTATTTTCTAAAATACTCCAAAAACAAAATACAGCCGTAAAATCTAACTCCTAGAATAACATGGCAAAAATAATCAGTAAAAAGGAAATAAATAAATACGGAAAACATTAAAAAGAAATAATAATAAAAAAAACCTGGGTTGCCTCCCAGTCAGCGCCCCAGTTATTATCGTGGGCACCACACTTCTTAGGTTTACATGTATATAGGCTCAACGAGCTGGAGCCTGAGAGCCTCTATAGATGAAACCATTGGTTCCTTGAGATGTTTTAGCCGCTGTCCATTGACCTTGAATGTCTTTCCAGTACTTGAATCTAATAATTCCACTACTCCATTTGGGCACACGGTCTGGATCTCATAAGGTCCTGACCATTTGGACTTGAGTGCTCCTCCTAATAGTTTCAGCCTGGAATTATATAACAGAACCTTTTGCCCATGCTCAAATGGTTTGTGGAGAATGAGTTGGTCATGGGTTCTTTTCATTCTTTCCTTGTTGAGAGCAGCATTGTCATAGGCTTCAAACCTCATCTCTTCCAATTCTTGCAGTTGGAGCTTTCTTTCGATCCCTTCTCTATCAAGCTTCATGTTCAGCTTTTGAATTGCCCAAAAGGCCTTGTGTTCAATCTCAACGGGAAGATGGCAATTCTTCCCATAGATTAACCGAAATGGAGACATTCCAATGGGTGTTTTGTAGGCAGTGCGATATGCCCACAAGGCATCATCCAGCTTGAAACTCCAATTCTTGCTATTGGGGTTCACAACCTTTTGAAGTATGGACTTTACTTCGCGGTTTGAAACCTCAGCTTGTCCATTCGCTTGTGGGTGATATGCAGTGATTACCTTATGTCTCACTCCATATTATTTGAGCAAATTCTTGATGATCATGTTGCAGAAGTATGATCCCTGATCACTTATTAGTGCCTTGGGCACACCGAACCTGCTGAACACATTAGACTTCAGGAACTTCTTAACCACACGGGCATCATTTGTGGTAGTTGCTTTTGCTTCTACCCATTTCGATACATACTCCACAGCCAGAATTATGTATTGATGTCCATTGGATTTGGTTAGGGGTCCCATAAAATCAATTCCCCAAATGTCAAAGACTTCTACCAGCATGATAGGCACCATGGGCATTTCATTGCGTTTGGAGATGTTTCTAGTCATCTGGCAGTGTGGGAACCGTCGGCATACTTCGCAAGCATCTTTGTGAAGTGATGGCCAAAAGAATCCGCAATCGAGAATCTTTTTCGCATTTCTTTTTGCACCGAAGTGACCTCCACATGCTTCGGAGTGGCAGTGATCTAGAATGCTCTTAGTTTTTTCTGTGGACACGCAGCGACGAATGATTTGGTCTGTGTACCTTCTCCATAGTATGGGATCGTCCCATACATAATATCGACTCTCACTTCTGATTTTGTTCCTTTGGTAGGTCGAGAGTTTGGTAGGTAATTCTCCAGAGATCATGAAATTGACTAAATCAGCGTACCAGGGTGCTATGCCCTTAAGACGGAACAGATGCTCATCTGGGAAAGCCTCCTCGATTGGCACCACGTCCTTCTCCTCATTGAGTACCCTGCTTAGATGATCGGCCACCTGATTTTGGGCTCCACTCTTGTCTTTGATCTTCCAATCAAATTCCTGTAGCAATAGTATCCACCGGATGAGCCTTAGCTTCGATTCCTTTTTTGCAAGTAAGTGCTTCAATGCAGAGTGATCGGTGTAAACAATACTTTTAGCCCCGAGCAAATAGGATCGGAACTTTTCAAAGGCGAAAACTATCGCCAGCAGTTCCTTCTCAGTCGTGGTGTAATTGGCTTGGGCATGATTCAAGGTCTTAGAAGCATAGTAAATCACATGACATTCTTTACCTCGCTTTTGTCCAAGCACCACGCCCACAGCGTATCCACTGGCATCACACATTATTTCAAATGGCATGCCCTAGTCTGGAGGTTGAATGATGGGTGCTGTGACTAACCTCTTCTTTAGAGTGTTGAAGGCTTCCTTGCATGCATCCTCGAAGATAAATAGCACATTATTTTGCAAAAGATACGTGATTGGTTGAGCAATCTTTGCAAAATCCTTGATGAATCAACGGTAGAACCTAGCATGCCCAAGAAAACCACGAACTTGCTTCACCGAAGTGGGGTAGGGTAGCTTTTCAATGATGTCCACCTTGGCTTTATCCACTTCTATGCCTCTCTTTGAAACGACGTGCCCAAGAACAATCCCCTCGTGAACCATGAAATGGCACTTTTCATAGTTTAGGACCAAGCATTTTCCACACATCTTTTTATTACCTTTTCAAGGTTGTCGAGGCATGCGTCGAATGAATTTCCATAGACTGTAAAGTCATCCATGAATACTTCGATACAATTCTCCAAAAGATCCGAGAAAATGCGCATCATGCATCGTTGAAAAGTTCTAGGGGCATTGCAGAGCCCAATTGACATCCTCCGGTAAGCAAACGTGCCGAATGGGCACGTGAAGGTAGTCTTCTCCTGATCCTCTTGATCCACTACAATTTGCATGTAGCCCGAATATTCATCAAGGAAGTAAAAGAATTTGTTCCCAGCCAATCTCTCTAGCATCTAATTTATAAACGGTAATAGGAAGTGATCCTTCCTTGTGACAGTGTTGAGCTTCCGGTAGTCTATGCAGACCCTCTATCCAGTTTGTAGCCTCATGGGCAAAAGCTCATTTTTTTCATTTTTCACCACCTGGATCCCTGACTTCTTTGGCACGACATGAATCGGGCTCACCCACTTGCTGTCTGAAATGGGGTATATGATCCCCATATCCAGCAACTTGAGTATCTCCTTCAGTATGAATTCCTTCATTGCGGGGTTCAGTTTGTGTTGGGCATCCCGCACTGGCTTGGCATCGTCCTCTAGGAAAATTCTGTGCATGCACACTGCAGGTCTTATGCCCTTGATATCGGCCAAAGTCTATCCCATTGCTTTTTTGTATATTCGTAGCAACCTCAATAGTCAGTTTTCTTCAACAAGGTTAAGCCCTTTGCTTATGATAACTGGTAATATCTCATTCTCCCCAAGGTAGACATACTTTAAGTGGTCAGGGAGATTCTTCAATTCTAGCTTTGATGCCCTCTGCACCGATGGAAGCTTTCTGTCTGTCTGCGTCATTATGGGTAAATTAAAATCCACCACTCCATGCGGTAGTTCTTCTAGAGAGTACAGCATCATGATGGCGTCTCTGGTATCCTCATATTCATCAGGGGCATCATAGTCAGTTAACCCAACCTGCAATGCCCATTCCAAAGGTTCTTGGTTATTGATGTGTCCCAGAATGGCTTGTGATTGGGTAGAGCAATAGTTCACAAAGTGTACCGACTCTGGATCTCGTGGGTACTTCATGGCTTCATAGATGTTGAACACAAATACCTGGCCATCGAACTCACATGTCAGCGTGCCCCCATCGACATTGATCTTGGTATGAGAAGTTTTCATGAAAGGCCTCCTCAACAGTAGAACGGATGTAGACGGTGTCGTGTTGCCCATGTCCAAGACATAGAAATCTGCTGGGAAAATTAATTCCCCCACTTTCACCAAGACATCTTCTATTAGACCCTCGGGGTAGACATTTGATCTATTTGCCAACTGGATGATCACCCTCATCTCCTTGAGTGGTCCTAGATTCAATTCTTCATAAATCATCATGGGCTTGACGTTTATGGATGCACCGAGATCAAGCATCACTTTTTAAATCTTTTTGTTCCCAATTATGCATGGTATGACAAACATGCAAGGATCTTCACACTTCTTTGGCATATTTTGTAGCACTGCATAGACATTTTCTCCCATGAAAAGTCTCGCATCATCTTCAAATCACACCTTCTTGGTGCACAGTTCTTTTAGGAAACGGGCATAACGAGGAACCTGCCTTATTGCATCCAGTAGTGGAATATTGATTTCCACTTTTTAAAAGACCTTGAGAAGATCCTTCATTTTCTCTTCTTTCTTGTCGTGGGCAAGACGCTCAGGAAAGGGAGGCTTCTTCTTTGTTTCTTACCTTATGGGCTTAGCAACCTCTTCCTGTGCCTGCTCTTCCTTTTTAGTCATGCCTTCAGTGTCTCCTTCCAGTTCAGCTTTCATCACTTCTTCTGCTCTCTTTGTTGTCATAGCGTTCACCTGTTCTCGGGGATTTACCACTTGAGATTGTAATTGTCCGTTTCTTTCATTCAGTTGGGCAAGATCTTAAACTAGTTGGGAAATTTGTTTGCTCACATGTTGCAGACCAACCCTTATCTCTTGTTTGAACCTTTCATTCTCCTGTTGTGACTTCACATTTTCTTTGGCCATGGCATGGACAAGTTCAGCCAGACTGGGTTCTTCGCATGCCCTCGGCGGTGGTAGTGGCAAATCTAGTTGGTGGGCATCATTCCTCTTCCATCTGAAATTTTCATGATCCCTCCATCCAGGGTTGTATGTTTGAGAGTGAGGATCATATCACCTGTTGTTGTTGTTATGCCCACCAAGAGAGTTGACTTTAGCGACGTCCTCCTCTTGCAGTGTTGGGCATTCATCAGTGAAATGAGCCACGCTCTTGCATACTCCACACAATCTTTTCTTTGGTGCTCCAGTTTGACCTCAAGGTACGTTGACTTCCCAGCATCTGGAACTGTCCTTGTGCCCTCGGCACTCTCATCTCTATTCTCGTCAGCCATTTCTGCTAGGATTCGGAAGACTTCTGTTGGTAGTTTGTTCAAGATAGATCCTCCACATGAAGCATTGACAATGATCTTGTCATGTGGTCTCAACCCAGACACAAAGTATTGGATCAAATCATGATCTGTGATCTGGTGTTGTGGGCATTTTGTCAACATGCTCTGGAATCGACACCAGTAGTCATAGAAACTCTCATCTATGCCCATCTTGAGACTTTCAATTCTTCGCCTCATCTCCTGGACTCGGGATGCAGGAAAATATTTCTCCAGGAATTTCTGCTGCAGTTGTGCCCATGTGGTTATACTACTAGTTGGCAGGGTGTATAACCAGTCTCGTGCCCCGTCATGAAGAGTGAACGGGAATGAGACAAGACGCACATATTGTTCATTTCCCCATCTGTAGGTTGAGTTTGACACACCATCTCAAAATCTTGAATATGCCTATGAGGGTCTTCTCCAGTCATCCCATGGTATTTGGGCAAGATTTGGATGAAACTTGTCTTCAACTCCCAGCTTCCAGTAATTGCTGGAAGTGTTATGCCCATGGGGCGTAAATTCATGTTAGTCGGAAAGACTAACTGCCTTAACATTCTTCCTTCTTCTTCAGCCATCGTGGCTAACCTTAGTTGTTCGTTCCTTTACAGTTGTGCTCTTTCTTGCTCCAATTCTTTTTAACGAGCAAGTCTCTCTGCTTGTTGTGCCCTCCGTGCTTCTGCTCTCCTCCTCTTCAGAATCTTCTCAAGTTCTGGATCGTACGAGCAATCTCTTTCAGAGGTATTGGGCATCCACCGACCAGGCTAACAAGTTGGAAAATAGAATTTCAAGAACCAGCTCTCCGGCAACGGCGCCAATTCTGACGCGCAGTCGTTTCGCGGTTAGAATAATTCTCAAGAGAGAGTTATCCTTATGCCCATAGTAAGGCGTAGCAAGCTTTATGTGACTAAGGGCCGATCCCACGAGGAGCTGCGAATTCTATCTTCAGTGTCACCTTTTCGAATCGTTAAGGGCTTTTTAGGTTTGTAGTGAAGGTTTTTCGGAGGGGTAGGTAAACATTTGGCTAGGTGTCTTCCCAAGAATTCCAAAGTCATTTCATTATAAGTCAAGAAGAACTAAACAAGTTCTCTTCTACCCTTTGTTCTTTTCAACCCAAATTTCTTTGAGATTACTCTAAATTTTTCATCATTTCTTATTATTTTATTTTGTGATCTTTGTGAACATCTCTCTTCTTGCTCTTCTTTTAAGCAATTTTTAATTTCAACTCTAGATATTTTTCTTCTTTTTGTTCTTTTCTATCACAAGAGTATTTCAATATTTTTCCTTTTTCCAACTTTAAGATTTTCTCATAAGTTCATTTCCCAACCCAACAAAATTAAGAAAACATTTCAAGGCTCAATAAGGGCTTGCAAAGGATTTAATTTGTATTGGAAGGAACATATGTGGATAAACATGGGTTAAGCAAAGAATGGCCTTAAGTCTTTTTCAAGAAATCAAACACACCATCTGTAACCTCAATCAAGTCACAAAGCAAGTTCTAGAGAAATACTAGTGCACCAAGAAGACCATTAATCACTCATCAAAGAAAAAATTACACTTGTGTAATCTTTGGAACAAAAATCTTCCCAAGGTAAACTTTTCCTCCAAAAATTGTACTTTTGAGACACCATTTAGATCCTTGCTTACACTATCATGCTATAAAATCTTGCATTTCATCAATATTTATGAAAAATTTTCATCATAAACTCATCATCATCAAAGATTACAACTAAATCAAAAACATGCTCTTAACCTCTATCATATTGTAGGGACATACACTTATTCAAGTCAAAAACATCCCCAAACCACATATCATAAGACAATCGAGCAAAAACATAGATAAAACATCACATAAGCCTATAAGAGGAAAACGACATGCGAAGGAAAATTCATCAATTGTCTCCATCCAATCAATCCATCATACATAAAACAACAAAATCCTAACATGATCCAAATGTAAATAAAACATAAGCATGCGAGCATGCTTCAATTATCCAAAAAGATAAACAAATAAAGCATCGATAAATGAGCAGAAAAAGATCCTTGCAGGTGAGCATAAAAAGATCCTTGCCACCACTACTCTTCCCCTCCCCCAAACTTATTTTGATCCAAGTGAGGAAATAAGTTTGGAGGCAAAAAGATGGTGGCAAGGAGCACTAACTGCTCAGTGGGGTGGATGCTGCTGATGATGTGGAGATTGCTGCAGAAATTGCTGAGAAGTAGAGGACGGCATGAACTGGGATCGCTGGAACTGCTGGGAGGAAGATATCATGAACTGGCCCGTCGGCATCTTCTGAAAATGCTAAGATGAAGAGGACGATGCCATGAACTGTCCAGTCGGGAATTGTTGCATCGACTGGAATGGCTGTTGAAACTGCTGCTGCGGTTGGTAGGAGTTGTAGGAAGTCAGCTGTTGATGCTGAGACGGGGTATAGGGCTGCTGCTGTGACCTAGAGCCGGTATGCATTCCTCGGAAGAGCCCGGCTAGGTCCTATATCTCTGATCGAAATGAGCCCATGTTGTCAGACAAACCCCTGATCTCGCCTTTGATGCCGGTGTACCTCTCATCAATATCAGCCTGGATGGTGTGAAACCGCTCATCCACACTCGACTGAATCTGCCCCATCTGGTGATGCATGTCGCTGCGGATGTCATCAAATCGGGTATACAAATCCTGTCTAAGATTCCCAAATTCATCATGCACCTCCATACGCCAGTTTTGCATATTCTCGTCCATTGTGGCCATGTAGCCATCCAGTGCATCAAAACGGCCCGCAATCTGCTCTTCGGTGTAACGCCGCCCTTGTCTGAAATTGGTATTTGATGGTCCCTCTCCAGCATTGTCTCCTCCTCCTTCTGGTTGTTAATCAATGACATCTCTGATGCCCCTAGAAAGTCCCGCAGCTTGAATAGCCTCTCGATGAGCTGGTGTATCCATCATCCAGTTGTCTCGTTCTTGGAAATTGGACACATGAGTAAGAGCCGGATTTGGCAGCAGAAAGTTCCCCCCTCCTCTCATAGACAAAATATATGTGGTTGTGTCCGAGGTGAGCATCTTTATGTTTCTCAAGTAGGCGGTATTCAAGAGTCTTGATTCTGGACTCTCGTTGTAATCATCTAAATCAACGTTGAAGTGCTCGGCTATTAGAGTGAGCAATTCTCCAATGCATATCCAGCCATTATCCATGTGAGCTTGCCTTTGAAGCTGCTCGAGAAAGAATGCTCCAAAGTTCAGGTGAACGGCATTCAGCATTGCCCACAATGTGAACAATTCTGCAGTTCTCAACCCACCGTTCTCTCGTCTAGCAAAAACTGTAGATGTAAGAATGCGGTGCAGATATCTGAAGATGGGGTTGGGCATGGCAGATGCCTTGGCAAGGCTGGAGTCATACTTCTCAGTGTCAGACTCCGTCAGGCAGAAGAGGCGATAAGCATAATCTTTGTCATATCTAGACGGAGGATGGTAGATGCCGTCATCCGGTGCATTGAAGATTCAGTTAACATCCTCAACCGTGAGAGCTCTATCCCTGTTGCCCATCCTGAAAGTGCACCTTATGGGCCCTCTCTTTGCCGTCCTTTTTAAATCCAGTGTACTCAGCACCTCTTTCACCGAGAGGGGGTAGGTCTTTCGTTCTGACCCCAAAGCCTGTAGCCAACCAATCCTATCCAGAAGGGTGTAAACATCGTCATTAATCCCAAGAACATCTGTGGTGTTGGAACACACGAATCGTGTAGTGGCCACACTTAATGGGAAGAGTCTATCCCAGTTTGTTCTGTGCTCTGGCTCAGTAAAGTGAATCCCATATATCATGGGATCATCTATCCCGAGGTCTTCTTCTTCTTGCTCATCTTCCTGTTCTATTTCGGGGTCAGATTCGGGCTCTTGTCTTCTTGTAGACTTCCTTCCCCATCTTGGTGCCATCTTTTTGTGTGTTTGGGATGCGGTACCTAAGAAAAAGAAAAAAGAATTCATAAGATATAGGGGCATAGCCAACTTTAAAATTCAAACAACGGAGTTGAGGTTTCAAACATATAACAAAATCCAACACACTTCCTCGACTAACTTTGGTGAAACAAAGTTTACATCTATTTACAACTTCATGCCCCCTACCAAATGATAAACATGCTCCATTTTTCAAAGTACTAACATCAATATCCAAAATGGGCACATATTTAACTTGGCACAAAGAGCCTCATTCCGTATTTGACAATATCAAAACAAAGGCAAAATGTACATGTGTCCAAAACCAAACCTGATCAACACAAAAAGAAGTTGGTTGCGAAATTGGTAAATGGCCCTCAAATTAAGATGACAATATCAAAAGCATAGGACCAAATAACAAAATTCTTTAACATTACTGATCAACAATGCTTTGGTTTTAATGATAAAAATTCAACTTACTCATAAGTATAAATCATAGATGAAGGGACTCCATTTAATGTAACAATATCAACAACAAAGAGATCCCTTTTTCTATAGAATATCAAGGTTGCATTAAGCATGTAAAATTTCATTCATAACCAACTATCTTGCATCAATTCTCAAGTATTCAAATTGCCCCCAATTTAGACATTCTATCTTCAAGTTTCCAACCAATTAGGGGATGACAAAGGCTTATTGTGCAAGAAGGTAGCAAAAACACCACACAAGAGAGCAAAGGTGCCCTTTTTCACATTAAAGCATATAAATTAAGTGTCAAAATCGACCTTTTATGCTTTACTCCAACCAATTCAACATGATTCCAAACAAAATGCACCAAAATCCAATACATTCTTTCAACTCACATACATTAGGCTTAATTAGACTCAATTGAGCACAATGTATTTCATCCTAGCCATCTAAGTGCAAGCATTATGAGTATTCACCCTCAATTAAGCAACAATGGGAATATAATCAACCAAACAACATGAAAAATTCAAACTTCACCATTGTTGCCCCAAGTTCATGAAGGATCCCATCAAATTCCACCAAAATTTCCCCAAAATTCCAACACCTATATCCTACCCATCCAATATATTACACATTTCATACAATGAAAGCAAAATTTAAGGAAGATTCATAGCAAATTCGTTCATCTCAATTCTAGGGCACAAAGCATGATTTTTCCCCAAATTTCAAGCATATGAACCATTCAATACTCAAATAATCATGCTAGGAGTGTAATGTCGGAGGAATCTAGGAGAAAAGTGAGAGATTTACCTTGGTTTCTTGAGGGAGAGGTCGAAAATTGTGTGTGAGGGTGAGTGAGATCGTGTGTGAGTGAAGAAATGAGAGTGAAATGAGTTGAAAGAGGGTTAAAAACCCGTTTGTTTGTGGGCCGCGGGCTGGGTCGGTCGCGCCCGGAGGCCGGGCTTCAAGTGCCCTGCGACGCGGGCGAAGCTGGGTCGCGCCTATGGGCCGCGCCCGGGCTGAAGAGATTCAGCTCTCTGAAGTGCTCTGCAATGCGGCCCCTGCCCGTGCCGTGTGCCCGCAGGAGAAGTGCTCTGGGGCGCGGCCTCGGCCTTGGTCGTGCCTATGGGCCGCGTCCCAGACACTTGTTGTGTTTTTCTTCTCCTTTCGACATATATTCCCTCATTGCCCCTGGATTTCTCTTCCTGCAAAATATTCACTCACTTATGACACACAAAACATTACTTTTACAATCAATTCCCCTTTCTTAGGAATCACCCCACTCCAAAAGGAATTAACTAGGCAATAAAATATAAAGCATAACAAAAACAATAAAAATAAAACAAAAAAATTTAAAAAGAATTGGGTTGCCTCCCAACTAGCACTTAATTTAACGTCGTGAGATTGATGGGATATGTTCTTCAAACGTCCTTAAGATGGAGGACAAACACCCCGGCTTGCTCCTCCGGATTGTAGAACTTCTTTACACGTTGTCCATTAACGACAAATTTATTTCCATCCTTGGCTTGCAATTCCACAACACCACTTTCAAAGACTCTCGAAATCAAGTAAGGTCCTCCCCGCTTTGTCTTGAGTTTTCCGAGAAAAATTTAAATCTTGAATTGAAAAGCAAAACAGCATCTCCGGGTGCAAGTTCTTTTTTCCGTAGGAACTTGTCGTGATAGAGTTTGGTTCTCATCTTGTAGATGGTAGAATTTTCAAAGGCTTCAAGCCTAAATTTATCAATTTCGTTCAAATGGAAAATTCTTTCCTTTCTCGACATCTCAAAGCCGAAATTGAGCTTCTTGGTGGCCCAATATGCCTTGCGAGTGAGCTCAATCGGAAGATGACAAGATTTCCCGAATACCATTTGATAGGGAGACATGCCCAACGGAGTTTTGTAAGCCGTTCGATAGGCCCACAATGCTTCATCGAGGTGGCTTGCCCAATCTTTCTCGTTCGTCTTCACCACTTTTTGGAGGACTTGTTTTACCTCTCTATTTGCAAGCTCGACTTGTCCATTGGCTTGTGGGTGGTAGGGAGTCGTCACCTTATGCTTCACTCCACGGCGTGCTAGGAGGCTCGTCATCCACTTATTGCAAAAGTGAGTGCTCCCGTCACTAATTAAGGCTCTTGGAGCCCCAAATCTTGTCAAAATATTCCTTTGAAGGAACTTAAGCACAATCTTCGAATCATTAGTCTTGGTTGGAATTGCTTCAATCGATCGTGAGAGATAATCAACTGCCAAGAGTATGTAGAGATTTCCATCGGAAACCACAAATGGTCCCATAAAGTCGATCCCCCATACGTCGAACAACTCCACTTCAACAATGGCACTCATAGGCATTTCATCCCTCTTTGAAATTGAGCCCATCTTTTGGCATTTCTCACATGCCTTCACAAATTCTTCACAATTTCTGAAAACGGAGGGCCAATAGAATCCGCTTTGTAGAATCTTTCTAGCGGTTCTATTTGAAGCAAAATGGCCTCCGCAAGGGGAATCATGACATGCCTTCATTATCTCGATCCATTCTTCCTCCGGCACACATCTTCTAAGGATGGAATCGGCACATCTTCTAAAAAGATAGGGCTCCTCCCATATGTAGAATTTGAGATCATGAAAGAATTTTTTTCTTTGATAACTCTCCATCTCTACCGATTTCACCTTGGCAACTAGGTAGTTGACAATATCCGCAAACCATGGAACTTTTGTTGAAGCAGACATGATTCTCTCCTCGGGAAAACTTTCATTTATTGGCTATGTGTTCTCTTCTTCTTTCACGTGCTCCAATCGAGACAAGTGATCCGCCACCACGTTCTCGCATCCTTTTCTATCTTTTATCTCCACATCAAACTCTTGAAGTAGGAGAATCTATCGGATAAGTCTTGGCTTTGCATCCTTTTTGGCAAAAAGATGCCTCAAGGCGGCGTGGTCGGTGTGCACTATTGTTCGGGCCCCAATGAGATAGGGCCTAAACTTGTCGAATGCGTAGACGACCGCCAAGAGTTCCCTTTCTGTGGTGGTGTAGTTGACTTGAGCGGGATCCAAAGTCCTACTCCCATAGTAGATGACTCGGAAGAGTTTGTCCTTCTTTTGGCCAAGAGCGGCTCCCATCGCTATCTCGCTTGCATTGCACATCACTTCAAAAGGCTCACTCCAATCGGGTGTGATAAGCACGGGTGCCATGATTAGGGCCTTCTTCAACGTCTCAAAAGCCTGCAAACAATTAGAATCAAAATCAAATTCAACGGCTTTTTCAAGTAGACGACAAGGAGGTTTAGAAACTTTGGAAAAATCTTTTATAAAGCGCCTATAAAACCCGGCGTGTCCCAAAAAGCTTCTAACTCCCTTCTCATTTGTTGGTGGAGGTAGCTTTTCAATGGCCACTATCTTGGCCCGGTCCACCTTTAGACCTTCACCCGACACCTTGTGTCCTAGAACAATGCCATCTCTCACCATGAAGTGGCATTTCTCCCAGTTGAGCACTAGATTAGTATCTTCACATCTCTGCAATACTTGTGTTAAATTATCAAGGCATATATCAAATGTATCACCGAACACAGAAAAGTCATCCATAAAAACCTCCATTATGTTTTCAATCAATCCATGAAAGATGGACATCTTACACCTTTGAAAGGTGGCAGGTGCATTACACAACCTAAACGACATCCATCTATACGCAAAAATGTCATAGGGACAAGTGAAAGCAGTCTTCTCTTGGTCCTCGGGAGCAATCATGATTTGATTGTATCCCGAGTAACCATCAAGAAAACAATAGAATTCATAACCCGCCAACCTATCTAGCATTTGATCAATGAAAGGCAATGGAAAATGATCTTTCCTAGTATATGCATTTAACGCCCTATAATCTATACACATTCTCCACCCCGTCACTACTCGTGTAGCAATCGTTTCTTTATTCTCATTTTCAACAATAGTCATTCCCCCTTTTTTAGCAACTACTTGAGTAGGACTCACCCACTCACTATCCGAAATAGCAAATATGATACCGGCATCTAGCAATTTTAGAACCTCTTTCCTAACAACTTCTTGCATAATAGGGTTGAGTCTTCTTTGATTTTGCACCTTAGGTTAATAATCTTCCTCAAGCAAGATTTTATGCATGCATATCGAAGAGTTAATGCCTTTAAGGTCGGAGATTGACCATCCAATAGTGCTTTGATATTTTCTCAACACCCTTAACAATTTATCGCATTGTTCATCGGATAACAGGGAAGAAACTATTACCGGTTTTTGCTTGGCTTCATCAAGGTAAGCATACCTCAAATGTGTAGGTAGGGGTTTCAACTCCATGTCTTCTTTTGCTTTCAACTCGTCCTCTTCCTTTGATGTTTGATCCTCGTTTCTTAATGGCAAGAACTTTGGCTTCCTCAAGTAGGATTCCTGAAATGAATTCATCATAGAAACAGAATCAGAGAGACCAAAATCATCATTGGATAAAGAATTAAAGATAGAGTTAGAAATGCAAATCTCAAGAGGATCTTTTGGGCTCCTCAACTCTTCCTCCTTTATGCATTCATCCACAATTTGGAGCACTTTACACTCCTCGATATTCTTTGCCTCTTCTTCGGGATGTTGCATCGCTTTTTGGAGGGAGAATGTGATTCTCTCCTCATTCACTCTCAAGGTAAGTTCTCCCTTTGCCAACTCTATCAAGGCCTTACCTGTGTACAAAAACGGTCGCCCTAAGATGAGGGGAACTTCCTTGTCTTCTTCCATATCAAGAACCACGAAGTTTATCGGGAAAATGAAGTTGTTGACCTTTACAAGCACATCTTCCACCACTCCCTTTGGGTATGTCAAGGAGTGGTCGGCCATTTGGAGACAAATGGTGGTAGGCTTGATCTCCCCCATATTCAACTTTTTAAAGAACGAGAGGGGCATCAAATTGATACTCGCCCCAAGATCACACAAAGCCTTACCAACGTGATTTTCTTCAATAGTAACCGAGATGTTAAAGCTTCCCGGATCTTTCATCTTTGCGGGCAACTTTTTTTGCAATAAAGCACTACAATTTTCGGTCAAATTAACCGTCTCATACTCCCCCCATCTCCTCTTTTTAGAAATCGCATCCTTCAAGAATTTTGCATAATTTGGCATTTGTTGAAGTGCTTCAATAAGAGGGATGTTGATCTGTACCTTCCTAAAGATGTCGAGGAATTGAGAGAATTGCTCATCAATCTTCACATTTTGGAGTCTTTGTGGGTAGGGTATGGGCACTTTGTATTCTTCCAGCATCACCCTTTTTGGTTCTTCTTTCTCTTTCCCTTTTTCAAGGGCATCATGTTTCTTCAATTTGGGATTTAAGTCCTCTTGACTCGGTCCCTCATCTATCTTCTTCTTACTTGGTTGCTCAACAACCTTTCTTCTGTTTTCCTCATCATCCGACATCTCGGGGCCATCATAAGCGGTTCCACTCCTCAAGGTAATCGCCTTGCATTGATCCTTCAGATTCACAGTGGTATTATTTGGGAACTTGCCTTGTTGATGTTGGCTTCCCAAGATAGTTGCAAATTGTCCCATTTGCTTCTCCAAAGTGTTAACTTGGTTGCCAATTACTCCGATGGTATTTTCTAACTTCCCAATTCGTGCTTGAGAGTCTTTCATGTAACTCTCCGTCTTTCCCATGAATGCCATTAGAAGTTCATCCATCTTGGGCTTCTTCTCCTCATCAATTACACCATTTGTGACTGAGAAGCCCGGAGGTGGTTGGATAGCATTGTTCGGATTACCATAGGAGAAATTCGGGTGTTGAGCTTTATTTTGATAGCCTGAATTTCCTCCATATTGGCCTCCGTATTGGGGTTTGTACCCCGGATTGAATTGCCGTGGTTGATTCGAGAAGCCTCCTTGTTGATTCACATAGTTTACATCCTCGAATTGGCTTTGAGATGTCTCGGCCTTTGGATTTGCAAAGGCCTCGATTTTTGAATTCAAGGTTGCCATTTGAGCTGCCACAAGCCCGAGTGCATCCGAACTTGAAGCAGAAGCCACTTTCTTTAGAATTTGAACTCCCTCTCTTGTGGCCGGCCATTGAAAGGAATTTGAGGCCATTTCATCAATAATTCTCAAGGCCTCTTCCGGCCTTCTTGCCAACAATGATCCACCCGCGGCCGCATCCATGAGTGTTCTCACCTCGTCTTTGCTTCCTTCATAGAAAATGCATACTTGATGATCAGTCCCAAAACCATGTCTGGGGCACTTGCATAGCATCTCCCTAAAGCACTCCCATGCCTCATATAGGCTCTCTTCATCCCATTGTTTGAACACGGTGATCTCTCCTTTCAATTTGAGGGTTTTTCCGAGGTGGGAAAAACTTGTGTAGGAACTTTGTCACCAATTGATCCCAAGTTTGAAATGTTCCTTGAGCATGGCTTAACCACCATGTTTTCGCCTTGTTGATCAATGAGAATGGAAAGAGTCAGATGCGGATAGCATCATCCGGGACTCCGAGACTCCATTCATCTTCATTGTCCCACTAACATTGAGAAATTTTCGGATATGCTCATGGGGATCCTCCATTGGCGTCCCTCGGAATTGGTTCTGTTGGATCATTAGTATGAGATAGGTCTTCAACTCGAAGTTGTTGGCTTGAATGGGTGGTCCATTTGCTACCCCTTGATCAACGACAGGTTGGAAAAGATTCCGGATTGGTGCCTCCACATTTAGACTCCTCTTGGGCTCTCAATTGCTCTTGCATCACCTCCAATTGCCTTTGCATTTGGGCAATCATCGGGTCTTGAACGTGTGGAGGTAGATCCGCCATTCTTCTCCGTCTACGTGTGTTGTTGTGGCGAACCATTGCTTCAATCTCTAAGTCCAATGCAATAGGTGGTTCTCCTTGAGAACGAGTGTACATACACTTCCTATCAAAAGGACAAACAAATCAAGAACAATTCTTTCAAATAAAACAAGTAAAAATGTCTAAACTCAATCGTTATCACAATATTGCATTTATCAAATTAATTTTGTTTCCCTGATAATGGCTCCAAAAACTTAACAGAGGCTCGATTTACCTTAAAACCTACTATTGATGTGTTGCAATATTTATAAACTCGTGTCTATGCCTACAAGTATACAAGCATGTATTTGTAGCAAGGATGATATGAGGTCGATCCACAGGGAAAAGGAACCAAATAAGGAATTGCAAGTACCACAATAATCAATGCAAGGAATATCTAGACTATGCTTAAGTTAGGGTTGATGATCATCAATACCAAAACAATAACTTAAGTAACAAACACCAAACAACCTAAATAAATAATCAAGAACAACAATCAACAAAAAGAGAGATTTAGAAGTGGGATTAAGCAAGACTCTAGGACATGGATTCACAATACTCCTCTTGATTCAATAACAAAGTTTAAACACACAATCATGCTAAGTTCATAGGTAAGAAGACCACAAATATAGAAGGAGTATCTCTCGAATATCTCCTAAATTGCGAATGCGATAAGGATGGCTATCTCTAACACATTCCAAGGTCGCACCTACCAAAAGCTCAAAGGAGTCACTCTTCCTTCCACATACTCAACTTCAACAAAGAGTACAAGTACATGAATTCAATCCATACATGCTTATGTTCACGGGATGGGCAAGATGCAAGTGAAACATACATGTGATGCTAGTAAGAAGGCCACTCAAACAACATCATTCAAGACCAATGTATGGATTAAAACCTTGACAAAGCATGAACATATATTTATCCTTCATCAAGAATAAGAGTCACATTGTTTCACCACATCCTAGAGCCCTAAGGGCTCTAGCCTACCATATTTACAACAAGATCAAAGATACAAGACAAGGATCCAAAACCCATTTTCAATACAAAGATAAAAGAGTGAAGGAGAAGATAGAACCCAATGTAGAACAAACTCCTTCAATCCCTTGGCTTGAATCTTCAAATGCTTGGATTGATCTTCTTCCCCTCTTGATGTTCTTGATCTTCCAAAATCTTCAAATGGGAGTGTTTTCTCTACTATTTTCGCGTGTAGGATCTGGCCTTTGAACTCTCCTAATGATATATCATATATGGGACCAATAATGGAGTGCCAAAATTTAAAAATTGATTTGTCAGTCCTGACCCCGACCTCGTCTGGGTCGCGCCTGGAGGTAGAGCTTCGAACACATGAAAACAGCTCTCTGAAGTGCCGAGACGCGGGCTGAACAGGCCGCGCCCAGAGCCCGCATTGCAGAGGCTTTGGGGCACGGCTTGCCCTGCGATCGCGCCAAGGGACCGCACCCGGAGGCGCCTGGGACACGGCCCGGGCTGGGTCACGCCAGGTGGTCGCACCCGGGCTGAAGGTTTTTCCTTCTCTGTTTGATGCTCTGCAATGCGACCTACGGTCGCGTCTCTTGGCCATGTCTGAGCCCGACCCTTGGTTTTCTTCAATTCATCAAGTCTTGTGCAGCTTTTGATGATCGAAATCCCATTTTAACTTCATTTTGTACATACTAACCCAAAAATACCCTGTATTGGCCACTTTAAACAACATTAACGAAAAACAATAAATTTACAAACATATAGACTTAAACATAGAGCAAAAGCACTCAAAGTTAAGTGCAAATGAGTCCAAATGAGTGCTATTTAAGCACTCATCAATCATGTTGCAGAAGTGGGATCCCTGATCACTTATCAGTGTCTTGGGCACACCGAACCTGCTGAACACATTAGACTTCAGGAACTTCATGACCACACGGGCATCATTTGTGGTAGTTGTTTTTGCTTCTACCCATTTTGATACATACTCCACAGCCAGAACTGTGTATTAATGTCCATTGGATTTGGTTAGGGGTCCCATAAAATCAATTCCCCAAACGTCAAAGACTTCTACCGGCATGATAGGCACCATGGGCATTTCATTGCGTTTGGAGATGTTTCTAGTCATCTGCAGTGTGGGCACCGTCAGCATACTTTGTAAGCATCTTTGTGAAGTGATGGCCAAAAGAATCCGCAATCGAGAATCTTTTTCGCAGTTCTTTTTACACCGAAGTGACCTCCACATGCTTCGGAGTGACAGTGATCTAGAATGCTCTTAGCTTCTTCTGTGGGCACGCAGCGACGAATGATTTGGTCCGCGCACCTTCTCCATAGTATGGGCTCGTCCCTTACATAATATCGACTCTCACTTCTGATTTTGTTCCTTTGGTAGGTCGAGAGTTTGGTAGGTAATTCTCCAGAGATCATGAAATTGACTAAATCAGCGTACCAGGGTGCTATGCCCTTAAGACAGAACAGATGCTCATCTGGGAAAGCCTCCTCGATGGGCACCACGTCCTTCTTCTCATTGAGTACCCTGCTTAGATGATCGGCCACCTGATTTTGGGCTCTACTCTTATCTTTGATCTCCCAATTAAATTCCTGTAGCAATAGTATCCACCGGATGAGCCTTGGCTTCGATTCTTTTTTTGCAAGTAAGTGCTTCAATGCAGAGTGATCGGTGTAAACAACACTTTTAGCCCCGAGCAAATAGGATCGAAAATTTTCAAAGGCGAAAACTATCGCCAGTAGTTCCTTCTCAGTCGTGGTGTAATTGGCTTGGGCATGATTCAAGGTCTTAGAAGCATAGTAAATCACATGGCATTCTTTACCTTGCTTTTGTCCAAGCACCGTGCCCACAACGTATCCACTGGCATCACACATTATTTCAAATGGCATACCCCAGTCTGGAGGTTGAATGATTGGTGCTGTGACTAACCTCTTCTTTAGAGTGTTGAAGGCTTCCTTGCATGCATCGTTTAAGATAAATGGCACATCATTTTGCAAAAGATGCGTGATTGGTTGAGCAATCTTTGCAAAATCCTTGATGAATCGCCGGTAGAACCCAGCGTGCCCAAGAAAACCATGAACATGCTTCACCGAAGTGGGGTAGGGTAGCTTTTCAATGATGTCCACCTTGGCTTTATCCACTTCTATGCCTCTCTCTAAAACGACGTGCCCAAGAACAATCCCCTCGCGAACCATGAAATAGCACTTTTCATAGTTTAGCACCAAGCACTTTTCCACACATCTTTTTAGTACCTTTTCAAGGTTTTCGAGGCATTTTTCGAATGAATTTCTATAGACTGTAAAGTCATCCATGAATACTTCGATACAATTCTCCAAAAGATCTGAGAAAATGCTCATCATGCATCGTTGAAAAGTTCCTGAGGCATTGCAGAGCCCAAAAGGCATCCTCCAGTAAGCAAACGTGCCGAATGGGCACGTGAAGGTATTCTTCTGATCCTCTTGATCCACTACAATTTGCATGTAGCCTGAATATCCATCAAGGAAACAAAAGAATTTGTTCCCAGCCAATCTCTCTAGCATCTGATCTATGAACGGTAATGGGAAGTGATCCTTCCTTGTGACGGTTTTGAGCTTCCGGTAGTCTATGTAGACCCTCCATCCAGTTTGTAGCCTCGTGGGCACAAGCTCATTTTTTTCATTTTTCACCACCTGGATCCCTGACTTCTTGGGCACTACATGAATCGAGCTCACCCACTTGCTGTCTGAAATGGGATATATGATCCCCATATCCAGTAACTTGAGTATCTCCTTCAGTACGACTTCCTTCATTGCGGGGTTCAGTTTGCGTTGGGCATCCCGCACTAGCTTGGCATCGTCCTCTAGGAAAATTCTCGGCCATCCCATTGCTTGTTTGTTTATTCATAGCAATCTCAATAGTCAGTTTTCTTCAACAAGGTTAAGCCCTTTGCTTCTGATAACCGGCAATGTCTCATTCTCCCCAAGATAGGCATACTTTAAGTGGTCAGGGAGATTCTTCAATTCTAGCTTTGGTGCCCTCTGCACCGATGGAAGCATCCTGTCTGTCTGCATCATTATGGGCAAATTGAAATCCACCACTCCATGCGGTAGTTCTTCCAGAGAGTGCAACATCATGATAGCGTCTCTGGTGTTCTCATATTCATCGGGGGCATCATAGTCAGTTAACCCAGCCTGCAATGCCCATTCCAAAGGTTCTTGGTTATTCATGTGTCCCAGAATGGCTTGTGATTGGGTATAGCAATGGTTCACAAAGCAGACTGACTCTGGATCTTGTGGGTACTTCATGGCTTCATAGATGTTGAACACAACTACCTGGCCATCGAACTCACATGTCAGCGTGCCCCCATCGACATTGATCTTGATACGAGCAGTTTTTATGAAAGGCCTCCCCAATAGTAGAACGGATGTAGACGGTGTCGTGTTGCCCATGTCCAAGACATAGAAATCTGCTGGGAAAATTAATTCCCCCACTTTCACCAAGACATCTTCTATTAGACCCTCGGGGTACACATTTGATCTATCTGCCAACTGGATGATCACCCTCATCTCCTTGAGTGGTCCCAGATTCAATTCTTCATAAATCGTCATAGGCATGACATTTATGGATGCACCGAGATCAAGCATTGCCTTTTCAATCTTTTTGCTCCCAATTATGCATGGTATGACAAACATGTCAGGATCTTCACACTTCTTTGGCATATTTTGTAGTACTGCAGAGACATTTTCTCCCATGAAAAGTCTCGCATCATCTTCAAATCGCACCTTCTTGGTGCACAGTTCTTTTAGAAAACGGGCATAACGAGGAACCTGCCTTATTGCATCCAGTAGTGGAATATTGATTTCCACTTTTCGAAAGACCTTGAGAAGTTCCTTCATCTCCTCTTCTTTCTTGTCACGGGCAAGATGCTCAGGAAAAGGAGGCTTCTTCTTTGTTTCTTGTTCTCGGGGATTTACCATCTGAGATGGTAATTGTCCGTTTCTTTCCTTCAGTTGGGCAAGATCTTGAGCTAGTTGGGAAATTTGTTTGCTCACATGTTGCAAACCAGCCCTTGTATCTTGTTTGAACCTTTCATTCTCCTGCTGTGACTTCACATTTTCTTTGGCCATGGCATGGACTAGTTCAGCCAGGCTGGGTTCTTCGCGTGCCCTCAGCAGTGGTAGTGGCAAATCTGGTTGGTGGGCATCATTTCTCTTCCATCTGAAATTTTCATGATCCATCCATCCAGGGTTGTATGTTTTAGAGTGGTGATCATATCGCCTGTTGTTATTGTTATGCCCACCAAGAGAGTTGACTTCAGCGACGTCCTCTTCTTGCAGTGTTGGGCATTCATCAGTGAAATGAGCCACGCTCTTGTATACTCCACACAATCTTTTCTTTGGTGCTCCAGTATGGTTCATTACTTTCTCCATTTGGTCCAAAATTTTTCCCAGTTTGACCTCAAGGTGTGTTGACTTCCCAGCATCTGGAACTGTCCTTGTGCCCTCAGCACTCTCATCTCTATTCTTGTCAGCCATTTCTGCTAGGATTCGAAAGGCTTCTGTTGGTAGTTTGTTCAGGATAGATCCTCCACATGAAGCATTAACAATGATCTTGTCCTGAGGTCTCAACCCAGACACAAAGTATTGGATCAAATCATGATCTATGATCTGGTGTTGTGGGCATTTTGTCAACATGCTCTGGAATTGACACCAGTAGTCATAGAAACTCTCATTTATACCCATCTTCAGACTTCCAATTCTTCGCCTCATCTCCTGGACTCGGGATGCAGAAAAATATTTCTCCAGGAATTTCTACTGCAGTTGTGCCCATGTGGTTATACTGCCAGTTGGCAGGGTGTATAACCAGTCTCGTGCCCCGTCATGAAGAGTGAACGGGAATGAGACAAGACGCACATATTGTTCATTTCCCCATCCGTAGGTTGAGTTTGACACACCATCTCAAAATCTTGAATATGCCTCTGAGGGTCTTCTCCAGTCATCCCATGGTATTTGGGCAAGATTTGGATGAAACTTGCCTTCAACTCCCAGCTTCCAGTAATTACAGGAAGTGTTATGCCCATGGGGCGTAAATTCATGTTAGTCAGAAAGACTAACTGCCTTAACGTTCTTCCTTCTTCTTCAGCCATCGGGGCTAACCTTAGTTGTTCGATCCTTTACAGTTGTGCTCTTTCTTGCTCCAATTCTTTTTCATGAGCAAGTCTCTCTGCTTGTTGTGCCCTCCGTGCTTCTGCTCTCCTCCTCTTCAGAGTCTTCTCAGGTTCTGGATCGTACGACCAATCTCTTTTAGAGGTATTGGGCATCCACCGGCCAGGCTAACAAGTTGGAAAATAGAATTTCAAGAACCAGCTCCCCGGTAACGACGCTAATTCTGATGCGCGGTCGTTTCGCGGTCAGAATAATTCTCAAGAGAGAGTTATCCTTATGCCCACAGCAAGGCGTATCAAGCTTTATGTGAGTAAGGGTCGATCCCATGAAGAGCTGCAAATTCTATCTTCAGTGTCACCTTTTCGAATGAGTTGGAGATTGTTGTGGTCTCCGTACTTGTATTTAAAGACTGTAAAATAAAATAACAAAACAAAATAAACAAAATAAGAAAAGAAAATATTAGTAGTAAACGTATTGTGGATTAGAACTTAGATGTCAAACTTAACAAACACTTGATCGATCATGGGTACGTTTATTACTTATGCAAACCTAATTATCTGGTTAAAGGTACCAGATCTCTCTCAACGTACCCAATCTATCCTTTCAGTTTAGCTTAGAGGTGATCTCTTGTCCCCTAAACCATAACTTGTTACCCAACCCCGATCTCTCATATGATTGTAAGCAACAAAGCAGCATTATGATCTAGACAGACCCAGATTTACCTAGACAAAGATCTCTCTTATGTCCTCAGTACCCGTGATGCATCCCATCCCTTTATGACCATCACACAGCTACGATTCATTGACCATTTATAGAGGTAGTAAACATAATTCTAATTAACGAGTGATCAGCCACGATTAACTAGATTAGCCCACTATATAATGCAACAAAGAAAATGACTACATGACAGAACCAGATTCACACAGTTTATGCCTATAAACCTCACGGTTCTTACGTGTTCATTAAGTTCTTATCTTCGTTCAATCCGGAATAACGAGTCTGGCCGCTCATGCTAGAGTTAGAACAATAATAAAAAGTAAAAGAAATAAAATAAAACATAATATAAATGAAAAAACTTACTTATATTAATTAGCAAAAGAATCCAACACCAACACTGGATTGAAAAGACATAAAACAGTAAATCCTAAGTGTCTGCGGGCATAAGGCCCGAGACCTTTTTCAGAAAAGTAAAATAAAACTAAATAAATTGTTTGGTGCTATGGTACGTCAATTCCCTCTGTTTTCTGCCATTAAATCTACTTATATAGGAGTACAAAGACACTAGATAAACTCCCCGACAGGTCGGGGATCTTCAGCCCAACACGCAGCCGCCATGCCCACAGCTTTCCATATCTGGCAGATTCTTCCCTTATTTAGAAGATTCTGAGTCGCGGATTTTGTACTTTCCGTGCCCTAGTTGCGCCGACATAGCAACTTTCCTTGTAGAGCCGAGTATCCTTCTGGAAGCGTCAACTTGCCTTCCACAGCTCTTCTTTCCTTCGGCGGCTAGGGTGCATTGCTCCTGCTGTAGCTGCCATTAGTTTCCCTTGTGCCCAGTCTCCTCTTCTTCTCCTCTCAATCAGTCTGGGTGGTTGTGGGCACGATCACAAACTTCTCCTTCAGCTTTTGCTGGAATGGTGGGCAATTTCCGCCAGGCTCGAGAGAGAGCTTTTTGCTGAGAAGTTGTTGCCCGTCTTGGTATCATTGGAACCATTTTGCACTCCAGAAGTGATTCTCCTGCCTCCTGCTGCCCCTTGTGCCCATTCTGGCTCTTTTCGACTCAAAAAATAGAAAAAACAAAGGACAAAAGAACAAGAAAAAACACAAAAAATGAGAGAATTTGGACTTGTCACCGCCGCGCAGCAACTCCCACGGCCAAGCACCCCGTGCAAACGCACTGTAGGGTGCGGACGCGAGGGTGCCGCGGCCATAGAGCGCGGGTGCACGGGGTGCTCCCAGCACGCGGTGCCCCCCCGGTGTTGTTCCATGCCGATTTTTTCGGCTATGTTTGTACCCTCTTTTCGAGCCTTTTGAATTGTGTTTTTCCTAACTAATCTCGAGCTATTTCTAATTTTAATTTAAGAAGATTTCTGATATTATTCCGAGTTATTCAAGCAAACCTTTTGAGTTATTTTCATCTAAGATTCGAGTATCAAAATGTAATTTCTCCAAGTAAATTCTTCTCGAATTTTATAAGTATTTAAGTCGTGCAATCTATATTTAACTCTTAGATTAGGGTTCTTGGGTTAGTCGTTGCTATTTCTCGTTCTAGATGTTCGATTTCTTCGTAGGAGATCGCTAAGTCGATAATTCGACTTTTGTAGGAGGAATTGTGCCCAGCGTGAACCCGTAGAAGGATTGTAAGCCTTTTGCCTCATCCTCTGCTCAGTGATCGAGGTGGGTAAATGATACGACCAAAAATAAAGGCGGAAGCAAAGAATCGAACAATGCCAACTATGTATATTATTCAAACCAACAATAAACTAAACAATACTAAATTGAGAACCCCAATAATCTGTATAAAACTATTAAAAACTCGAATTTAACAAGAATTAACACAAAACGACTCAAATAACCCGAAAACCCCTAAATAAAGACTCGAACAGAAACCTATGTAAATAACCTCGGATTAAGCTCATATTTTAACACAAGTCACAATCTGTAGAGATGCAAAACATATCCAAAAATCAGCTCAAACAAACGTGAAGGTTGGGAGATCGAATGGTAGGAATTTCAGGGCCTGATTGAGGGTTTTTAGACCTAAATCGACAAATCTGGGTTTCGATCTGAAGTGGGATGATTTTGAGGGTGTTGATGATGGTATGGGAAATGTTATGGACGTGGGTGGTGGCTGTGGTGATGGTGGAAGGATCGGTGATGAAGAAAAACGAGAAGGATAGGTGAATCTTACCCGAAACGAACCCCGAATCGACGAGAACTCGGAACGCGCCTATGGAGCAATCTTCAATGGCTTGATTAACCCGTACACTACTGGATGCACAAATGAATCAATTGATTTCAAGCTTGAATTCACCAGAAACAAACTCTACCAAAGAACTATTGATTTTTAAGACAAGTTGAAAAGCTTTGTGCTGTTTTTTTCATTCAAAACGTGTCTGCCTCTCAATAGGAACGAAAATCCCTAAATAATAAACCTAAGGAATGAAAATTAAAGTGTCTTGGGCCTAGAATTCGAACTGGGCTAATTAAAACTACTACTGGGTCCAATATCACTTAAACAGATTGTGATAATTGGGCCTGCTAAATAAATAAAACCACAACTGAAATAATAGACTGGAAATAAATAAATTAACTAATTAAATCAGCTAGGAACGACTTTGCCATGGCTTCAATCGAGCTCCTCGATGCTTAAAATAGTCACCAACTTGGACTGCTTAAAATCAGTTCCATCATCTTCCAACTTCTTTCCAACATAGCACTGGAAGTAACCTTGCAGCTTCTTAGCTCTTAATCTCGTCACTGGACCTCTCAGCTGCAACTCTGGATTCAAATCCTCAGTGCTTGTCTCGATCTCATCATTCTCCCCCTCCTCAAAAGAATTCAACCTCAAATTCAGCCCCTCCTCGGTGTCGACATCATCTGCAGGAAAAGGAGACAAGTCAGAGACATTAAAGGTGGAAGAACATTTGTACTCACCAGGCAGATCTAGTCGGTAAGCATTGTCGTTGACTCGAGCAACCACAGTAAACGGTCCATCACCATGAGGTATTAGATTCAACTTCCTCAAGTTAGGGAAACGTCCCGGACTGAAGTGAACCCAAACCTTATCACCGGGTTTGAATAACACTTGCTTGCTGTGCGTATTCACCTTCACTGTATTCCGAACTCCCTGAAGCTCGATCCTCATCTTCACCTTGTCATGCATCTCTCAAACCTGTTCAGCCCTACGAATACCTTGTATACTCGAAAGATGATCAATAGGCAAAGGAATAAGATCTGTTGGAGTCAACGGATTGAAATCATAAACTACCTCAAAAGGTGACAAATGTGTAGAAGAATGCACGACCCGATTATATGCAAACTCAGCAAATGGTAAACATTCTTCCCACGATTTCAGATTATTTTTCACTAATGCACGCAGAAGAGTACCTAACGTTCTATTTACTACCTCAGTCTGACCATCTGTCTGTGGATGATATGCAGTAGAAAATAACAGTTTAGTACCCAACTTTCCCCACAAAACTCTCCAAAAATGCCCCAAAATTTTCGAGTCTCTATCAGAAACAATGGTCCTAGGGATGCCATGCAAGCGGACTACTTCACGAAAGAACAAATTGGCAATATTAACAGCATCATCAGTCTTTTTGCATGCAATAAAATGAGACATTTTTGAGAAACGATCAACAACCACAAACACAGAGTCTTTACCAGATTTTGAACGAGGCAAACCCAAAATAAAATCCATGAAAATATCTACCTAAGGAACAGATGGCGCCGGCAAAGGCGTATAAAGACCAAATGGACTCGAAGTGGATTTAGCCTTCCTACATGTGATACATCTAGCACAGACTCTCTCAACATCTCTTTTCATGC
Source organism: Perilla frutescens (assembly GCA_026008535.1). Classification (NCBI taxonomy): domain Eukaryota; kingdom Viridiplantae; phylum Streptophyta; class Magnoliopsida; order Lamiales; family Lamiaceae; genus Perilla; species Perilla frutescens. The sequence goes on from BRKX01000004.1 coordinate 12,297,392, forward strand.
GAGGCCAATAAAAATGCTCATGCAAAAGATCTAACGTTTTATTGACACCAAAATAACCCATAAGACCCCCTGCATGTGACTATAAGATAAACAACTCTCGCATAGAACAATCAGGCACACACAACGTTGCATCCTTAAACAGAAATCCATCGACCACATAATATGAATCCACAACATGAGATTTACCAACACAAGATGCAAAAATAGGTCTAAAGAACATATCAGAAGCATAAAAGCTCTTAATATGCTCAAGACCTAAACATTGTGCATGCATAACAGAAATCAAAGCATACCTGCGGGAGAGTGCATCAGCAACCACATTCTCCTCTCCCTTCTTATACTTGATCACATATGGGAACGACTCAATGAACTCCACCCATCGAGCATGGCGTGAGTTCAAGCTTTGATGTCCTTTCAGGTGCTTTAGTGACTCGTGATCAGTGTGAATCACGAACTCTTTCGGGCGCAGGTAGTGCTGCCAAGTCTCCAAAGACCTCTTCAGTGCATACAGCTCCTTGTCGTATGTAGAATACCTCAGAGCTGCACCATTCAACTTCTCGCTGAAGTAGGTGACCGGCTTCCTATCCTGCATCAAAACAGCACCAATGCCTATACCAAAGGCATCACACCCAATCTCGAACATCTTATTAAAATCAGGCAAAACCAACACATGAGCATTACACAATTTCAACTTCAGCAAATTAAAAGCATGCTCTTGGGCTTTGCCCCACTCAAACTTCCTATCTTTCTTACTGAGTTCGGTCAATGGGGCGGCTATAGTGGAAAAATCCCGCACAAAACGGCGATAAAATCCAGCCAAACCATGAAAAGACCGAACATCAGCACAGGTCTTAGGCGTGGGCCACTCCTCAATGGACTTAACCTTCAATCTGTTAACCTCAACACCTCGACTACTCACAACAAATCCCAGAAAAACAACCTCATCTATGCAAAAAGTACACTTAGACAAATTAGCATACAACTTAGCAGCACACAACAGCTCAAAAACATGCCTAAGATGTCTAACATGCTCAGAAACACAAGTACTATAGATAAGGATGTCATCAAAGTAAACAACTACATACTTCCCTATCACATCTCTCAAGACATGGTTCATGAGATGCATGAATGTACTAGGGGCGTTGGTAAGCCCAAATGGCATGACAAGACATTCGTACAATCTATTCTTCGTCTTGAACGCAGTCTTCCATTCATCCCCCTCACTCATTCTCACTTGAAAATATCCAGAACGTAAATCAATTTTTGAAAAGATAGACACCCCAGACAACTCATCTAACATATCATCTAAATGGAGAATAGGGAAGCGATACTTTACCGTTATCTTATTAATGGCCTGACAATCCATGCACATGCGCCACTCGTTATTCTTCTTAGGGACGAGTATGACAGGCACTGCACACGGCGACAGGCTCTCTCTGATCTGCTTCTTCTCCAGCAACTCCTTGACTTGACGATCTATCTCTTTTATCTCCTCAGGGCTGGTATGATAAGCTGGTCAGTTTGGGAGGACTGATCCAGGTTGGAAGTCGATCTGGTGCTCAATTCCTCGAATTGGCGGCAGACCACTCAGAATCTCCTCAGGAAACACGTCCTTGAACTCCTCCATCAACGACTGCAAAACAGAAGGAACAATAACATCAGGAGTATCATAAGCCTTAAAATTAACTAGAACGATAAGCTTACCAGCTTTGATGGCTTTTTGGACTCCCTTTGCACTAATGAACAAATTTCGGTGCACTATATCTGAGCTAGCTGCACTGGAAGAATCTGTAATGGCCACATGGGCAGCCTTAGTCACACTCTTAGAAGCTGATGTTGTTTCCTTGGACGTCTTTGGGTCGGCTATCGATTCGCCAGCTGGAATCGGGACCCTGCTCTCGGGCCGTTTCTTCTTCGCCTTCTCCTTCTTAAATCTTTGCTGCATCCTCTGCTGATCTTCATTGACATCCTTGGGCATCAATGGCCACAATCTGGTGGTCCGTTCGTCTCGGGTCACCGTATAAGTATTGGCGTATCCGTCGTGGATCGCCTTCCTGTCAAACTACCACGGATGACCAAGCAATATATGCGACGCCTCCATAGGGATGACGTCACAAAGAATAGTATCAGTAAATCGACCAATGGAGAAAGTAACACTTACCTGATATCCAACACGGATTTCTCCTCGGTCAGTCAGCCACTGCAAACGGTATGGCTTGGGGTGCTTTTGTGGAATCAGATTCAACTTCCCCACTGCGTACTGGCTGATCGCGTTCACGACACTACCACTATCAATGATGAGTGAGCACGTCTTATTTTGGATTTCACAGCGCGCATAGAAGATGTTCTCACGCTGGTCATTCTGATCCTCCTCTCGAATCAGGCTCAGTGCTCGGATCGAAACAAGACTGACGTGGGCTTGCTTCGGCTTCTCATCTTCAACCTCGTCCACAGGTGGATGGTCAAGGGGCTGTTCGGTGCCTCCTTCCACTTCTGCTTCATCGAGCTCTTCTTCACTTGCTGACTCCAGCTCATTCTGCTCAGTAAGGAAAAGAACTCGGCGGTTCGGACACTGGGCTTGGAAGTGTCCCCATCCTCTGCACTTGTGACATTGAATGTCACGTGCTCTCCCTGGAGTACTATTTGAAGACTGACTGGGCTGCACGGTTCGATTTGGATTGCCTCTGTTTGGTGCAGGTGAATTGTACTCAGGTCTACAGCTCGGCTGCGGTGTAGACTGGTCAAAGCGGCGAACGGGCTAGGACTGCTGGTCTTGATGATGTGTAGGGGCTGTTCTAGGTGTGGAAGACTCGCCTCGACCCCACTGTGTCTGTGTTGGCGTCGACTGTGATGGTCTCCTACGGCCATCTCTGAGCTGCCGCTCTACTATTGAGGCATAATGGACCATGGCCTCAATACTGGTGAAGTCCCTCAACTCGACTTCACAGGCGATGTCTGGATTCATTTCCTCAATGTATCGGTTAATTATGGCAACCAACGTCTCTTCTTTCCCAACTCGATTAAGGGCTGTCTCGAGTACCTTATGATACTCCTCTATGGAACGTGTACCCTGTCTGATTCGGTTCAGTTTCTTCTCGAGGTCACGCTCATAATGTACCAGAATGAAGCGTCCTCTCATGACGTCCTTCATTTCATGCCACGAATCAATAGGCGGGTGGCGCTCTCAGCGTCGCCGGTTCTGCTGGAACTCCCACCAGGTGGTTGTATATCCTCTGAACTCTAATGAGGCTAACTGGACCTTCTTCTGCTCAGGAAAATCATAGCAGTCGAAAATCTTGTCAACCTTTCTCTCCCAGTCGAGATAAAGGTCTGGATCATGTAATCCCTCAAACTCAGGGATGCTTGTCTTAATGTTATTCAACAAGCTATCAGGATCCGCACATCGGGCTGCATGTCGGTAGTAAGGCTGACATGGTCGGTCACGCCTCTGAAATGGATCATACTCATCCTCAAATCCCTCTGCAAAATCACCAAAAGCTTCTGTAGCATCTCGATCATATGGGTCGTTAAACTGCACCGGAGGCTGGTGATGCTGAGCTTGTGGTGCTCTAGCATTTGCTCTGGCTGGCTCGACTACAACAACTTCTGACTGATGAGCTGCTGCTGGTTGTCGGTCTGCTCCTTCTGGCTGGACAGGTTGGGCTTGAACTGGTGGTGGTGCAGGAATTCGAGCAGCAATAAGCTCGAGTTGTGCCATCACTTTGGCCAATGAACTATCCAGCTTGTGCTCCAGCTCTTGATGGTGGTACTGGGCATCCCACGGCTGTGGCATTGATGAAGTCGCGTCTGTAGGAGTACTAAGCGATGCGGGTGCCTTATCATTCATCTTGTTATATCCATCTCTGGATTCCATTAGTACCTGCAAAACAAATAAAACAAAGAAAACAAAAGAAAACAAAAGAACAAGACCTCACTTTTTTTTTAACTCTCGTGTATACCACTCAACTCTGGACTTCAAATCCTCGGTAGAACTAATGCTAGCTCATCCAACTCTAGTCAAGAGCTCAAACGTGACTTCCAAAGTACCACGGGTATCCAAAACACCACGAGATAAGCTGCAATAGGTATAGGTCGGCTGTATGGATGAATAGGTAAAGAATTTTGAAGAAACCGAAAAACTAGAGAATATTTACTGGGCAGTTTCACCTAGACGATGATAGAATTTGACCAAAAGTACAATTATGTCATGGCATTAGCCATGACTTTTGATCAGCACGTCGGTCCGCTTTCGGAATGGTATTATGCACGAAAATCAGAGTTCTGGTGCAAATTTGGCAGAAAATCGATTTTTGGTTGCGGAGTGATCGGTGGATGAATTTTCAGTGGAAGAGTGTGGGAGGCAAAGGCGAGAATAAAGCTGGAATATTGGTGGATATGTGCTGAATTATGGAGCTAGATTGTACCAAGTGTGAATACGAGCTCAACAAAGAAACAAAAAATCAAAACCAACTAGGAAAGAAACCCCAAATCAACTAGGAAAGTACCAAAACCAATCCTAATTCAACTAGGACACAAAATTCGATCCTCCCCTTATATTAAACACAATGTGAATGAAAATTATGACTCCCAAACAAGACGATACCAGCTGCAATATGGTTCCCAATCGCTATTCGACGAAGAACGGTAATTGCGACACAAATACGAAGAAACAAGAACAACGACTATCCAAACTAAACAATGCTCAACAAGACCAATCAAGAAAATCAAGAATTATCAAGAAACAATGCAAGATTAAATGGTAACACAATAGGGCTCGATCAACTCTTTTCTTTTTTTTTTCTTTTTTTTTTTGAATTTTCTGTTCTCTTTTTTTTATACGATTTTTTTTTTAAAAAATGATCGACTCTCCTTTTGCCCCTACTGTGTCACACGAATTTGGATTGAACCACGACCAACTGAAGTTGACGTGTCTCTGATACCAAAATTTATGATACGACCAAAAATAAAGGCGGAAGCAAAGAATCGAACAACGCCAACTATGTATATGATTCAACCCAACAATAAACTAAACAATACTAAATTGAGAACCCCAATAATCTGTATAAAACTAATAAAAACTCGAATTTAACAAGAATTAACACAAAACGACTCAAATAACCCGAAAACCCCTAAATAAAGACTCGAACAGAAACCTATGCCAACGACCTCGGATTAAGCTCAAATTTTAACACAAGTCACAATCTGTAGAGATGCCAAACATATCAAAAAATCAGCTCAAACAAACGTGAAGGTTGGGAGATCGAATGGTGGGAATTTCAGGGCCCGATTGAGGGTTTTTAGACCTAAATCGACAAATCTGGGTTTCGATCTGAAGTGGGACGATTTTGAGGGTGTTGATGATGGTATGGGAAATGTTATCGACATGGGTGGTGGCTGTGGTTATGGTGGAAGGATCGGTGATGAAGAAAAATGAGAAGGATAGGTGAATCTTACCCGAAACGAACCCCGAATCGACGAGAACTCGGAACGCGCCTATGGAGCAATCTTCAATGGCTTGATTAACCCATACACTACTGGATGCACAAACGAATCAATTGATTTCAAGATTGAATTCGCCAGAAACAAACTCTACCAAAGAACTATTGATTTTGGAGACAAGTTGAAAAGCTTTGCGCTGTTTTTTTCATTCAAAACGTGTCTGCCTCTCAATAGGAACGAAAATCCCTAAATAATAAACCTAAGGAATGAAAATTAAAGTGTCTTGGGCCTAGAATTCGAACTGGGCTAATTAAAACTACTACTGGGTCCAATATCACTTAAACAGATTGTGATAATTGGGTATGCTAAATAAATAAAACCACAACTGAAATAATAGACTGGAAATAAATAAATGAACTAATTAAATCAGCTAGGAATGACTTTTCCATGGCTTCAATCGAGCTCCTCGATGCTTAAAATAGTCACCAACTTGGACTGCTTAAAATCAGTTCCATCATCTTCCAACTTCTTTCCAACATAGCACTGGAAGTAACCTTGTAGCTTCTTGGCTCTTAATCTCGTCACTGGACCTCTCAGCTGCAACTCTGGATTCAAATCCTCAGTGCTTGTCTCGATCTCATCAGTAAACCTATACTTTTTCTAAAAGTTTGAGCTAATGGGCTCTAGAAGTATGTTAGGACAAATGAGATATCCAATAGAACATTTTCGCCCTGCCTGATTGATCTCTGTGCAAAGAAAGTAAAGAAAGTTATTGAGCTCTCAAGCATGATTTATTCATGATAAGATTGTTAAGTACAATTTATGCTAGCATGAGATGTTAGAATTGCTTTAATTGCAATCGATGTTTATACGCATCTATTCTTCCTCGTATTTGAGTGTTGGATTTTGCTAAGTCTATAGTACTTAGGGTTGCCTTTTATAAGTTAGAAAATCCCTTATAGGCCAAGATCCTGTTCAGTTAAGAATTAACCTAGATGATTGCTCTAGGTTTGATAATTCAAGTAAGTTAAGTAAAGAAAGATAAGTTTAAGTTAAGAAAGCCAAGAAGAACATAGTCTTGCTATAACCAGGACTCGAGCTCAGAAGTTGTGATCTTTGATCATTTACATTGAGTCACTGCTGTGTTAATTCCCTCGCAAACTCGTTGGGATGTTTGAGATAACCCCTCTTCTATCCTACAACATGCCCGAGAGTACAGTTGACATCAGGTTTGAGCCAAGATTGGGCCCAAAAAGAAAAGAAAAGATTTTACGGGTATGGAGAGGGCTTTTGCATTTTACTCTCTATATTCCGTCATTTGATTATTGGATATTCTCAAAGTTGTTGAAGAGTTTTTGCAAAATCCCACTGAGTACATTAGTGTTCACACCCTCCTTTTCAAATATTTTCAGGTTGAGATGCTGAGGTCATTGGTGGCTATGGATGTGGGTTGGCTGCCAAGTTTTTGCTGTTGTTTAAGTATTTACAAATCCCACTATAATTCTGCTACTCCGATATATATGTTATCTAAATTCCGAACATATTCTCTATTTCAATTTCTATGAACAAAATGTCCCAAAATGATCTCATTAATATAATGATGCATATCTAGCTGTATTTCCCTCATATGTTGGTGTCTGTTTAATTGATTAATCTCCGAATGAGCATGCATATTCATTTTAGTTGAAGCCCTTGCTATTCCTATTCTTCAATCAAATTTCCTTCGTAGTCAAGTAACACTGTTTAATTCAAAATAATCCCTTAATAACACCCCGTCCCCATTCATTAATCTCTATCTCAGGACCGGGCTGTTACAGATTTTAAATGTCAACTATAATTATTCTATGATATCTATTTCAATTTTGGGAGTTGGAGAATTTTCTTAATTAAACATCTTTTTATTACTATTATTATTATTGACAATAAATTTTAAAGAAGTACTACAAATTCAGTCGCTAAATAATTGTCAAATTCAGTCACCAGAAAAAAATATTAAACAAAATTAACGACGGAAAAATTTTGCCGCAAAAAAAAAAGGCGCATGCGTGTGGCCGAGCACGCACCACATATCATTCCGACATTTGCAGCTCATGAGTTTTGAACTCATGAACCTCCCAGAAATGCAGAGCTCTATCCCTTGCAGCTGAACTAAATAGGCTAATCTATATTTATGTTTATATTTAGATATAATATATATATATATATATATATATACGAAACTGTTATCCTCATTTATTTAAATATCTATTAAAATCATTTAATGTTGCAAATTAAAAAATAATTATATGTAGTACCCAGGACTCTAATTATTCAATGATCATCTTGATATATATATAGGTGTATATATATATATAAAAATTATATATATATTTAATTTCATGTCAATTACATTTATTTATAAATATGCTTCCACGCATGGAATAAGGATAAACCAAAGAAATAAATATTCAAGATTAATTTGAATAAATATATATATTAAAATTTGGTCTAAAGCTTTCACTACATGTATTTAGTTTTGAAATACACGTGTCCTATGATAATATATATAGGTGGATAGGAGTTAAGGTATCCATGTGTATTTCTATAATTATAATAATTAATTTGATAAGTATTAGATGTCTTTGTAATGAGAGGCTTGAGCATTTACATCTATTTTTTATCAACTAAGGGAAATATATACACTAAAGCCGTAAATCCTCATAAATTAAGGAAAATTTGTTGTTAAAGAAGGTTAGTATTTCAATATTTTGTTTATCTATGTATTTTGAGAGTTGGATTTAAGTTAATAATTATTTGTTCGAATAAGTAAAATATATAATAATATCATGATTTGTTTTGGAATAAATGAAATATATGTGAATGGATGAATTTATAACTAATTTGTGTCTAGGGATATATATCATAATTGCTAATAAAATTTAAATAGGGAACTTTAATTCATTATAATTGCTTTGAAAATATTGGCGAAATGATGGTTGTAATATTTCAGTTTCTTTTGAATGTTTTTGAGTAATTTAAAAGCTTAGAATATTTGTATTGTTTGATATTTCATTAGTAGGAATTTAAGTTAATTCTAAAGTGAGTTTTATTAGTATAATATGGCATCAATATATGGAATACATGAACTTGGAATAAAATTAATATTCATTCTATGCTCACAATCGAAATATGTTTAAGGAAATGAATGAATTTTTAGCATTGGGTTCAAAAGTTGGTTAATTAGAATCTATTTGAATAAATGAAATAATAATTGATTCTTATTTAGGAAATGGTGTTTATGGAAACAAATTCAGAAGTGAGATTTGTTATAATTGAACTTCATAAAGGATGAATTGAATTAAAGTTAAAATAGATATTTTTATTAAGAAAGAAATAATTGTATAAATAATAGTTAGTTACTGTTGTTTTATTTAATAACCTGTATATTAATATTATAATATATTTTGCATAGACTTTATTGAGAAAGTGCTTGGTCTAGGATTTCAGATAGCATAAGCTGCAGATTCAAGGTAAGTAGAAATTCATCCTCAACTACAATGTATGAACATAGTATTATTTGATAATACATGTTTATTATTTATTATTGTGTATTGTATTTCTTTGCATTAAATATCTTGTATATGAGCACGAGCATATGCATGCATGTCATGTAGATATTGTCGAGGTTGCATGCATGAAATGGTTTTGAGAGAGAGAAAATGTTTTGTTTGGGATTGGTCACCACCAGTCCGTGTTGTGCTGTGTTGATATTTGTGCCTCGAGTGGGATGACTTCCATGTGGGATCAAAGGGAACAGGCAGGGGGCGTGTCCCTTGGGGTCTAGGGAGGATGGTCCACTTCGACTGCACCTTTGAGGTGATGAGTGGCTGATGTGGGATGACTTTCATGTGGGATCAAAGGGAACAGGCAGGGGGCGTGTCCCTTGGGGTCTAGGAAGGATGAGCCACATGAGTGCACTAATCACATTCTGGCCAAGTGATATTGAATATATTATGAGTTCATGACTCATATTGGTGTATGGTGAAGGGAGCCAAGTTCCTAAACGTTGAAAATTCTTTTGAGATGGCATAAAAGTATGTTATTCACGAGCATTTCATGTTTGTGGTGGTGTTGTAACTTGCACGTGTTGTGACTGCCAATGAACATGCATGTGCATGATTTCTGCTTACTGAGCTTTAGCTCATGTAGTTCATGCATTGTAGGTGAAAGTGATAACGTGTGGTGCATTAATGCATGAATGTTTAAAGCTCTGACAAGTCCTGAGAAGTGTATACATGGATGACGACCTGTGAGGAGGGCAAAGGCTTATTTTATTATATTTTTCCGCTTAGATGTTATAGGTTTGTATTCAAATTTATCTAGATATTCTTAGAATATTTCGACAAAGAAAGTAATAATTTCTTTACGCTCTTTAGTAAAATATATTTTATAATTATCGATCATCTTAGTGCACCACATGTTAAGCTAAATTTTTAATATTTAACACTTTTTAATAGAAAAGTACATACTTATATTTCACAAAGAGACAACTCACTCGTATTTTTACATTACTTTATATTTTACATTTATTTTATTGGGCCCGGTGTTACATTATATTAAATTATTTATTTAATATTAGATTATTTTAATTAATTTTTTCAAATATTATATATTAAGAATTAATAATATTTATAAAAACAAAATTAAAGTGATAAAAATTATAAAAACAAAAAATTATTAAATAGATGTTTTAATTTAATTATATTCACAAAAATATTATAACATTATATAAATATTAAAAAGATATTAAAAATTAAAAAAATTAAAAAATCTGAAAAAATTAAATGAATAAAATAAATTAAAAAATTTAAAATATTGAAAATACTAGTTTTAAATTTGTCTTTAATTCTTAATTGGGAAATAAAAAAATAAAAAAATTAAAACTTTATAAAAATCAGAATTAAATTTAGCGACGGAAAATTTCATCGCTAAAAATTTTAAAAAATTAAAAATTAAAGAATTAATTTTTAACGACGGATTTTTCCGTCTCTAACTTAGCGATGAAAAAATCTATCGTTAGTCCATCGTTAATATACAAAAATAAGATTAGAAATATTAAATTCAATGTTTAATGACGGATTTTTCGTCGCTAACCTAATGACGGAAAAATCCATCGTTAAAAGTCTCAATTACAAACCGTCGTTAATCTATCGGTGTTTTAGTGACGGAATAAAATCCGGCGTTAAATAGTGTTTTTCTCGTAGTGAAGGAAAATAATAAAAATAAAGGAAGAATTCTTTTTTTTTTGACAAAGTAAAGGAAAATAAAATTATGACCATAATCATGCCATACCTTTTAAAATTATTGGGTTTTCTAAATCATATATCCCAAATTAAAGTAAAACTATCATAAATCTGTAATGTCCCACATCGGTGGGAGAATGAAAGTTGAATAAGTATATAAGTTAGGGGTGGGGAAATATACCGAAATATCGAAATACCGCACTTATCGTACTGAAAAATTACTGAAAATACTGATTTTTTTGGTATATCGAGATTTTCGGTACGGTATGATACCGTACCATGAATTTTCAGTAAGGTAATGGTATGAACTTTTAAAAATTACGGTATACCGCGGTATATCAAGATTTTGATATACTGTGAATTTTCGGTATATATTGGTATTTCGGCATATATACCGAAATACCGGTATATACCGAAATTCCATAATATACTGGTATGCAGATGGTATATTGATGTCTCGGTATGGTATGATATATCGATATACCGATACATACCGTCTTTTTTTAGAAAAAAATCACATCTATAATTCAATGTTGTAATTATAATATTGCAACATATATTTAAAATTTAGATTTATAAATATAAAAGAAAGAAAAAAGAAATACAATGTAATAAAATAATATTTAGTAAGTTTTTTATAAAAATTTAGCAAAAATAAAATATTTGAAAATTAATATATATATATATATAAATATATATGAGATATAAGAAAAACACTTCGCTATTTATATATTGATTTTTGAATGACTCATATTGAAAAATAATAAACTAATATGAATGAACTACTTAACTATTGTGGATTACAATTATGAGTAAAATAATTAATAAGGAAAAATAAAATAAAATAAAATAAGAAATAGTTAGTCATATAATTATCTTTGAATTCATTTGATTGTACAATATTGTAACAGTTATTTAAAATTTGGATTTATAATTATAACTCAAATATCTAATCAAATATATCAAAGATTCAAAATGAGAAAGAATAATACAATGCAATAATATAATATTTAATAATTTTATCATAAAAAAAACTTTAATATTTATATAATGACTTTTGAACATGACTAATGAAAAATAATAAACTAATATGAGGAATTATATAATTATCTAACAAGATTACAATTATGAGTATAATTAAAAATAAAATGAATAAATAGAAAATCAATATACGAATATGAGCATGACTAATGTACGTATATATGAATGATAAATAATTTATATATATATATATATTTGTGATGATGATGAAAATACAAAAACTGAAGTATTTAATCAAATATATATATATATATATTAGAAATTGAAATACAATGCAATAATACAGGATGTTCCATTGAAAAGTTGAATCAAAACTTAGTCCCGGTGGGATGGCCTAGTGGTGGAGTGAGGTTGCTTGGAGATCAAAAGTCACGAGTTCGAATCTCCTCAATACCACAGGTCGGGTGTGTGAGTGAAAAAAAAAAAAGTTGAATAAAAACTTACTAATCTAAAATTAAGCTAAGCTTAGATAAATGACACTTTCCGTTGAAAATTTAAATGTTAATCTTGATTATATTTGATTATTCTATACTATAATATACAAATATTAAGTATATCTAAAAATTACTGAGATCTATGTATATAAATGATGAAATAAAACTTAATTTATTTGTCCATTAATTAACTATTAACTCTATTGCATAAAAAATTATAAACTATATAAAATTATATTTATATCTATATCTAAAAAATTAATCATCATGTAATACTAATAATTAAATCTTTATTAAATAAATTCAATACAAATTAGTGAATATTTAATTTAATAAATCATTATCAAGAATTGCTTATATAAAAAATCTCATTATATAAGTTTCATCTAAAGTGAATAACTCTCATCATCAAGACTATATTTGATTCTTCTATACTATAACAAAATTTGTAACACAATTTTTTGTATTTAATTTGGTAAAACACAAAACAGTGTACAATAAAATGATTTTCGGATCAAAATGTAATTTTACGAATCCAATCTCTATTTTCCTCTGATTCTTCTCTTTAAAACATGATCTTCAAATGGTCTTCGAAGCTTTCGGGGAAGATTTGTATCCTCGATCTTCTTTGACTTGGTATTTGGTCTTGATAACGTTAATTCGGAGGGTCGACACCTTGTTTCCGAATCAAACGCCAATTTAGGAATGAATTTGATGAAGAACGCCTTTGATTGCCTTGCTTATGGATCAAACGCCGTCTTCGGGATGAAATTGGTGAAGAACACCTTGAATATTTGAGAGAATTTCATTTATGGAATTTCTTCTCAAATTCTTGAACTCTTCAAATGTCTTCTGGTGTGTTTTTCAATTGATATAGAAGCCCCTATTTATAGTTGTAAGGAGAGAGATTTAGAGCTGATGTGGCACTATCTCATTGGCTGTTGGAAATTGATACATATATTTTGAAAGATATTTACTTGTTGCCAAAGACTCTTGATGTTTATCATATAAAAATATCTTTATTATTTAAATATTTTATTTAATTTTGGATTTGATATGATTCCAAAACTAAATAAATATATAAAAATCAATAAAAATATTATATATAATATTTGATTTTTCACTATCTACAAATGCCCCCTCGAGACTTGTTCATGGACGACTTGTCGTTTGAAATAAATGAGTCTCGAAAACTAATTAGATAGTTTAAACTCGTATCATGGAGTTTTGAATTTGAATTTATTAGATAGTTTATACTTTTATCAAGGAGTTCTTGAAATTAAACTTGTGAATAGTTTATACTCATATTCAAGAGTTTTTCAATTTGAATTTATTAGATAGTTTATACTCGTATCAAGGAGCCTTCAATTTGAATTTGAATTTAGATAGTTATGCTCGTATCAGGGAGCGTTCCATATTTTTGACTTGGATAGTTTATACTCGTATCATGGAGCTTTTTTGAACTTGGCTAGTTTATGCTCATATCGAGGAGCCTTCAAGTTGAATTTGGACTTTGTAGACATTTTATACTTGTGTCCATGAGTACTTGAATTTGTAGACCTTTTATACTCGTGTTAATGAGTCTTGAATTTAAATTTGTAGACATTTTATACTCGTGTCAAAGAATCTTGGATTTAAATTTGACTTTGTAGACATTTTATACTCATGTCAAGGAGTCTCGGTATTTCTTGAAGAGTTTAGATAGTTTTAGCTCTTATATAGGAGTTTTGGAAGATAGTTTAGGCACTTATCAAGGAGCATTGGAATATTTCTTGAAGACTTTAGATAGTTTAATCTCTTATCAAGGAGCTTTCGAAGATAGTTTAGGCTCTTATCAAGGAGTTTTGTAAGATAGTTTAGGCTCTTATCAAGGAGCATTGACTCTTTTCTTTTCATAGATTGTGACATATATTGAAAGACTTGAATAGGCCCATGGTGAGATTTGTAGCCGTTTCATCATCATCATCATCATCATCATCATCATCATCATCTTCTTCTTCTTCTTCTTCTTCTTCTTCTTCTTCTTCTTCTTTACTTGAAGATTCCTCAAAAGGTTTGCCCCCATCATTTATTTCTAGCTCTTCTTCAAAGTTGTGATGCTTTTGCATCGACATTTCTTGAACTTCATTTGCGGCCATGCTTAACTCCATATCGTAAGCTCTAGTGGCCAATTCCTCGAAGGTCTTTGGTTGAATCTCTTTCAAAATATATCGAAGACCTCAACACATGTCTTGGATGCACATTTCAATTGCTGAAGTTTCTGATAATTGGTCTTTGCAATTCAGGCTCAAGTTTCTCCAACGGTTGATGTAGTCGATGACGAACTCTTCTTTTTGTTGGTTTGTATTTATGAGTTCAACCAAGTTACCTGTCCTTCGAGTACTATAGAAGCGGTCAATGAATTCTTTCTCCAGTTGCCCCCAACTATCAATTGAATTTGGCTCCAAATCGGTATACCAATCAAACGCGTTGTCTTTTAAAGAATGAACGAATTGCTTCACCAAATGATCTTTGTATGTCCCAGCATCATTACAGGTCTCTACAAAGTGAGCCGCATATTGTCTTGGATTTCATCTGCCATCAAATTGTTGAAACTTTGGCGGCTGGTAGCCATCTGGCATCATTAAGTTGTCAATTCTTGGAGTATATGGTTTGTTCTAAGTCCAGAGTGATTTAAAGCTCTCTATAGACTTGTCCTTGATTGTTTTCAGTATTAAATCTTTGAGTTGATCGACTTTTATTGAGCCATCAGACGATATTTCAATTTCTTTAGCTGTAGATTTTTCATTTTTGTTGGCATATAGCTTTGTAGATATCTCAACTTCAGTATTTTCATTCGCTTGCTCGCCACCAAAATCAACAATCCTTTCTTTGTTCAGCTTCAAGATTTGAGCATCCCGCTCTTGTATCCGCTTGGCAAGTCCTTCGGCAAGCTTCGTCAAATTTACAATTTGCTCTTCCAGAATCGTAGACATCTTGATGCTTGAGAAAATTGGTGAAGAGAAGAGATGAGACCTAAACTGAACTTGGAACTCTGCTGACGATCTTGTGCCTATTTTGTATACGTGTGCATGTGACTACAGTTTTTCTCACTCACCTCAATCCATGTAGGACCACAGCATAATTTGGATGATCTTTAGAGAAGGCGCCACGTCATCGATCCGTGCTACTAAGGAGTCTGTTAGATGCAACTAGCAGCAGCCGTTGATTCAATTCTTAGTTTGTATTCAAATAATGTTAGTTGTAGATTAGATTATGTGTTTCTTTTGTGAGACAAAGTGAGCGGAGCTCCTTTGTATAAATAATACGATTTCATCATTTGTAAAGTTGAGTTTTTGATAAATAAACAACCGAAATTCTCTTTGCCCTTTCCTTCTTTTGTGGATTCTGATGCTCCTTGTTCTTCCCTTCCTGATGTTCATGTTTCATCTAGTCCTCCTTCTCTTTCTTCTAATTCCTCTCCTTCTTCCCATGTTTCTACTCTTCACTCCCCAGAACCAGCTGCAGTCTTAAGAAGAAGTACTAGACCTCATCGGCCTCCTGCCTACTTGCAAGATTTTGTATGCCTTTCAGTCCCACCTCATTCTTGTCTCTCTGACCTCTCTTATTCTCTCACTCCTCATATGTTTCCCTATTTAGTGTCTCCATACCTTTCTCCTACCTTCATGGCCTTTCTTACTCATGTTCAGAGTCTACAAGAACTTCGTAATTATTCTGAAGCCAGCAAATTCATTGAATGGCATGAGGCTATGCAGGCTGAGCTAGAAGCTTTAGACCGCAATAACACTTGGGAATTAACCACCCTTCCTCCCCGTAAACACACCATTGGATCTAAATGGGTTTATAAAGTCAAACTCAAGACTGATGGAACCGTTGAGCGTTTCAAAGCTCGACTGGTCGCCAAAGGGTTTAAGCAAGAACATAGGGTTGATTATCATGAAGTTTTCTCCCCGGTGGCTAAGCTTGTTACTGTTCGTGTTCTCATTGCTATTGCTACACAGAATGGTTGGCCTTTAGATCAAATCGATATTAATAATGCCTTTCTACATGGCACCCTATCTGATGAGATATATATGTCTCCTCCTCAAGGGTATCTCAAGGCTCAGCCTCATCAAGTATGTAAGCTTATTAAGAGCTTATATGGTCTCAAGCAAGCTTCCCAGGAATGGAATCTTGAACTCAATCGCCATCTTCTACACCTTGGTTTCCATCAGTCTGCCCACGATCATTATCTTTTCACCAAGGGGTCTGGTTCCTCTTTTGTTGTCGTTCTTATTTACGTCGATGACATCCTCATCACTGGGCCTGCTACTAATGAGATTTCTTCGTTAAAGGCTTCTCTTCATCAAGCATTCACCATCAAAGACCTCGGGTCTGCCCGTTATTTTTTAGGTGTGGAAATTGCGCGTGGTTCAAGCGGCACATATCTAAATCAACGCAAATATGTTCTTGACCTCATTGAATCAGCTGGCCTTTTGGGTTGTAAGCCTTCCACTACACCTCTGCCTTCTGGGATTCATTTATCCTCTGATTCCTCTTCTCTTTTGAGTCATCCAGACCAATATCGGCGGCTTGATGGGCGCCTCCTTTACCTTAATCTTACACGACCGGATATCTCCTATGCCGTGCAGCAACTAAGCCAATTCATGTCTCAGCCTCGTCAGTCCCATTGGGATGCCGCATTGCACGTGCTTCACTATCTTAAAGGTTGTCCATCTTCTGGTCTGTTCTTCTCTTCATCCTCTTCCTTTCACATCCGTGCGTATTGTGATGCGGATTGGGGGTCTTGTCCTGACTCTCGGCGATCACTCACTGGTTACTGCATCTTTCTCGGGGATTCACTTGTTTCCTGGCGTTGCAAGAAACAGGAAACCATTGCCATGTCTACCGCAGAGGCCGAGTATCGCAGTCTCAGTTCCAC
Organism: Perilla frutescens; assembly: GCA_026008535.1. Taxonomy (NCBI): domain Eukaryota; kingdom Viridiplantae; phylum Streptophyta; class Magnoliopsida; order Lamiales; family Lamiaceae; genus Perilla; species Perilla frutescens. Next base: position 12,314,509 of record BRKX01000004.1, read on the forward strand.
TGTTCGAGAGCTGCTGTGGATCTCCTATCTCTTAGCTGACTTTCATATTGCTCTATCTCTTCCTATCTCTCTTCATTGCGATAACCAAGCCGCGGTTCACATCACCAAGAATCAAGTATTTCATGAGCGTACTAAACATCTCGATCTTGATTGTCATTTTGCGCGTGAACACTTTACCAAAGGGTTTTTTTCCCCATTTACGTGTCTTCTCAGCTCCAACTTGCTGATTTGTTTACCAAGGCCCTTCCTGCCCCTCGGTTTCGCTTTCTTCTATCCAAGATGAGTTTTTCTGATTTACATGCGGCTCATCTTGCGGGGGGTGTTGACGATCTTGTACCTATTTTGTGTACGTGTGCATGTGACTACAGTTTTTCTCACTCACCTCAATCCATGCAGGACCACAGCATAATTTGGATGATCTTTAGAGAAGGCGCCACGTCATCGATCCGTGCTACTAAGGAGTCTGTTAGATGCAAGTAGCAGCAACCATTGATTCAATTCTTAGTTTGTATTCAAATAATGTTAGCCGTAGATTAGATTGTGTGTTTCTTTTGTGAGACAAAGTGAGCGGAGCTCCTTTGTATAAATAATACGATTTCATCATTTGTAAAGTTGAGTTTTTGATAAATAAACAACCGAAATTCTCTTTTCTCTCTGATATGCATTTACATGCTTAATTTCTACAAACTCTTTGCCTCCAATGTTTTCCTCTTCATTAAATTTGTTTTAATCATGCTTCCGTCCACCGTTGGCCGGCCGCCTTCCGACAATATTCCTCAGTCCGATCACTCCTCATGAGGGTTGGATTCAAACTCCCCTAATAATTCCTCATGAATATTAGGTAAAAATCCTATCCATGATGAACTGTCGCTCAACCCTAATTCGTCTCCTACTCCCTCGCCGGCCATGCATGGCAAATCCTACGCATCTGCGGTATCTAATTTCTCTCAAGATTCGTTCCCTGATGTTTTTACAACGTTATTGTCCAGAATTCATCCTGTAAAGCGCGGCGAGTTTTCATCAATTTCAATTCCTGAAGATTTATATCAATCGTAATTAGGGTTGTTCCAATTCTCTTTAATCGGTCTCCTTGTTATGCTTAAGGGCGAACGTCCATTGTCGGCCTTTCATCTGAAAGAGAAACTGCAAAAAATCTGGGCACCCACCAGTGATTGGAAATTGATCTCCATTGGCAAAGGTTTCTTTACCTTGAAGTTTTCATGCGCGGCAGATCAACAAAAGGCTCGTCAATCTCAATCTTGGAGCTTGAGGCCGGGATTTTTACGTATTCGGGACTAGGTTCCGGATTTTACGCCCTATAAGGTTAAATCAACTCTCGCGCAGGTGTGGGTTCGTTTGTATAATTTACCCATTGAATATTGGCATCCCGAGGTTCTCATCGGTATTGCACGCTCTGTGGACAATCCGCTTAAAATTGATGGTAATTCGATGCATGGTGTAGTCGGTCACTTTGCGCGTCTGCTTATCGAAGTAGACATGTCTCAGATTGCAAGTTTCTGTTATGATCGACCGTGGAGAGGCTTCTTTTTTTATGGATTTACATTATGAAAATCTCCCTCTTTTTTGTAATGTTTGTCAGATGGTAGTTCACTCTTCGAGCAAGTGTAGACGGCAGAAAGATCATCAAGAAAGAGAGTTGGGAAATTCTCAAGTTGGTGGGGTGATGCCGGAGGAGATTGGCGTTAAGACTGGTGAGAACGGATCTCTTGGAGTCAAGAATCGGGATTCTATGCACACTGCGCTCCTTATGGTACTGCCAAGAAATCGACTTTGTCTACTAAAAAATGGGTCGCGAAATCTTTCGGTTCCTCGAAGGATGCTAATAAAACTGTCGAGAAGTCTGCCTGCGAAGTTCCTGTTAGTAATCCTTTTGATGTTTTAAAGGAAATCACTACTCTGGTGCAGGAATCTGATTCTGTTATTCAGAATCAAGCTTCGATTATTTCTAATCAAGATGGTACGAAGGAGGCACAGGAATTTGTCAATGATCCTGATGGCGGTAATGCCCCTGTTCAGATCGATGGTGATAATGATCAACTGGAGCAAGCTCATAAGTTTGTTGACTGGGATAATGGTGGCCAAGAAAATCAAGAATTTGATTCTCGTGAACAGGTGCTATCTCATGGGTCTGATTCTGGCCATGAGGATGATCCTTCAGTTGATGATGCAATAACACCGATGCCATTAAATCGTACCTATGCTAAACGTATAATTCCTCCTGTGGAGAAATTAAGGCGCTCTGGTCGTTTAAATCACAAGACAAATGTGGAGGATATTGTGGAGAATTTGGCTCCATATGTGGTTAAGAAACTGGACTCTCGGGCCTTGCAGAACATGAAACGTGTTGCAATTTTAAAGGAGTCGGCTGCAAACACAAGTGATGATCCTCATTTGTGTACTGATAAAACATCTTCATGAATGTTTTGACGTGGAATATTTGCGGGATTGGCACAGAGGTGTCCCGCAATATTTTGCGTAATCATATTCAGGTTTTTAAACCTGAAGTGCTTAGAATTATAGAACCGCGTGTTAAGTTTGATAAAATTTCTCGTTCATATTGGAAGTCTATAAATATAGTGCCAATATTCCAAAATGATCGCGGTCGACAATGTTCGAATATTTGGATATTTGTTGGTCTCAATATCGAAGCTTCTATTATGATTTCTTCCGATCAATATGTTATGATTAAGATTAAATTTCAAGATTTTTCTGCCATGATTGCAGTGGTGCATGGGTAGTCTTCCTACGTGCAACGACGCCATTTGTGGGATGATTTGAGTATTCTCTCGGGTAGCTTTTTGATTCTGGGGGATTTTAATGCGATTAGAGGATCCCATGAAAGGAAAGGAAAGTCAAAGCCTTCGCAGCAATCGTGTCTTGATTTTAATAATTTTATTGGAGAGTTGGGTGTTTCAGAGGTGGATTGTAATGGCTTGTTTTATTCTTGGTCTCGTAGACGGTTCTTTTCTGAGCTCACGGAAAGTAAAATTGATCGAGCTTTGATTTCTGATAATTTTCTTAATGCATGGTCTTCGGTTTCTGCGACTTTGATCCCTCGTCTTTGTTCTGATCATTCACCTCTTGTGGTGGTTTGTAAGCGGTCTGTTTCGGGTCCTCAACCTTTTCAATTCTGGAACATGTGGGCAAATCATGACTCTATTTTGGAATTGGTTAGTAACTCTTGGGGTCAAGGAGTGGATGCATAGAGTCATATTCAGCGGGTCATGTCCAAGCTCAAGAGACTCAAAGGTGAATTAAAACAATGGAATGCAACGATTTTTGGTAATTTTAATTCAAAAATTGGCGAGCTTCAATCAGGGTTATCGGAGGTGCAGCAAGAAATCTCATTGCATGGATATACGGACGCTAGGCTTGATGATGAGATTGGCATTCAAGCGGAGATTAATGGTCTTCTTCTTATCAAATCGTCCCACATGCAACAACAAAGTCAAATTGAATGGTTGAACGATGGAGATAGAAACACAAAATTTTTCCATGATGCATTGCGAAGACGTCGGGCGAAGGTCGTGATTGATGCTCTTTCTATTGATGGGGAGATTGTGCAAGATTCTAATAGAATTTGTAACACCTCGGTCCCAAGATAGGGATTAATGAATGGGGACGGGGTGTTATTAAGGGATTAACGAATAAAAATGTGAGATTAACAAAGAGGGTTCACAAATAAAGATATACTTTCAAAGAATAGACGATGATACTCGGGTTTACTTGATTAAAAAGGAAACATGCTTTAGAGAAATAAAACGGCTAACTAATCAGATACCAACAAGCATAGACCCATTTATAGGTCAAAGCGAATAAACAGATATCAACGTGAATAAGCCTCTTCATAGGCGAAAGGAAAATATACTCGAGAAGCGGAAATAAAACTTAATATGCATCTTTATATAGATAACCATGACTAGAGAATATTCTTAGAATCTCGTTAAACATAATAGAACTTGAATGAAATTAGAAAGAGTGTATCAGAGTAGCATAACACATAATGGGATTTCAAAAGAACTTAGATAATAGCAAAACAATCTTGGCAGTCAACCCACATCTACAGCCACCAACATCCCCAGCATCTCAACCTGAAAACATTTGAAAAAGAGGGGGCATTAGCACTAATGTACTCAATGGGTTTTCACAAAAACACTTTAATAACTTCAAGATATCCAATAATTAACTGACGGTATATGGAGAGCAAAACGCAAAAGCCCTCTCCATATCCGTAAAACCTTTTTTTTCTTTTGGGCCCATCCTAGCTCAAACCTGATATCAACTGCACCCTTAGGCATGCCATAGGATAGAAGAGGGATTACCTCAAATTTCCAAACGAGTTTGCGAGGGAATTAACCCAGCAGTGACTCACTTAAAAGTTCATAGATCCTCTGAGCTCAATTCCTTCTTAAGCGAAATGCTAAGTTCCTTCCTTCCTTAACTTTGCTAGCAAAATCAATCCTAGAACAACGTCTAGGGGCTAATCCTTTAATAGAGCATGATCTCAGCCTATATGGTATTTAATACTACCCTAATAAGGCAATCCTTAATCCTTAACTATACAAGCTTTAACAAGGCATCAACATTCAAATACAAGGAAATGAACGTACATAAATACGAATTGTAACTAAAGACAATTCTTAACTATCTCATGCTAAGCATAAACAACACTTAAACAATCCTAAAATTCCTAAACATGATTGAGAACTCAATTAAAACATGATATCTTCCTTTCCTTCCTTCCTTATACAGAGATCAATCAGGCAGAGCAAAAATGCTTTATTGGATATCTCATTTACCCTATATGCTTCTAGAGCTTATTAGCTCAAAATTTAGATGAGTATAGATTTACCCACCTCGATCACGGAGCAGAAGATGAGGCAACGAGTTGATGATCCTTCTTTGAATTCCCACGAGGCTCACTTCCTCCTATAAAAGTCGAATTATCGACTTCGCGGCTTCCTTCGAAGAAATTAACCATCTAAAGCGATATCTAACTTGAAGACTAAAATCTAAGATTTAATTATAGATTGCACGACTTTACGACTTTATAAAGTTTGAGAAGAATTTATTCGAAGAAAATCACACCTTGATTACTCGAGTTCTAGACGGAAAACAACTTAAGAAGTGTACTCAAAATAACTCGGAGATAGCTTGAAAATCTTCTTAAATTAAACTTGGAAATAACTCGGGAAAAACACGACTCGAAAAGCTTGAAAAGCGGGTACGAGAATAGCTGGAAGAATCGGCATTGGACGACACGGAGGTGCCCCCACCGCGGCGCACTCCTACTCCAGCGGGCACCCCCCCTGCTGTGGCGCACCCTTGCACCCGCGGACAGGCCGTTGGCCGTGGGGGTGTTGTGCGGCGGCGCACCCTCCCTGCCCCGGCAGCTTCTCTCTACGCCCATTTCTGGGTAATCTTCATCTGGGTTCTTCAATGTTCGTCGATTCCTTCGACGAACGCAAAGAACATGAAGAACACTTATAAATCTTTTAAAAAAAACATGCTTCAATAATTTAAATTAACATGAAACGGCATGTTTTAACTTAACTTGATTCGTGAAGAAGACGGGATCGTCAGAAGAAAGACAGGCAAAGATTCCCTTTTTGGAATTACTTTTAACTATTCACTCAGACTGACAGATTTTACTCCCGAGCGTTTGATTGACCTCAAAATGGAAGATTAACATGAAACGGCATGCTTTAACTTAACTTGATTCGTGAAGAAGACGGGATCGTCAGAAGAAAGACAGGCAAAGATTCCCTTTTTGGAATTACTTTTAACTATTCACTCAGACTGACAGATTTTACTCCCGAGCGTTTGATTGACCTCAAAATGGAAATCCGTGAACGCCAACGGAATCCTTGAGTCATTTCCCATCAGAGGGGCCTAACAGAACTAGACTTGGATCAACAAGGAAGATTTCGTAAATTTCTCAAAACACGAACGCATGCAAAAGTTACTATTCATTCACATTTTAAATACGTTTTTCATCACCGGGAACTCAAATGACTTCAGAATTAAAATCCAAAAACACCGGCATACTCCTTGAGTTAAAACCTTTCTAACGAGATCACAAATAGCCATTACAGAATTAAGATCACATTTTCTGAAAAGACGATTTTCACAAAAACTGACCCCTAAAGTCGTGACTGACATCTGAACTAATTAATTACCATTAACAATCCTCTAAACCTTATTCAAAAATCTGGGGTGTTACATCCTACCCTCCTTAAAGAAATTTCGTCCCGAAATTTACTAACCATGATAAGCGATATCAGGGTATTTCTTGAGCAGCTCGGATTCAAGCTCCCAGGTTGCCTCCACTGAACCATGATGGTTCTAGATTACTTTCACAAGACTAATCTCCTTGTTCTTCAACTTCTGGATCTTTCGATCCACAATGGCCTGGGGCTTCTCTTCATATGTTAAGTCCTCATTCAAGACTATCTCTTCCTTGCTAATCATGTGCTTTGGATCAAACACGTACTTTCTCAACATTAAGACATGAAAGACATCATGAACGTCACTCAGGTTGGGTGGTAAGGCCAACCTGTAGGCTACTTCATTCACTTTCTCTAGAATTTCAAAAGGTCCAATAAATCTGGGCCTTAACTTGTTTCGTTTACCAAAACGAACCACTCCTCTGGAAGAAGATACCTTCAAGAACACCTTATCTCCAACGTCAAAACTGAGCTCCGTTCTTGTTGGTCCTGAGTGAGTCATATCAGTTTAGAGGGGGTGAATAAACTGATTAAAACTTTTGCTTCAATTGTGGAATAATAAGGGCCCTTGACTCACTTAGAAACTTATCTATGCACAGTTTGAATAAGTACTTTGGACAGCTTGAGTGCAGATTGTATGAGCTTGTGTACAGTTTAAAGATAAGCAATTAATCAAAACAGTACATCACACAAATGATTTATAGAGGTTCGAAGTCTCAAACTCCTACGTCCTCTCTTCCTTCCGCAGAAGGGAAACTTCACTATATAACTTGAGTTTCTTTACAAATTACACAATGAAGAATAGTTGGCTGAACCTGGTAACTGCTCGCTACCTCAGCGGGTCGACGGCTCACACTTGAAGTCCCTAACTGCTCGCTAGGAAGGTAGGTGCTATTGACGTCTTTACAAGGTTTTAGATCTCTTTCGATCTTCAAGAGGTTAGTTTTGAACAGGGGGTATCAACTGATGTGCTCCTTCAATTGAGTTGGATAGTTGATCATTGTATTGCTGAAACTGAGAAGGCTGCCCTGGCTAGTTTATCAACAGCTGGCTAAATGTTTTGACTCTTTGAATTCTTCTTCTCAGTTGGACTCTCGCAGTTTTTAGCAAATGCTGAACTTGAGCTATGTGGGAGGGAGAAAGAAAGCTCTGCTTGAATGAAGGCTTCAAGAATAAGTATTGCGAAAAGTCTCGGAGGCAAGAGTTGTTAAAAACTTTGATTCACTTGTCTTTTATAGAGGAGTGATTTTATGACCAATGAGTTCCATTGATCGATGGCTCTGTTGGTTCATCAATGGCAGATGGTCTTTATTGATCACTGGAGCTTTTGATTGAAGTAGCCATTGCTTTGTGATTGGTCCTAAATCCTCTATGTTTTAAGGGTGATTTTTAGTGTATATTGTGCTAGACTAACTACCAATTGGATATATTTTGTGGATAGATTTGTTCCTTGAGTTTGTGCAGGTAGTTAGTCTCAATTAAAGGAAAAGAGGTGCATTTTGCAAAGTTATGGATCGGTGGTAAGGACATACTACAGGAAGGACCATGCCGTATGGGCATACTGCAGGAGTTAACAAAGTCTGGGCGCAGTTCGTGGGCTTTAACAAATTCGGGCTGGGCCGATTGATGAGTTTTTGATATTTCCAGAAGGCCCAGACGTGAATTACAATCTGGAAACTAATTGGAGTCGGCTACAAGGAATTCTACAGCCTTAAGGACTCTTTTGGTCAACTTACCTTGTGTGGATATGTTTAGATTTTTATTTCCTAGTTTAGATAAGATTTTAATATTTGTTTCCTAGTTGGAGTAGAACTCTATTTTGGTAACTAGATATATTAGGATTTATTCTATATTCATCGACGTGAACAGTAGACGCAAGGCAGCAGGATCGGAATTCTATTCAGTTTTTATCTTTTTCTCCAAATCATCGTGTTCCCAGATTCTGTATGTTTTTACGCTCAAGTTTAATTATGCAATCCGGCTAAGGTTCGAGCATATCTTGGACGCGAATCAACGAAACTCTAGCGACTAACTGTGAGATCGAACTGCTCCATAATTCTTTTGAATGCATGTGTCTGCTATATCTCGTTTTTTATTGTTGTTAATTGTTTCGTGTTTTCTAAGTAGTTGCAAATATTTAGGAACGCGAGATTAATTAGTAGCCAATTAAACCGGCCATAAGTAAACGTGGTTTAAGTTTAATCTGTGGTAAAACGGTTCTTGAAACCAGGGGATTAGCAGTCTAATTTTATCCTTCCTGTGTCAGAGTTGGGTAGATTAGAATCGGGTTTCTCTAGATCACAAGGTTGTCGACTCATTAAAACCATAAGAGTGTCTCTTTACGTTTGTCAGTCGATTAGGGAATTAATCGGTGAAGTGTCTTCCTGGTTAACGATAAAATACGGAGAAATAAGGACGTGTCAGTAAGTGTCTTCGGCGTTCATAACTGGTTGCATGATTTATTTGAATTCATCTTTGCATCTGTGATCGGTTCGTTAGCTAGAGTGGAGTTATTTGCAGTCCGGGATATTTTCTTCATAATTATCAATTTCGTTTATTGCCTAATTATTTTACTTGATTTAGTTCTTTTATTTTGCTGTTCCAGTTAGTTCATAAATTTCGAATTTCCCTTGTTAAAGTTGGTTATACAGATTGGAAAATAAAAGTGAAACTCGCCGGTCCTTTGGGAGACGATCCTGCTCGCCGCTGTACTCTGCAGTAAGGGCATACCGACAGACCAGTCGGAACATTTTATTTTTGGTGTAAAACGACGCACCAAATTTTGGTGCCGTTGCCGGGGATCGGTTTCAAGCAGTGCTTACTTTTAATTTCCAATTTGTTATTTTACTTTTTTATTTTTCTTTCTTGTTTTTCTTTGGTGCATGACCCGTTCTTCTGCAGAAAAGGATTTGGGATATTATTCGGAGCCGGAGCGGACTTTGCACAAATTGAAGAAAGCTGCAAAGAAGTCTAAGAAGCTGTTTAAATCTGAACAGCAGGGTTCGAGTTCTCAGCAGCGACCCGAAATGGCTGACAACATGGAAGGTCGTGACAACCCGAATGATCGGAATAATGAAGACCCACCCGCGGCTCAAGGGCAGAATCGTGCTCTAGCCAATGTACCAGCAGAGGCACCCGCACCGTTGATTCGAGAGCTTGGTCGCCATCGAAACAATCGACCTATCTGTGTGGTGCTGCCAACCATTGCTCGAAATGCAGAGATCAGGCCGGCTTTTATCCAAGTTCTTCCTAAGTTCAGTGATGCACCAGGAGAGAGTGCACACACACACTTGGCCGAGTTTGATTGGGTCTGCTCCACTCTGCGGCCCCAAGGATTTACTGATGACAATCTGCGCTTGCTTACATTCTCTCATACATTGCATGGCCGAGCCAGAGAATGGTTATTTGATCTTCCCCCAGCTTCGATTTCCACCTGGGACGAGATGGAAGAGCAATTTCTTCGGAAATTTTTCCCAGAGACTCGAGCAGCAAACCTTCGCATGGCGATATCTAGCATCAAGCAGAAGCAAAACGAGAGTTTGGGAGAATATTGGTCGAGATTTCAGCAATTGTGCCGAAAGTGTCCAGATCATGGATTCACAGAGTTTCAATTATTCATCAGTTATTTCTATCGAGGCATGTCCACTTTCGATAGGAAAATTGTTGACGCTGCCAGTGGAGGTTCGCTTACAAATAAAACTCTTGCCGATGCCAAGCAGCTGATAATGGACATGGTATCTGGAGGGCAACAATATGATGATGAGGATGAAGGTCGCTACCGACCTGTGAAAAACATTGAGAGAGCCGAGTCATCCGAAGTGAATGAGAAAATTGAAGCTCTAACTTCTCTCGTTCGTGGATTGGCTGTAGCCCAGACAAAAGGATCTCGTTGTGGTATTTGCACTGAGTTTGGACATTTTACTGATGCATGTCCAATGACGCAAGAGCCCCCACCTGAACAAGCTTGCTATGGATCGGGAGATGCGCAACAAGATGCACAAAGGGGAATTTACTATGATAGTGCGGGACGAGGAGATAATTTCCGGAGGAAAAGGAATTATGATCCTTTTTCTAACAGCTATAATCCGGGTTGGAGGGATCATCCCAATTTTCGATGGAAACAGCCTGGAGACCCACCTGCCCAAGGGGATTTTCCCCCGAAGCCTGCGAGAGATGGTCAGTATGCCCATACTGACAAGCCTGTTCCCAGTATGAGCGAAATTATGAAGTGCCTAGAGCAAAGCAGTACTTTGGTGAATAATTTGGCACAGAGTCAGAAAGCGTTCCAGCAAGAGACTCAAGCGGCTTTAGGTAGCATGGGAACGCAAATTACTCAACTTGCTACACAGATGAATAAGATGCAAGGCAACCCAGGGAAGCTCCCATCTCAGACGGAGCAGAATCCTAGAGGAAACGTCAGTGCAGTAACACTCCGGAGTGGCAAAGAACTTGCAGAAATTGTGCCAAAGAAGACAACCCCGCAGGAAGGGCATACTGCGGAGAATGCAGAAAGGGCCGATGATGCAACTGAGCAACCTGTTGCTCCAAAAGCCCAAACTGAGGTAAAATGTGATCTTAAGGTTTCTAACCCCATTACTGCAGCTCCCTTTCCTTCCAGGTTGATTAAGCACAAGAAAGACGATGAGGAGAAGGAGATTTTTGAATTGTTCAAGAAGGTGGAGATCAATCTTCCACTGATTGATGCAATCAAGCAGGTGCCTAGATACGCCAAGTTTTTGAAGGAATTGTGCTCTCAGAAGATCAGGTATGGGAAAGATGCTAGGATCAAAGTTGGTGAAAATGTGTCTGCAGTCATTCAACGCAAATTACCTCAAAAGTGCCGTGACCCAGGTATGTTCACCATTCCTTGCATCATTGGAAGTAAGAAGGTGGAAAAGGTAATGCTTGATTTAGGTGCCTCTATAAATGTTATGCCTCTTTCCATGTATAAAGACTTACAGTTAGGCCCCATGAAGGAAACCCAAGTTGTGATTCAGTTAGCCGATAGGTCTAATTCTTATCCACAAGGTGTTGTAGAGGATGTTCTTGTCAAGGTCAATGATTTAATTTTTCCTGTGGATTTTTATATTGTTGACATGAACGATTCATACTCTGCTCACCGATCTTTGATTCTTTTAGGTCGGCCGTTCATGAAAACTGCACGAACTAAAATTGATGTAGATAAAGGCATGTTGAGTTTTGAGTTTGATGGTGACATTGTTACTTTTAATATCTTTGAAGCAATGAAACATGTTGAGGATCCAGGGGCTATCTATATGGTTGATATTATTGATACTGTAGTTGATGAGTTTTTTGAGCGTAATTTCAGGGAAGATAAGCTTGAGCAGGTACTGTTTGGAGGAATGACTGGAGCAACTGCGGATTCTGAAGAAGAAGAAGCGATTCGAGAAATTATCCAGCAGTTGTATGCCACCGAGGAGTTCCCGCCGAGAAACATGTCAGGCCGTATGCCCTTACCAGTGGATACAGAGCCGATATTGCCTTCCCACGTGAAAGCCCCAGTTCTGGAATTGAAGGTTCTGCCTGAACATCTCAAGTATGCGTACTTGGGAAAGGAGAACACGCTTCCGGTCATCATAAGCAAGGACCTCACAGCCGATCAAGAGCTCCGATTGGTCACCATCTTGAAAAAGCACCAAGGAGCTATCGGTTGGACTTTGGCGGACATAAAGGGGATTAGTCCAGACATTTGCATGTACCGCATTCTGCTTGAGCCTGACCACAAACCATCAAGAGATCCACATCGGAAGCTCAATCCAGTCATGAAAGAGGTTGTTTTAAAGGAGATTCTGAAGCTGTTGAAATTGGGAATCATTTACCCGATTTCTGATAGTGTATGGGTGAGCCCAGTACACGTCGTCCCCAAGAAGTCAGGGTTCCAGTTGGTTAAGAATGACAACAATGAGTTGATTCCGATGAGGCTACAGACCGGTTGGCGCATGTGCATCGACTTTCGCAAGTTGAACGATGCTACACGCAAGGACCACTTCCCCTTGCCATTTATCGATGAGATGCTCGAGAGACTAGCTGGGAAATCATACTTCTGCTTCCTGGACGGGTACTCTGGCTACTTTCAGATTTATGTAGCCCAAGAAGACCAAGACAAGACGACTTTTACCTGTCCCTTTGGAACGTTTGCCTGTCGCAAGATGCCATTCGGATTGTGTAATGCTCCCGGCACCTTCCAACGGTGCATGATGAGCATTTTTTCCGACTTGATCGAGAGCTGCATCGAGATTTTTATGGATGATTTTACAGTTCATGGAGATTCTTTCGAGCAATGCATCGAGCACCTGGATAAGGTCCTTCACAGGTGTGTCGAGACTGATTTGGTGTTGAATTTCGAGAAATGTCATTTTATGGTGCAACAGGGCATCGTGCTTGGCCATGTCATTTCTGCAAAGGGAATCGAAGTCGATCGAGCAAAAGTTGATTTAATCGTGAAGCTTCCTTACCCTTCTAATGAGAAAGAGATACGTGCTTTTCTAGGGCATGCCGGATTCTACCGGCGCTTCATTCAAGACTTCTCCAAAATCGCCCAGCCGATGACCAAGTTGCTATAAAAGGATGCTCCGTTCCTGTTTGATGATAAATGCAAGGAGGCATTTGATCTGCTAAAGCACTCACTCACTTCTGCCCCAGTGATTCAACCACCACAGTGGGGCCTCCCTTTTGAGATCATGTGTGATGCAAGGGACTATGCTGTTGGAGCTGTTCTCGGACAAAAAGTGGAGAAGCTTAGTCACGTCATTTACTATGCTTCGAAGACACTTACTCCCGCTCAATGTAATTACACTACAACCGAGAAGGAGTTACTCGCTGTGGTTTTTGCTTGTGAAAAGTTTCGATCTTATCTCGTTGGATCGAAGGTTGTAGTGTATACGGACCATGCTGCTTTGAAGTATCTACTTTCCAAGAAGGAGTCCAAGCCTCGCCTAATTCGCTGGATACTGCTACTACAAGAATTTGATCTGGAAATTAAAGATAAGAAAGGTGCTGAAAACAATGTTGCTGATCATCTGAGCAGACTGTTGATACCATCCGACGATATGCCCATACCGGACGATTTCCCAGACGAGCTCTTACTGGCTGCAGCCAGTACAGTTCCTTGGTATGCGGATTTGGTTAATTTTCTCACCACTGGAATGTTCCCCAAGGGAACCGAGACAGCCAAGAAGAATAAACTGAAGAGCCAAGCTAAGTACTTCATCTGGGACGATCCTTATTTGTGGAAGACTTGCTCTGACCAAGTCATTCGACGTTGTATTCCGAATGAAGAGATTCCGCCCGTTTTGGAATTTTGTCATGCTCATGCTTGTGGGGGACACTTCGGTCCTCGGAGAACAGCTCGCAAGGTTCTCGACTGTGGCTTCTATTGGGAAACACTTTTCAAAGATGCCTATTCTTTTTGCAAGAATTGTGATCGATGCCAACGACTTGGCAATATTTCTGCTCGAGATGAAATGCCTCAGATGCCGATTTTGGTGTGTGAAATCTTCGATGTGTGGGGTATGGATTTTATGGGGCCGTTTCCAAGCTCGTTTGGAAATTCATATATTCTTCTTGCTGTGGATTACGTCTCTAAATGGGTTGAAGTGAAGGCTACACCGGCAAATGACTCCAAGGTCGTAACAAAGTTTCTGAAAACACAAATCTTCCAACGATTTGGTATTCCTCGAGCCATAATCAGTGACCAAGGTACACACTTCTGCAATCGAACCTTGGACGCCCTTTTCAAGAAGTATGGAGTTCATCATCGTGTTTCAACAGCGTACCATCCTCAGTCCAACGGCCAGGCCGAAGTCTCTAACCGAGAGATCAAGAATATTCTGGAGAAGACTGTGAGTCCAAACCGGAAAGACTGGAGTCTGCGCTTGGACGACGCAGTATGGGCATACCGCACAGCTTACAAGTCGCCTATTGGTATGTCACCCTACAGATTGATTTTTGGCAAGCAGTGCCATCTTCCTGTGGAGCTCGAACATCGAGCCTTCTGGGCTGTTAAGCAATGTTGCATGGATCCAAAGTTAGCTGGGCTCGAAAGGAAGTATCAATTGCAAGAATTGGAAGAAATTCGATTGGAAGCTTATGATTCTGCTCGTTCTTACAAAGAGCGCACTAAATTCTTACATGATAAGCACATTCGGAGAAAAAGTTTTGAAGTTGGCCAAAAAGTACTCCTGTTTAATGCTCGTCTCCGACTCCTGCCGGGCAAGTTGAAGTCTCGCTGGACTGGTCCCTATGAAGTGGTTCATGTTAGCCCGTATGGTGCTGTCAAGATTCAAAGCCCATCCATGGATCACCCTCTTACAGTTAATGGCCAATTGTTAAAACCATATCTTGCTGGATTGGAATCGCAGCAGTTTGACGGGGTCGGGTTGGTCACCCCAGACTTATCACAGTGATTCGACTTCACTTGCGTCGAGCCCACGACGTTAAATAACGGCGCTTCTCGGGAGGCACCCCGATTTTCTTATTTTCTTTTGCTTTATAGTTATTTGCATTCTGTTTTCTTTTCCTTTCGGTTAAAAAATAAATAAATAAATAAAAATAAAAACAAGTCCCACTGAGTTGAACAAGATGCGTTTGTTATTGGTTAACGCCTCCGGGCAATTTCAGTTTGCTCCACCGGGTGCTCTTGCCCCGAGTGCTTCTCTTGCAGGTTTTGACCCCACCGCTCTCCTCACCGCCTTCGAGGCCCTACTCCAGCCGATCCGGCGCAGCCTGGCGGATATTGATACCCGGATTGTGGCCATGGAGCAGGCGGTCCGGAACCTGGAGCCACGTCCTTGAGATTTGAGATTTCGGTCCACTCTTCTACCCCTACTTTGTTTTTTGTTGTGTGCGTGATTTTCAGTTTCTGTCTGTTTTCATTTCTTTTGACCTGTGAGGACACGGTCATCTTCTAAGTGTGGGGTGGGGAAACCCAAGAATTCCCATCCTTGGTTTATGATTGTGTAGTTGTTTTCATGTTTTTTTTTGTTTGTTTTGCTGTGTGCATGTTTGTTTTGAACTTTTTCTTTTTGCAAATATGCTTGTTTGACACTAGAGATAGAAGGAGTATGGGCTGTTATGAGGATTGATGGATTGGTTGTGTTGTTGTTTTGTGGAATAGAATATGCTGTTTTTGCATGATTTCGAGGATGATGGAATGTGCATTTTGATCACATTTTCTATGCCACATATATGTGAGTTTTGAGCCTGAGCAGTAACATTTTACATTAAGGAAGCTCGTTTTCTTTGATTAAGAGTGAAAGATTGTTGTGTTGGATATTTTGAATTGCCTAATTGCCACGGTTGCCTATCTTTGAATTATGTTGAAACATGATAAAGGCATTTAGGTTTAACCTCTGTTTTTGCTCCCTAAATTGACCAACCTGTGCATTTTCCCCTAGTGAACCCATTTGAGCCATTCTACCTTCATTTCTTTTCGTGCAACCAAGACACACTCAACCATACTCTTTTCATTCTTCAAACCAGTTTTGCACACCCAAGGGAAACATGTAAGTGTTATCTGTTGAAGCTGTACGAAGCATTTGTTCAGTGCATGAAGGAAAAAATTAAAACCCCTGTCCTATTTTAGATTGAAAAAAAAAAAAAAAAAAAAAGGATATAATAAAGAGAAGAATTTGTAGGACAGGAGGGGGAAGAAAGAAAAGGAGAAACAAGCAGATTGTTGATGAAACCTGAGCACCGGTTTTTGAACAGTTTTTAACAATTGCAGCTAGCTATGAAGCAAAAGCACTTGCATGATTTCCCTCATTTTGCCTACTTAAGCCATAATTATCCTACCTTTCACCCTAGCCCCGTTACAACCCTGAATAAAAGACCTTTTGATTCACACATGGTTTAAATGATAAATGCAACTGTGACAAGAAAGCCAATTCTATGATTGAAAGCACACAATCTTTACTGAGAGAATTTTTCCTATTCCCATTTGTTTTCGAGTGAAATTGAGTGACACTCAGTGAGGCTGGATTGAAATGCACTTTCTTAACTCGAATGATGAATACATGCATGATTATGAAGCAAAATGGGTTGTGATCTGTGGAATGGAACATGACAGCCTTTACTCACTTTTATGCTCGAAATTGAACAGTCGATATTTGCAAGTTTTTGTGTTTTCGAAAGTTGTGTGTTTGAGTTGTTTTTGCATGTGCTCGAGGACGAGCAACGTTCAAGTGTGGGGTAGTTTGATTGGTCCTAAATCCTCTATGTTTTAAGGGTGATTTTTAGTGTATATTGTGCTAGACTAACTACCAATTGGATATATTTTGTGGATAGATTTGTTCCTTGAGTTTGTGCAGGTAGTTAGTCTCAATTAAAGGAAAAGAGGTGCATTTTGCAAAGTTATGGATCGGTGGTAAGGACATACTACAGGAAGGACCATGTCGTATGGGCATACTGCAGGAGTTAACAAAGTCTGGGCGCAGTTCGTGGGCTTTAACAAATTCGGGCTGGGCCGATTGATGAGTTTTTGATATTTCCAGAAGGCCCAGACGTGAATTACAATCTGGAAACTAATTGGAGTCGGCTACAAGGAATTCTACAGCCTTAAGGACTCTTTTGGTCAACTTACCTTGTGTGGATATGTTTAGATTTTTATTTCCTAGTTTAGATAAGATTTTAATATTTGTTTCCTAGTTGGAGTAGAACTCTATTTTGGTAACTAGATATATTAGGATTTATTCTATATTCATCGACGTGAACAGTAGACGCAAGGCAGCAGGATCGGAATTCTATTCAGTTTTTATCTTTTTCTCCAAATCATCGTGTTCCCAGATTCTGTATGTTTTTACGCTCAAGTTTAATTATGCAATCCGGCTAAGGTTCGAGCATATCTCGGACGCGAATCAACGAAACTCTAGCGACTAACTGTGAGATCGAACTGCTCCATAATTCTTTTGAATGCATGTGTCTGCTATATCTCGTTTTTTATTGTTGTTAATTGTTTCGTGTTTTCTAAGTAGTTGCAAATATTTAGGAACGCGAGATTAATTAGTAGCCAATTAAACCGGCCATAAGTAAACGTGGTTTAAGTTTAATCTGTGGTAAAACGGTTCTTGAAACCAGGGGATTAGCAGTCTAATTTTATCCTTCCTGTGTCAGAGTTGGGTAGATTAGAATCGGGTTTCTCTAGATCACAAGGCTGTCGACTCATTAAAACCATAAGAGTGTCTCTTTACGTTTGTCAGTCGATTAGGGAATTAATCGGTGAAGTGTCTTCCTGGTTAACGATAAAATACGGAGAAATAAGGACGTGTCAGTAAGTGTCTTCGGCGTTCATAACTGGTTGCATGATTTATTTGAATTCATCTTTGCATCTGTGATCGGTTCGTTAGCTAGAGTGGAGTTATTTGCAGTCCGGGATATTTTCTTCATAATTATCAATTTCGTTTATTGCCTAATTATTTTACTTGATTTAGTTCTTTTATTTTGCTGTTCCAGTTAGTTCATAAATTTCGAATTTCCCTTGTTAAAGTTGGTTATACAGATTGGAAAATAAAAGTGAAACTCGCCGGTCCTTTGGGAGACGATCCTGCTCGCCGCTGTACTCTGCAGTAAGGGCATACCGACAGACCAGTCGGAACATTTTATTTTTGGTGTAAAACGACGCACCACTTTGCCAATTGATCTTCATTGGATATTTAATTTCAAGATCTCCGTTGAAGCATTTATTCCAAGATTCGCCGGTTGAGCAATAACTCCAGGGTTCTCTGGCTGGCAGTTCTGAGCTTCAGTTTTAGCAACTTTAAGTTCTAGTTGGCAGTTCTGAACTTGTTTGTTTAGTTCGGCTATTACTCCAGCTGGCAGTTCTAAGCTTGTATGCTCAGTTTGGCTATTGCTCCAGTTGGCAGTTCTGAGCTTGTCAGCTCAGTTTGGCTATTGCTCCAGTTGGCAGTTCTGAGCTTGTCAGCTCAGTTTGGCTATTGCTCCAGTTGACAGTTCTATGCTTGTCAGCTCTGTTTGGCTATTACTTCAGTTGGCAGTTCTGAGCTTCTTCCTCCAATTCGGCTGATCTCAAGTTTTTGACTAGCTTGTCAGTTTGACTAATCATTCTTAAGCTCTCTTGTCAGTTTTTAATGCAAAGCTTTCACTTGCTGACAGTTTAAACACCTTTCCACGAAGGCGGCTATCTCTCTCTTCATGTTATTCCACCAGAAGTTCCTCTTGAGGTCTTGATACATCTTGGTGCTTCCGGGATGTGCTGTATATGGCATGTTATGTGCTTCACACATGATTTCCTCATTTAGTTCTTCCTTGCTCGGCACACAAAGCCTTCTTTTAAATAAGAGCGCGTTATCGGTGGCTTCTGCAAAATCTTGCGAGTTATCTGATCGTGCTTCTAGTCTTTTCTTTTCGAGAAACTAGTCTCCTCTCTGGGCTTCAATTATCCTTTGCCTCAGGTAGAGCTGAGCGATTATCGTGGCGATTTGAGCTTGAATGGTCTCAGGTGGTGTTAGCACCTCGATTCTTAACTTCTCGAATTCATTGAGAAGATCCTCCTGGACTAAAATGAATCCTAACCCTGCTTTCTCTTTCCTACTTAGGGCATCTACTACCACATTCGCCTTTCTTAGGTGGTAGTGAATCGTGCAGTCATAGTCCTTTACAAGTTTTAGCCATCTTCTCTGCCTCATGTTAAGATCCCTTTGCTCAAAGAAATACTTCAAGCTCTTGTGATCTGAGAAGATCTCACACTTAGCTCCGTAGAGATAGTGTCTCCAGATCTTCAGCGCATGAACAACTGCTGCTAATTCTAAGTCATGCGTGAGATAGTTCTGCTCGTGATTCTTAAGCTGTCTCGAAGTATAAGAAATCACCTTTCCTCTCTGTATCAGCACACATCCTAGTCCTTTCTTCGACGCATCTGCGTAAACCACAAAATCTTCATTCCCTTCCGGAATGGCTAATACTGGGGCCGTGGTTAGCATCTTCTTCAAGGTTTGGAAACCTTCCTCGCACTCGGATGTACACTTGAACTTGGAGTCCTTGTTTAGCAATCGCGTCATGGGCTTAGATATCGTCGAGAATCCTTCGATGAATCGACGATAATATCCAGCGAGTCCAAGAAAACTTCTTATCTCATTCACGTTCCTTGGAGACTTTCAGTTGCTTACAACTTCAATCTTGGCTGGATCCACCTTGATTCCTTCTACTGAAATATATGACCTAAAAACATAATTTGTTTGAGCCAAAACTCACACTTACTAAACTTAGCGTAAAGCCTTTCTCTTCTTAACGTTTCTAGCACCACTCTTAGGTGCTCTTGGTATTCCTCTTCATTCTTTGAATAGATGAGGATATCATCTATGAAAACTAGCACAAACTTATCTAGATACGGGTGAAAAACCTGGTTCATTAGATCCATGAACACTGCTGGGGGGTTGGTCAATCCGAATAGCATTACTACAAACTGGTAATGTCCATAGCGAGTCTTAAAAGCAGTCTTAGGAATATCCTCCTTTCGGATCTTTAACTGATGATACCCAGATCTTAAGTCTATCTTTGAGAAGACACTTGCTCCCTTAAGCTGATCAAAGAGATCGTCTATTCTTGGGAGAGGGTATCGATTCTTGATGGTCAGCTTATTAAGCTCTCTATAGTCGATGCACATTCTCAATGTGCCATCCTTATTTTTTACGAACAAGATTAGAGCTCCCCAAGGAGACACACTAGGTTGGATAAAACCTAGGTCTAATAACTCTTGTATTTGAACCTTGAGTTCTTGCAATTCCTTAGATGCCATTCTGTAGGGGGCTTTCAGAACTGGGGTGGCTCCTAGTTCCAACTTGATGGCAAACTCCACCTGCCTATCTGGGGGCAGTCCTTGCAGTTACTTTGGGAATACATCGGGGTATTCTCTTACGACTGGAACGTCTTCAATTGAAAGCTCTCTTTCCTCTTTCCTTATCAGGTTAACTAAAAATGCTTGGCAGCTATTCTTCCTTATCATTTTGGTGGCCTTCAGGACGGATATATCTGGGACTTTACTTCCCAGCCTTGATCCGTAGATCTTCACCTCGGGTGTCCCGGGTGGTCGAAACACTACTTCCCTCTCAGGGCAGCTTATGGAGGCATAAGCTGAGGCTAACCAATCCATTCCTAGGATTATATCGAAGTCCTGAATCTTTATTACATAAAGATTTAACTTAAAGGTTTCCCCTTCTATGTTCAATTCTAGGTTAGAGCAGACCTTCCTAGACATCATTCTTTTTCCAGAAGGGATACTTATCTCAAGACCATTCTCAGCATTCTCAGGTTTTATCTTCAGTTTCTTACAAACAGACTCAGCTATAAAGAAGTGCGATGCTCCAATATCGAAGAGAGCTAAAACTGGCATCTCGAAGAGGGTAATCATACCTGCTAGATTATCGGGGGCCTTAGCAGCTTGCTGCTGGTTGAGAGCATAAGTACGAGCCGGCTGAGGTGGCCTCTATCCTTGATTAGACCTTTGATCTCATCCTTGGTTCGGCCCTGGATTCATTCCCAGCCTTTGACCTTGAGGTCCTCCTTGCTGCAGCCTTGGCTGATTTCTGAGAAATCGTTGAAGCGGCTGTGGGTACAGGGGTTGTTGTGGTGTTTGGGATTGTTTGTTGTTTCCTTTAGGGCACTCCCTATTGAAGTGTCCCTCTTCACCACAGTTGTAGCACCCAGTTTGATTTACTCGGCAGGCTCCAAGGTGCGTCCTTCCACACTTTTGACATGGTCTAAGGCTAGGGGTGTTGTCAGGCTGACTGAGAGGCACTCCTGACTCTCGGCTTTGCCAGTGGGGTTTCTTTCCTCTATCATCTCTTCTTCCTCCTTCCCACTTTCTCTTTCCTTTTGGATCATTAGCTGGCTGAGGGGGTTGAACTTTCTCTCGAGGGAGAATGGCTTCTATGTTTAAGGCTTTGGCTAAGGTTCGAGCATAAGAGATGTCTTCTTGCCCAGCGAGGGCTATGTCAATCTCGGATCTAAGTCTTTTTTTGAACTTGCGTGCTTTCTTCCCGTCTGAGTCCACTAGATGTGGAGCATGCCTTGACAATTGATTGAACTCCTTATCGTATTCTAACACTGTCTTATTTCCTTGCTTTAGGTTCCAGAACTCCATCTCCTTTACCTCTCGATAACAATCCGGGATGTACTTCTGATATAAGTCATGCTTGAAATCTTCCCAACTATAGTCCTCCCATTGCTCTGGGGTTATTGTCCTTCGAACGGACTCCTACCAATAGTCTGCATCGTCTGTAAGCATGAAAAGAGCACAACTTAACTTCTCTTCTTCTGAACAAGCTATGAAATCGAAAATTCGTGCTAAGGAGTGAACCCATTTTTTAGCATCCATTGGATCTCCTAAACTATTAAACGATAGAGAGTTGTGTTTAAGAAACACACTTTGGCTCTTGGACCGGGGTTTGGGACTTGCTCGGGTTCATTCTCGGCTTGATGTCTTCAAGGCGGCATCCTAAAGAACTAAATATTAGCGACGTTCGATTGAATTCGCATAAAGTACTAATGCCTTTCGATAAGGTCTTTAATTTACGCAAGATAGATCAAATAGGGCAGAAATTTAAACGATATTCAAGCATGATAGGGAAAATTGCCTCATTAGGAGGACTTTGGCATCGATATCATAGAAGAAGTTTCTAGGTTATATATGGAATAGGGCAGTCTTTTGGAAAATTCACTGCCACTATTAGAGTCTAGAAAAGTTAAAGCATATATTACATATTAGGATCTTGGATAAAGTGGATTAAAATGGACATCAAGAAAACAGACAGACAAATAGATAGATCAGACAATTAGTTGTTCTAACAGCAACACCTCCTACTTCCTACTAACGCTTAATTATAAGTCGAGCCCTTCCCCTTCTCCTTGCATGGTGACCCCACTTCCTCTTCGCCCTCCTCCGGGTCCTCTTCTTCTTCTTCTTCCTCATCATCAACTTCAACCGTCTCTGGGATGCTGAACTTGAATCTCCTCATGCTGATGTTCCCTTTATGATACTGATGGGGCATACACTGTCCCAGACCCTGAGAAGCGGACGCAGGGGTCCACTGGTTCATTTGAGGAGTGCAGAAAAATAGGGACTCGGTGTGATTCACGATCCGAACACTTGAGGGTTCCGTCCTTGAGGTTCCTTTATCGTGAGGGCGTGGTGCTCACGAGGCACACCTACATCTGTTCTTTTCTCTTTCCAATCCCTTTCTTCTTTACCAGAAATTATCTTCTCCAACACAGATTGATCTTTCTCATTTCCCATTTTTCTCACAATTAGATTTTATCTCCTCCCCTTCATAGTTTGGCATGTTCCAACACTCCAAATTCTCATAAATTTTAATCTCCAGACTCATTGATTTTTCTCTTCACACATTTGCTCTTTTTCCAATGATGTGGGAGATTGATTCCATTTAATTTGCTATAGCAACCGTATCAATAGGTGTCTAATTTCCACAACCACCATGGCACCATTAGGCCACTTGATGCTCTCGATGTCAAAACAACTGCTCTCCGAAATCGAAACGAGCACGTCCCAGATTTTTTGAGATTGCTAGTGTTCATGATTTTTCCCAACAAAAAGTGAGATTGATGTTGAGATTTGGAAAAGGAAAAATAACAGAGAGGTGGACGCCTTTCATGATGATTGTTGTGTTGCAGAAGAGAATTTTTCTTGCAGAATAAATTCTTAGGTGGACCAAGAAAATGATAAATTGGGAAGATAGATTTGGAAAAGGGAAAAAAATACAGATGGGCACGTTTCATGATTATTGATGTGCGTTGCAGCAGATGAGAATTTTTTAAGAAGAAGAAAGGATAATTTGGGGAGAAAAATTCAGCGCTCATGAGATCGCTCACATCTCACGCTCAGCATATCAAAACTATAGATATATATATATATACATATATATATATAGGGTGTGGTTATAATAGGGATACTTCTTAGTGTGAAAAATAGGGATAAATCCGATCCCTACAAATATAGAAGATGGATGGATCAGATTAAATGTCTTTTAAATAGTAATTTTTAATTTTTTATTATTTATTAAATCGTGGAGGGATAATAAGGTAAATTTGTACATTAATTTCATATGGTATTATGCACTATAATTGGCTCTAGATACGGGAATGAGATATATGATATCTAGATAAAAAACTAAACCCCTAAAATCCAGTAAACACAAAATCGAAAGGGAAGCCGCGGTTCCAAAAGAAATCTAAAGTGTCGCCTCCCAAATCGTGAAACCTAGCTGTAACGCCCCAAACTACACCATTTGGCCACGTCACTTAACATACTTGTAACGCCCCAAACTACTCCGTTTGGCCACGTCACTTAACAAATAATTTATTTACACGCATTTGCGTTCTCTTAATAGATTGAGCGGAAGCTAAGATCAAATTGCATAGTGAGGTATAACATCATGATTCTGAATATAGATTTTTCACAATTATAACATGCAACCTATCGAAATCTACCCTATCACACAACATAGTATTTAACGGAAGCATAAAATCCACATCATTCATTCAATCATCTAACCTATCGAGCTCATAGGTCTTAGACAACCCGCTCGTCTAGAATCCTATTATAACCATCACAAAATTTAGGGTTCATCGACATATATTTACACAATGTAGGCTCCTAGGTCAATCGATCCGCTTTTAAATCATTGACATGTTATATCAAGTTAAATACAATCACAACTACAAAAATCGGGCTAATCCCATTCCTAATAATCATTAATCATAAGATAAATAGATCGATTAATGGAATTATAATAATATGCGTATTCAAAGGCATGTAAAAGTAAACACAATCTTGTGGGGGGTTCTCTTGTGTTCACAACACTCATACTTGGGCCTCGACTCCTCAACCTGAAATTCATTGAATGAATAGGGTGAGTATTTAACAACATACTCAATGGGGAACACTGTAAACAGTTATAGCTGATTGCACAAGTGAAAATGTAACATATGGATACTTCTTTTCTTTTGTGGAGACTAGTCTCAACCCCGTAGGGTCCAAACATCATAATGCCCCCGTTAATGAACATCTTTATCCCTGTAGGGATGCCCGCAGACATACTACCTCCCAGGGAGGACATTAACGAGTCTATTATCGATCCTGAAGGATCTCTGTTCTGCCCCGAAGGGTCTCTTTGTCGACCCCGAAGGATCTCTTTTATCTCTGGTCCGAAGACCCTTCATACTTATACAATCAAAGCACAACAATAACTATAACCTTACACGTGTTCACAGTTTAGAGTTACCCTACCTTACGAGACGCTTTCACAATTTCTCAACCTTTGAAATACTTCTCGGATGTGCACAAGTCGTCCTCCTCGAACCACAACACGTCACCTAGCACCTTTTAATACCCTTTTTCATTTTAGATGTCAAGTTATACAATTAAATCATATTTTGACCAAACACATGCTATACTTTTGCTTTAAGGATTTCATACATCTTCATATACATAATCATGGATATACCAACTCATAATATGATTTTGGACTCAAAATACACATTAAAACTCTTTGAAGCATTTAATCGAACACGTTACGTGCACACAATTAAACCACATGTTCATGATTCAATTTAAATCCTTTAAACCCAATATTTCAAATACAAACACCTTCATCCTAGGGCTCTAACATACATGAAACTCAACTCCATACAGTTATCATAACACCTCCAATCAACTATCAACATATTAAGGGGAAATTAGGGCAAAAATTCAAACCCTAGCAACAATGAACCCAAGGGATTTCAATATAACTTCACATATAGCTTCAATGGAGTAAATAAACCATATGTTTAAGATATCAAAGCATGAGAATCAATAGAATCGAAAAACCACAAATTTGGATGTAAACCCTATGTTCGATTTGACATGAAATTGGTGTTTAATCACCAAAAAGAAGAGGTATGGGATTACCTTAGATGATGGATAATGATAAGAGAATCCTCTCCCAAAGCTTGAAGAACTCCTTGAGAGAATTTGGGAAGAAATCGTCCAAGAGTCAAGGAAATGGAAGAAATAGGTGAAGTGTGGTATTTATAGGGTGGAATTTCCGAAACAGGGCGCGACCTAGGGGGGTCGCGTTTATAGGTCACGTTTGAGCCGAAGAAAAATGGCTCTCTGAAGCTGTTAACACGCGACCGAGGGGGGTCGCGTTTCATGGTCGCGCTATAGACCCCTCAGAACGCGACTCGAATGGGGTCGCGCTTTCCGGTCGTACTCAAACTGTAGATTTTTGAAAGAGCTTCGATTTGAGTACTTATGGGCCTCGTTGTTCCAACCGAGTCAAAAGTTATGACCTCCAGATGAAACCCTACCAAAACTCAGCGAGACCCTCGATTTATGCTATTTTCGAAAACACATATAATACTCAACTTGAATTTTCAAAACATATTTACTACTCATTTAATGCACACCGAAATTACATAAAATTAAGGTATGGCAAATCATAAAATTAAACGCAATTACAATCATTCTTTATCACATAACTCGATATTTTTATATATTAAAATTCAACATGTATTATATACTCAGTATAATACCACTGCGCTATGACGTATCGGTTCGAGTGGAACAACCTGCAATAAAACAACGGCATAATACAACCATACTCACATGATCAATATTCAAACAATATTAATTCAAATTCATTTTCTAAAATTATAATTCATAATTTAGAAAAAGGAACAGGGTATCACAATCTCGCCAACTTTTAAAAATTTCGTCCTCAAAATTAGCCTAACATTTCTGTTAAATTTTTGATATCGAGCTATAATATCAACTTCCTTCTTTCAAGGCCTCTACGGGTCCATTTCGACTTCGTTGCACTTTCATTAAGGGAATCCCACGGGTTCGAAGAGTGTGAACTCTTCAATCTATCACGGCAACTGGGACTTCTTCATACATCTTATCTTAGGAAACTTGTACTGTGTCATATGAAATGACATGACTGGGATCAGGCACGTATCGTCTAAGCAACGACACATGGAAAACATCATGCACACTCGCCCAATCTGGAGGTAGTGCTAGACAATAGGCAACTTCACCTATTTTCTCTAGAATCTCAAACGGTCCCACATAACGTGGCTGCAACTTACCTTTCTTCTCAAATCTAACCACTCCTCTCATTGGTGCAATCTTCAAGAATACCTTGTCACCAATCTCAAAGCTCAAGTCTTTTCTCTTTACGTCGGCATAAGATTTATGACGTTCTTGAGCTATCTTGATTCTTCTTCTTGTCTTCTTCAAAGCTTGAGCATCTTCTATCTTTTCTTCCCTATGAAATCTCTCTCGAAACATCACTTAACCCGAGCTCCTTATAATCTTGCATTCGAGCGGACCTCCAGAAACTATTCGAGCGATGGAATAAAAGAAAAATTCGCTAAACTTGCTCCTCGAGCACTGGACGTGCGGCCTCAATAAGTCCATCCTTCTTTTATCTTGTTTGGCTTTACTTTTGCTTCTGACTTTACTTCTCGCAGCTTTGAGAAACTTCAACGACCTCGAACTAGACGACAACTTGAATAATCAGACACTTACTTCGATGGTTCCTTGCACGTTCTATCACATTGAAAACTCGCTTTATCTTTATCTTTACTTCATGAGGTTCGACTTCTTCATCTTCTTAGGACATACCTCGTGATGCGCTTCTTAAATTCTTAACGCAACTTAAATCTAAACTTCTTCGTCGCTATTGTCTCTTTTCCTTAAAGTAGTCATCTGACTTCGTGGCTCCTGCTGGTGGTCACCATCGCTTGCAGGCGTAACGATCGCACGTCTGGACTTTTAACTGCACGCTCGGAACTTACATGCCGACATTCCTTAGATCGCCTCTAAACGCAATCTCTAAACGCAACGAGCTGAGAAATCTTCTTGGAAACACGCATCCTAAACCTTAGAGAATACTATCTGGCACTTACTTCGATTCTACTTCCTACTAAGAAATAATATCTCTTATTCCTCCAACCTTGACTAAAAGGAATACTGCTATATACTCTCTATTCTATTCCGAGATCCACACTTGAGTTCTATGAGTGGGAACAGAATAAACGAATGCCTCAGAGTGAGGGCTTTATCTTGATCAACAATTCTTTAACAAGTTTAAAAACTGGAAGAGATATAACACTAGGTTATATATGTCAGAAACATTGCCTTTTTTAGAGGACTTATAAACTTGAAGGGTTCGTGCATATAACAAAGATATGGAAGACATCAATGGTTAGCAACTAAAAACCGTGCTAAAATATTTTCACAAGGGTGACAACATAGCCTATCAAGGAAATGCTATTACTAATTCTTAATGATCAAAGAAGTATCATTCAAAAGATTGCAAATTATCCCAGCGGATATAATCAAAGAATTTCAAATGGTACAAATGGAGAATTTCAATTGATACAAAGCTATTGAAGGGCAATTAATTCAATTAACAAGAGGATAAATCGATTCCAAAAGAGAATGAACAAATCGATTCTATTAACATGAGAATGAATAAATAGACTCAACAAAAACTTCTATCATACTGAAACTCTCAATCTACCGAATACTAGGTCTATCTTCTTAACGATCTTTTTCTTCGGGTCTTCTCTTGCTTGAGCATCATGTACCTTCTTCTTGGCGAGGTTGCTATGGAATAGCAGAAGTCGGTTGGACTTCAAATGGCTTCGCTTGGTTGGAAGGTAGCTCTTTCGGCTTAAGGCATCAGCTACAACATTCTCCTTTCCATGATGATATAAGACCGTACAGCCATAATCCTTCACCAACTCTAACCATCTTCTTTGACGCAAATTCAACTCCTTCTGGGTGAAGAAGTACTTCAATTTTTTGTGGTCGGTGTAAATCTCGCACTTGCTCCTATAAAGATAATGCCTCCAAATCTTCAATGCATAGACTACAGCAGCTAGTTCGAGATCATGCGTCGGATAATTATGCTCATGCGTCTTCAGCTTTCTCGATGCGTACGCCACTACCTTTCCATGTTGCATCAAAACACACCCAAGTCCTTGCTTTGAGGCGTCACTGTAGATGACAAAGCCATCAGTCCCATCAGGGATGGTCAACGTTGAGGCTGACACAAGACATCGCTTTAATTCTTGAAAACTCTGCTCACACTTCTCGCTTCATTGGAACTTCTCATTCTTCCTCGTTAGTCTTGTCAAAGGACCTGAGATCTTGGAAAACCACTCGATGAATCTTCTATAGTAGCATGCCAGCCCTAGGAAACTTCGAACTTCATTAATATTCGATGGCGTCTTCCAATTGCTAACAGCTTCCACCTTTGACGGATCTATTTCGATTCCATTTGATGTCACCACATGGCCAAGAAATGCCACTCGCTCCAACCAGAACTCACATTTTGAAAATTTTGCATACAACTCTTCTTTACTTAGCGTCTCCCAATACGATTCTGAGATGTTCAGCATGTTGCCCCTTGCTTCTTGAATAAATCAAGATGTCATCAATGAAAACTATTACGAACTGGTCGAGGTATGGATGGAACACTCGATTCATTAAGTCCATGAAGATTCCCGATGCATTGGACAATCCAAAAGGTACCCCCGTGAACTCATAATGCCCATAACGCGTTCTAAATGCCATCTTTGGAATGTCACTCTCTTTGATCTTCAGTTGATGATAGCCGGATCTCAATTCGATCTTCAAAAACACACCGGCTCCCTTCAGTTGATCGAACAAATCTTCAATTCTTGGCAGCGGATACTTGTTCTTAATCATCAACCGGTTCAATTCTCTATAATCAATGCACATTCACATTGATCCATCTTTCTTCTTCACAAACCAAACAGGTGCTCCCCATGGTGAAACACTTGGTCGGATTAATTTGTTGTTGAGCAATTCTTGAAGTTGAACCTTGAGCTCTTGCAACACTAGGTCGATGGTGAACTCGATCTGACGATCAGGAGGGATCTTTGGCAACTAGTCTGGAAATATGTCGGGAAATTCATTCACCACTGGCACATCTGACACTTGGACTTTAGTGGATTTTGACTCTACAATGCTGACGAGGAATCCCTAACATCCTCTTTTCTTTAACAACTTCATTGTCTTCGCTGCTGTAATGATTCTCTGAGTTGATCTCATTTTCGCACCATAGAATATTAACTAGGGATCACCCAGAAAATCAAATTCGACCTCACGATTACGACATCGAATCGTGGCATGATTCCTACTCCACCAATCCATACCCAGGATTACGTCAAAATCACGCATCTCCAAGACATGGAGATCTGCTCTCAACACTCTATCATTAATTTCTAGCTTCAGGCCACACGCCATCTTGCTAGAAGAAACATTCTTTCCTGAAGAAATACTGATCTCTAACAATTCACCACTATCTTTGCATGAAATGCCAAGCTCGGAATAGCTTTTTGGCACACTAGCTCACTTCGTTAATGTCATTCTTAAGGCTAATTCGAGGACTACTAAAGCACTTTTCATCATTTCATAATCAAGAAAGCACACAACTTCCAAGATTTCATTTCTTTAAAGCGTGTATCGGGAATTTAAAACATCATAGCTGATCGTGACAACAAATACATTTCATTCATCTATGTTGTCCAACTTCGGACCATTCATTCTTTTCTTTTGTCATGCTATCACGATTTATTCAACTCTTTAACTCCTTTTCCCGACACACTCTATACATACACTCCCATTCATATTACTCATACTTGAAAACCTTTAAAAAGATACATACCTTAGGATCGGAGTCAAGTCGAGTAGCCGTCGTGAACACCCACCCACATTTCTCATATATAAATCAATCACATACAGAAACAAGTCTACAGGAGCGTAGACCCGCTCTGATATCACTTTATAACGCCCCAAACTACTCCATTTGGCCATGTCACTTAACATACTTGTAACACCCCAAACTACTCCGTTTGGCCACGTCACTTAATAAATAATTTATTTACACGCATTTGCGTTCTCTTAATAGATTGAACGGAAGCTAAGGTCAAATTGCATAGTGAGGTATAACAACATAATTCTGAATATAAATTTTTCACAATTATAACATGCAACCTATCGAAATCTACCCTGTCACACAACATAGTATTTAACGAAAGCATAGAATCCACATCATTCATTCAATCATCTAACCTATCGGGCTCATATGTCTTAGACAACCCGCCCGTCTAGCATCCTATTATAACCATCATAAAATTTAGGGTCCATCGACATATATTTACACAATGTAGGCTTCTAGGTCAATCGACCCGCCTTTAAATCATTGACATGTTATATCAAGTTAAATACAATCACAACTACAAAAATCGGGTTAATCCCATTCCCAATAATCATTAATCACAAGATAAATAGAACGATTAATGGAATTATAATAATATGCGTATTCAAAGGCATGTAAAAGTAAACACAATCTTATAGGGGGTTCTCTTGTGTTCACAACACTCATACTCGGGCCTCGACTCCTCAACCTGAAATTCATTGAATGAATGGGGTGAGTATTTAACAACATACTCAGTGGGGAACACTGTAAACAGTTATAGCTAATTGCACAAGTGAAAATATAACATATAAATACTTCTTTTCTTTTGTGGAGACTAGTCTCAACCCCGTAGGGTCCAAACATCATGATGCCCCCGTTAATGAACATCTTTATCCCTGTAGGGATGCCCGCAGACATACTACCCCCCAGGGAGGACATTAACGAGTCTATTATCGATCCTGAAGGATCTCTGTTCTGCCCCGAAGGGTCTCTTTGTCGACCTCGAAGGATCTCTTTTATCCCTGGTCCGAAGACCCTTAATACTTATACAGTCAAAGCACAACAATAACTATAACCTTACACGTGTTCACAGTTTAGAGTTACCCTACCTTACGAGATGCTTTCACAATTTCTCAACCTTTGAAATACTTCTTGGCTGTGCACAAGTCGTCCTCCTCGAACCACAACACGTCACCTAGCACCTTTTAATACCCTTTTTCATTTTAGATGTCGAGTTATACAATTAAATCATATTTTGACCAAACACATGCTATACTTTTGCTTTGAGGATTTCATACATCTTCATATACATAATCATGGATATACCAACTCATAATATGATTTTGGACTCAAAATACACATTAAAACTCTTTGAAGCATTTAATCGGGCACGTTACGTGCACACATTTAAACCACATGTTCATGATTCAATTTAAATCCTTTAAACCCAATATTTTAAATACAAACACCTTCATCCTATGGCTCTAACATACATGAAACTCAACTCCATACAGTTATCATAACACCTCCAATCAACTATCAACATATTAAGGGGAAATTAGGGTAAAAATTCAAACCCTAGCAACAATGAACCCTAGGGATTTCAATATAACTTCACATATAGCTTCAATGGAGTAAATAAACCATATGTTTAAGATATCAAAGCATGAGAATCAATAGAATCGAAAAATCCCAAATTTGGATGTAAACCCTAGGTTCGATTTGACATGAAATTGGTGTTTAATCACCAGAAAGAAGAGGTATGGGCTTACCTTAGATGATGGATAATGATAAGAGAATCCTCTCCCAAAGCTTGAAGAACTCCTTGAGAGAATTTGGGAAGAAATCGTCCAAGAGTCAAGGAAATGGAAGAAATGGGTGAAGTGTGGTATTTATAGGGTGGAATTTCCGAAACAGGGCGCAACCTAGGGGGGTCGCGGTTAAGCCGAAGAAAAATGGCTCTCTGAAGTTGTTAACACGCGAACGAGGGGGGTCGCGTTTCATGGTCGCGCTATAGACCCCTCAGAACGCGACTCGAATGGGGTCGCGCTTTCTGGTCGTGCTCAGACTGTAGATTTTTGAAAGAGCTTCAATTTGAGTACTTATGGGCCTCGTGGTTCCAACCGAGTCAAAAGTTATGACCTCCGGACGAAACCCTACCAAAACTTAGCGAGACCCTCGATTTATGCTATTTTCGAAAACACATACAATACTCAACTTGAATTTTCAAAACATATTTACTACTCATTTAATGCACACCGAAATTACATAAAATTAAGGTATGGCAAATCATAAAATTAAACGCAATTACAATCATTCTTTATCACATAACTCGACATTTTTATATATTAAAATTCAACCTGTATTATATACTCAGTATAATACCACTGCGCTATGACGTATCGGTTCGAGTGGAACAACCTGCAATAAAACAACGGCATAATACAACCATACTCACATGATCAATATTCAAACAATATTAATTCAAATTCATTTTCCAAAATTATAATTCATAATTTAGAAAAAGGAATGGGGTATCACACTAGCATCCCCGCAAGTCGACGGAGATTTGCTGAGAAGTCGACATGATTCTGGCATACCATTCATCACGCGGGCGGCCTTTTTGTGTGCAGCGGTGGAGTGAAACTGTCAACCCTCACGACGATGGTTTTTATTTGCGGCGGTAGCGGCTTTCAACCAGGGTTGAAGAACAACATGCGTTGGAAAAAATCAGGTGAGTTTGGGGACTTTTAAACGGTTTTCATGGTAATTCTCCAAACTATTGTGGGATAGTGTAAATCGGGTGAATGATTATGAATGATTAAATCTATAATTTTAGTTAATTGGGTTTATAATTTGGGTGAATTTCTAATGTGAGATATGTACACTTTAATATGTGGTGCTATGTAACCTTGCAGTAGGTGCTATTTCTTAGAATTTATAATGATAATACTTAAATCTTGAATGTGACATTGTATCTGATGAAATTTGTGGTTTGGACATGCGAGTTTGATGCTTTATAATGTTTAAGTTAGTGCTTTGTTTAAGTATTAGTACATAACAATTATTCAGACATCTTCAAGAAAATGTGAACGTACAATATTTGAGAAACAACAATCTAGTTCATCTTCAAATATATGTGTTTATGTTTGCAGTATCAAAATAGCCAATTATGACAACAGTTGATTATGACAACACAATGGACGAGGATGAAGATGCAGCCTTGGGTGAGCATCCCAAGTTGAGAAGTCGTGCATGCCCTACTTTACTCTTTAACGCGATACCAAATTTCACAAAGTTGTGGAACATGCTTTGTATTGTACTTGCTAGTGCTTGGTATAGTTTCGTTAGGTACTTTTGATGTTTTATGTTAACACTAGTTACTTAGGTAATGTTTTGCAATTTACAGAGTGAAAATTATTTAATGCTTGTGAATTAACATTTTAATGCTTTATATGAAAGGCGTATTGCTTATAATTGTATTTTAGACACAGAGTGTTAACATAAAAACTAATTGAAAACAACAAAATTGAAAAATCCGGTGAATAGTATATTTAAATGCTTTGTATGACATAAATTAATACTACGGATTCGACAATTCAAATCTCATGAAACATAAAGTTGGTATGAACAGATAACATACAACTTTTTAAAGAAAAAAAAATTCACTATCATACAACTATTTTTTGGATACAGTCAGCTTTGGATAATATGACTTTTAGTTTTTTCAATAGAATCATATGAATAATATTCCGAACAATAGTTGTAAGATTATTAAGTATCCCTTCTTTACACATATGTTATTGCATTACGTTTTGTATTTATGATATTTGAGCATATGAATTGCTCATATGAAGTGATGTGAATAATGTTTTGCATTGAACTTGTTAGTGCTTGGTATATTTCATAATAATGCTTGATGTGGTTTACGTAAATGCTTGGCGTGGTTTACTAAAACACTTGTTATGAGCATATGAATTGCTCATATGCAGTAATGTGAATAATGTTTTACACTTTACAAAGTGATACTCTTTCATAATGCTTGTTATTTAACAGTTTAATGCTTTATATAGAAAGAATATTGCTTAGAATTGTATTTTGGGTACAGAGTGTTAGCAGAATTATTTAACAGTTCATTACTTCAGATGAAAAATATATTACTTCTAATTGTAATTTGGACACAAAGCATTAACATATATGTTAGTGCATTTCATTATGTGTTTATGATGTGCAAGCACGTGAATTCCTCAGATTCAAAGATGTAAGTATGAGTTTGATAATGATTCGCATTGTACTTGTTAATGCTTTGTATTTGTATTGATAATGCTTTATATGATGTATGTTAATAATACATACTGTTGGTATCGTTTTGCATTTTAGAAACTGATCCTTAGTTGATGCTTGTTATTGACAATTTAAATGCTTCATATGAGAAACGGTATTGCTTCGAAACTAACATGAGTCTCCCATCTAACAACATTCTAAATTCCGATGAATAGTATATTTAAATGCTATCTATAACGTGAATTAATACTGGGCACTTGACAAAATAATGAAATGCAACATTAATACTAAGCATTCGATAAATCAATCAAAATGAAATGTGAGTTGACATCAATATACCCAAACTACAGCCACATAAATCGATCAAATAACCAATCCCTAAACAAACGATGTATAATTTTGAATTTTTGACAACAAATCCAGATAGCCTATTACAAAAAAATTACAAAAATTTACAAAACCTCACCATTTACACCATAGCCTACAATTCTTTGAACAAACATCGGTAAAAATCGTTTCAAAGAACTAAAAAAGTTCGAAATTGTTACCTTGACTTTCGTTGTGCCATTGTTGTATCGGTGAAAGGCATTCTATTATTTAGTTAAAATTGTAATAGTCAATCCGCTGCCCAGAATCTTTGTGTGAGTGCCTTGCAACAACCGGCATCGCCGCTAGATATCCCCAAAGTAAAATAAACTAAAAATAAAACTGCCGAACAAATCGTATTTCCTTCTCATCCCGATCGACGCATAAATCTTGCCCAATTAATTTACCTCACATAGAGAAAAACATGGAAGGTTGAAACGGAACTCACCCTCACAATCGCTATGACAAATTAAAGAGAGAGATGATTATAGACCACCAAAAAAAAAAAGGAATATCCCAAATAGATCGTCAATCTATGAGTTGGAAGAAGAAGAAACCGACTGTACAAATCGTGTGAGAAGTTGGAGAGAGAATAATCTCCTTAAATAACTCCTATTAAAATGGACGGATGAATATTGCAAAATAATATATCTCTACAGCTTTTACTTAAATGACTTCATTACCATTATCACATTAGAATAGTAAAAAACTACCAAATATACATGAGGGCAATTATTTGATCTCATCTGTCCATTTAGCAAGATCTAAGGGCTAAAATTAGTCCCTATTTCTCACAACAACCTATGGTACCTATTTGAACCATATCATATATATATATATATATATATAAGGGGTGGTTCTGGTGTAAACCACTCCTAGTGTGTAAACTGTAAACCAATCTCCCACCACACATCCTTCAAAATTCAATAGTCTAGATTTGGTCAAAAGGGCGGTGGCATTATTATAAATAAAAGGAACTTCAAAAAATGCGGTGGCATTTTGGTAATATCCGCGTCTAAGTCGAAATTTAAAAATAAGAAAAATAGCGGACTTCCAAGACGCGGGCTAGCGAAGACACACTCATATGCTGACGAACACATAATCATATGCTAACGAAGAAATATCAATTCATTAACTTACCTAACTTTAAACACAAAACTGATTTTGTTAGGAAATTATTAAATGGCGAGTTTTATTGGTTGGAAAACTAGTCAAACCTAATTTTCAACAAAAAATAATTTCAAAAAAATATGAATCGTGGACAAAGTTATAGTTGTTTGATTGAAAGTTGTTAGTTGTGCATTATTTGACTTCAATCCACAACATTATTGCTTTTGTTAGCATTGTGTATTACTTTTCTTTAGCATTACATAATACTTCTGTTAGCGTACGACAGTGCTAACAGCAGAAAATGATAAAATTTAATGAAATTAAATTGTTGAACTCTAAAATTGATGTGATAGCAATATAACTAATCATGATGCTAGCGAATCATCTATCATATGCTAACAAATCATGCTTAATTGAGATGGATGTTATACATTGATAATACACATCCAATATTAAACACATATGATTCTATTATCAGATATATAATTATACTACATTAGTATTATTATAATATTTTAGTTAACATGTGTCAATGCTAACGTTAGCAGTGCATTAACATTCTCATATAAAAAATATCTTAATGCATTATTGTATTGTTCATTGTGAATATAATTGATACTAATGAAATATTTGTTATATACTAATGAAACACATCCTAATTGGGATTAAATAAACATTTACAGTAATATAATCGATGCTAATAAAATATTTGGCATATGCTAATGAAACATTTTTTAAATTCTAATTAATGAAGCATACCTAATTATAATTGAATAAATCTTTATCGCAATATAACTGATGTTGACAAAACATTTGTCATATGCGAACAAAACATATTTCGTATGCTAACGAAGTATTCTGAGCTTGAATACATGTGAAAACTGACATTTTTGTATTTTTCATCCATATTTTTCTAGATAAACAAATGCTTCACTGATCTTAAATGAGCAAACGAGCAAGTTATTATCGTTTGAAGTTTTTTAAGAATTTTTTAGATGGTGAGTCAGCATGACATCAGTTTTTTTTTTCAACAAACGGACGGAAATACCCCTATAGACTGAAAAAAGTTGCAAAAATTACAAAACTACCACCAAATGTAAATCAATCCCTAGTGTGTAAACTGTAAATGAAATGATATTGCTTCGTTAGCATATGATTATGTGTTCGTCAGCATATGAATGTGTCTTCGTTCTCTTGCGTCCTGGAAGACCGTTATTTTTCTTTATTTTTTAAATTTTGACCTAGATGCGTAAATTACCAAAATGCCACCACGTTTTTTTGAAGTTCCTCTTATTTATAATAATGCTATTGGCCTTTGACCAAACTTAGACCATTGGATTTTGAAGAATATGTGGAAGATTGATTTATAATTTACACACTAGAGATGGTTTATACCAGAACCACCCGTATATATATATATATATATAGATTTAGGAATTCCATATATATTGTGTATAACTAACGTAATACTAATATACGTCATGTGATCTGTATAGTTTATTGAGTATTATACTACAATATTGAATCATAAACATCATGTCATGTATATTGATGGAGTAAAATGTTAAATATAATATGAAAATGTGATAAATAAATCAAAACTACAAATTTCCCCCTATTTTATTGTTTCTTCCACCTTTATGGGCCTTTCATAGGGTAACATGATATTGGCCCATAAAATTTCTTCTATATTTGCGAGGCAAGTGAGCAACAACCCATAATCTTAAGTTTTTACGGTTTTTAACAATGTCTTTTTACTGTGTTTAAAAAAAAAAAAAAATAACGTCCTTTTTTTACTCTAAAAAACAATAACCGGCGTTATCGCGTTATTCAAGTAATTCAATTTTTATTAGGTAGATGTAAAATTTAGATATCCAAGATAAATAGTACTTGCCCATCTTATTCATATAGAATTATTTTTTTTTATATATCTCAATATATAGGATGATTTATATATGGACATATTGAGAAGTTGCTTATTTAATTGTCTTTTTAGTATTTTTCTTAAAATTTTGTGAAAAATCCATTCAGTTATATGAATAGGAGAAAAAGAGTAGATGATGATAGGGATGGGCGGATGGCAATCCAACCCGACACTACCAACCGGAGATTTCACTCTTGCCCCAATTTGACCACGGCATGATGGGAATGAGATCAAGACATCCGTCCCCGGCCACACCTCAACAAAATTGTTAAAACACAAATAATAATAATAATAATAATAATAATAATAATAATAATAATAATAATAATAATAATAATAATAATAATAATAATAATAATAATAATAATTAAATAAATAAAATAAAATAAAATTGGAATCCCCGGCCTTGATTTATTTCGTTTGTATCCTTGATTAGGGTAGAATGAGTATGTTGAAACTCAACACTATTGCCATTAGGGTTGGGATGTCAATCTGATCAACTGATGCAGGTAGAAGCGGCGTGTGTAATTTGATATCTCCATCAACAGGTTGTCGGACTACTGGATTCAGGTCAATTCGAGCTAAATTTAATCCAAATTGAAAATTCTTTGACCTTAGCCGACCCCTTTAGTTTTCGGGCTAACCCTTCAGACTAATAAGTTTACGAAAAAAATATTTAATACGTATATATTTGTCAAATTAATGACACTCAAACCTCTAATTTTAACAAATTAATTAATACTAAATGTAACATAACTTACCAATTACCACTAATCAATTAACTTAATCATTTAAATTTTAATAATTATATTTTTTATGCGTAGGTTAAGTTACATCAAATATGAAATTTTTAATATTTAACTAAAGTATAAACATAAACAATATAAATTTGAGTTATTCAAGTCAATTCACCTAATTTTGGGTTTGCCCTATCAGACTGTCAGGTTACATATTTGATTCAGGCTAGAATTTTTTAACCTTAGCTCTCTTTTTTTTTTTTTTTTCTAGAGTTACGTATTTCGCTTAATACGCCGTTTCAAACTGGATTGACATCCCTAATTGTCATGCACTTTAATTTGAATAAATTATGTATATTTAGGGAATCCAGTTCAAAGTCAAGTGTGTGTTTAATGATTGTAGCTATAAATATTTTATGAGAATTCATAATCCTGAAAAACTGAAAAAAATAAAAAATAATAATTAGTGTTATTAGGAATATACAATATAATTTGTTCCGCCAGGTTTGAATTGAATGGAATATACTTACCTATCGATATTGACCAATTTATTTATAGATATATGGGCGAGATCCATTCAAATTTCAAACTATAGTTTCTTACATATATATCATCTATCTCAATTAATGATAAGGTTGGGAGAGGTTAGTGAGAGATTGAATCTAGGATACAGAAACTGCTGACTCATCATCACCACATTGACTAGTTTCAAAGAGACTTGTTCCCGTGTCATTACTCTTTAATGATTAAGCATATAAAATTTATTTTTATTAATATAAAAAATTGTATGAGACTGTCTAACAGGTCTTTTGAGTTAGACGTGTCAAATAGAATTCAAATCCGTCCAAAAAATCCAACAAAACCCGCCCAAATCGACAAAAAAGTTATGCGTGTAGCTCCACGAGCTCGCTCACATGTATCACTAGGTATAAAGTAAAATATTACTATGTATGAAGTAAAGTATCACTAATTATATATTGAAATATCACTTAATATGAATTGAAGTATCATCAATTATATTTTCACATACTAAGAAGAAAATAAATTAATTCTTTTATGAATAAATCATAATGTGCGGTTTTAATTTAGTTGATTCATTTATCTTGTTTTTTTTTTTGGAATATGTTTGTCGATTCTCCAGACTTCATGTATCACTATATATGAAGTAAAGTATCACTAATTATGTGTCAAAATATCACTTAAAATGAATTGAAGTATCATCAACTATGAAGTGTTTTCACATGCTAAGAAAAAAATTTGAATTATTTTCTACATAAATTATAATGTGGACTTTTAATTTAATTAGTTGATTCATTTATCTTTTTTTTTCTTGCAATTTGTTTGTTGATACTTCAGACAATAAGTACCACCATGTATGAAGTAAATTTTATATCACTAGTAACGAAACGAAGTATCTTTACCTATGAAGCGTCCGATAGCCCTCATTTTCTTTATTTTCTTTATTTTTTTTATTTTTCAGTATTTTTAAATTTCCATTTTATATTGAGCCCAGTGCATGAGCCCACGCGTTAGTCGAGCAAATGCATTGAGTGTTATGCCGGATACAAAAGTTAAATGGATTTAATTCAATTTTAGAGTTCACTAATTTTATTTTGGGGAATATTTTTATTTCAAAAAAATTAAAGTAATTCAAAAAAATTAAATATATATTTATAACAAAATGAAAAAAAAAATTAAAAAGTGGAAAAAACTAAAAAAAAAGGAAAAGAGGATGGAGTGGGGAAGGGGGGCCACTAAAAAATAAAAATAAAATAAAAAAGAAAAAGAAAAGGAGAGGGGGAACCACCGAGTCAAATAGAAATATGTCTAACGTAAAAAAATTCGTTAGACGGTCTCACACAAGTGTATCTCTTTTTTTAATATTTTAAGCGGAACATTAAACTTCAAATGTATTACCAATGGAAATTATGGTTCAAAGTTTATGTAAGCAAAAATATTAATTTATCCCAGGACTGCAGAATCCAGAAACCTGTTCAAACTATTAATAAAGAAATGAAATGATGATTATTTGAAAATGTAGTTTAAACTAGCAACAACTTTATTTTTTTATATATCAATTAATCAGTCAACACTAGTATTTTGCTAGCTATTGCATTAATTTTTCGTTATGCGGGATGCATTCTACTACTACTACATTTGTCACATTTTATATAGAAGAGAATCTCACTACTTTATAACTTTATTCGGCTTCGTGGGTATTGAGAAGAGGATATCAAATTCACGGATCGAATTCTATACTTTAAATTGGTGTTCCATTTTGTATTCTAATAATTGGATTTATGCTGATGGGATCCTCTATTGTAAATTGTTGTTCCGTCTTGCATTCTAACAATTATATTGGTGTATTCTAACAATTGGCTCCAATTATTAGAATATAAGACGGAACAACAATTTACAATAGAGGATCCCATCTGTCAAAGTTCCACGTACTAGCTACACGTTTATTGATTGTGCTTATTTGAATAGTAATTTGTACATGCATAAAATGTATTCAACTTCTATGCACTAATTTTTGAGTTATATATTTTTACACCAGAGATTTTAGATGTACCTTCAGACAATTATTTTACTCATCTCTCACTTCAAATTGTCCGGATTGCAGGTTGTGGGTAGAATGCGATTTGATCGTGTTATTAATCTTTCTAAAGTAATGTTCTAAAATATATAAAAATAAAAAATATTAGGGAGTACTGTCATAAAAAAGGAGGCGGCGGCTGAAATCACGTGATTTTCAAGTTTTTAGGACTAAACTGCCACCCCCTTAGTTACGGGACCAAAAAATATATTTTAGCCTAAGGTTGGGTAGGATGATTAATTATATTATTTTAGTTACGTACTTAGTTGATGAAATGATTCCAAATAATTTCATATCAGAGATGTCCTCAATTCGAAATTAGTCATTCAAAAATAGTTCAAATGCAAGTGTACATGTACGTAATCCCGAATGTAATGTGATATAAATCATAATAGAGTGGGTTGCATTTTGCCGATAAAAAGATGTTGTGGATAATTAATGCAAACGTAAATAACATAATAATAATAATAATAATAATAATAATAATAATAAATAAATAAATAAATAATTATATATAGACATTGTTCGGATCCATAATAAATTAGTTCCATACACAGACTAGTACTTGCAAATTAATTGTCGAGGTGTTTTTCTTTTTCGATTTGAAAGCCACATACCTATACATATAAAAAAATATATTTAGAATTCTTCCTCCAAATTCTTTATTTTGTTCAACGTATGTACCCAAATACGTGTACGCGTGGGTGTGTACAACCTCAACAAATTCAATAATTTGTTGTGCACTGTTGTGGTACCGCCGAGCTAGGGTTACACCGCTTGGTTTCCTACCCCTTGCGGTTCCTAAACACTTGCTACTCAAGTAGCTTGAATCCAGAAATAGATTACACGCAATAATTACAACAGTATCTAGGCTAGGGTTCTTGAAGCAGAGGGTGCACCGGCGTCGGCCTCAGAGGTGAAGGTCAAGGGACCTTCAAGATTCTTCACAGGCACAAGGGTCAACGGATCTGTAGAGCAAACAGGTGAACAAGTTAGATAAAAGAGCAGAGATAATATATTGAGGAACAGTAAGGGACAGAAAGCAATCGAGAGTGGGAAAGGGTGCCAAAGGCACGGCTGGCTCAGATTTCCCACAGGCGGTGGCGCTAGCAACTCCGGCGACAGGAGATGCCCAGACCAGAGGGGAAGGGGAAGAGGAAGCGGCGGTGATCGATCTTTTCTCCCTCAACAGCAACTTCTCCCAACACTCAGCGGCCAAACAGGAGCCGATGGTCAGAACTCCGGCCAGAGAAACCGTGGGAGCAAGCTGAGAAGATCCAGAAAGAGAGAGAAAGGATGCTAGGTAGATCTGTGTTGTGAGGTGTATCTCAGAAGCCGATCCATCTCTAGGTTATAGAGAGTTCTAGAGCATCGTGAAACAGCGAGCTCAATTATTGGAATTAACGGGGGAGATGGACCGTCGGGTAGGGTTAGGGGTTTAGGGTCTTGGGCCGGATTGAAGATAGAAATAGGGACTGGGCCGAAATGGCAATTGGGCCAACTCCAACATTTCCACCTTTGGCCCTATTGGCATTTCCTGTCACCAAGGAGTTAACTGCCAAAACAAAACAAAAGGAATATCATCATTGCCATATCATTTTTACTCTAGAATGTAACACGAAGTCACATTAAGAGAAGGGGGAAATAAACACTATGCGTGTTTAAAACCAGTCTCTTACACGTGAGACCAACCCAAAGAGACAAGTCTTTGGTCTCAACGAGATCATTGACCTTTAAAGAACTTGTTCAGACCTAGCTTACAGTACCATAGGGAAAGATCACCAACTTGAGGTAAAGAAACCTCAACAAATGGAGATGGGTGTTAGGGTCACAGAGTTAACTGTGAGGTCCCATCTCAAGTTCCATAAGATTTAACCAAAGTCCATTTTAAGGGACTTCATGCAGGATTCCAGCTTTGCAACTGGTAGGCACTTTGTGCCCATGTCCGCAGGGTTAAACTCAGAGGGAATTTTGTTTAACAAGACTTCTCCTTTTTCAACTATATCTCGAATGAAGTGGTACCTCACATCAATATGTTTAGTGCGGTCATGAAAAACAGGGTTTTTACATAGTTGAATTGCAGATTGACTGTCAGAAAACAACATAGGTTTATCATCAATAAAACCAATTTCAGACAGAACACCATTTAACCAAATGGCTTCTTTGACAGCCTCAGTAGCTGCAATATACTCAGACTCAGTTGATGATAAAGCAACAATACTTTGCAGCTGAGATTTCCAACTAATGCTTGACCCACATAAGGTAAACACATAGGATGTAGTGGACTTTCTATGGTCCCTATCATTTGCATAATTGGAATC
This sequence comes from Perilla frutescens, assembly GCA_026008535.1. NCBI lineage: Eukaryota > Viridiplantae > Streptophyta > Magnoliopsida > Lamiales > Lamiaceae > Perilla > Perilla frutescens. The sequence goes on from BRKX01000004.1 coordinate 12,357,863, forward strand.
CACATATCCAACACATTTAATACCATCTAGAGCTTTTGTGAAAGTTAAACCACAAGAGGCAGTGGATTTTAAGTATCTTAATAACCATTTCAATGCTTCCCAATGGGGCATGCCTGGATTGGCCATGTATCTGCTTAGGCAGGATACAGCATAGGCTATATCTGGCCTAGTGCTTATCATCAGATACATGACAGACCCAATAGCATTAGCATATGGGATATCTGCCATTTCTTTTAGTTCAAAATCACTTTTGGGGCATTGATCTTTACTTAACTGAAAATGGGAAGCAAGGGGAACAGAAACAGGTTTCTCCACCTCACAAGGAGCAACAGAGGGTGAGGATTTCAACAAACAAGGGAAGTCATTCTCATTAAATGTGACATCTCTGCTAATACAGGTTTTGAAACCAGGCAGAGTTCTATCCCATAATCTATAACCTTTTACCCCTTCAGGATAGCCCAAAAAGATGCATTTTCTAGCCCTAGGTTCAATTTTACTTAACCTTTGGTGTACATAGGCAGAACAACCAAACACTTTTAAGTTATCAAGGCAAATAGGCTTATTATAAAACACAGACTCAGGTTGTCTACCTAGTAATGGAACAGAGGGGGATCTATTTATAAGATAACATGCAGTCATAAGGGCTTCCCCCCAAAAAGGTTTATCAAGCCCTGAGCCTGCAAGCAGACTTCTAACTCTCTCCAAGAGAGTTCTATTCATCCTTTCTGCAACCCCATTCTCCTGGGGGTTGTAGGGAACAGATTTATGTCTTTTGACTCCCATTTCACTACAAAAGTTATCCATAGCATGATTACAAAATTCCAAACCATTATCTGTCCTTAAGCACTTAATTTTCATATTGGTTTGATTTTGTATTTCAGCAACCCATTTTGAAAATTTCAAAAAAACATCCGACTTGTTTTTCATTAAAAAGACCCATGTTTTTCTTGAAAAGTCATCAATAATAGATAAGAAGAACATATTTCCACCATGGGTTGGAACCTTTGAAGGTCCCCATACATCTGCATGCAAGTATTCTAGAATATGAGAACTCAATTTCATTTTAGGATATGCAGCAGGCAAAGGGAAGGGGGATTTGTGTTGTTTTCCCAATAAGCAAGGTTCACAGAATGGCACAAATGAGATTTTGTCATTTTTGAAAGCTCCAGTTTTGCTTAAGATTTCTAAACCCCTGTTACTCATGTGTCCTAATCTTGCATGCCATAGATGAGTTTTATCAGATTTTACCACATTAGCAGTTAAGATAGGCACAGGTTTAGCAATCACAGAGTATAAATCTCCTTTTCTGGGAGCATCAAAATAGTGCACAGAGTTCATATCAAAACTGAAACTCTTTTGATTAACAGAACCATAAAGCAGTTGATCAGCCAACTTTGAGACAGATAATAAATTGAACTTCAATTTTGGCACATATCTCACATTCTGCAGACAGATCATGCTTTCATTTTCAAATTTTAGGCAAATATCACCTTTTCCTTCAATATCACAATGTTGGCCATCTGCCAATGCAACAGATCCACACTTAGATAGATTAAGATTCGAGAAAATGTGCTTGTGTGGAGTGACATGAAAGGTGCACCCAGAATCTATTAACCATTCAGTTTCTAGCATAGACATTGACACAGCATTTGACAAGTTTATGAATTGAAAGTCAGAAGTGGTTTGAACCATATATACTTCTCCTCTTTCATAATTAAGCTCATTATTATCATACTCAAAACATTCTTGGTTAAATTGCATGGTGAGATTAGCATGATTATTCCCAAAACCTCTACCCCTCTTAGGTTGTTTACACCTATTTGAGAAATGGCCAGTTTTCCCACAGTTCCAACATGCTTTCTTTGACTTTTGGTCTTGGGATTGATAATTTTGGGCAGAAGGTCTGAAAGATTGATTTCTGGGATTGTAAGGGTTTTGCCTTTGAGAATTTTGAGGGAAAAACCTGTTATCACAAGAGGGCTGAAAGAGGTTGTTGGATTTTTCTATTCTACATTCCCTCCTATGTCTTTCCTCAAGATTAGATTCTCTTTTATGTTGTTCTGCATTTAATACACTAGGATTTTCTGGGCTGAAATCAATATAGGGCCTGTTTTTGAAGTTTTTATTAACATATAAGATTTCATTTTGCACAGGCTTAGAGTTTAATTTCTTGATTTCATTTTCTTTAGCCTTTAACCCAGACACAATCATATCACAAGTGAGTTTGCACCCACCATACTTTAATGCAGACTTAACTTCAGCATATAATTCTGGAATAGCACCAAGCAAGATTTGGGGAGCATAAGCTTCAATTTTATCATCTCCAGCAAGTTTGACATCTTTTAACAGTTTAGTGAAATCATGCATATTAGTGTCAACATCTTTAGAAGGGTCCATTTGAAAAGACATAATTTGACTTTGCAAGGAGTACATATGCTCTTCAGAATTTGCAATAAACAGTTTAGTTAGGGCATCCCATAAATCCTTAGCACATCTATGGTGAGAAACTTGCCTCACAATGGCACTACTTAGATTTAACAGAATTGTAGCCCTAGCACCAGCATTTAACTTTGCAAGATTTTTATCAGGTTCATGCTCATCAATTCTATCAGAAATAGCATCCCACAGATTTTCTTTAGTCAAAATACATTCAACCCTAGTCTGCCAATCTCCAAAATCACCACTCCCATTAAAAGGGACAGCACTAAGAGTATTCATGCTTAATCACAGGAAATTCCACAAAAATACAGAAATTTCACAGATATGCAGAAATTTCACAGAATTTCCCAATATTATCAGAATAATCACCAGAACACAGATTTGACAAGCAGAAGTGCACCAATAACCAGGAAACAGAAGTTTCCACAGGCCAGAAAAGGAACACCTGGGGAATCTAGAGCTGAGGCTATCCCAGTTCGCAACACAGATTTATCTGTGGCGCAGGGGGTCACTCAGGTCAATCCCTAACACCTTTTCAGCCTAATTTACCACCACTGACTTATTTCTAAGTCAACAGAAAACTCAACTCAGAGTTTTCACAGATCCAAAAAATCAAAATACCAACAGGATAACACACTTTTCAACAGAATTACTCCAAGAAAGCCAGATTACAGCACAGACAGTCTGAAAATCCCTTCCTTAACCTTGCTATCGGGGCAACCCGCTTTGAGGAGACCCACAGGGGAATCCAGACGGTCCCGACCGTAAGCAAAGGGTTAAGGTAAAGCTTTGAATACTAAGGGAAAAACAGACACTAAGCGGAAGCAGACAAGGCACAGAATCGACACAGTACCACCAAGGAGTTTAGGGTTTAGAGAGATAATACCAGAGCCGGCTTTTCCAGGAAGGGGAAAGCCGGACTTACCCTTTTAATCGGAGCCCGAGGGGGGCGAGGTGTGCGCGGCCCTTACCGGCGGCGGGGTGCTAGGAATGGAGGCAGGAGGGTGCCCCCGGCTAGGCCTAAACCAGGCTCTGATACCACTGTTGTGGTACCGCCTAGCTAGGGTTACACCGCTTGGTTTCCTACCCCTTGCGGTTCCTAAACACTTGCTACTCAAGTAGCTTGAATCCAGAAATAGATTACACGCAATAATTACAACAGTATCTAGGCTAGGGTTCTTGAAGCAGAGGCTGCACCGGCGTCGGCCTCAGAGGTGAAGGTCAAGGGACCTTCAAGATTCTTCACAGGCACAAGGGTCAACGGATCTGTAGAGCAAACAGGTGAACAAGTTAGATAAAAGAGCAGAGATAATATATTGAGGAACAGTAAGGGACAGAAAGCAATCGAGAGTGGGAAAGGGTGCCAAAGGCACGGCTGGCTCAGATTTCCCACAGGCGGTGGCGCTAGCAACTCCGGCGACAGGAGATGCCCAGACCAGAGGGGAAGGGGAAGAGGAAGCGGCGGTGATCGATCTTTTCTCCCTCAACAGCAACTTCTCCCAACACTCAGCGGCCAAACAGGAGCCGATGGTCAGAACTCCGGCCAGAGAAACCGTGGGAGCAAGCTGAGAAGATCCAGAAAGAGAGAGAAAGGATGCTAGGTAGATCTGTGTTGTGAGGTGTATCTCAGAAGCCGATCCATCTCTAGGTTATAGAGAGTTCTAGAGCATCGTGAAACAGCGAGCTCAATTATTGGAATTAACGGGGGAGATGGACCGTCGGGTAGGGTTAGGGGTTTAGGGTCTTGGGCCGGATTGAAGATAGAAATAGGGACTGGGCCGAAATGGCAATTGGGCCAACTCCAACATGCACGGATCTGAAATCTTTAACTCGAAAATTTAACAATGTAAATGGAACAATGCAAGTTAGCATAGAGTCCTCCAGCAAACATATGGTTAATCATCATGCGTGAATGGATTCATTTTAATTATCACCTGCATGAATGAATTAATTACAAGAAGCTCAGGTAAAATGAGCAGAATTTAGGTGTGAAAGTAAGAGGAAATTAATATATGAATTGGTACAAATTAAGAAACAGAACAGTTAGCATATATATATATATATATATATATATATATATAGAGAGAGAGAGAGAGAGAGAGAGAGAGAGAGAGAGTCCTCGGATATGATCCAGCAAATATATGGTTAACTAAGCATACATATATATAAGTAATGGCTGATGGTCCTCCTCTCTCAAAAACAGCCAGCACGCACGCACGACTGCAAACTATACATATAATACATATTGTAGCTACTGCATGCATCTGAAATTAATCAATCATTCAAGTGGATCGATACAATGATGATATATCTGAGTCTTGCAGTTGGTAGCTGGTTAATTATTCCAATGTATTCAGCCTATAAGCTAGCTAGGTAGCTAAAAACTTAATAATACTGGTGAGAATTGATGGGATTAGAATTAGCAGCAGCAGCGCAGTCGACTACTGATCGAAGATCCTCCCAATCCGCATGCCTCAAGAAGTCATTGATGTCGGCATACGCGTAGCTGGAAGCAACGGATGGGGTTTCGTGAGATGATGAATTATACGAACCTCCTCCTACTCCTATGATAAAATCATCATTATTAATAGAGAAGCTCTGGAGTAATTTGTTCTCTTGAGTTTGCTGCTGCTGCTGCTGCTGCAGTGATGATGTCATCATATTCATCAGCGGAGCTCTGAAACTAATATTGTAGCTGCTGCTGCTGCTTTTCCCATTCTGATCGCACGATTCCACGCTGCATGTTTGGGACCCGGCATCGATGATCACTGAGGGATCATGAATATAATTAATATTATTATTAGGCCTCTTCATTTCCCTCCACTCCGGCACGCACTTTCTGTACGAGACGTTGCGCTTCAGGATGCGGCAGAGGGTCCAAACCTCCTGCACGTACCAGATTCATTTAATTAAATCAATTAATAAATTATAATAATAATAATAATTAATTACTCTAGTACGTCTACTTACAGCTGCTTCTTGGGGAATGGGTTTGGCTTGGACGTGCTTGGTGCTTTTGTCGTGGGCGGTGGGGAGGCGGAACTCGTGCATCATCCAATCGGTTTTGGTGCCTTTGCCGGCGCTGCCGCGGTAGTACACCAGTGATTTCTTAAGGCCGATGCATTCGCGGCTGGAAGAGTAGATGGGTCTGTCGATGCCCGTTGCCTTCCAGAAACCCGAACGCGTTACTCTATTTGGGCGCACGCTGTTCTTGTATTTCCTTCCTCTTCTGCAGAAGAAGTACCACTCTTTGTCTCCTGCCCCCTTTGTTTCTGCTATTCAATGTACATATTTAATCTAATTCAATATCATATATGCATATATAACTATTTAGGTTATCCGTTATTTTATGTATGAATTAATATTAGTTCATCATAAACAACTAGTTAATTATTTGATTGCTTTTTATTCATACTATTACTAGCTAGCTCGATATGATCGGATTAATTAACATAGATATATATATCTACAAATTAAACACTCCACCACTACTTAATTAATTAACTAATAATTAAAATCGACATACTTGGAAGATCCCAGGGATCAAATTTGTAGATGTCGACGAGCTTGATAAGCTCGAGTCGGATGGGCCTCTTCTCCACCTTCCTACGGAGATAAAAACCGACTAGCTCTTCGTCCGTCGGATGAAACCGGAAACCGGGAAGCTCCACGTCGTCCTCCTCCTCTTCCTCCTTACTGATTCTGCTGCTCATCATATTTTCCACTTCCATGGTGTATCCAATTATCGATCGATCGATCGATGATAACAAATTAACCCTTACGTACGTAGTCTATGAATTATATTTGCAGATATATATGCAGTAGCAATCACCTTTTTATTTCCGTTGATTTTTCTGTGTGAAAGGAACTTGATACTTGAGAGATTGGTTCTATTCGCCTTTGAATTTTGAAATGAACAATTCTCAGTCATATATATATGCATATTGTTTGAACAGGCCTAGCTAGGTGTGTGTGAGCCAGCGTTACGTAATATTATATTTGGTCAAGTCAAGACTGTTGACTTGTCGCTTCCCAGGTCCTGGTGTCGTTAATTTTGGAAACTAGAAGAAGAGGTCTTTAGTGTTTTTTTATTACGTCACCTTTTTATATTCCCTCACACACACACACACATATGTATGTGCATATTAGTTACTATTAATTTTACGGGGTTTTTTTTATTATTATATCAAAATCAAACAACATGAACATCTTTCTTTATTGAGTCGGATCAAACAACGTGATCTTTGGCTTACGTGGCGTGACATCATTCTTGATATTGGGAGATTCAATCTGCATCCAAAATATTTCTTAACAAGTTAGACAAGTATATATACTGCGGGAAGGTTTTTAATCCGAGATTAATACGTGGTTGTTTTCTCTTTGCGATATTTCAACCAAAAGTTAACACATTCAAATAATTAATTCTTCTTTCAAAATACACGACCATAGTTCTGGTGAAAATTTGACATGGCCGTATGTTAATTAAGAACGTATCAATCTTAACCGCTCCATGTGAGATGATTTAAAGGATCGGAATGAAAATAAGATCAAAATTTCATAAATATAGTTTATTTATTTTAGAAAATACAATGTTATAGAATATAACATTTATAAATATATGCGTTATTATTTAATCAAAATTGAAAAAAAAATTATATACTATATATATACATGCTAAAATCCACATTTACAATACTATATACAACATATATATTTATCGTATATATAAAAATAAAATTACGGTCTAGATTGATTTATGAGTGAATATAAAAGGAGTTAGTTCACATTTTTTCAAATATACTAATTTATGGTGTAATAAACAGTAAATATAATGTCCCCTTGGGGATGGTTTGGCCTAGGGTGTAAGGTACGACATACCTTACTTTTTTGTCATACCTTATACCTTACCTTAATTTACGGTATGACAAAAATCATACCGTTACCGTACATTTATCCCCGGTATACCTTAGTTCGTTATACCTTAAGTTCGGTATGACACATAATGCATACCTTTACCATACCTTTATTTGGCATACCTTACCATACCTTAGTTCGGTATACCTTACTTCGACATAACTTATTATAACCATATTTCGGTCCGTACCATATCGACATTTCACTGTATATCAAAATTATCATTATATTAAATATTTATGATGAACATATACTAAGTATTATAGTATTGTATATCATATCTCATTTTATTTTTAATTTTCTCAATAATTCATCATAACTTTTAATTAGTCTAAAGATTAAAGAAGAATATAAGATTATTATTTATTATAATAGATTTCACATGGTTCAGTTTTTTGTTAGGAGTTTTGTATTAATTATATGAAATACAATATTTTCCTAAATGTTTATGATGAACATATACTAAGTATTATTGCATTCTATATCATATCTCATCTTTTTTTATATATATATAATTCATCATAACTTTTAGTCTAAAGATTAAAGAAGAATATAATATTAATATATATTACATCTGATTTCATATTGTTCAATTTTTAGTTAAAAGTTTTGTATTAAATTATATGAAATATAATATTTTCCAAAATGTTTATGCTGAACATACTAAGTATTATAACATTGTATAACATATTTCATTTTATTTTATTTTTTTTGATAATTCATCATAACTTTTACTCTAAAGATTAAAGAAGAATATGACATTATTATTTATTACATATTATTTCACATGTTGTTCAATTTTTAGTTAGGAGTTTTGTATTAAATTATATTAAATATAATATTTTCATAAACGTTTATGCTGAACATACTAAGTATTATAGTATTGTATAGCATGTTTCATTTTATTTTAATTTTTTTGATAATTCATCATAATTTTTAGTCTAAAGATTAAAGAATAATACAACATTATTATTTATTATATCTGATTTCTCATTGTTCAATTTTTAGGTAAGAGTTTTGTATTAAATTATATGAAATATAATATTTTTCTAAACTTTTATGATGAACATACTAAGTATTATAATATTGTATATAATATGTCATTTTAGTATGTTTTTCTATTCATCATAACTTTAAGTCTAAAATTTAAAAAATAAATAAAAGATTATCAATAACATTCAATTTCAAATTGATCAATTTCTAGTTATAATTTAAGTATTAAATTATATGAAATTTAATAATTTTAAGAACTTTCATAATAAACATACTAAGGCATAAATATTATATTATTGAATAGTATATCTCATTTTCTTTAAAATGTTTAGAGTTTAGACCACTCATCATAACTTTTAGTTTAAACATTGAAAAAATAATATAATTATTATTTATTACATTTGATTTCACATTGTTTGATTTTTAATTATAATTTAATTATTAAATTATATTAAATATTATATGTTTATGAACGTTTACGATGAACAAACTACGCATTATTTTTAATAAATTTATCTCATTTTCTTTTAATCATTTCAATCATTCTTGTTAACTTTTAATTTTAAAAATTGAAGAAGAATAAAAGATTACTTATGCATTACATAGTTTAATTTATCTTTTATTCTATTGAAATAATTTTATATCTTATAATTTACATATACATCATTTTATTTTAATTTTTATTGATTATTCATTTATTTTTTAATTTTATTGATCGAAAAAATAGAAGTTATTATTTATTACATTTTAATTTCAAATAGTTCATTTTTAGTTATAATTTAGGTATTAAATTAAATATCAAAACATAAATTTTATGATAAACTTACTAAATATTATATTATAGATATGCAAAATATATATATATATATATATATATATATATATATATTAAATTCGAAGTATAGTATGTATCGATGTGCCGATATATACCGTCATGCCGTACCGCAGTATATGCCGAAATGAAGGTATATACCGGTATATACGTTCACTTCGGCATATACTGCGTATATACCTTCACTTCGGCATATACCGCGGTACGGTATGACGATATATATCTTCACATCGGTATATACCTTCACTTCGGTATATACCGTGGTACGATATATACTGATATATGACGCTATACCGAACTTTCGGTATATGTCGGTATACCTTAATTTTTGAAAATTCATACCTTTACCTTACCGTAAAATTCCGGTAAGGTATCACACCTTACCGAAAAATCGGTATACCGTAAATATCGGTATCTTTGGTATTTTTTCGGTATGATATGGACGGTATTCCTGTATGAAGGTATTTTTTGCCAGTCCTAATTTGGCCTCAAGAAATACCACTCCACCAACACCACTAGGTGTGAGTAAATATAATGGACAATATGTAGTTGGAGATAAATGATGATTTTCTCTAGTAATATTCTAGAAACCATGAAAAGTAACTTTCAAAATACTACATTTGTAATATTTTTTTATTTTTAAATGAATTTATAACTTTCTAATATAAATTAAATTTGTACATCATCAATCCCTTTTTCTGTATTTTTTGGGTGTACGAACTCGAACGAATAAGTACATTTGTGAATAAAACAAGTTTTAATTTCCTTTTTAAACGTCATTAATTTGCTTGTTCTTTTTTGTCCGCACTAATTATAAAATTCTCATTGTTAATTAACATTTAACGTGTAATTTATCTTACTGAAATATGCTACAGTTATCTTTAAATTATAAAATCAAAATTAACATTTCATTAATTTCAGAATATCTTCTAAAATGCTGAAGCTATATAAATTTATAAGTTCACACTTTATAAATCGATCATTGGCATAATGTGTGGTAAAAGTCAATGGAAATGTTTTAGGTAAAAATCAATTTTGGCCCCCAGACTTTTTCACTTTTGCCACTCTGAACATTTCTCTATTTTGCCACTTTAAATTATTGCTCCTTTCCATTTTGTCATTCAAACTAAGAGTTTCTATTTCCTTTTATCTTATATTAGTCGTCGAAATATTAAAGTCCAAATAAAATAGATCCTATCTCTTATTTCAAGATTAACAGTTTTTTTAGGAATTCAAATTAAAATATTCATTTGCACCTAAGAAGATATTTATCTTCACATTGCTAAAAGGATACCATAACTTAATTTGCTATATATAAGAGCCCAATATATTCACAATACATACTTCTTAAACATTTTAATTCTTTGGCAAAAAGTGAATTTTAGTGAATTGGGTTCATGTACTTACTTCACTTTAAGTAAAGCTAAGTCTATGTACTTACATTTTTGTTAAAATATTATCCCAGTACATCAAATTTGCTCCTTTGTAACTATATATATCACCTAGTAATATATTTTTCCTCATAGCACAATTCACCGGTACACAAACCTTATTTTAACAAAAATGTGCATGAACTTGATTTTACTCAATTAATTAATAAATTAAATAGAGCTATATGGACTAAATTCGAAAATCTTAATTAATAGTATGTGGAATGTGGACCCAATTATGCTTTTTACCTGTTATTTTTCAATTGATGTGGGACATTATACATCATAACATCAATTGCTTATTACTTAATTAATGTATATATACATATATATATATATATATTATACATATGACAATTATAAAAGATGGTGGGATCCACACATTGAAATGTTGAGCAAAATTACAAATCATTGTTTGATTAATTTTCAGAATAGTCAAACTCCCCAAAGATGTCAATAAGGCGTTCCCAAATCAAAGGTTTCGTTTGTTAGTGCAAAAAAATATGCAAACTAAGTTATTTGCGCCAATATAATAACTTTAATTGTAGCATGCTCAGATGCACAGCACACTGTAAATATTTCATGTTATTTCTCTCTTTTTTTCTCCCATAATAAATTAATTTATATAGAACTTTTTTCAAGGCCTTCCAGAAGGCGCACACCATTTTGACCAGGGGAGAGAGAGAGAGAGAGAGTAACCAGTTACTAGCTAGTAGCTTGTGGCCATAAAATTCTCATTGACAATGATCGATGGCTATATATATATAATTTCTCTCGTTTATTTGGTAATTTTATCAAAGACTATAATAATTGGTAAAAGCAGTATTTCATTTTATGTGATGGACATTAGCACGGATATTAAGGGATGAGATGAGATGAAGACGTCAAAACAGAAATGGTAAAAAGTCAAAGTCGAGAACAACATGTTTGACTTGTAGTTCCCACTGGACCCGGATGATCGCGCTTGCTCCTTGCCTTCGTCTTCTAATTACCAGAACCAGCTGCCTAATTCTTTTTTTTTCTTTTCTTTTTTCAATTTCACATAAGAAAAAGAGTAACTATCGTTTGTTGCATGCTTGCCCAGGATAGTGAAAAATCTTTTACTATATATTATGACTTCAAAATTCTATTTAATTTATTTTCTCAATATATATATAATATTCAAACTCAAGATATTATCAACGAATTTCGATCAACCATAATTGTTCTTTACATAGCAGTCTCATATGTACGAAAACTTCATCGGTCAAATATCATTTAATGTTTTTACATTAATTTCAACACTTTCCACACACAAAAACTGAAATTAATTCAGCTCGATCGATAAATTGACAATATATAACTCCATTAATTGAGTCCAAATTTTGTCATAAATATAATCCATGCATGATAAAAGCAATAATGGTTTTGAACATTTTTTCCTTTTAATTACGAGGGGACAAAAAAATTGCCGTCGTTATTTGTTAATGTTACGCTGTGGATGAATTTTATTCTCTATAACTATATGATGTTGGGATTAACACATAAAATTAAATGTTGGCACGTAGATATAAAAATTCACGACCTTTAATTTAATCCCGAGGTTTAGCGAAACTTACTTTTTCTTTTGTCAGTTTTGTTTTGTTTGACATATGGATGTTTATCTCACGTACGTGTGGTATTTCACGAATTAAGTTTATTTTTCAAAATTAAACAAGTAATTGGACAATGGGATGATTGGGCTCATAAAATAATAGTAATTATTACTCCATCCCTTTCCATTTAAATATAATGCACCCTTGTTTAAATATATTAAATGATCTAAATATAAATGTTTGTATGTATTAAACTAGAATGACATTTATATAGAAATAGAGGGAGTATTTTTTTTTAATTACAATGATCAAAATTCAAAATACAAGGGATTCTTTTCAAAACAGATTTTGTTTAAAAAATAAAATAATTTCCTTTTTTTTTTGTTCTTTGAATAGATGTACTTCGAATTAAAGAGCTTTTGAAGTCTAGACATCCATTTAATTGCTTTAAAGAAGTTATAAAGTCAATCAATCAACGGTTTAATTAATTGGTTGGCTTTATAAAGTTGTACCGGCTTTTATTCATTTTTTTCTTGACATTTAATGAATGGCAAACACTTGCATGCATCATGATGCAAATAACACTATATGAGACGGGTTAGTTAAATCCGCTTTTGACCCAGTCAACGCGGGTCAACCCGCGCTTTGACCCGGTCAACACGGGTCAACCCGTTTTGACTGGGTCAACCCATAAAAAAAAACTGTCCAAAGTGAGTACCAATCTTCCTATTAAAAAGTATCACAAAACATTCGAAAAGTACCATCTGTATCATTAAAAAGTAAGGGGTCTGTTAGTTATTTTATATAAGTTTATTTAGTTCAAATTCTGATTTTTTTTTTCAATTTTTATATTGTATGTGTTGAGATTAATCTAAAACAATCATCATTCCAAGAATTTACAAAGGAAAGCAAAACACGAGTTCGGTAAAATAAAAAGTACCATGTGGTAAGCAGAAAAGTATCAAGTACGATAAAGAAAGGTATCAACCTGAGATTAATACTATCATCATTCCAACTACAATAAAAAGTACCATGTGCCACGTGGCACGCCCGCGTGGGGCCACGCGGCCGCCTGAAATAGGAGGAAATAACCCCTGTTGCACGCAAGTCCACCTCTTAATGAATTTTTGCCATCGTGAAAAATAATCTTCAAATATATTTAACTAACTCCAATACAAAAATACATCTACTAAAGATGTTATGCATGAAATGTGAAGTTCACTTTGCCCCCTTTTGTCACAAATTACACTTTTTTCCCCTTCTATATAAATGAAATATTATATATATATATATATATATATATATATATCTGCATGATTTTCACACTAATCGCATTATATTATTATTTAGTTAGAAAATACATATTATGTTTAAGATATATGATTTCTATTTAATAAACGAAGAAACAAGTAAACACAAAATGTATAATATATAAAACAAAATGTATAATATATAACCCGGCCTACATGCTGGAAAATGTCAAATTTTAATAAATTAAACGTAGATTAAATGCAAGAAAAAGACATTATATGGAAGCAGCATAAACGTTCCCACAGCCAGTGTCTCAAATTCGTATAGTAGCACCCTTGTACGAATTGTTTCACTCTCGCTTTCCCACTTCTCTACCTTTTATTTATCGTATTTTATTGGCATTTATTCGTATTCATTTTACATCGTTCATATACAGATTTCATGAATACTTACTGTTAATTACTTCACGATTTGTAATATAATTAAGTTTTGCCTACATAGAAGATAATATGAATGGTGTATTTAGAGATGGATTCATAATTATTTTTCTTGATCGTGGAGAACGTAATCATCAAAATTAAAGTCATTTTTTTTTCTTGACTTGGATTTTTCAATTTGATCACTCCACGAATTAAATTTGTCATATCTGCACATAATATCAGATGAAATCCTCTTGTTACCACAATTGTACGTGCTATACCTCTACAACACAATTAAATTTAATAGTTTTACTTCGATTTTAATTTTTTTGTACTGTAGTTTGACCATTCCTGTGAAATCTCGTGAGCTTGAGTTTAATTTTGCACCTATAATTATAATTAATCATACCCAATTAGAATTTAGAATTAGTTTTTAAATATTAACCAATAATTAATTAAAAACCCATCACAGATAGAACAATGGCGAAACTTCAATAATGAGAAGACACGCCAAAAATTAAAAACTTTAATTTTAAAATATTAACCAATTATTTTTAAGATTTATGTTTTACGACCATGTTTGACTTAACTAGTTCCAATCATACATCAAATTAATATCCAAAGAAAAAAAAAATGAATAGTTAACCACTCAATCAGCCATATAATTAAAGGGAATGCCAATCTTAATTCATGATTGCTTATGGAATAACATCGATTTATTAATTTGATGATTGAACGGCACTATTTGTAGTTTTCTTGTAAGAAATTATACTTCTATGCGGCTACCGGCATGCACCTTTATATCATTTGGATATATAAATTTATGCTAGGATTAAACTACTATTACGTAGTAGAAATTGTTAAAATAACTAATTGAACTCGAAAGTTTATGATACTACTGTACAAACAAAATGTGCAAAAGTGGCAGTTATAAACCATGATGATGATGATGATGATGATGATGATTATTATTATTATTATTATTATTATTATTATTATTATTATTATTATTATTATTATTATTATTATTATCATTATCATTATTATTATTATTATTATTATTATTATTATTATTATTATTATTATTATTATTATTATTATTATTATTATTATTATTATTATTATTAATACTAGTAAATTACTCATTTTCAAGCTCAGAGTTTTACATGTCGATCTCAGGCAGACCAGAAGCCCTCAATTTAGATCTGTGACTTATAATAATTTCTAAATAATTATTCATAACCATCTAAATAAACGCGCGCTAAACATATACATGCATCTAGAAACGAGGGATGGTGATATTTATAATTTTGAGTCTTGACCTCTCTCATAAATTGACAATATTGGTATATTGCATGATCATCTTATTTTTCTTATTTTATAAATTGCTACGATGATTACCATTTAAATAACATATAATATTCTTCTATACGCTTTATGATTAACTTAAATATTTTCCACTTAAAATCTCATGGCCGAAGGTCAATCTTCTAGTGCAATATTCCTTACTAACAATCATTTTTTTTTCTAACCCAAACTGTATTAAATAAATATTAGATGAACAATTTTAAAATAAAGTCGTCATAATTAACTCATTCAATATTTTAAACTTTTAATTACTTGGTGTTGAAAAATTATTACTAAATATTTTAGTATATAATTCATAAATAATTTACATTTTACTTGCATTAATATATTGTGCAAACTGATTCAAAAATTGTACATATTATTGTATTATTTTTTTTTATAAAATATATTATTAGTTTTGACTTTTGATAATGCCGTTCACAGTTCCAGGTGTAAAATCGATGCTAATAATCAAACATAGTACCCAATATTCTAATTTTTTTTTATATATAAATTGAAGTACACAATGCATATGTATATTTACATAATAAACTCAAAACTCGATACACTTTTAAATATATCATCTCGATATATAAATGCTAAAAGAATTTGTGTATTTCAAGAAAAACATAGGTGACAACTACGGGAAAACGATATCTCTACAGCTATATTCTCGTGCCGAGACTTTTTTGGCTGGCTTCCAAGTCGAAAAATCCACAGATCTTATACGAAATAGTTAGGTCTATATTTTGAAACAGATGCCAAATGAAAAAAAAAAAGATAAAAATGAAAAGGTCAAAGTCTATACAGTCAATGCACTAAGATACGTAAAATGGATGGGATGTTTTACAAAGCATTAAATTTCAATTATTCAATGTGCGACATTATTTGGAATTCTTTGCATAAAAATCAATTTCTTGCGTCCCTGATTTTCTTACCGGGAAACGTCAACCGTGACATTATTTAGAAACCTAGATATTTTCTTATACACACATTTTTGTTAAATGTCATTAAGAAAGCGATTTATACGGAAATATGATAACTCACTTTACATTATTTCAACATGATACAATATACATTAGACAGCACAGCACTTACCATGACACAAACCACCAAACTAGAAAAACATAACAATGTCGAGAAGACCGATTCATATACTCAACAACATTCCATAAAAATATAATAAAAAATTCACTCATAATTTAATATAATTAAATAACTGTCTCTTATATTTGTTAGCAACGGGGAATTAACTATAACTCAGCCCAGACTAAGACAAATCCCGTGGATTGATACAGTAAGATATATAGGTTGTCCATTTCCAGACATTCCAAGTTTAAACAAAACAATAATTTCATATTTGTTTCATCAATAATGCCAGTGTAGCAATAATCTAAGATTCACTAAGCTTGACCAACCACCCCATGGCCTGCAATAAAGTAATCCACATCAAGATTCCATGCATCTTGATCTTGCACCAAATTCATACCAGCTACATCATCCGCATATATTTATTATCACACCAAACTGACTCTAACAAGTCCGGTCTACGTGTAGATGACCGGGTCCAGTCTCCTGACCCGTTCTACGAGCAGCGGATGTTGTCATAAATCTAGATTATAGACACTGCATAACCACAGTTTAAGGTATAAACGAAGAAAAATATTTTTTACAAACCTCTAAAACGACTTCTTTGAAGTTGTCATTTATTGTGGAGGCATAATCCAGAAACATAGATGGAAGCATTCTAAACAAAGGGTTCTTACTTTATTTCTAGCATTGAAGTCGAATACGGGAGACCACGGGATGAGTTAGGGACTTGGAATGTGGGATCTGAACAAAGTATTGCAAAAGAGACAAGTAAACTAAAAGATTTCATGTAAAAGAAATAAAACAGAATCAAAGGAGGATAATACAACCAACTGTTTAAAATGAATATACTAACCGAAATTCCACCAGTCAAGCTTCCGTGAAACTCCATATTGCATGCTTTCAGCACGCTGTAGGAAAGTTCTTTGCATCTATATCAACAGTAAATCAGATGTACTGATCACCCGGAAAAAAAAAGCATACCCAATGACTCGCAAAGTTAATCCGTGTTGGGAATTATTTCTTGTCCCACAGAAAGCCATGCATCTTCATTGATAAAATCACACAATCTCAACAATATTCCAAAATATATCTTCCCCTGTATCATTGAAATAACAAGCCAGATCGTAATCATATATCTAACAGAGGGGCATAAATGTCGCTGTATAAAATTAATTTTGCTGACCTTTGATCTTCTATAAGAAGCTAAAGTGGCCAATGGTTCGTTGGACCTCTGTAGTGTCCCAGCTATAGATGTCATATTTATCATCTGGCAACGGTTGCAACCACCCAAAGACTGCACAAGTCAATATCGTGGAATATGAGCATAGAATCTTCACATAGAAGCATGCAGAATCACCCTCATAAATTTGTTCAAGGTGAGGTGATAGGTATTCTGGAGTTTGAGAAGCATCAACCTATTTGATAATAGTAATCTTTATATGAAAAAAAAAAACCATAGGGGAATTAAACCATAATTTCCTTGAAGTGCAATCACTCATTTCATCACAAACAAGAACATCCCTCATGCGATGTCAGGCAAAAGCACAAAAGAATTTATTTTGCTAGTTGGAAGCTGGAACTGCACTATGCAGTAGAATATCAAATACACCAAAAATAACCTTAAAGTTTCTCTCTCCAATAATCAGACTTCTCCAACCATCTTCTGCGTAGGGTTTGCCATTGTCACCAGAGACTACAAAATTTGGACGGAACCTCATTGGATTAACTTCAGCAGGCTGGTTATGTGAGCCATCACGCAACTCTAGTTTACAAATAAAGAGATAAAATGAGGTTAATTTGTCAGATTAGGAAACTAGTGACCAACATAATGATAACATCAGAATTACTGACACAAAAGTATCTCATTTCCAGTTGATGAGTGTAACAATGTAAGGTCAAATATCTCAATAGATGCTACTCTTCTGGTTTAAGGAGAAATCAGTTATAAATGGTGCCACAAATATTGGATGCTAACTTTCTAAAATGAAATGTAATCTCAGAACCTTATAATACATCTATAACCACCAAAAGCATGATTTTCAATATGCAAAAGAAAATTATAAGATAGGATAAAAGGCGCATGCAGCGTACTTGTTCTTATTCTGTCATTCAGATCTGAAACACTTTCCTCCAATAGTAGCAAAAACTGAGCTTCATTGACAAAATTCAATCTAGCCTCCACATCTCTGCATATCCCTACCATACACTGCTCCATATTTGACCACACCTGATTTTGGACAGTGTAGCTTCTGACAAGGGTGCAAGGCCGACCAACTGCATTGCTAAACCAAATGTCGATTTCATTCCAGTAGCCTCCAACTTCATATCTAGTCAAGAAATTGATTTCATCCTTGGTAAGTTTCTTGATTAATTATCTGTGCATTCAGTTTAATTCCGTTCTTTGAGCCTATGCTATTAGACAGATGAGACAGTTAAGGGCAAACAATGAAGCGATAACCAAAATGAGAGAAAAGTCTTGTAGTCAAGCTTAGAATGATCAAGCTTCTCCAAGCCATTTCAGGTTTTATTTTTGGCAATACATACAATAACATCAATTAATCCATGAAACCAAAAAACAACAAGGGTTCTAAAACTCGAGTCATCCAACAAATACACTCATCCTTCGAGATACATTTAAGAAATGTGGCAAGAAATGAACATGTGATAAAATGCAAAATGTTTTACCTCAAACATAAATTTTATACCTTTGAGAATGTATTTCCATCACTTCCCTTTTACCAATAGTTGACCCGATGTGAGCTCTATCTGCAATTTCTCTTTGCAGCGGGGCGATTCGACAATAAGTAGTCCCAATTTGAGATCAATTAGTGTAGTAACTAAATCCATTTCAGGAACCTTGAATTTAAAAAGAATATTTAGGAATTAATAAGCAAGCCAGTTATCAACAGTAAAGCATCATGCTCAGACACCAGCAGTCATCATCACCAAAATCAATTGTTCTGATATGGCACCAAAATTTTCAAAATAGCAAATAACTTACTTCTAGAATTATACAGCGAACTGTGGTCCAAAACCCCCACCCCAAAAAAATAAGCCATCCACAAAAAGAAGAAAAGAAAGAAAAAAATATGTCCAAGCATTCCCTTTAAGTTTCAATAAACGACTACAGATTACATGTTGTATGCACTCATAACTTCAGCAGACAAAGAACTTCTGACACTCTAGTCACTTCCACATACAGTAGTTTAACAAACACAAAAACATAGAAGGGCCCAATACCATAATCTAGACATCAGACTCCCCAGAACACACACTGCTCTTAAACCATAGGCCCAAGTGTAAACTAAGATAAAACTCATCATGACATAGAAATGATAGTTTACTTTGAAACTCAAGACCCAAGAAAACCATAACCCTTTTGCACTCAAACCCTTCATGTGAGACTTTGCAGCGCATTCTTTCTAGGAACTAGAACCCACGCTAAGAACATCTCAGTCACTCAAAACCTTCAACAAGTTGAAATAGATCCACCACTAATCAACAAGTATCCTTTCTGCAGGATTTTAAAGACGTTTGTAATGTTTCTTCTCAATTAAGACAAAACAAACAAGAGCACATCTTATTAAATAATTTACAGCACTTAGGTTGTGAGCAAATGACTACGAGAGCAAGAAAAGAATATGTAAAAGTAAGCGTGCATAGATCTTACACAACTTGACATCAACGTTATTAGTCTACTATAAAACTTTGGTAGAAACTCTTTTCATCAGTTCCTGCTTGGTCCGTGTTAATTGGTATTGTATCTCCCTTATGTCCTATGCTACTACTAAAGCTAAAACTGAGAAAGATGTGATCACAAATCCATATATAAATGCAACAGCTCCAACAAGATTACAATTCACCTTCTTCTGGGTCAAAATTTCCCCACTGAAGCTCTTGAGAAGCCATTCTCTATCATGCAACAATCCTGGATTTGCATTGGAAGTACAGATTTCAAAATCAGGCGACAAAATATAAAATTGACATAATATTTGTCCTCTTAAGGGGAAAAATTATCATTCTTATAATTAAGGGAAAAAAGATTCACCATCGAAGTGGCAATATACAGCGCAAATGATGTAGGCAGAAGCGTCAACACACAAACATGATAAACACACAAACCACAAATTCCTAGAGAACAACAACACATCTAAAAGAATGCAACACATTGACTCTTCATCAGGAATAGCTGTATTGTTTGACACACGAAAACTTCTTGAATTTTATTGACACCGAACCGGACACCCAAAATGTAACAAAAGCTCCAGAAGATACCAACTCCCATCACCCAAAGAATTCGTCTAAGAATAGACTCCTAACTTGCTATAGAAACAATCTTGCTGAAAAAAACTAATACCTAATATAAATTAGCTACCAAAAATAGATTACAGATAGTACAATAGAGAAAAACAACTTAATCGGAGCCTTTAGTTTGAAAAGATCATGCAGCCTCATTGCCACAAGGATTAAGAGAATAAGAACAATTAGATCATGGGAAAAAAACATACCATGCCTCATTATGAAACAAACTCTGAACCCAGGTAAAAAAATCCCTATGATGATCGTCGGCGTCGCACAACTATATCATTTACCAAACCCAATGGCTTCTTTGACTTTGTGATGAATGATGACATCCTATAGTATAAGAATTTTACAGCCTTTCAAGCTCGCTCAACCCACTTACTCTACTAACTTATTTTACTCAATCTTGTTTGTCATTCTCTCCCTCCTGTTGCTGACTGTATAATAAAATATATCACCCACACATTTAATAATTCTTAAAGAAATTACTGAACACTCTGAGATGGGTCAACATCTCAAAATTCACAGTTCTTGAGTCCATTAAATCATTCTTAGAAGCAGCAACATTTTTCCATCTATATAACTAAATGTTAATAGGAGAATGAGACCATAATACAGCTTGCCTCAAACTATAAGCAATATAAATGTTGTACCAGTATTACTTAAAGGCCAGCTCTCCACGCTGAAGCCAGAACAAGATTTGATTGGATAAATAGTTATTGATTTGAGAAAGTATCTTGTAATCCTTTCAACCTCTGCAATAATAAAAGGACATACAAAAATATTAGCCAACAAAAAGAAGTGATATGAATCATATGATCGACCTATAGCTAGTCAACTTCTTATAGTAACCTTCAGTTGCAGGGTGAAAAGGCTTTTCTCCAAATATATCCAGATGTGTCAGTTGGGGTACAAATGAACTCTTGATGAACTTCAAAAACGTCTACACATTAGTATCAGAGGAATTGTTAATTGGAGGATAAGAAAAAAGAGACGATTCGAATCCATATTCACAAACCTCTTATGTTGATTATCACTATCTGATAATTAGAGATATTAAGTAGTGTCAGTATTCCATCAGTAGCAAGTCAGTTTATAAGATGTTATATTGGGGTCTGATTTTAACAAGTGAAATGAATAAGATTAACAAACAGAGTAAAAGTATTATGGTTATCATTTAGAGCTGAAAACAACTTTATAAAACCATAAAAGCCACAATGTGAACTTGCAGCCAATTATTAGTGAATCAATTGTGAACTGATACTGTATTTTCTTCAGTTAAAACAAACAAAACAAGATAAACCAATGGAAAAGCACATGAGCATCGTTAAAAATAAAAGATAAGATTAAATTAATTTACAGCTTGGCATCAAATGAATAACAGAATTTCTCAGATCCAAAAAAGTATACCATGGCATCTTCAAATGTTGACATGTAACCAAATGACACCCTCACTGCTCCAGTTGGTTTGCCATTCAATATGTCATGATCATCCCAGCAAACATGTCCTGCCTGAATAAGAAAATATGAGCAATCTCTTAGATGTTTATATTACATGTTAGTGCAGCTGGTTAATAAGTACCCAGTATTTACCTCAATGTTAGAAAGAAGATCCGAATGAGACAAACCAAGATGTTTTGCACATGCACCAGGATTACAAAAGCACCCTGTCTAAGCATGAGCATAGGAGGAGAAAGAAAAAAACACATCAGAGATCTCCAAAAAGCTATTATTCTGAGAAGAACATATATCCCTTCTTATTTTTATAAACAGACACCAAGAAAACTTAACATGTCAAAAGATAGCATCTCCTGTTTACATATTTACCACCCACAATTAGAAAAGAACTCAACTAATCAATAACTCTAATAGAATTGTCGATACACAAGTTTATGATTGTTTTACATGTTGATTACCAATGAGTAATGCAAATTTAAAAAAGAAGATAGAAGTAAGAGCTCATCAAATGTGATACTTGCAGGATCTTATATCCCATTCCCCCAACTTAAATTTCAACTTATCTGAGAAGATTTTTGAAACCTGATTACAAACATTGCAAAAACCAGATAGAATATAGTAAAATTCTCCAAAAATTTTATAGAGAAAGAATAAAGCAAGAATATACAATATATAGGTGTTAGAAGTGGCATGCTAGGTGCTATAAACAATATACAACCACATAAAATCTTAGTCATGGAAAAGGTTTATTCATCACAACTGATGTACTTTGAAGAAGATGAAATAAAAAAAATGGAAGGAACCTTGAAATGTCACGTCATTCACAAATGCTCGAATGGAAACTACAATCAATGCAAAAATTAAAGGGAAAAAATGACATCTCTCCTGATACAGAGGTTGGTCTTTATAGTCTTACCCTTAACTGGATATTGGACAACGATGCCAATTTTTCCACCTCTCGATAGCCAAACCAAGATCCATCAGGCCTTTTCAGGTTGAATGAAACTATAGGACCCATTGCATCACATGTTAACTGAAGGAAGAATATTTGTACCCAGAGTAAGCAAAAGGAATAAAGACAAAAATCAGATAAAAACCAGGAATAGTCTGAATTTTGCACATCAAAATATTCAACCAGTTTAGAGTTAATGGGATAGAGTTCCATTATAGTCATATAAGAATGCACTACTAACCTCAGGATTGTTATTGCCATATAGTGTGCAAACACAATTTCCATTCTCATGCCTCAGCTTCAAAAGTGCATTCCTAACATAAGAAGCAAGCAAGCTTGTGTGCCTTAAGAAATCAAAGCCCAATTAGAACATTGATCTGAAAGGTATATAAGTGCGATGAAACAAAAGAAGATACTTAACGGTGAAATGAGTAATCCCAAACCATAAAAATTATTCCAAATGTTAACATTTCGTGCTAGGGAGGCAGCAGGGGTTGGGGTAATCTGGGAAACACTTCTTTTGTTCCTAATGACCGTCAAAGCCCTAATTTCTAACATGACAGTATCCAAAAGAGTAGCTGAACTGATTAGCAGAGGAAATTATAGAAGTAACACATGAGATATGAAGTATTTTGCTGTTATGTGGCAAGCAAAGAAGAAATGTAATAAAATATGATCGAAGATTTTTGCTGTTTTGTGACCGTCAAAGCCCTGCACGTTTACTAGTCTTGGTAATAAGGAGAAGTTCCTGTTCCACCTTGAAATGGCAGGCATGGTTAATGTGTTGAGAATTTTGAATCCATGATGAAGGGATGCAATGCTCAGAAAAGATACAGTGCCATCCTCAAAGTATTCCTCAACACCATCTCTTCTTTGGTAGAAGTCTATGTCTGCAATTGATGCAGCCACTGTGCCTGAAGCAATTGAAAAGATAAGAAAACATCTACCATATGTGGTAATAACTTGGAGAAAATGAAAAAGTATGTACCTCCACTGAAATAGGTCTTCTTCAATAACTTAATTGATTCTGATAACAATTTTTTTTGGAGGGGAGGGGGGGTGGATTATGATTAGTTTGCTTCCTAGAAGAAATTCAAGTACTAAATATTAGGGGAGGAAACAATCTTCTCAGGAAGTTTACCATTTCGAGCAATAAGAGCTCCAATTCCAGTTGGGTAGCCAAATAGCTGAGAGAACAAAATTAATAAAATGAGATAAGCAACAGCCCTAAAGACAACTACCATGATATTGCATAAGTACCTTATAAAATGAGACAACAACAAAGTCTGCCTTGTATTTTGACAGATCAGGTGGGCATGTAGTACTCCCTTTCGCAGCATCAATCAGGACCATCCAGTTACCACTGTTCACAGATCTATAAAAAACCTTTCTATTTTGAACATCATGTGGAAGTAACACATTGAATTGATACTAGGTAATGACTAATAGAATATATCCATATCAAATAAAGTAGTTGACATGTTTCTCCATTTCATAAAACTCAATCACTCACGCTCAGCAAGGGCACAAATACAAAGATCTCAATAGTAGTAAGTTGGTACTCAATGAAAGCATACAGCATCTCGTGGGTTTTTGCTTTATATAAACATCAAAATAAGAGTGGCCCTCAAATATGCTAGTGAACTTGGTC
This sequence comes from Perilla frutescens, assembly GCA_026008535.1. Lineage (NCBI taxonomy): Eukaryota > Viridiplantae > Streptophyta > Magnoliopsida > Lamiales > Lamiaceae > Perilla > Perilla frutescens. The sequence continues at coordinate 12,382,517 of BRKX01000004.1, forward strand.
GCATGCTACCATTGGTCAAGTCATAAAATGTTAAAATACCTCTGAGTTGGAGAAATTCCAGGCATTTGATAAGAACCTTCCTTGATAGAATTAACAAGGTCGAGGTTAAATCTAAGACCTGAGAAGTTGCACTCTGACGGAAATGCAAATAGATTGTATGTCTCACCTGCAAAACGCATTTACATGCATAAAATGATGTAAGATGCTATCAAAAGCAAAAATTCTTATTTCCACTATGTCAGTGACTCAGAGAACTAGCAAATATTACTGACTTTTAAAAATTGATAGGCACTTCAAAGAAACTATATTTGCTGCATAAAAACTCAACTGGTTTCATCTTTCTTGTTGCAGTCAGCTTCACCTCTTTTTTGTACAGTGTGTGGTACAATGTTAATGACAGATTTCCGACCACTGATTAGATCAAAATCAGCAATATCTTCAATGTCTACTGCAATGGCTGCAGCTCCTTCTCTAAGGGCATACCTGAAGAAAATATTAAGGAAGAAATATCTGCAACACATATTTCATTGAGAGCATGGAACTGGAATACTAAAAATGCAGCGAATACAATCATATTCCTTGTTTGGAGCATTTAAAATTTGAAATGCAACCTGCTTTAATCGTGATTACCATTATTTCAATAATTCAGCGAGAAGGATACTCTCTGATCCCAAGAACGCTGTTGTGATTCTCCATTGTGTACATATAATTACTCCTACTGCTCCATGGAAATGTCTCGCCAACAAGTTTCAATGAAGATGTTGCCCCAGAGGTGAATATACAATTGTACTCTTTAGGAGATGCATTAAAGAAACTAAGGATCTGCACCAAAAAAGAAAAAGAAAAAAAAAAACCACCCTTAAAATAAATGCAAAAATTCTCAACACCATATCAGAGTCCAGGGAGGTTGACTATGCAATGTTCTTAATCAATCAGGAAAAGATCAATTCGTACAAGCACTATAAAACAATGGTATCAACCATACTCTCCAATAAACATGTTCAGACACTGATAGAGTAATACTCCACAATCCAAATAAAGATGACTGATGATGCAAACAAAGAGATATAATGATAAGGTCTCACCTGTTGACGAGCCTCCCACACAACGTCGCTGGTCTTCAAGCCACAATTACTCTGGCTATCTATAATTTTGAATTAAGAATCTCATTCCCATATTTAGAGTGCGTAGGGAAAGCTAAATAATGGTTTATTAAAAACAAAGAGGAGGCATAGTTAGGATACGGGGATTCCCATAAATAGTAGAATTCAAGTCCTTAAAAAGACCCTCCATTTGTGACTCAGAATATAGAGTTGCTCCAGCATGATCCAAGTAGACTACATCTGCCCAACCAACATCACAGCAGCACAATCAAGAACCAGAAAATTAATCAAAAACCGATTAAAGGGCAGCAAGTTCAAACCATTCAATCGCTTAAAATCAGTTGCTCTGATCTCATCGATGTTTTGCGGTGCATTTGGATACCCATAATCTCGACCGAACTCCTTCAAGAACCGTTCCTTGTCGGGATCGCCAACCATTTTTTAACTTCAGTTTTAAAAAATATTTCTTCTCTATGTCGTTAAGGCGGAAACAAAATTTGAAGACAGTACATCTAAATGGCTAAACTATACCAGCGGAAGGACGCTGTAAGAAAACAAAGAAGACGAGACGATTCTTGAATTCAATAAAAACTAGCAAGTCTGCTGTAGCAACAACTTTGGACCCTTTTTTTTTTTGTTTGTTTTTTTTTTCCGGTTAGCTATAATTTAGTGTGTTGGTTTGAGTTGGGCTTTTAGTCGGTGACTTTTATTGGGCCTAAGCCCATTTCTGTAGATGGGCTTTTGCGGCCCACTTCAGGGAAATTTCGACGGTGCCGAATCCCACTTCTCAATTTTTAATTAAAAAAAATATTTGTAAAACATTAGCAAGACACATCTGCCGCAATGTCGGGTATAACAATAAATTAAGATTGAGCATAATTTAAGGCTCGACTAACAAAATGCACGTGATGTATCACATATTAGTATCCCAATTATTCTATTGCATCTTCATGAATTCAACAGAGACTCGAGCATTCACAACGCTCTAAATCCAGTGACAAAGTTATACAATATAACAGAATATTGAAATCAATATGCAAATGATTAAAGAGTAACTAGATCAATATACAGCCAATTTAGAAGCTTTAGAGTACAAAAACAAAAAAACATAAAAAAGGTCACAATAAACCTGTTGGAGCTGAGCCAAAAGGTTTAAGATCCTGAAGCTTGGAGGGCTCACTAACGCTGCCCTTGCCTTCATATCCATCCATATCAAAATTATCTGTTCTAATTAATAAAGAAGAAAAATCTGCAGAGAAGCACACAAGAAATAAAAATAAAAATAAAATTCTATTCCGACAGCTAACAAAAACCCCCCAAAATATTTTTTCCAAATTTCAAGAACTGGAAAATAGTCGCGAGAAACTATAAAACCCTAAAAGCCAAATACAGAGAAGTCAAACTGTCAAAGCGAAAAAAAAAAAAGAACAAACTGTCAAAGCTAAATCTATGAATTGGCGGGGTGGGCAACTAAAATCTGGACCAAAATGTCTAGGGTTTCTGGAAAAGGAGAAGATCCGTATAGCAAAAAGGGTACCCAAAAAATCTACACGCGCACACACATGAATCATTTAGATTGATTTTTTTTTACCGATGTAACTGATGTTTTGTTTCTCTACAAGTGGGTTCATAAAGTTACATATAAAATTCATTTAGATTGTCTTCACGCACGCACACACACGAATGAGGAATGATAGAAAAAAAAAACATATCTGAAAAAATCAAATACATTATCTTTAAAGATTTTAACTCATTAAAAGATTTTGGATGTGGATGTTGATTTTTTTAATATATTTAATTAAATTAAAAAATTTTAAATATTTTAAATTAATATAGTTAAAATATTTTATTATGTTTGTTTAATATATTTAATTCAATTTTAATTCAAAAATATTTATTGTCTAAAAATTTAAAATGTATCGTATTAAATTGATAAAAACAAGTATGAAATATTATACTTGATCTTAATTTGCAGAGATCATTGTTGGGCCTCACAATTCATAGTTTGTTCATATACAATATTATTTCATTGTTCTTCAATGTGAGATAAATTTTGGTTTAAAATTAAAATATATGAGTTTTAACTATTTAAAACATCTTTAAAATTGAAAACTTAAATATGATAATTTGAAAATCTTAAAATTATCTAACATTGAAATGATAAGATCAATTAATACATTTTGAGTTTCGACCATTCAAAATTTAAATATATTTAATTTAAAATTTTGTATGCCGATCTTGATTTTTTAAAATATATTTAATCAATAGGCATTTCTAAATATGCCACTAAATTTTCTTTATAAATCACTATTAAATTTAATTCAAAAATAAATAATTATTAATTTACATAAATATCATTTTTAATTTTAAAAATTACTTAAAAAAGAAATAGAATAAAAATAAAAAATCCCCTCCTTCCCACTCAGTGACCGCACCCGCCACATTGTCCCCACAATTGCTCTCTTATTTCCCCCCATTTATGCTAATCTTCATTTCTCTCCTCATCCTCCATTTATTTTCTTTGTAAGAATTGCCTATGAAATTAAATGTGTGTATTAATGTCGTATATTTTTGGGGATAAAAATTGATTTTGTTAACTTCTCCAATCATAGGATTTGTCGCATAAATGTTTGGAGAAATACATATATCTGATTGAGGGGTTGAAATTTGGAACATAGTGTTGATGCTATTACTTTAAAATCTGGTGGCATTGAAGGATTTGTCGGAATATTTTATAAATCTAAAAAAGGGTTTTGTCAGAGTTAAAATACAATGTTGATGGCAATTACGTCCTTCTTTATTTTATTTTGAAAAAAAAAATTATTGGAAAAGAAAAGCGATGGCGGTATATCAGGAAGAAAGGTGACAGTGAGGGAGGGTGGTAGGTATGTAATATGGATCGAGGAGAGAGGGTGATGGTGGAGAATATATATTTTTTTAATTTCTTTTGAATTTTTTTTTATTTTCATAGTGAAATGATAGAAATGACTTTTATTGTGATTTGTAAAGAAGAAATATGAAAATATGAAAAGATGTTTGGTGTATGAAATATATGTGGTGTATAAACAAAAAAAATGGTGGTGTATTTAGAAATACCCTTAATCAATTAAAGAGTAGATAATTTAAATCAATATTTTTAAAACATTTCATTTGAACTATTTAATATATATAATTCAATTCAATTCTATAAATTTAAAATATATTTAATATTTAATATTAAAATGATAATATCAAATATCTAAATATTACATTTGATCTCAACTTAGAGATCAAAAAATGTGGAAATATCATTGTTGGGACTCATAATTTATAATTTGTTCATGCATAACAATATTTGTAAGTTTTTTGATGTGTGATGGTTTTTGTTTGAAAAACTAAAACTATAGCCTTTAACTATTTAATTTATATATATATATATATATATATAGTTCATGACATAAATATATTTAACAATTAATTGCCAAGTTCTATTAATACATTTAATTCAAAAACTTAAGTAGATTATTTAATTTAAAATTCTCGATGTGTATCTTGATTAATACATTTAATTTGAAATTTTAAATATATTTAATTGAAATTTTGATATGGATCTGGAATTATTTTAATATATTTAATCAACGTAAAATTTTAAAATATTTTAAATTAATATATTAGAACATTCACTCACAACACTTAAAAGAATGATAATTAATATAAATTTATGGTCCATTGTAAAGAAAAAAATAGGTGTTTTGAAAATTCACATATAAATCAACAATTTAAAGACTACGTAATTTTTTTCATTGAATGAACAAAATAATTTTTGATAAAAAATAGTATTTTTGCAAAATAAAAAAAAATTATAATATTAAAATTCTAGTATTGAATGACTATATAATATAAATATTAATTAATTAATAAATATTATACTTTTATATATAGAAAGTGCATTTAGGCGGGAAAACTTATTATTACTATTTATAGTGACTATCTTACTTTTAGATAGAAGTGTAAATGGATACAAGTATTCAAAATCCAAATAACAAATGTTTTTTTAGCCCACTTTGATAACACATGTTTTTTTATTCAAACTTTTACACAATCTCCCAAATACTCTTACTAAAAGGGGGCCCAGTCAACATATTCCTTTTGACTGCTTTTTGAAAATTCTAAAAAACTCATGTGGATACAAAAAAACACAAGAATTGAAACAGCCGATCCCTTTGCTTTTCTATTCAAAATCCTCACGAAACTGACGAATTGAGACAAAAAAACACACGAAAGGAAACAGCCGATCCCCTTTGCTTTTCTCTTCAAAATTCTCACGAAATCTCTACACACGAAACTCTTAAAAAATTCTCAAGAAACTCTTCAATTCTGACGAAAGCTAAACACGTGAAATTGATCCAAATTCTCACGAAAGTCTGTCGACGTCGAAGCCATGGAAAATCTCGAGCCATGGGCTGCTGATTATCAACAGGTTAGAACATTAATTTCATTTTTTTTGTAGTTTTGAATAATTTAGATGATTTGATGTCGAATTTTCGTCAATTTAAATATGTGGAATTGGATGCGTTTTATTTTGCCAATTTAAATAAGATATTATGTTCGAATTTTAGGGTATTTGTTATGCGAATATGTTTGAATGTTGCCAAGTTTTGAAAAATGTTGAATTTTGTGGATTTTGAATCGTGTTTTTGCCCTGTGAATTCTGGAAAATATGGTGATATCGTGAGAAAATTTACTCACGAAACCGATCTCGTGACAATATATACACACGAGATCTCTTCTCGTGACAATTATTCTAACGAATTCTCTTTTTCGTGTAAAAAAAACTGTGAGAATATATTTACACGAAATCTGTTCTCGTGTAAATATATTCTCACGAGAAGAGATGTCGTGATAATATATTTACACGAGTACAGAATTCGTGTAAATATATTGTCACGATTTGTTTTTTTTTATATTTGGTTGTGCTTGCATCTTTTATGTCATAATTAATTCTTCTTCTTAATATTTGATGAATTCTCAGCATGTAAGTATCCATATCATGTCCAATTGTTTTTATTTAATTATATTTGTTTTATTTTTTCATTATTTATTGCTAATTTATTGTTTATTATTTAAAAAATAGCGTGATTGGGTGTGGAGAAGAGAGGCTTAGCAGAACATCACATGCGGGATCAATTTATACTGGAAGGACAATATGAGTGTAATTAGGGAAGTATTACACGTGATCAGTAGTGGGCCGGAACTATTCGAACAGTTTAGGAGAGAGTCGTGTTTTGAGCATTTGATAGATTTTGTGGGTGGAAACAGTTGTAACAATGCTTTACACGCATTGTTGAGTAGGGAGGTGATTATTGACGGTGCAGAGGAGCACGATATTTGGTTTCGGGTTGGAGAAACCAATATTAGATTTTCTCCGAGTGAGTTTGCTCTGGTGACTAGACTGCAGTTCGGAGGATCCGATTTTGATCCGTCTGCATCACATCAGATTTCTAGGAGATCTTTTTATTCTCGTGAGTTGAACAAGACACCTCTGAGAGTGAAGGACCTACTTGAGAGGTTTAGGACCTATTCTGTGACGTCCCACATCGGTGGGAGAACAAAAGTATGACAAGTATATAAGTGGGCTCAATGGACTCTCTAGCAACTTGGGTTAACCATTTTGGCAAGGGGAGGACGGATGTCAAGTAGTTGTTAGCAGAGCCCGTTGTGCCGTCATTTCGTTACTGGGCCCCACCCCCGTGGACCTGGGGCGTTACAAATGGTATCAGTGCCGACCCCGGGTGCGCTTGACAGGGCCCTGGAGCCAGTCCAGGTGTGCTCAAATCGGACCCTGGGGGACAGTCCTACAGAGGAAGGAGCACGACGAGGACGTCGTGTCTCCAACGGGGGGAGAATGTGACGTCCCACATCGGTGGGAGAATGAAAGTATGACAAGTATATAAGTGGGCTCAATGGACTCTCTAGCAACTTGGGTTAACCATTTTGGCAAGGCAAGGACGGATGCCAAGTAGTTGTTAGCAGAGCCCGTTGTGCCGTCGTTTCGTTGCTGGGCCCCACCCCCGTGGGCCTGGGGCTTTACATATTCACTAGGAGATGACCTCATGGATTACGTCATGGTCGCCAATGTCCTATTCCTGCACACCATGATCTTTAAATATGATCAGACACACATGATAGATGACTGGGTATGGGTCTTAGCCGAGGATCAGGATGGATGGAACTCATTTCCATGGGGAGCTTATGCATTCAGTCTCTTGACGCATTATATGAGTTTGGTACCGTCTATTGAGGTGGAACTGAGGAGAAAATTCAAGAAGACGGAGGAAAAAGCCAAATTGTTTTACCATTTCTATGGACCGGTGTGGGCTCCACTGGTATGAATCTCAATTTTATCACGATTATGACTGTAATCTTATTTTATTGAATATAATTTGATCAATATCTTATTCTACATGTGTGGGCATATGAGGCCTTACCTCGACTGGGTGCACATTGTGCACAGGTCCCAGCACCATTCGTATTGCCCAGGTGTTTGAAGTGGGCCTTTAAGATGAAGATTGCGCGTCTAGGCACATTATTTTCTGATGAGGTAAGCATTTATTTTAAAGAATGTATGTTTTCTTGATTATTTGAAGTGTTTCTAATCAATTCTTTACCATTTGCAGCAATTATGCTTCATATATTTACAGCCGAGTGAGCATGAGATGGCCACTCCATATTACAGAATTATCTTGCTCGGTGATTGTATGGGCGTGACATATGAGGCGCAGCGCAATAAGAGGATGAAGCCCACTTATCGAGAGCTGGCTAGAGCCCATCAACACAGAGTTCCCTCTCCTCCCAGAGCTCCATCTCCTCCCAGAGCTCCATCTCTTCCCAGAGATCCCTCTCCTCCCAGAGCTCCTTCTCACTCCAGGCGATCTGAGAGTTGCATTCCTTGCACGTGTGCAGATACGGGTACAGTTGAGTCATCCAGGAGATGACAGACTCGTCCTATAGACAAGCGTCCTAGACTAGCGACCTCCACGTCTAGTACTAGTGAGGATCACCAGTGTTGCAAGCATGTGGGGCAGATGCGAGACGTGGCGCGTCAAACAGGTATGGAGATGCTCCGTATGATTTAGGAGCATGATGAGGAGCGTGAGAGGGCACGCAGACAGTACGAGGAGGAGCATGAGAGGGCACATAGGCAGGAAAATGATGACATGTTTCATAGACTGAAGGATTTTGTTAAGGACATGTTCAAAAAGTTTATTCCCAGATCCCAGTCCCGGTCTCAGTCTCGGTCCCACAGTAAGAGTCGCTCTTAGGGTAGACATGAAGAACATGCACAGGTGAAGAGTCCTCAGTGATTAGCACCTCATATGGTACATGATTATGATGTAAGTAGTGTTTTTTATGATTTTATCTTACATATACTTTTAAATATACTAACTAATTTCAATTCAGGTTGAGGGCCCCCATCTTGAGGATGTACGTGTCGAGGCTGTAGGGGCCACAGGTGATGATTGGGATGTTGCATCACATTCCAGTCCAGGCGTAGTGCGTCAGGTGGTGTGTCGCAGCAAACGAGGGATTTTGCTGAATTTCGATTGAGTGGGCCGGGCGCGAGCTTAAGAGTGAATATTATCGATCTTGACTTGGGTCAAACCTTCTTGGATGAGCTGGTCGACGCCAACAGAGACACGTCCTCAGTATGTATGGATCTAATCTTCTATTGCCTTCAGATCAGGCTGATTGAGGGTCGTGGGTTGAAGTCAGGGGTGAATACACGGAGCACAGTGGTCTTGCAGTCATCATTCTTCATAAGTTTTCAATGGTTATTTAAATCTAACTAGTCAATTGATTTTATAATTACGTTAATATTTGTTTATCACAGTATAAGTTGGTGTGAGAGTATCAGCTCATTCATCCGGACGATGATGAATTCACACAAACATACCCCCATTTTGACTATGCATGGTGGGGTTGGGATGATAAGCTAGTCCAAATTGTCAGAGGGGAAAAAATGTTGTCGGGTCTCTGGTGGCATGCGAATAATGTAAGTAAACATCATTAAAAGCCTATTACGATACATGTATCTTTTATGACTATTTTGTATCTATTTGTGTTTGCAGATCATCACTGCTTGCCATGTAGATAGACATTGGGTAACCATTCGGATTCGTCTAGATGCATGGTGAGTTGAGTTGTATGATTCGTTGTTGTACAATATGATGGGTCCGACGGATGAGCCCATGTATTCGATGTGTGAGCACCAGCTCTGGCCATTGATGCACTTGATTCCAGGACTGCTGCGTCATTGCAGATATTGGGAAAGAGCTCACCGTACTGAAATTTGCAAACCGTTGGAGTATTACAGAACGCCACTCATGTATCAGTTCAGGCAGACAGATGGTGTGAGTTGTGGTATTTTTTCTGCCATGCAAGCCGATCGATTGATTTCGTTGAAGAAATTCAGCATGGATCCTACTCCGGATGACTTGGACAAGTATCGGAAGCTTTTAGCTGTTAGGATATTCGATCATTGTCAGAGGATAGCATGAGTAGAGCTTTGACTTATGGGTTATACTAGAACTTTGATTATTGTTAATGTTTTCGTGATAATTGATGTTTTCGTGGCAATTATTGTATTCAATACAACAAAAATGCTAAAAAAATCTCGTTTTCAATTATTGTCACAAGATCAGTTTTCGTGACAATAATTGTCACGAGATCTTGTTTTTGTGACAATAATTGTCACGAAATCTGATCTCGTGACAGTAATTGTCACGAAAACAGGATCTTATGGCAATTATTGTCACGAAAACTGATCTTGTGACAATTATTGTCACGAGATCCTGGACTGAAAATTTAAAAATATATTTGAATTTGGAATTAACCCTATAACAATCATACCACATATTACACAATAGAGACATTCTAATCCTGTAACAATCATACCACATATTACACAACATAAATATTCTAATCTTGTAACAATCATATCACAACACAAATATCCTGGTGAGTCTAAGAATTTGAATCAAATCCGTTCAATCATAACACGCTCAAATTTGAGGTTGAACTTTATTCGGACACTTGCCCTTGTTGTGTCCTGGTTGACGACAAATACTACATCTCTTAGGTCGACGTTGCCCTTTGCCAGATGCACCCCATTCTTCATGCTGAATCTGTTGTGGGGCTGTACATTTCTTTCTGTTATGGCCAGTGCCTCCACACCTCGAGCATACTTGTTGTCTTCTACTTCTTGTACTTGAGCCTTCACCTGCTGAACGATATCTTCCTTCCTTAGGACGACCTGCTTGGGGAACTGATTTAGGAGGGCAAACTTTGAATGAAGATGAGATTATCCATTCATCCTGACTCGGCACTGAACGTACACGATCATGGTATGCAAGATAAAGTGTGACTTGCTTGAAATACAAGTCCACATAATCATATATGTCATGTCCTGCACTTCTGTTACAATAGTTCTGATGTGTTAATAAAATAACATAATAGCTGAAATTTATAAAAGGGATATTTATAAAAGTACGGTATCTAATAGCAGCAGCTGCATGAGAACAAGGGATTTGATCGAGCTGAAATTCACCACATTCGCATGTTCTCATATGAAGGTCAACAAGGAAGCTCTTGTCGTTCTTTTGCACTTTGTACAAGTGTGCATTATGGCATCGAACACCATACTGACGGCTCATCTCCACTTATTTATAAAGCTTTGTGTAAGCAAATTCTGTGAGAATGTGATCTCTCGACACTGTCTTTGCACATCTCTCGTCGAATCACTTCTCTATCACATCCCTGACAACCTCGATGAGAGAACATATGGGCAATCTTCTAGCCCACAACAAACGAGCATTGAAACATTCAGCAGCATTTGATGTCATGAAGCTGTAACGACGTGAAGAGCTTTGTGACCGTGCCCAATGATGTACCCCTATACTCAGCAGTGTATTGTAAACTTCAGCTCAGCTTAAGGAGATCATCGATAGATATTTCAGAAACTTTTCTTTTCTATATGCAAATGCAGCACTTTTAAACATAGAAATCACATGACGACCTGCTCGAATTAGATTCTTCGCTATGTGGTAATAGCACAATTCGTGGACCGCTGTAGGATACACTGCCTTAACAGCATTCTTAATGCTCACATTGGTGCGTCGTTTTTCACCAAAAATAAATGTTCTGACTTTCGTCGGCAAGCCCACACTGCAGAGTACAGTGGCGAGCAGGATCGTCTCCCAAGGGACCGGCGAGGATTACTCTTGACTTTCAATCTGCGTGCCCAAACTTCCAGAAACGTGTTTTGTGTGAATTATGTAACAAAATAAATCGAAGAATTTAAATAACCAACTAATGAAAATACGTGTACAAATGAATTGAATTGAATCAAGGATAAAAAGGGTATTCCGGATCCTATGAACTCCACTCCACTTATAACACCGATCACAGATGTAGGAATTAATTAATCAAACCATGCAAATCAGTTATAGTCACCGAAGACGCTTCTGACATGACCTCATCTCTCCATACTGTTTCGATAATTAAGAAGACGCTTCATTAATTACTTCCCTAATCGACTGACAACTGTAAGAGACGCTCTATGAGTTTAATGAGCCGACAGTAATGAGCACAAGAAAAACCCGATTCTTAACTTACAGACTCTGACGCAGGACTGTAAAATTAACTCTATTATTCCCCTAGTTATTTGAGCAACCGTTTTACCACTTATTAAACCTAAACCACGATTACGTATGGCCGATTTAAATTGGCTAGTAATTAATCACAACCTACCAAATATTTGCAACTACTCGATAGACTTAGAATAATCACGACCTGAAATCCAAGAATAACAGATACATGCATCAATTAATTATAAACAAATAATTATATCTCATAGTTATATAAGCGGAGCTTCGTCGTCGTCACCGGAATACAAATAATTTAGCTACTTTGCATGCTGGAATTAATCAACCAAAAGTTGTATAATCGCGCGATGATAATATTGAAAGAAAGAAGAAAATAAAACTGAATTGAAACTGGGTGCTGCTGCGTTTCTCGCGTTTCTGGCGTGTGTCTGAAAAATAAACTAAATACCTAATATATATCTACAATCCATAAAAGAGATAGATTCTAATAGGAAATAAAATCCTAGTCTAAATAATTATGGCAATTCCCATGCAAAATACTCTTAGAGGCGGTGAGAAAGCTTTTTCCGCGTCCAGACTCGCGCGTGGGCCGAGAATTAAGTTCAGCAAGCCCAAAACGTATTCTGGACCGGGCCTCCAGAAATCTGTCTCAATATTCCAGCTGCGTGCCCTTGCAGCTCGGTCCGCTCGAACTTCTTCCTTTTCTTGCACCAAAAACTTCCTCTTTTCTCCACTTTTACACCACATCCCTACACAACTCAACAACACATCATATATCCAAAATGCACAACTAAGGGATAAATAATAAGGAGAAAAGGCACCAAAAAGTCGTGATAATAACAAGTAGAATAGGTCCTTTCAAATCCCCCCACACTTAACCCTTGCTCATCCTCGAGCAACTCAAATAAGAACAAAGAAAACATCAAGAACAAAAAACAGACTCGACAGGGATAACTGACCAAGTATCAACAACCCAAATCAATTAGAACTCAGAGCATAAACTGTGATATATCAATCCACAAACCACTAATCCTCTTTGTTCAAGAAATATGCCAACACTTTGTCAATAAAGTTAGAATTATGCTTCACAATCCAGCCTCACTAAGATTCACTCTTCATCACTCAAAAGAAAACAAATTCAGGTCAGGAGGCCTATTCACTCAAAGATCATGACTAGCTATTTTCAGCACAAAATTGCTCATTTGTCACCTAGAGATGTCACACTTTCATTCGAAAACACAAATCACAAGGTCTTTCTTCCTTTGGTTGTAATGGGGCTTAGGTTCATGAGGTAGGATATATTTGGCCAAAGTAGCTAAGGAGAGATGAAACCAGACAAGTCTAAGCATGAATTTCTTTATGAAGTGTGGCTGCAACAATACTTTTCTTTCTTTTCAAATCAAGGTAGGCCTTATTCAAGAGTTGTGAGCATAATGAGTGTTGCTCTTTTGCACATCCCTCTCCTCAATCTTTTATCTCTATTTTTTTTTTTTTTCTGAAGCTGTGCTTCATTCATTTTTTTTTTCTTTCTTTCTTTTTCTTTTTTTTTTTCTGAGGGGCATGGAGTGAGAATTCATGACTCTTCTTTCTTTCTGGCCTTCAACCCTTCAAATATTGCAGCTCAAATAACTACCCATACCAAACATGTAGCACCCTGAAAGTTTATTCATGCATGCATACATTCATATGGTAATGTTACATTCCTATAAGTCGCGCCTAGTACTATTTTCATAATTTTAAATTTATTATGATATATATATATATTTTATTTATTTTATATAGTTCATATAATTTAAGTTGGATCATTTTTTCTTTTGGTATATGTGGGCCTTAATCCACAGGCCCAAATAATATAAAGTGATTGGAGGCCAAATCGTGAAGCCCAGTTGGAAAAAAAAAACCAAATATGGAAGATCCACCCCGCCGCTCATCACCCTTCTTTGAAAAAAAAAACCCTAAACCTAATTTTGCCTCCTCGAATCCGTGATCCTTGTCAAGAATTGTAGTGATTTGGAAAGAAATCAGTACTAATTTCAACCCTTCTAAATTTAGACCCAATTTTTCTAGTATAAATAGGCCCCCCTCTTTCACCACAAATCACACCCAACACTCAAGCTCTTCCCCTTAAGGTATTCGAGTTCTCTCATCTCGGATCTTTCGTCTTTAAGGTACCCAGTTTTTTTTATATCTGGTTATTCTGTTTCCCCTTGCGTTGCCTCTCTGTATTTTGTTCGAAGCAGCTGAGCAGTAGGAATAAAGAAGATAATAAATCCATCTTTTCAGATGTCATCATATTTTTTTTAGTTGAGTGACATCTCGGCATTCATGTAGGAAAGTTGTAAGGATGAGTTCTAAAATAATATTTAATATTTTAATGCAAATCTCATTTTGGTGGGTCGGTTTATATAAATGTATACACCTACATTATTTTCCATGGCACACACCTATGTACCTATATATATATATATTTCACCCCTTTATATATAAACATAAACACACACACTGTCACGTCAATCTATATGTATGTATACCATTATTTTTGTTATATTAAATGCACACACACACACGCCCTTATGTACATATATATATATTATATACATATATTTTATCCATGCTATATATGTATATATATATATATACACTTTACTTACGCACACACCTACCTATATATATTGTACAACATATATGTAATATATAAATATGTGCACTAATATATATGTATATATGTGCGTTTATATACTCACACAGTTTCCCTTATACGCATTTCTTCAACCCATATTATTTGTTTATGGTTATGCTATTATTATTATTATTATTATTATTATTATTATTATTGGTATTTTTTTTAGCTTTAAAGTGATGTAATATTATATTAATTAATCATTATTATTATTCTAGGCGGCGCGCGTGGATAATTTATTTAATACATTACATTTTATCAAATCAAGTAAAGGTGGGGATTCTCTCGGAGAATATACGAAACTCTTATCCTTGTTATATTTGTATATGCGGTGTACAGGTGGGCCTTCGGGCTATTGCTATGGGCCTACGGGCTATTACTATGTTTAACCTAGGGGTTATATGCTATGTTGGCCTACGGGCTCTATGATATGATATGCTATGCTATGGCCTGTTCTTACTGTTATATTTGTATAATTTGGATAATTGAGTGACCCCACTGAGTTAATAGCACTCACCCCAAAGCTATTTATATTTTCAGGCTAAGGACGTTCGGGCGGTGTGGTGTAGACGAAGTGATGGAATGGAATAAAGACTATAGTTCTAATTATATTTAAGCATTTTATTTTTCCGCTGCAATAAACTCTAAATCTATGTTTGTTTCATTTGAACACACTTTTGGAAGTATTATTTAATTTTTCCACATTTTTATTTACTTAAATAAATGAAATATTTTTTTGAGACGTCACAAAACATGCCTGATTCCAAGGACAAAAGCAGGCCAAAAGAAAAGCAAAGACTAATTTATAGTGGCTGTAATCAATGAACATGGATTTATTAGGCTCAAAATGGGCTCACTAATTGACAATGAACGGGCAGGGCATTTTCTTTTGGACCATTAGCTCGAGTATCCTTAATGCCTTGATCATTTTTGCAAATGAAATTAAAAAACATGACAACAAAGTGGCAGCAAAGCAATTCAAGCATCGAATAACTAGTCAGATAACACTCATCAACAAAAACACTGAGCTCTTAATTCATGCATGCTCATAGGCTCGAGAACTCACAATTTGTAGGCTTAAAAAGTTTTGATTGCAAACAAAATTCATCATCCCAGATTTCATCCAAAGCATGACATATTCTATCACAAATTCAACCTCTCGACCAGTTAAACCATCATAGCTCATACATCCTCATTCTCATCAATTCAAACTATCAACACTTAATTAAAAATCCCAAGCAAAAACCAAAGAAAACGACTCACATAAAACAACAAATGTTTTTTTTTCTTTTTTCGACACAAATCACAAATCATTAAGACCCCCCTCACACTTTGAAAGACACAGTGTCCTCACTGTGAGAAGGGGTACGAATCAAAACAGAAAACTAACAATAAAATTAGAAAAACAAAACGTAAAAGTAAACAAAACACATGCAAACAAGGAGTAAAAGAGGAGGGATAAGAGAGAACTAACTCTGATCCGCCAAATGGCGGATCACCTGCTCTATCATGTCCAGGCGACCATCAATCTCATCCAGCTGGTGGCCAAGGCTGTCCTCAAGTCGAGTGGTGGCAGCGGTGATCAACTCCTCAATTGTTGGGAGGAGGGAGGAAGCAGCAGGCCCTGCAGAAACAGATCGAAGCGGGCCTTCAATGCCCAACCGGGTAAGCTGATACTGGCCCTGGTCATTCACAAACAACAACTTCATGGCAGCAAAATCTTCCAAGCAAAATAACATGGCAGGCAACGGCTCAGGGTCAGAAAGGGGAATGTGGAGTCTCTCAGCAAGTAGAGTAACAAAGCAACCCAAGGGGGCGCGGCAGAGTGTGTGATGGGCACTGAAATGCCATCGCTTGGCAAGCCAGTACCCAAAGTTCACCTTAGTCCCAGAATCCATATAATCAAGTAAAAAGAGTTCTTGCACAGTAACCAAGTTCAGCATATCTAATCGACCAAACACGTTAGCAGATAGGAACCTATGGCAAAGATGAAGGGCATCATCCTTCAAATGGGATCCCTTAGAGGATCGAGAACTGTAAGACTCATCTATAGAAAGCCGAGCCCAAATTTCACTAGCTGTTTGAGAGAAAACGGCTGGAATATCACAAAGAGAAGACTTATACTCATCCTCGAGCACAGAGACATTAGACTTAAAACCAAGCACAATGTTCAAGTTAGTAATAGACATATGAAACTTACGACCACGAAGACAAAACACGAAGGCATGCCTATCATCGAGCCCCCTCGAGGCATCAAAATTAAAAGAAGATAAAAATTCGACAACTAAATCACGATGAACATCCACAGAAACATCAAGTAGTGTATCCCATCCAATTCCAACGAAGAAATTCCTAATGTGATCGTTAACCCCTAACACAGTAATATTATTCCAATCGAAAAGGCGCGCGCCGATGAGAACATGGTTAGTGTTCAAGTCGATGCGGTGCTTTACCTCATCCGGTGGTAGGAAAGCTGGGGCGGCATAACTCGAGGAGGCGGCTGGGGCTTTGCCTTTTGTCCTTTTCTTTGATGACTTGGCCGGGGCAGAGGATAAAGGTAGCGGGTCTGAAACAGGAGAGGGAGCGAGAGCGCTCTCTGGCTAAGGAATGGGAACACGTGATTGTGAGACAGCGGCCAGCGGGCTCGCTTGTGAGGTGGAATTGGCCGGAGAAAGCGGCGGTGAGGGTTGGTGGTCTGCCGGTGGTGGTGATTCAGTGGTGGAAAGCTTTTGTCGCGCGGCAGTGCTGGAGGGTCCCGCTTCGGCTCGGCATTTCAGTATACGGTGGAGGAAAGGCAGAGGTTGGTTGACTTCCGAAGGAACAGCAGTCAGAGATGGTGGAGACGAGGTCACCGGCGTCGACGACTGCTGTGGTGTGGCTTTCTCGGGAGATGGAGGTGTTGGCTCGGGGACAGTGACTTTGCGCTTGGCGGTGGATGTTCACTTCTTACCCATGGTCATTGACGGCGAAGGAGGTCGGAGAAGTGATCGGCTTTGGCGGTTGGGGAGAGGCGGGAAGATGAAGAGGCGCTGTAACTCCTGCAAACAAGAGTAAAAATTTGAAAGGATGTAAAAATTTGACTAAGTGGGGGGGGGTTAAATTGAGTTGGGGATTAGGGCAAAAAATCCCCAAATTGACTTTGGGTTATTTGCAATGAGGTCCCTACAAATAAAATGAAATTCCTAAATTGTCCCCCCACACTTGAAATAGCGGTTACTTCCAAAACCGCTCTCCCATAGGCGGTGTGCCCATGCGGCGTAGA
This sequence comes from Perilla frutescens, assembly GCA_026008535.1. Classification (NCBI taxonomy): domain Eukaryota; kingdom Viridiplantae; phylum Streptophyta; class Magnoliopsida; order Lamiales; family Lamiaceae; genus Perilla; species Perilla frutescens. The sequence continues at coordinate 12,400,205 of BRKX01000004.1, forward strand.
GCATTATGGTGCCTCCCCCAAAATTTTGTTTTTTTTTTTTGGTATTTTCTATATATAGAATAAGATTGCAGAATTAAAAAGACAGAAAAATTAGAAAAGTAAAGCAATTAAAAGAATAAAGTGAAGTTGAAAAATAAAAGAACAAAGGAACCAGAAATCGGGATACCTCCCGAGAAGCGCCGTTAGTTAACGTCGAAGGCTCGACGGCGTGGAGCAGCAAGTGGTAAATCATCGGGGCTGCAAGATCAACCCCATCAAAACTGGAGAAAGTGATGTCGGCACAATATGGCTTGAGCAACTGGCCGTTCACCTTTAATACCTTGTGAGTATCCAAACTGCGAATTTCCATAGCTCCATGTGGACTGACAGATACGACTTCAAAGGGGCCCATCCAGCGAGATTTGAGCTTACCGGGCATGAGGCGAAGGCGAGCATTGAAAAGTAACACTTTCTGGCCGACCTCAAACGCTTTCCTCCGGATATATTTGTCGTGCAAAAGTTTGGTGCGATCCTTGTAAGAACTGGCACTATCTTAGGCCTCTAAACGGATTTCTTCGAGCTCTTGTAACTGATAGCGGCGTTCATGTCCGGCCAGATGAGGATCCAAATTGCATTGTTTCACGGCCCAAAAAGCTCGATGTTCCAGCTCGACATGAAGATGGCACTATTTTCCAAAAATCAGACGATAAGGGGACATGCCGATAGGTGTTTTGAAAGCCGTGCGGTATGCCCATGCAGCATCATCTAGTCGCAGGCTCCAATCCTTGCGGTGTGGGCATACGGTCTTCTCCAGAATGTTTTTGATCTCTCGATTGGACACTTCAGCCTGGCCATTAGACTGCGGGTGATATGCCGTAGTAACTCGATGGGTGACTCCATACTTCTTGAACAACGCTTCTAAGGTTCGGTTGCAAAAGTGCGTGCCTCGGTCACTGATGATAGCTCGAGGAACACCAAAGCGTTGAAAAATCTGAGCCTTGAGGAATTTGGCAACGACCGTAGAATCATTTATTGGGGTAGCTTTAACCTCAACCCACTTGGAAACGTAGTCGACGGCTAGAAGAATATAGGAGTGGCCGAAGGAGCTTGGAAATGGGCCCATGAAGTCCATGCCCCATACATCAAAAATCTCGCAAATCAAGATAGGAACTTGAGGCATCTCGTTCTTTGAAGAAATATTACCAAGGCGCTGGCAACGATCACAGTTCTTGCAAAAGAAGTAGGCGTCTTTGAAGATGGTTTCCCAATAAAAACCACAGTCTAAGATTTTGCGGGCTGTTCTTCTTGGGCCAAAGTGGCCGCCACATGCGTGGGCATGACAGAAGCTGAGGATGGATGGAATCTCTTCCTCAGGAATACATCGGCGAATGACTTGATCGGCACAAGTCTTCCACAAATAGGGCTCATCCTAGATAAAATACTTGGCTTGGCTCTTCAACTTGTTTTTTCGGGCGGATTCAAAACCTTTGGGGAAAATTCCCGTTGTCAGAAAATTCACCAAGTCAGCGTACCAGGGTGCCCTTTCCGCAGCCGCAAGAAGAAGCTCATCTTGAAAATCATCCGGTATGGGCATACCGTCGGATGCAGTCAACAGTTTACTCAAATGGTCTGCGACATGATTCTCGGCTCCCTTCTTGTCTTTAATCTCCAAATCAAATTCTTGTAAGAGGAGAATCTAACGAATAAGTTGTGGCTTAGACTCTTTTTTGGAGAAGAGGTATTTGAGAGTAGCGTGATCAGTGTATACCACAACTTTGGATCCAACAATGTAGGATCGAAATTTCTCACACGCGAACACCATGGTAAGAAACTCTTTTTCGGTAGTTGTGTAGTTGCACTGAGCCGGGTTGAGAGTTTTTGAAGCATAGTAAATAACATGACTGTGCTTCTCAATCTTTTGTCCAAGGACAGCTCCAATAGCATAGTCACTTGCGTCGCACATGAGCTCAAACGGGAGTCCCCACTGCGGTGGCTGAATGATCGGGGCAGACATCAGCTTCTCCTTCAACAACTCAAAAGCTTCTTTACACTTGTCATCAAAGATAAAAGGGGCGTCTTTTTGCAGCAACTTAGTCATGGGTTGAGCTATCTTTGAAAAGTCCTGAATGAAGCAGCGGTAGAAGCCAGCATGGCCTAAGAAGGCTCGAATCTCTTTCTCGTTGGAGGGGTATGACAGCTTTGTGATCAAGTCGATCTTAGCTCAATCCACTTCGATTCCTTTTGCAAATATGACATGCCCGAGCACAATTCCTTGTTGTACCATGAAATGACACTTCTCGAAGTTCAAAACCAAATCGGTCTCAACACACCTTTGAAGGACTTTGTCTAAATGCTCCATACACTGCTCAAAAGAGTTGCCATGGACTGTAAAATCATCCATAAAGATTTCGATGCAGCTCTCTATCAAGTCAGAAAAGATAATCATCATGCATCGTTGAAAGGTGCCTGGGGCGTTGCATAAGCCAAATGGCATCTTTCGACAGGTAAAGGTCCCAAAGGGACAAGTAAAGGTCGTCTTTTCTTGGTCTTCTTGAGCTACAAAAATCTGGAAGTAGCCGGAGTAGCCATCTAAAAAGCAGAAATAGGATTTCCCAGCTAATCTTTCGAGCATCTCATCAATAAAAGGCAACGGGAAGTGATCCTTGCGTGTGGTATCATTCAATTTCCTGAAATCAATGCACATTCGCCACCCTGTTTGCAACCTAATTGGTATCAATTCGTTGCTCTCATTCTTCACGAGCTGGAATCCAGACTTCTTTAGAACTACGTGTACTGGGCTAACCCAAACACTGTCAGAGATTGGGTAAATGATTCCCAATTGGAGCAACTTCAGAATCTCTTTCAACACCACTTCTTTCATTACTGGGTTCAACTTCCTCTGAGGATCTCGGGATGGTTTATGATTCTCTTCCAGAAATATGCGGTGCATGCAGATATCGGGGCTGATCCCCTTGATATCGGCGAGAGTCCAGCCGATAGCCCCTCTGTGCTTCTTCAAGAGAGTAACAAGTTGTGTTTCCTGGGCTGCGGTAAGGTCTTTACTCACGATGACAGGTAGAGTATCTGCTTCGCCCAGGTAGGCGTATTTCAGGTGCTCGGGAAGAACCTTCAACTCCAGAGTTGGGGCCTTCACATGAGATGTAAGAATGGGTTCCGTCATAGGCGGCAAGGGCAAACGACCAACCGCATTTCTGACAGGAAATTCATTGGCAGCGTATAACTGCTGTATGAGTTTCTGAATCTCTTTTTCCTCTTCTAAATCTGCAATGTGGTCGGGTATTCCTCCATAAAGTACCTGCTCTAAACTATCATCCCTGAAATTGCACTCAACAAAATCATCAGTAATGGAATCGATAATATCCACCATAAAAAGTTTCTCGGGGTCTTCTACATGTTTCATGGCTTCGAATATATTAAATGTGACAACATCCCCATCAAATTCAAAACTCATCTTTCCTTTGTCCACATCAATCTTTATGCGTGCAGTTTTTATAAATGGGCGGCCCAGCAAAATTAAAGATCTATGTGCAGACAATGTATTATCCATGTCAACAATGTAGAAATCAACAAGAAAGATCAATTCATTCACCTTAACTAAGACATCCTCTACTACACCTTTCGGGTATGCATTGGACCTATCAGCTAATTGAATGATAACTCGAGTGTCTTTCATCGGTCCTAGCTGTAACTCTTTGTAAACAGAGAAAGACATAACATTAATGGATGCTCCTAAGTCTAACATGACTTTTTCTACCTTTTTGCTCCCAATGATGCAAGGGATAGTGAACATACCTGGATCTCGACACTTTTGGGGTAACTTCCGCTGAATTATGGCTGAGACATTTTCTCCTACCTTGATTTTTGCATCCCTTCCATACCGTATTTTCTTGGCACATAGATCCTTCAAGAATTTTGCGTATCGAGGGACTTGTTTGATAGCATCAATCAGAGGTAGGTTGATCTCGACTTTCTTGAAAAGCTCAAAGATCTCTTTCTCATCTTCCTCTTTCTTGTGCCGTGCTAACCTAGAAGGAAAAGGAGCAGCATTAATAGGGTGAGGAGGTTTAGACAAAATCTGTACCTCATTAGGAGCAGTCTGTGCGGCAGGCTGTGTGCCTTTATCATTGGGTTTGTCAGCATTTGCTACAGTTTGCCCACTCAGCGTGTGGTTGTGCCGCTTCTGTTTCTCATCCTCTACTAACTCTTTCCCACTCTAAAGAGTCACAGCGCTGACATTGCCTCTCGGGTTTTGCTCGGCTTGAGATGGAAGTTTTCCAGTATGCCCTTACAGCTTGTTCAATTGGGTGGCAAGTTGGGTGATCTGTGTGCCCATGCTGCCTAAAGCGGCTTGCGTCTCTTGTTGAAAGGCCTTTTGGCTTTACGCTAGACTACTTACGAGGTTGGTGCTTTGCTCCAGACTCTTCATGATCTCACTCATAGATAGTGTGGATCGATCTGCGTGGGTATACGGCTCACCCCTTGGGGGTCTTGGTGGCAAGTCTCCTGCTGCAGGTGGATCGCCAGGCTGTCTCCAACGAAAATTTGGATGATCTCGCCAACCTGGGTTGTAGGAATTGGAATAAGGATCATTATTCCGCTTTCTCTTGAAATTGTCTCCTCACTGGGCATCATAATTGATTCCTCTAAGAGCATCTTACTGCGCATCGCCTGATCCGTAACAAGCTTGTTCAGTAGGAGGCTCATGTAAATTTGGACACTCGTTAGTGAAATGCCCATGCTCAGAACACACTCTGCAGCGGTTTGGCCTTGTGTGAGCCACGGCCAAACCTCGGACTAGAGAGGTAAGAGCATCTATCTTCTCATTCACTTATGACCCTTCAGCTCGGTCGATTACCCTTACAGGTCGATGTCTGCTGTCATCTTCTTCTTCGTATTGCTGTCCTCTAGAAGCCATGTCGATTATGAGTTGTTTGGCCTCGCCGAGGGTTTTATTGGTAAGAGATCCCCCGCTGGCAGCATCGACGATTTTCCTATCAAAAGAAGACATGCCACGGTAAAAGTAATTAGTCAGAAGCTGATAATCAGTGAAACCATGGTCCGGGCATTTGCGGCAAAGCTGTTGAAATCTCTCCCAGTATTCAGCTAGGCTTTCATTCGGCTTTTGTTTGATGCTACTAATAGCCATTCTCAGATTTGCAGCTCGAGTCTCAGGAAAGAACTTTCGCAGGAATTGTCCTTCTAATTCCGCCCACGTGGTGATAGACTCCGGTGGTAAATCGAACAACCCATCTCGTGCCTTTCCCTGCAAAGTGTGGGAAAAAGTAAGTAACCTTAGGTTATTAGCAGTAAAACCAGTAGGTCTTAAAGTGGAGCACACGAGATCAAATTCAGACAAATGCTTGTGTGCACTTTCTCCCGGTAGATCACCAAACTTCGGTAATACTTGGATGAAGGCAGGTCGAATCTCCGCATTGTTGGCAATCGGGGGCAGCACGATGCAGATGGGTCTATTACTCCGAAGACGACCGATTTCCCATATGAGAGGCTCATGATCAGGTCCATTATTAGCCACATTGGCTTGGATGAGTGCTCTTCCTGCGGCAAGGTCTTGCGGGTTCGGTAGATCTTCATTATTAGCCATGTCGAGGTGTTGATCAGCTTCGAGAGTCTTTGTAGACTCCTTAGTATTCTTCCTCAACCGGTGCAACGTTCTCTCTGGCTTTGGATCGAACACTAAATCTTTATCTGCAGAAGAACGGGTCATAGACCAGAAAAATTAAAAATAAAAACAAAGTAAATAACAAACTGAAAATTTCGAGTAAGCACTGCTTTAAACCGATCCCCGGCAACGGTGCCAAAATTTGGTGCGTCGTTTTTCACCAAAAATAAATGTTTCGACTTTCGTCGGTAAGCCCACACTGCAGAGTACAGTGGCGAACAGGATCGTCTCCCAAGGGACCGGCGAGGATTACTCTTGACTTTTAGTCTGCGTGCCCAAACTTCCAGAAACGTGTTTTGTGTGAATTATGTAACAAAATAAATCGAAGAATTTAAATAACCAACTAACGAAAATACGTGTACAAATGAATTGAATTGAATCAAGGATAAAAAGGGTATTCCGGATCCTACGAACTCCACTCCACTTATAACACCGATCACATATGCAGGAATTAATTAATCAAACCATGCAAATCAGTTATAGTCACCGAAGACGCTTCTGACATGACCTCATCTCTCCATACTGTTTCAATAATTAAGAAGACGCTTCATTAATTACTTCCCTAATCGACTGACAACTGTAAGAGACGCTCTATGAGTTTAATGAGCCGACAGCAATGAGCACAAGAAAACCCGATTCTTAACTTACAGACTCTGAGGCAGGACTGTAAAATTAACTCTATTATTCCCCTAGTTATTTGAGCAACCGTTTTACCACTTATTAAACCTAAACCACGATTACGTATGGCCGATTTAAATTGGCTAGTAATTAATCATAACCTACCAAATATTTGCAACTACTCGATAGACTTAGAATAATCACGACCGGAAATTCAAGAATAACAAATACATGCATCAATTAATTATAAACAAACAATTATATCTCACAGTTATATAAGCGGAGCTTTGTCGTCGTCACCGGAATATAAATAATTTAGCTACTTTGCATGCTGGAATTAATCAACCAAAAGTTGTATAATCGCGCGATGATAATATCGAAAGAAAGAAGAAAATAAAACTGAATTAAAACTGGGTGCTGCTGCGTTTCTCGCGTTTCTGGCGTGTGTCTGAAAAATAAACTTAATACATAATATATATCTACAATCCATAAAAGAGTTAGATTCTAATAGGAAATAAAATCCTAGTCTAAATAATTATGGCAATTCCCATGCAAAATACTCCTAGAGGCGGTGAGAAAGCTTTTTCCGCGTCCAGACTCGCGCGTGGGCCGAGAATTAAGTTCAGCAAGCCCAAAACGTATTCTGGACCGGGCCTCCAGAAATCTGTCTCAATATTCCAGCTGCATGCCCTTGCAGCTCGGTCCGCTCGAACTTCTTCCTTTTCTTGCACCAAAAACTTCCTCTTTTCTCCACTTTTACACCACATCCCTACACAACTCAACAACACATCATATATCCAAAATACACAACTAAGGGATAAATAATAAGGAGAAAAGACACCAAAAAGTCGTGATAATAACAAGTAGAATAGGTCCTATCACACATGTTGGTCCGAAACTATCACCAAATCATGACAATCTCCAAAAGCCCTCTTAAACCACTCCATGAACCATGTCCAGGCCGCATCATTCTCAATAGGACCCACACCAATAGCAAGAGGGAAGCACCGCTCATTACCATCTTTCGTCATAACGACGAAAAGAATACCCTTGGTCTTCCCTTTCAAATGAGTGCCGTCAATGGCGATAACTGGACGCATACATATGCTGAATGCCGCTCTACAAACTCCTAGAGCAACAAACGTGTACATGAAACGATCATCACCATCAGTCTCCAAATCATAAACCGTATCGGGATTGGACCTCTTCAACATCTCCAAATATGCAGGCAACACCGTGAAATACTGGTCATGAGAACCGTAAACCATCTCTATTGCGAGATTCCTAGCCTGCAATGCTACACTGTACTCAATCTCAATGACATACTCCCTCAATATCTCAGCTATCATTGCTCTCGGCTTCAGTATAGAACCCTCATCTAGGATTCTCTTCCTAAATAAATCAGCAATAACCCGAGACGATAACTTTTATGGTGCATTACGTGTCAGGTCCAACCGACAGATATGATTATCCTCTAATTTAGTCACCATCCACAAGCCACCCTTAGAACTTGCCACTAATTTGAACGGATAGGTCTCATTTTGTTTGCAAATAACTGTTAGTCGACTCTTGCTGGATCGGGAGACCGTATATTCCACTTGACGCTGCATATGCCACTTTTCAACAGCAATTACCAAATCTTTCATCTCCAAGAAAGTCTTTCCCATGGCTATCGCATCAATATCTGTCGGGGATAGGTCGTCATGTACCACTGCTAGTGCATCGTCAACATGGGCCACATGAATAGACCAATGTCCCAAGGGAGGAAACTCTACATTCGGAGCTTCAACGTCAGGAGCAACATCCTCAGATGAGAAGTTGTGAGGTCCACCATGCTGTAGAATATTGACAAACTCATCGAGACGCCCTGACTCGCGAATCCATTCATAAAATTTTGCAATTTGCTTACGCCTAACTTCACTCTCATAATTCTCATCGTCATCATCATCATCATCATCATCATCATCATCATCATCCCAAGACAGATAATCAACACTATCATCTCCAATTGGTTCATCGTGAGCATCATTTGACGGCACTCCACTTGGAGTTTGCAGAACTGATTTCTCAGTAACATATACAACTGGCTCATCTTGCTCCTGAACTAAACGAGCTAAATCAACATCCGTTTTCAAAAGTCCTTTTAGTGTCCTCCCTGTCAATGACCTCGTCAAATAACTCAGTGTATAACTAACACTTGTTGGAGATGTCTCCATAAAATCGTGAATTTCTTCAACAATTTATCACGAGATAAATTGTCAAATGGGAGGTGCACCAGCTGATCTTCACCATCCACATACTTTGATCTCTCCCATCTACCGCTATGACAGAAAACAATACGTTGTCAAGCCATCTGCAAATCAACAATAAACAGTAATTAAAGTAATTTAAAAAAAAAATCTTGTGACAATATTGTCACGAAAGCCTAGAATTCGTGACAATATTGTCACGGTTCAGGTGATCTCGTGACAATATTATCACGAATTCTATGATCTCGTGACAATATTGTCACGAAATAAAATAACTTGACAATTTAAAAAAAAATTATTGTCACGAAATGAATAGATTTCGTGTGAATATATTCTCACGAAATCTATTCATTTCGTGACAATAAATTTTTAGCCACGAGATGTGTTCTTCTCGTGAGTTTTATTGTCACAGTTCATAGATTTCATGACTATATTGTCACAAAATCTATGAACTGTGACAATAATACTCACGAGAACATTGTATAGCCGAAAAAAATTCAATGCTACTAATCTTTTCAAAACATCAAAATCTTTAACTTCAAGTTAATCTACCACAAAATATCATAATCTACAACAATTTATGCATATAGGATCATTAAAAATTACAAAAACAAACATCTTATAACTTGAATAACTATTAAACATATCTATTATGAAATTAACATGAATTACGGATAAATTGCTTAAAATTTTAAAAGGACTTTAAACCCGACTAATTCGAACAACTTGACGGTTATAAAAATTAAAAAACTAACCTCAAATTACTTGGCTATGTGTTGTTGTTTCTCCAACAATATTTTGTAAAAAATGGGCGTGAGTTTTGTTTGACAAAATCGTGAGTATTTGGTTAAATATGTTTTCTTCTTTATTGGAATTAAATGCATGCAACAACAATGCACCTACCAAATTAAATTCTCAGATTTTCAATTTTTTTTAAAAAAATTGCCACACATGCATCTTTTAATTAATGAGAAAAGAAATGGAAATTGTTCAAATGAGACAAAAAGGGCATTTAAGACTTTTACACCACTTTTTGCATAGAAAAACATGACCTATCAATCTTGGCTAAAAAGCATTTGCTATCTTGAATTTGACTACTTTAATTTTTCACCCTAGATATAATATATATATATATTTTTAATGGTCTCCCCCCTTTCCCTCTTTTCTTTGATATTCAATTTTTAATTATTATTTTTTTCTTTGGCACAATCGTGCTCTCTCTGTCTCTCTGTCTCTCTCTCTCTCTCTCTCTCTCTCTCTCTCTCTCTCTTTTCTTTTTTTCTTTGCAAGAAACGTGCTCCTTTTTTTTCTTCTTTCTTTTTTTGGCACAATCGTGCTCTCTTTTTTTTTTTCTTTTCTTTCTTTGGCAGAAACATGCTCTTTTTTTTCTTTGGCAGAAACGTGCTCTTTTTTTTTTGGCAGAAACATGCTCTTTTTTTTTCTTTGGCAGCTTTTCTGCCCATACTTTACTACAATAGTTAATGATACTTCACATCATAAAAAATGATACATGAGTTAATGATACTCCACTCATACTTAATGATATTTATCTATTCTTAATTCGATAATTAATGTTTAATCATCAATAATATCATATTATACTCCACTTCCGAGTTAATGATACTTCATCCATAATTAATGATACTTCACACACAGTTAATGATACTTCACCAGATATATATCAAATGATACTTTACTTAATAGTTAATGATATTTTGCCAAATTTATATCTAATGATACTAGCTTCATTTCATATCTATTGTTACTCATACATCTTGTTATTGGTTTGATAATTAATGTTTAATTAACCTCAGAGCTACTGATACTTCATATCATATATAATGATACTTTACCTTATAATTAATGATACTTTTTTTTTTGGCTCAATAATTAGTCAATCGCCAAATATATATATATATATATATATTGAAATAAATATATACCCTAAAATGGAATTAGTGAACTCTAAAATTGAATTAAATTAATTTATTTTTTTAAATAAAATTTATTTAAACATGTATATTGTGCTTGATATACAATAATTATTAAAACAAAAAAGAAAAAAAAAAGAAAAAAGAAATAAACAAAATGAGAAGAAAGAAAAGAAAAAAAGAAGAAGAAAAAGAAAAACTGGGCAGCTGCCCGAAAAAAATAAAAAATCTGCATAGGCGTGTCAGCTACACGCGCCTGCGCATGGAAGCAGATTTTGGGCGGTTTTGGATATTATTTGACCTGTCTAACGTAAGAGACCCGTTAGACGGTCTCATACAAATTTTTGTCTTGAGTTATATATATGGGTTGGTAGTAGATGTAGATATGATGTGGATGAGATCCTCTATTCCAGATTTGGTGTTCCAATCCGTATTCCACGATCAAATTTATGAGGTTTTCTTCCATTTTTTTCATCAATTTTAATTTATTATATTTTAGTTTAATTTTATGATTGTTTTTAGGGTTCACCCACCCAATTAGGGTTTATAATCATTTTTTAGTATTTAATTTTCAAAGAAATGATTATTATGGTTGATTATTTTAAAAATATGATTTATAATTTTTAAAATTTCAATTTTTTGTTGATAAATGTGAGTAGGTCGATTATGTTATAATTAATTTTTATTTTTATAATATCTATTATTAAACTTGTTAAATCGATTGTGGAATACGGGTTGGAATACCAAATCTGGAATAGAGGATCCCATCCCGATATGATGCCGTTTGATTCGTATAAATTAGGGTGCGAGTTCTGTGCCATATTTGGGGATTGCCTAGCTCTTCCCATCATTTTACCTTTTTATTATCTTTTTAGTGCATTATTTATAGTATATGTATCAAGCATTAATTTTGTAATACATATAACTAGATTGCATAAATTTACCTCAAACATTTATCCACAGTTTTGATGTTAAGTATTTTATTTAATTGTTATTTTATAGTAATTAATGTAGAAATATTCATGTTAATATTGGTCTGATGATATATATTTAAACCACTCATCCAGTTTGTGCTTTCTCGATCTTTCAACTGAGATCAATATTAAATATATTTTAAATTTAAATATTCAATTTTTTAAATTAAATATATTTAAATTTTGTGTTTGAAATTTTAATATATGAAATATATTTTAAACAAATTCAATTTTATACATTTAAAATTTCAAACTAACTTTATTCCACGTCGAAAAACCAAACAAATATTATTTTTCATGAACATACAATATTATTTAAAAAATATAATTAAATATATTATAAAATTCAAATAAATACATTTAAAATTAAAATTTGAAATATTTTTAAGTTTGTAATTTTAAACATATTTTAATCAAATATATCTTATATATATATATATATATTAATTTTTAAAACTAAATTTATTTTACATTGACGACTAACAAATATTATTCATCGTGAACAAACAATATTAATATTCTTAAAAAAAGGTTATAGCTATGCAATTTTTTATTATTAAAAAGTACAAACAATTAAAATATATATATACTATTATGTTAAATAATAGATATGATTATTTCGGAGTTATACTATCAAATTTATTTTTAAAATTTTTAAATATTCATAATAGGCCGGAGGTGAAGATGAAATTAACATAGCAATTAGTTGCAAATAATTAGGATGAAAAAATATTCTTGAAAAAGAATGAGGGCCTCGAAAAAAAACAAGGTATGACCTCGAAAAATAGGGCAAAACCAAAGCCTGCTCTCAGGGCCTGAAAAATGAGACCTGATAATTGTCTGCACTCTATGTTCATAGCCCATACAAGTATAATGAGGGGTTAATTGTAGGGTTCATTTCACGAACTCCTTAAAACTATCTCGAAACCCAAGGACACCCTTCAAGCTTCATACAGTACTAACCTCAAATGCACAGAAGCCCACCTCAGCACCACTGAGATCAACAAACAGCTTAAGTCAATCCCGCCATTCCCACCATCAGATCTCAGATTATGAAGAATCCAAATCAATCATATTACAATTAATCATAATCAAAGATTGGTCGACCGGATCCTAAAAAAGAGAGATCAATCAATCAACGACCACAAAAACATGGATCTCCCCAAATTAGTATAAATGTAACTAGAATTCTAGGAAGAGGACATTGACCATTGCCGACTGATAGTGATTATTCATCAGTATTTAAAGAGCTAGCATGTTATCAAATTGTCGATCATCGGTGTTTTCAGTTTATTTTCTATACATAATTAATTGTAGTATAGATCAACGTTTTATAATTTAATACATTCATACCCGTGTGTAGTGAGATGTAAAATCATATGATGTTGAAAATGGACTTTGAGATATTTTCTACAAATAAAAGAGATGATGACGAAACATTAATCACATTGTAGAAGGCTACTCAAGTCGAGACAATTTTCCCTCAGTGATGTCATATATATCCACTTCATACAGTTTGGAGGGTAAAGAAGATGTAAACCAATTTTCCCTCAGTAATTTTCTTAAATATTTTTTACGGTATTGTGTCATTTTCTTCTTAGTTTTTCTCTTTGTGCCTAAAATTATAAATGATTTCAATTATGTTTGTGATTAATTTCAGGCAAACCAATTATGTTTTTTATTTTATTGGACAAAATGAAAAGTGTAAATTTATTCATGGGCATGGATTGTGTGTCGATAAAATATAAAATAAACTTGAATATATATATATATATTTATATATGTATGTATATAACATCACATTTTTTTACATTTTCTAATTGCTTATATTAATTATTTTATTTTAATTTAATTATTTTATCTACACAAACTATTTATTACAGATCATTTATATATTCTCGTCGTGCATTGCACGGGTTGTAATACTAGTTTACCTAATAATCAAACTTTCAAAAATTTTCCTCTTCATAATTCACAATTCACACATGCTAACTATTTTTCAAATTGGTTAATGTCTTTAAAAACTGATATAATTGTAAATTTGTTGGTCCCGGTGCGAGTCTATGTCAGTTTAGAGGGGGGAGGGTGAATAAACTGACTCAAAAACTTAACTTTTTGTGCGTAATATATGGGGCCCTTGACTCGCGTAGAAAGCTTATCTGTTCACTGATCAGTTGAGACTGAAAGCTTTGCTTGTCAGTGCAGCTTGTGTGCTAAGGTGTGCAGTTAAGAATATGCAGAAGCTTAAGCAGAAAGAACAGCACACACACAACTTATAGAGGTTCGAAGCTTCTTGCTTCTACGTCCCATCTTCCTTCTGCAGAAGGGCAATCAACTATGCAATTGTAAAGTTTCTTTATTATAGCTACACAGTGAAGAAATCTGTTGAACCTGAAAATGGCACCCTTCAAACCGAGCGTGGCTCCCTTTTCAACTGTTGCTATCCCGGAAGAACGGACTTGTCACTACGCTCCTCCTCAGCCGATTCTGGTCGACAACTCACACTTACCGGTCCCAATTGCTCACTGAGACTTTAGGTGCTATTGACCGTCTTTATAAGATTTTAGATCTCTCTCGATCTTCAAGAAAAATAGTCTTGAATCTGTTATCAACTTCAATGCTCCTTGAACTGAGCTGAGTAGTTGATCGTTGAATAGCTTGTGCTGAGAAGGTTTGCTTTGGCTAGATTTCTTTGATAACTAGCAGCTTGCTTTGAAACTTGAAGCACGTCTTCTCAGCTGGGACTTATTGCACTTGTGATGATTAAACTTTGAGCTGTGGAGAGGGAGAAAGAAAGCTCAATCTGCAAAATAGTAAGAGTTAGTTTTTGGTGAAAAGTCTTGGCCAAAATGAGATTCACTTTCCTTATATAGGTGAGTGATCTTTGTGACCGTTAGTTTCTACCAATCATTGGTTTAGTTGATCCATCGATGGTAGTTTAATGCTTATAGCCGTTGAAGCTTTGAATGAACTAGCCGTTGAATTTAATGTCTTCTGCTTCAAGATCATCAGGATCTCTTAAAGATCTTATGTCAGGATCTTTAATAACTGCTTGTCAGGTAGTAGTTGCTTCGGCTATCAGTTTTGGACTTCAGCTGATGGATTCTCAGCTGTCTCAGCTTTCAGCTCTGAGATCGTCCAGTCGGCAGTTCCTCAGCTGCCTCAAGCTTCAGTCCTGGAATGGTTCAGTTCAGCTGCCTAAGTCTTCAGCTCTGGGTCTTGGCAGCTTAGCTTCAAAGCTTTCAGCTTCTGGATTCCAGTCAGCTTTTTATCTGAGCTTTTCTCCCAGCCTACCTGATCATAGTTGTAATTTGATCAGTTCAGTTAGACTTCTTGCAAGCTTGATCTTTCAAGCTGACTCCTGTCTCATCAGTTTTTCTAAGCTTTCAGCTAAACTGATGGTTACTCATCTGGTGGATGTTTTCCAGTTTTTAGTTTTAACTGGTTTTCTTGAAGCATCCTCTTCAGCTGGTTGACCATGTTCCAAAGCGTTTGACTTTCGCTTCAGCGGAGCTGAATCTTGGAATTTTACTTGGTCATTTAATCAGTTTCCAACATGAATAACCTGCAGTTTTTCATAGAAATTTTCCATATGTTTTGACATCTCATCAAAACCATCAGTTGGGCTACCTTGATAGTTTTTCCCAATAATTTTGCCTTTTTTGATGATTTCAAAACCTGTTAGTGAGGATGGAAAAACTGCATAATTCAAAACATTCGAGATGTTTGAGTTCAGATGAGTATTAGAGCATTTTAATGGCTTTACCGCTAAGCAAGTATCAGAGCTTATCATTAAACAAGTATAAATGGCTTGTTTAAATAGATATCAGAGCTTAAACTAAGAGCTTTGTATCAGAGCTTTATTCATCGGGGCTTTGAGTATATGGTATCAGAGTTTTATGATTATCAAAGCTTCTAAGCATGTCATAGCAAAACACAAAGCTTTAAGTACTAGTCGCTCTTCTGATCTTGTAGCGTGATTATCAGAACTAACAAAGTGGTGATGCCATTAGTTTTTCATAGCTTTAGATATTTTAGTTCTAAGGGTGCTCATTATTCATTCAATTCAGTTTATCATGTAGTTAATTTGATCATTTTGATTTATCAGAGCATGGGTATCAGAGTATATTTGATCAAATTAGTGAACAGAGCATATTTGCATGAGAGAGAGAAAATTGAGCATGTTGAGAACTGATTTATCATTCAAGCAAAAAGACTTATAAGGAAGTTTAAGAACCAAGAGAGAGAAATATCAAGAGCTGATATTTTTAACTTCCTTCTTCAACTGGAACCGATCGTCATTCAGCTTCGTCTTCTTTTGCTCAATTCTTCTTTTTCATACTTACAAGGAGAGATGCCTGGTATGCTGTGAATGCCCTAATTTTGCTGATCAAGTTGGGTATTCTCCCAAGTCCAGATTTGTAAGCCTTGAGCTTGCCATTGTTGCTGCTCAGGCTGGATTTTCCCCTCAACGGTAGCTTCCCCCTGAAGCTATACCTCTCTTTATATCTGATCCCAAAGAGGTAGAGTTTCATCACCATTTCCATCTTTTCCATCATCAACTTTCTCTTTCCCCTTTTTGGCATCATCCAAAAGGGTGAGCTGATGGAGCTCGTTAGATGGCAATGCCAATTGTGGCAAAAGAGAAAAAGAAGTTTCCAGTAAATTGTCTGTGATGTAGGGACCTTGGGACTCAGGCATTGGCATTGATAGCCAGGAATAGAGATGTCCTCAATTGGCATCAGGTGAGCAAGATCAGAGAGAGAGAAGGGATCTTGCCTGATTGCGTGAGCTGATGCAGTGGTGAGGAATGGCTCGTCCTGTGTTGAGAAGAACACATCCTCATGAAGAGGAGTTGTGGAGGAGTTGGAGGGCTCATGGTCTGGAAGGGGTGCCTCATGTGGCACGGAGCACTGGAACCTTTTAATCATGAAATCTATGATTCTTTCAATGGTTGGTGGCGTATTGAGTGGATGATTCATCCAACGCCTGCTCCAGTGTCCTTCCGCTATCCAGAAGGAGTGACCTTATTTTTTAGCCATAAGCAGCATGGTGGTGTCATCCACATGGAATCTCCAAAAATGATATTGGAGATATCATCTAAGCTACTCGAAGAATGGGGAGTTGAGATCCTCAATAAGACCAAAACAACTTTGCAGCTGATGGTTAAGGCTTTGATTAAAGTCTTCTTCCAGAGAGTCTGGGTGAGCTGGGGAAGGAGGCTCGCTGGTTGCAGGTGCTGTGGACTAATCACTCATGTGAGTGAAAGAGTCACTGTCAGTCATAGACTGATCTATGTCAGTAGGAGGGTCAGCTGCCATGAGTGGCTCTTTTCCTTTAGCCGAGCTGGTGACCTCCATCAGTTGTGGTCTCGACTTTCTTAGGTTGATAGTTTTGCCACTGTGTTTTCGATGGACATAAACTGTGGGAAGGAAATCTCGTCTACAGAGAAGTGATCCTCCTGGAATATCAACTTCTATCCGTTCTTTTATGATGTAGTTGAGGTGATTTGTGAACCCTATCTTGGCTTTGAACATGCCGGTGGTTTGATCAAACTCAGCAAGTTCAACACGGTGACGAAGTTGAGCTAATATGAAGGATGCCCAATCTGCCTCACACCCAAAATATATGGCTGCCACAATGTGAGTAATATTAGCATTGAACTGTGCATCTTGATTACTCCCAAGTAGAACATGCACAACAATGTCCATGAGCTGAACGATTTCTGGAGAGAGGCTCTCCTTGAAGTTGTGTGAGAAGTTATGATGATGAATGTGTGGAAACGTCCATCTATTTCATAGCTCCATTTTGCTTGGAAGCACCAGTTCATGCACTTTCAGGTCGTTACCTGGAAGTTTAAACAATGTCTTCATCGTGTCTTTTGTGATGGTGATGACATGATTGAAGACTACTGAGATGATACGGTCCCCTTAGACCTCTGCATCATAGTAAACTTCGGCTACATGCATGGGTAGTCGTCGGTTGGGCATTTTCATGATGAATGATAGGAGCCCGTAAGTCTTCAAGGACTTTAGAAGCATAGCAGTCTTCTCTGCACCTATTCGATCTTGAAGAAGCTCTAGGTTTACGGACTTATCCTTTCTCATCTTCTTTAGGAGATGCTTTGTATTCATCATGTGGAATGGATGTGCCATTTCTGCGATGACAGATGATGTTAGAGAGAAAGATTTTGGGATAAGTATGAGGGATGAGTTAAGAATGATAATGAGGTAGATCATCTTCTCCTTTCTTATAAATTATTAGCTCGGCATGCATTTATCAATAGCAATTAAGTGCTTGTGGCTGATCAGCCATCTGATTTGATGGAAAGTCAGCTGAGTAAATGATGCATGCATCTCAGCTATCCACTTGGATTTTAACTTTTTGATCAAATGGCTGAGAGCTGAGGGTTTTTAAAATCTGGGTAGTTGCCATAAATAGTAAAATATTTTCCTGCAGATTTGCTATTTATATCCCTCATACTTCGTCTCTCACTACTACCTTTAGTAGTTTGCTAGTTTAATGCTTAGCATGGAGACTTTAATGGCAACTCAGATGAACAGAGGACTTATTTTGAAATTAGAACGTTGGATGTAAGTTTTGGCAAATCAATGATCACAACGGTAACTATTCAAAAATAAGCTTGAGGATAGGGAATAGAGAGGCTTATCGTGAATCAGCTAGAATACGGTCATCTGATTGATTAAAGAGGATTGTTGTGACATCTGTTGAGACATTGAGCTCTGGGCATCAGTTTCTTATTAAACTGATTGAAGCGCCTTGAAACTAATTTTGTCAGTTTGGTTGATCAGCTGGTGAGTGACTCTTATGTCAGTCTCCTCTTCTTGAGTGGGCGAGTTGGACTAGCTTCTCTGCTTCTTTTTGAGCTACTGTTTGACCTTCTTCTTTTTGAGACTGAGCCTGATGCATCCTTTAAAGGATCAATTCTGGCTTCTTTCTCGGTTTGCTCAATGGCAACTTCTGAGCTCGTCAGCTTTGAGGTGATCAGCTCTGGCATTTCTTTGTTGGGGGGGTTGGATTAATTGATGATCAGTCGTGCTGCTTCTGAGCTTGACTTGATAAGAGGAGTAACATAAATTCGGGACAAGAGATTTGGTGATATGGCTGTATCTTCAACGTCTTTGTCTCCTTTGTGTCCAAGCTTTTGTTTCCTCGGAGTTGCTACAACTTGAGTATGCAATAGACCCTTGTCTATCTTTTTAATTGTATCTTCAGCCTGTAGAGATGCTTCTTCTGACTGAATTGATATACTATCAAAATTCAGTTTGCGGCTGTGAAGATCAGTTTGGTTGAATAACTGATTTGTAGCGGCAACTTCTTCTGATCTTAAGTTGGCTTGAACATCAGCTAGCATGACCCTAGCTGGAATTTGGTTATCAAGTTGATGCTTCATAATGCGCTGAACTTGCACAATTGTTGGAGGAAATAGATTTGAGGCTCCAATCCATTTGATACTCCAAGTTTCTTCACATTGCCAAAAGCTCATGCCATGAAAAACAGTTAGCAAGAAATGGGACTGGATTGACATAGAATGTCTCCAGTTGTACCAGTAGAAGTACCAGTGTAGTCGTTTGAACAACTGATTATCTTGCTTTGCAACGTAGGTGAAGTGTGTAAGAAAGAGATTTGTTACATCCTTCTGTGCACTCTTGACTGCATATTCACCACTGTAATAAGTGCGAATGTCGTCTTCAGTCAGCTGAAGAGGAGGGCATGTTCTCCTGAAGTAGTCAGCTCCATAGTTTGGATGAGGGATTTCAATAAATGGAATAAGCTCATATAGATCAGAGCAGGCCTTGAAGTCGACTAATGATCCATTCTTAGATCGTGGAGAAGGAACTTTGTTGGCAGTTGAGCTACTTGAAGTTGGATTGCCAGCTTTGACTTTTGATCTCCTCTTCTTCTTGAGTGACTGAAGATGAGCGCTCCTCTTCTTGGAAATCCAGTAAGAGATAAGGACTAGTAGAGAGTCATCATTTGGAAGACTCAACATATCTTCAAGAACTTTGCTCATTCTTAGAACAAGTCCTACTTTGGACTTAAATTTCACAGTATTCTTTGAGTCAACAGCTTTGATGACTTGATGCTTGAATTGGAAGAAGACAAACTCTGCCCAATTAGCTTTCAATCCTTCAGCAAGGTGTATCATTACCTTGTATCTCTCTTGAGTAAGTTAACTCAAGCTTCTAATGGCACCGAACATCATCTTGTTCGTGATATCGAGTAGAACTCCATACTTGGGCTTTAGGTTAGTTTTAGTTATGATAAAACTGAATTGTTTGCTGCAGGTTGAAGCTCGCCATTCCTTCCAGTATGGTTCAACTGAATCCTTCAGATCTTGAACCTTAGACCATTTCCTTGGAAGTTGAAAGATTTCTCCAATCTTTCTTTCAGTAATTTAAATTTTATGCCCTTGAATCACTGAGGAGATGAGCTTCCCATCTGCAGTAATCTTCACTTCAAGTAGGAACTCTCTTACCAAGTTTTGTCTGAAGAACCTTGGTGGAGTTTTCAGGTAATATAGAATTCCGATCTTATGAAGATTGACTAGAAGAAATGGATTGTTTGATTCCTAGAGAATCAGCTGGAATTTCTTTCTTTCCAGGAATTTATCTCTCATCATTTGCTCTTTGAAAGAAGTGAGAGCTTGGGATGATTCGGCCATTTTATGAATTTTGGCTGAATTAAGAATTCAAGATTCTTGAGAGGGAGAGAGAAATACTCTTTGAGAAGATTAGTGTGTGAGTATTTCTGAACAGATGAGAGTAAGGGGGTATTTATGAGTGAGGAGAAAAACTCATAAATTTTTTGGTCAAAATAAGTGATGGCCCCTTGTCAGTTCTTTTTTGTTGTTGGTTTAGTAATGATAATGGGACGTGTGATTGTTTTTCAATGGTCAAAATGGACGGGTCCGTACATTGTCTACAAGAGTTTATGGAATGGCACATGTGAGCTACTTCGTGAGGATGGGAGCACATTTACGGTGAATGGACATCGACTTAAGCATTATCTCAAATACGAGCCGAACAAAGATTTGAAGGATAGGAGTGTCACTCTCCTCGATGATCCATGAGCTCATAAGAGGTATCGTCTTGCCAAGACATTAAATAAGATACTTGATGGGAGGTAACCCATCGTTTAATTCCTTTCATTTTATTCTTCATCTCTTTAATTTTTCGTCTAGTTAATATTTATGTATTTTTGGTTTTGCCTAGATTAATTTTTTTTCATGTTTTTGAGTGTTTAGTTTCGTGCATGTGGTTTTATAAAAAAAAATTCGGCCCAGGGCTCGACCGAGCTCGAGCTGGATGCACCCAGGCTCGATTGAGCCCGGGTTCCGTGAAGCAGCTCCAAAATCGGCAGGGCCAGAGCTCGGCCGAGCTCGAGTTGGGTACAATCGAGGCTCGACCGAGCCGGGGCAAGACTGGGCGAGTTTTAAGGCTCGACCCAGCCCTTCTCCTCCCTTCTCCTCTTTCATTCCACACGCCTCCTACCCCTTTTTGCTCCCAAATTTTTTTTCTTCTCCAATTCTTGCTTTCCTTGTGTGATTTCTTCCAATATCTTGTGCAGACAACACATTCAACACATCTAGAGTGCAATTCCACAACATTTTTGAAGAATCAAAGGTGTTCTTAAGACAAATTTGCAAAAAAAATTCACTTAGGGCTCGAATTTGGGGGAATTTTCAAATCCTTTGTTTCTAAGCTCAAAAGGTATGATTTCTTGGTCTCTTGACATTGCTAAGCACTTCTATGATGGTTTTACCGCATGGGTATGATAAGTTGTGGGAGATTTATGCTTGTCAATTTTCAGATTTGCCTTAGGCATATTATCAAACACTTAGCATGTGATCTTGTTTGAGGTTTTTGATGCTATTTGATGCTTGATATTGGTTGGGGATGATGAGAAACACGTTTAGGAGGTTAATTTAGGGATTTTAGAGTTGATTGGAACAAGATTTATGCATCCATGAGTTTTATTTTGAATTTATGCCATATTTTAGCTCTCTACCTTTGTAAAAATTCAAATTTCTTGGGTTTGAGTGCTTGAATTCATAGCATATCTATCTCTCACATTTTATTATGGATATGTGATCATAAATCTTGTGTTTCTAAGCATGATATGATGGGGGATTAATTCGGGATTTTGTTGTCTCTTGAGGTTTTTATGGTTGTGAAATATTTTTGAGCTATGCATGCTTGATATTTCATCTTGATTGTCTACCATGGGGGATAGTGCATGATATCAATGCTACTACTTGAGACTTATTTCATTGTGTTTTAAAGATGCTTTTAGCATATCTTTTACAAATGTTGAAATAAGTTGATGTGCTTGCCTCTATATTTATCCAAGTTCAGGGATTTTGGTAGCTTGATTTCTTTTGTTACGCCTTGCGGGTCTCATAAGATCGTTTTTTGTGTGTAGATATAATGACTACTCCCTCAAGTTTCGGTGTGACATTGAGAAATGTAGAGAAGAAGGCCCGTTGGGCAAAGTTAGCCACCCTTGATATTGATCCAACAAGATATGTGGATCCAGCAATTCTTGAGAGGATAGACATTGCTAATTGTTTTGTGTAACTAGTGGATTTGGCGGGTTTGTCCAGAGTGTTCTTTGGGAATTGGCCCTCATACCGTCACATGATGTTTGAGTTCTTGAGCACTTTGAAAATAGATAAGGTGGGGATACCGACGAGAGTGACGGAGATTCATTTCCGGCTTAAGAACAAGGAGTACACACTCACCGCCGATGAGCTTTATGGCATTTTTGGGTGCAAGGGAGACTACTACAATGAGCATCCACATTTTGAGCGTGAGGAGTTTTGGAGAGCAATCACCTTGGCCGAGCAAGAAAATACAACCAATGTATATAACTCGCGGAACTCTAAGTCAGCAAGCATCCGGAATCCAGTATTGCGTCTATTTTGTCGGACATTGGCATTTTGTCCTTTTGCTCGCACGGATGGTGGAGTGGTTCAATTCTCTGAGCTCCATATTTTGTTCCAAGCTTTTCATGGTCGAGGAGTGCACATTGGTGCTTATATTGTGACATGTATGAGTCGGGCATCAAAGAAGCAAAAGGGTTCATTGTTGTGTGGCGGCATGATCACCGCTATTACCGATCACTTGGAAGTTGATAGCTCTTCTTGGGAGGAGGTGCCGGGAGACATGATGACCACCTATGAGTTCTTGCACGATCTTGAGTATTTGGGTGTGGATACTGGTGGATATGCTTCTATTCGAAAAAATCATGGTGATCATTTCACGGTGCCGTGTATTGAGCTTACTTGTGTCTTGGAGCACAATGATCGACGAAATTGGTTGATGAACAGCCCGGTGCATGCTTGGTGGACACGTGTGCATACCAATAGTTCTTGGAGGATTGGAACGGCGCCGCGTTATGATCCAGGGCGGACGTTTCATACCGAGCCTAGTCTAATGCACCGCATGGTGGAGCACTACCTGACTATCTATGGGGCCGTCCTTGAGATGGTTTTTCCTCCATCTCCACAGCATTTGCCACCATTAGTTGAGCCGGTTGTGGTTGAGGTGCCTGCTGAGACGCAGTAGGATGTTCCTGAGTCCTCTCGGCATGGACGAGTGAGGAGAAGGGAGCCGACTTCTATTGAGCAATTTGAGGAACTCCGAAGCATGGTTTTGGAGATTAAGGATCAAATGGGGCACATTGAGACTACCCAAGCTACTATTTTGAGCCGTTTGGATGCCCAATATAGCTGACAAGCAATCGAGAGTGCCGATATAGCCTCCATTCTTCAAATGATGAGAGGGTGGGCTCTGTATTTGCCACCTAATGCACCATTGCAGCCACTCCAGCCGCCTCAAATGCCTTTGTTCCAGCCTCATTTTCCGCTGAACTTTCCTTTCCCACCGCCGCCCCGCTATTCGCCACCTCTGGAGGATTGAGGTACCTCGAATTCGTCCTTCTTTTCAAACTTATTCCTTCCTTTGGATGGTAATAAGTTTGGGGGATGTTAGTTGGGATTTGAGAGTGTTTATCTTTTATATTGATTTTGCGTGCCTTTATTTTTGTTTTGTGTGTTTTTATGCTTTTAGAAGCATGTCTAGGATTTGCTGTTTTTATTATTTTTGTTTGATGGATATTTTGTTTGTCCTTGTACGTTTTGACATGCTCACATCTTTGGGGAATATGATACGTGCCTATGATGTTGAGAATTTTTCAAAAAAAAAAAAAAACCTTGATATACTTGTTCTTAGACTTGGGATGATTTGCACTACACCAAATTACTTGTTTTCTTTGATCATTGATTATGCAACCCGATGAGGTTTGAGCCTTTGAATTCTTATGTGCGATTGTGATCATATGCATTGTAAGGTGTCTAGAACTTGCTCCTAGTCTATTTGAATCTACATGTTGAATTGAGGGATGAGAAATGATCTTAGGCCATGTTTCTTAAGCTTATTAATCTCATACACTTACCCTCTACATATTTTCACTAGTTGAGTCCCTTGAGCTTTTTGCCCTTTTTATTTGTTAGCCACTTTAGTGTTCTATTTTGAAAAAATCATCTTGTGATTCATGTTGGATTATTTGTTGAAAAAGATGAATTATGTGGTGGAGATAAGGGGATGAAATTGATTAAGTTTGAGATGGTGTAAATTTGTGTTGGAGAAGTGAAGCATGAAGGGAAAAAATTCGAAAGAAAAGAAAAAAAAAGGAAAAGAAAGAAAAATTTGAGAGAAAAAAAAAGAAAAAAAATATATAAGCCCTATAAGTAATTGTGGTGATTTAGTTGAAGTTTCGGATTTATTGGTGTTTGATCTTAGTTGATTATGAGTTAAGGTTGTTGTGATGGTTCTTAATTGCATGATGATTTGAGCCACTTAGCCTAAACTTCCCTACCTTTAATCCCGAGCCTACATTACAGCCCAATTATAAAGACCTTTGTGATCTTTGAACTTAATTCATGAGTAGTGGAGGAGAGATCTGATTTGGAGCAAGCCTATGGTTAATCCTTGCATTGCATCTTTGATTTGAGTGATATTTTTCCTAGCTTATACACTTGAGAGGCGAGTGAATTTCGTGCTATCTTCGTGAGTTCAATGATTCAAAGTGATTAACGAGGTAGTAGGTGTGGTGCAATGTTTCTCTTGTTTATTTGCTCGTTTATCTTGTGAGCTACAATGTTATGTTTTCTCTGAGGCATGTTTGATATCTTTTCCTCCATGGTGTTTGAGTTTAATTGTTGTTTATCTTTCTTTTCTTTGTTTGAGGACAAACAAATGTTCATATTTGGGAGAGTTGATAAACTCATATTTTACACCATTTTCGGGTTTGTTTCCGTGCGTTTTTACTTAGTTTTCGAGCTTAGTCTAGGTGTTTCGGTTTGTTTCTCGTCTGTGTGTGGATTTCACGAGTTTGTCTTGTTTTGAGTGTATTTCAGTGCTTAATTCGTGCATTTAGAGGAGTTGGGTAAATTGGAGATCAACCGGGTTGAAGACGGGAGAAAAGATGACGAAACAGGGCCACCGAGCTCAGGCTCGAC
Source organism: Perilla frutescens (assembly GCA_026008535.1). Classification (NCBI taxonomy): domain Eukaryota; kingdom Viridiplantae; phylum Streptophyta; class Magnoliopsida; order Lamiales; family Lamiaceae; genus Perilla; species Perilla frutescens. Next base: position 12,425,203 of record BRKX01000004.1, read on the forward strand.
CGAGCTTGGGAGTGAGCCAGCTGAAGCTCGACTAAGCTTGCCATACGGAAGCTGTTTTGGAAATTTTCTCTATTTTTATTTTTACCTAGTTTGTACCCCAATCTTCCCCAAACTTTTTCCAACTATAAATAGAACTATAGGGCACGAAACTGGGAAGCACCCACATATTATTTCACTTTTATTTTACGTTTTTACTATTGTTCGACTTTGGAGATTCAAAGATTCAATACAAGTTCAATTTTCCTTTCGTCTTCAATACGGTTTTATCTTTAATTTCTTGGATTTCAATTATGTTTTCTCTTCTCAATCTCTCTATGTTTGATTTACTTTTCATCATGAGTGAGTAGTCATTTATTAATTCTAGGGTTTATGAGCTTTACATGAAAATATATTCAATGCATGTTTAGATCAATTTCCCCTCCATCTATGTGTTCAAATACTTGAAGTTGATATTTCTCATGCATGATTAGGGCCTGAATCATTATATGCAAGCACGTTAAGTTGAGAGCTTAGGGAGAAATTAACGTAGTGGGATACTCAAGTAGTTTGATACGCATTTGTCAATGTCTACGTGATAATAGAATTCATGATAGGAGGCTAGTTCGATGATTTAAGGAGTTAGTAATTGTAATCTTGAGGTCACCGGCAATATAGATGAATTGCTAATCCACGTCGACCTGAGTCTGGTAAGAGAGGGTTCGATAGTTTTTAGATACTCCACACATAACTTGGATTAAATTGGGATTTGACTTGCATGCTAGAATATATTGGATTGTTAATGTTCTTGCCCTAGAATTAATAGTTTTAAATATTTGATTTCATCCTTGTGCTTATTGATCGTTGTGTTATTTGCATTGCTTTTCATCTGGTTTTACTTAATTTGTCTAGTTTAAAAAATCATTTGATTTCATTACCTGTCTAGTAGAGAATTGATTAGGTTAGTAATTAGTGTTCTTTCGCTATAGCAATCTCTGTGGATACGATATTCGTTATACTTGCCTATTATTGCAATGTCTCGTGTAGTTGCAATTTTTGCATTAATAAAATAGTGTATCAAAGCCGAGTATGTAGCTGCCTCTGAGGCTGCAAAAGAGGTTGTCTGGCTCCATGGGTTCCTAGTGGGCTTGGATGTGGTTCCTGATTTTCCTAAGACTATCACGATATACTATGATAACTCTGGTGCTATGGCAAATTCGAAGGAACCTAGAGCCCACAAGGCAAGTAAACACATAGAGAGAAATTACCATCTTATACGAGAAATCATTAAGAGAGGAGACGTGACGGTGGTCAAGATTGCATCAGAGGACAACCTGGCTGATCCATTCACGAAGAGCCTACCCGCTAAGACCTTTGATGGTCACGTGGAGAAAATGGGAGTGAGATGCAGACCTGATGGCACAATTTGAGTTGATAGTTTTGATTAGAGAGTTAGCCAGTTAGTTCTTATGCTTGAAAGACATGCTTCAAGTATTAGTGGGAGATTGTTAGTTTTGTATATTGGAAGACTTGTCTTTGTATACTTTTCTGATGATATGATGATATGAAATGAAAGTTATTGCAGTCACTGTTTGCATTTAGATTATGTTCTATGCAATTTTCCATATACTTACATTGTAGATGATATGGTATGGAGAGTCACACGGTAAGATCATATCATTAGAACCTTGTATTGTATTAAAGAGCTCACGGCTTAGATAGTCCTGAACACACTATCGGTACACCGTAGAATAATCTGATAAGTTAGTTTATCTTAACTAACTGATTATTCTAGTACACTTGTTAGTGTATTGAGGAGGATCACAATAGGATACTATTCTCTATCTCTCACCCAGTTACTGAGAGAATAAAGATCCACAGAGTTCGGGTTCTGAACTCATGTGATATTACCGAGCATATGTGTGCATTGTTTATTACTTTGATTTATCAATGAGTGAGATCTTTTCATAGATCAAACTCGATATCTTAGGTAATAACAATGTATACATGATATGTCGAGCAGTGTGCATGAGCACCGTGTCCTAGTGCGCCAGGTTGATGATGTTCTCTTGAGGAAACACAAGTTCTTGTTGAAACCCTGCAGGTGGAATTTATTCCGTACATGAGTAAAGCTAGTGTGGTACTACTCAAGGTTTTAGATGTTAATTAATTATAGCTGTCAGAGGCTACATAATTAATTAATGAACATTATATCTTAAACACGAAGAAGGTTGGACTAAAGGAGAAAGCATATTCGTAAATATGTATTAAATTGGTAGGTCAGTTTTACTTCTTTAGTAGAATAAAAGTAAAGCTTAATTTATTTAATTATATCCTAAGTTTATTGGATATTGGATATTAAATAAATTAGTGGGCCAATTTAATATTCTTCTAGATCCCTGTTGTAGCCTAATTGACTGAAAGTGGTCTGGATATAGAACTTGAGATAGAGGCCCAAGCCCAGTAGGATTGGGATGATCATTTTCGATCACCGCCTATATAAATATAGGTGGGGGGTTTCGAAAATCATAAGTAAGAAATCAACCCCTCTTTTGTCTCTGAAGATATCCACAGATTTCACAAACCTATCTAGTAGATTTTAGCCCACTCTGAATCTAGATACAGTCCGGGAATGCAACAGAAGATCTTGGAGTAGAATTGTGTGGTGGACGATTTTTCTGAGGAATAAGGGGCGCCTGTTTTGTGTTCATTAAACAACAAGATTAGATCTTTAATATTATCCACAGACCGTCTATCAATTTGTTAGTAGATTCATTTCTATGTTTTCGCTTTATTAGATTCGAATCTGCTTCGCATGTTAGTTCTGTTAGACTGTGATAAACATGCATGTGACATAAAAATATGATTTGCATGAACATGGATTAATGAACAACCAATAGATCCTGGGGTGGTTTAATTCGAAAAAAACCCCAAGATTTGATAGGTTGTCTGTCTGCGAGCTGGTGGCCTCGCCTGAACTGACTGATTTCTGGGCTGGAGGAGTTTTCAAGATACCTTTATCTTTTGATTCCTCAGCTGGGGGTAACTGAGCTGTTCTTGTGAATCATTTTAGGATTCTTGTTTCACAGCTCTGAGCAACTGCCTTTTCCTTCTCCGCGGTATTGAAGTTGCTGTACCCCAACCCTAGACTCCCAGCTTCAACTCTCTGATGACTCAGAATTTCATCAAGAGTCTAGGATCCCTTCTTGAATTTGAGGGTTAATTCCTCCTTTTCAAGGATCTCAACCTTAAGTTGTTCATTCTCAGCTTGCAGTTTAGCATTTCTCAACTTTAGCTGATCAATTTCAGATGATTGAGCCTCAAGAAGTTTCAATCTTTCATGATCAATGGTCAGCTCTTTAACCATACTTCTAAGCTCATCATTTTCATTTTTCAGTTCAACATGCAAGCTTGATACAGAAGCTAATTGATCTTCTAGAATTTTTAAATGTTCATCCAATTCATTTCTAGAGATAGATGCTTCATGTATATGATCGAAAGAGGTTATAGAGTCAGTTGTACTAACCTCTTCTTCATCATCGGCCATGAGGCAGAGCAGGGCTTCATCATCGGAGCTGTAGCTGTCTGAGTCAATTCCTGATGGGTAGTTTGAACCGTCTAGCACGACATTTTTGAAATTCGCAATCATTGCTTTCCTCTTGAAGAAGCTTCTTCTGACCATGGCCTTCTTATCCTCAGGTAGCTCTGGACACTCATATCTGTAGTGTCCTTGCTTGTGGCAGTGGAAACATTCTTCAATGTTTCAGTTAGCCACTCTAAATTGATCAGTTGATCGTTCAGTTGGCTGCTGGCTTCATTCTCCTTTAGCAGCTTCATCAGCTTGAGGCAAAGCTGATTGTCGATCTCTGACTTTCTTCAGCCTTTCCAGAAATTTTGTAATTGTTTGGATTTGCTCATTTATGTCTTTAGTCAAAATCTTCTTCTTTTCGGCTGATTCTCTTCTTCGATCAATCAGCGATCCTCCAGGGTTCTCTCTGGCAGGTAGAGATGGCAATTCGGGCTATCCGGCCCGGCCTGAAAAAATTCAGGCCATTTTTTGTGAAGCCCGGCCCGGCCCGGAATTACTTCGGGTCTATATTTTTGAGGCCCAGCCTGGCTCGGCCCGAAAAGGTAGGCCGGGCCGGGCCGCCCGCGGGCCTAGTGTAATTTTCCGTGTTTTGGGCCAAAAATCTCAGCCTGTTCGGGCTTTTCTCATTTTCGGGCTGGGCCGGGCCGGGCTAAAATTATTTCAGGCCAATTTTTTTATACCCGACTCGGTCCGAAAATAGTTCGGGCCTAATTTTTTTAGCCCGACCAGGCCCGAAAAGCGGGTCGGGCCGGGCTAAAATTGCCAGCCCTACTGGCAGGTGAGCTTCTCGGTCGAAAGTTGTTTCTTCCTTGGGCTCCTCTGAACCGATTTCTTTCTACATAGAAGGAGGAATCTTGAGTTGATGTCGAAGTAGATGCTTCTATCTTTCAGTTTAGGCTATACTCGTGAGCCTTGAGAGATCCGAACATTTCTTTGAATGTAATGCTATTCAAGTCTCTTGACTCTTTATCAACTGCTAGCTGGAGCTTATTTCTTTTGATAGCCTTTGTTGCTCTGCAATTCTTCATGTCTTTCATGCGATCTTCATCTAGAGTTTGGAACAATGCAGCTTGGGCCACAAGCTCTAGAATTTTTAACTTTTTCTCTTCAGTTATGAGAAGGTGAGTTGGTTTCGGGATCCTTACTGGTTGGTTGACATTAGCAATGTGGGCTTCATTGTCCATCATTATGTTGATTGGACCGTCCTCAATGACTTCCCACATATTTTCATGAATAGAGCATAGATAAGCCTTCATCCTTCTGCTCCAATTATCGTAGTTCTCAACTGAAAAAATTGGTAGCTTATGGTTTCCCATAGCTGATAGGTTAGCACATATATTAGGATCTAATTCAGTTGATCCGCAGAAATGGCAGATCCTTAGAATCAACCGCTCTGATACCACTTGTTGGTCCCGATGCGAGTCTATGTCAGTTTAGAGGAGGAGAGGGTGAATAAAATGACTCAAAAACTTGAATTTTTGTGCGGAATATATGGGGCCCTTGACTCGCGTAGAAAGCTTATCTGTGCACTAATCAGTTGAGACTGAAAGCTTTGCTTGTCAGTGCAGCTTGTGTGCTAAGGTGTGCAGTTAAGTATATGCAAAAGTTTAAGCAGAAAGAATAGTACACACACAACTTATAGAGGTGCGAAGCTTCTTGCTTCTATGTCCTCTCTTCCTTCCTCAGAAGGGCAATCCACTATGCAATTGTAAAGTTTCTTTATTACAGCTACACAGTGAAGAAATCTGTTAAACCTGAAAACAGCACCCTTCAAACCGAGCGCGGCTCCCTTTTCAACTGTTGCTGTCCCGGAAGAAATGACTTGTCAGTACGCCCTTCTTCAATCGGTTCTGGTCGACAGCTCATACTTATCGGTCCCAACTGCTCGCTGAGACTTTAGGTGCTATTGTCTGTCTTTATAAGATTTTAGATATCTCTTGATCTTCAAGAAAAACAGTCTTGAACCTGTTATCAACTTGAATGCTCCTTGAACTGAGCTGAGTAGTTGATCGTTGAATAGCTTGTGCTGAGAAGCTTTGCTCTGGCTAGATTTCTTCCACAACTAGTGACTTACTTTGAAACTTGAAGCACGTCTTCTCAGTTGGAACTTATCGCACTTGTGATGATTAAACTTTGAGCTGTGGGGAAGAAGAAAGAAAGCTCAATCTGCAAAATAGCAAGAGTTAGTTTTTGGTGAAAAGTCTTGATCAAAATGAGATTCACTTTCCTTATATAGGTGAGTGATCTCTATGACCGTTAGTCTCTACCAATCATTGATTCAGTTGATCCATCGATGGTAGTTTAATGCTTGTAGCTATTGAAGCTTTGAATGAACTAGCCATTGAATTTAATGGCTTCTACTCCAAGATTATCAGGATCTCTCAAAGATCTTGTGTCAGGATCTTCAATAACTGCTTGTCAGGTAGCAGTTGCTTCGGCTATCAGTTTTGGACTTCACCTGATGGATTCTCATCTGTCTTGGCTTTCAGCTCTAAGGTCGTCCAATCGACAGTTCCTCAGCAGCCTCAAGCTTCAGTCCTGGAATGGTCCAGTTCAGCTGCCTTGGTCTTCAGCTCTGGGTCTTGGCAGCTTAGCTTCAAAGCTTTTAGCTTCAGGATTCCAGTAATCTTTTTATCTGAGCTTTTCTCCCAGCCTAACTGATCATAGTTGTAATTTGATCAGTTCAATTAGACTTCTTGCAAGCTTGATCTTTTAAGCTGACTCTTGTCTCATCAGTTTTTCTTAGCTTTCAGCTAAACTGATGATTACTAATATGGTGGATGTTTTCTATGTTGGTTTTGTATACTAGAAGACCTGTCTTTTGTATACATTATTGATGATGGTTTTATGATGATATAGAATGAATACAATTGCAGTCACTGTTTGCATTTAAATTGTTATATTTACATGCATGTTCACTATACTTACATTGTAGATGACATGGTGTGGGTAAACACACAGTTAGATCATATTATCGGTTCCTTGAAATGTATTAAAAGGCTCACGGTCTAGATGGCACTGAACCCGTTATCGGTACGCCGTAGAATAATCTGATAGTTAGTTTGTCTTGACTAACTGATTATTCTAATACACGGACGAGTGTATTGAGGAGGATCTACTTGGGATTCTATCCTCTATTCTGACCTTAAATGAGAGAATAAGAATCCAAAGAATTTGGGTTCTTAACCCCTATATGTTGGCGGACATATACGTGTAGTGTTTGCAGCTTTGATTTATCAAAGGGTGAGATTCTTTCATAGGATCAATAATCTCGATATCTTGGATTGTGACTTTTACACTTATGATGGGTCGTGCAATATGTAGGGGCACCGTGTCCTGGTGCGCTAGGTTGATGGTGTCCCCTTGAAGAAATGCAAGTTTATGCCGAAACCCTGCAGGTGGAATTTATTCCGTGCATGAGTAAAGCTCGTGTGGTACTACTCAAGGAAAAGATATTAATTAATTATAGTTGTCAGAAGCTTACATAATTAATTAATGGACATTATATCTTAAACATGAGGAATGCCTGGACTAAAGGAGAAAGCATATTCAGAATTATGTATTAAATTGGTAGGTCAGTATTATTTCTTTAGTGGAATAAAAAATAATACTTAATTTATTTAATTATATCCTATGTTTATTGGATATTGGATATTAAATAAATTAATGGGCCAATTTAGTATTCTTCTAGATCCCTGTTGTAGCCCAAAAAGAGACTGAATTGGATTGGAGATAGAACAAGAGATAGAGATAGAATTCCAATCCAACTAGGACACTAATTTCGTCCACCCCCTTATAAATAAGAGGGTGAAGGGCACGAAATTAACATCATAAAATATCAGCCATCTCGTGTTCTCTTGATCTCCACAGATTTCATACCGATTTAGTAGATTTCAGCCCACCCTGAAACTAGATTCAGTCCGGGAATACAACAGAAGATCAAGGAGTGGAATAGCATCAAGGGGCGCCTATTATCATTCATACAACAACAATATTAGACCTTTAACCTTGTCCTCAACCCGTCCTATAATTTGTAAGTCATTTTTCGGTATTCTATGTTTCCGCTTTAGTAGAATCGAAAACCGAATTTACATGTTAATTAAACTCGGCTAATTGAAACATATGTGCTACATAAAATTATGATCTACATGATATTAGGATTAATGAACATCCAATTAGATCTTGCGGTGGTTCAATTCGAAAAAACCCCAACAACTGGTATCAGAGCGGGTTTTGGCACTGTTCTAGATTTAGTCCTAGGGTTAATTTGAAAAATATGTATAAATTTGATGAAATATTTATGTTGCTTAAATTTTAAGATTTATGTGTTCATATTTTCGAATTGGTTGTGTTCAAAACTTGGTTCAATTTTTGATGGTGTTTCGAAAATTCTAGTTTTGGATGAATTCTAATTTTCGATCTACACCTAGTAGGTTTTGGAATGTAATTTTGATAACTCAAAATTTTCAGATTTATTAAGTGTAGGTTTCGAAAATTTGAATGTCAAATTTTTCAAAAATTTGATGTTTAATTTCCCTAATTTGTTCTATGTATTTTTCGATCACATTGAATTAATTTGGAGAGGTTTTTGATTTGAAATCGAATTTCCAGATTTATTTAATGTGGTGGTTCGAAAATAATGTGTATAAAAATTAGATTTGGTATTTTTGATGTTTATCTTAAAATTACCTAATTCTAATCTATATAGATTTGAAAATAGAATATTAGATTTGGATAGAATTTGAAGTGGATCAAATTTCTAGATTTATTAATCTAGTAATTTTTGAAAATCTATGTATTAGAATTGGATAAGGTGATTTTGGATATATATGAATAATTATCAAAATCCAATTGTGATAAGAATTTAATTTTGAATAGGTTTTGGAAGATTTTGAAGTGGATCAAATCTTTAAACCTTATCCTTAAATATTTAGATTGTTATGGATAATATTTGGATTAGAATTTTGATTTATATCAAGATATCCAAATATTAATTAATTAGGGTGGTTTGAAAATATTAAATAAATTTGGTGGATAATTTTAAATAATTTTCAGATTTATTTTAGTTATATTTTCGAAAATAACAAGTCTAAAATTGGTGTATAATTATTTTAATTTTCAATTTTTATCTTGTGGAAAATATCAAATTGATTAATTTTATTAATTGAAAAATTTAAATATTATTTAATAATGTCATGTGTGGATATCATATGTTATTTTATGCTAATCATGTAATTGTGATTGTTGGAATTGTAGACTGACTTGTTTGCAGAGTTACCGACTATCATGGCTCCTTAATTATGTGATGTATGTTTTAATTTATGTTGGATGTATGATGGGCCGTATGCCGGTTTGGCTACGTGATTTAATCCATGAGAAAATCCATGGATTAGGTCTAGGTTTTATTTTATGTTGTTTTAATGTAATTGAAATAAAATTGTTAGACCAAGTTATTGAGTTGTAATTTTATTCTAGATATATTAGTTTTTTCCTCTAAGGAATGGAAATTTTATATTGAATAAAGTTTGAAGATCAATTCGAAGAAAGAGAGTAGTACAGCTCAAGAAAGGAAGTGTCACTGATTCATGTCTCGAAATCCTAATTGGAGCTAGGATTTTCGGCGAGGCGCAGTGATGGGGGCGGCGGCCATGTCCGAGTTTCCGGAGCTGACTTTCCAGTTTTATCTCATTCAGCAACATGAGATATAAGCCATGATAGTTGGTTTTAATTATTATTGCTTATTATATTGTTTGAAGCATGCAATGGTGTTTTATCCTTTTATGTGATGCTTGCATGTTTTACGATGGAATAAAATGAAACCTCAATCTTAAATAACTAAGTGGGAGAGATTCATACCAAAGTATGTAGAAATCTCAAACGGTCTCCATTAATCTGGTTTAATTGAGATGTGATTGACATGCGAGTTGACAATAGGTCTTCCTCCATAACGGATGTGTCATATTACGGTTATCTCTGGAAATTAAACTTCTTTATCAAGATAGCTATAGAACACTACTAGAACAAACTGACTCCTCTAACTGGAGCAGGAAGTTCGAAATAGTGGACTTGGTGCTAAGATGATGGTGTTTACACTTAGGTGTAATTTATTAATAAACGTCCATACTAACATGACTTATTAATTGGAAGGTTACATGACCGTGGTTATTTCTGACTATTAATTTACTTGTCATAAAGAAATTTGACTGGAGGTAAATTAAAGGTGGTTTTACTTGTTTAAGGATGAATTTTATAAACGTTAACACTAACGTGGCTTATAAGAAACATTTTTAAAATGTTGGTGGATTACATATAATGTTTTGAGGTATACGATTATATGTGAGTATCCTAAAGTTTGTGACTGTACTGCATGTTTACTTTTCAATTATTTTATATCATCATGGCACTCTCCAACCTGTCCTCTATTCTCAAAGAAAATAAGTTAATCGGTGAAAATTACAATGACTGGATTTGAAACCTTAATCTAGTTCTCACTGCGGAAGGACACAAATTCGTACTTGAAGAGGTATGTCCTCAGAAGCCAGATGAGGGTTCTAACGAAGCCCAAAAGATTGCATATGATAAGTGGGTTAGGTCTAATGAGATAGCACGCTGTTACATTCTGGCATCCATGTCGAATGTGTTGCAACATCAGCATGAACCTATGAAAACCGCTTATGATATCATGTACAACCTTAGGCAGTTCTTCGGTCATCAGAACCGCTCGGCACGCCATTTGGTAATGAAGAAGCTAATGGATGGGAGGATATCTGACTCCACACCTGTTAGGGATCACGTTCTCATGATGATGGGGTATTTATCTAAGATTGAGATCTTGGTTGGAGAGCTGGATGACAATTCTCAAATCGACATTGTTCTTCATAGCTTGTCCTTGAGGTTTGAGCAGTTCAGGCTAAACTTTAACATGATTAAAAGGGATGTCGGCCTGAATGAACTGCTCATGGATCTTCAGGCGGCTGAGTTACTTCAAAGGGGAAATCCGGAGGCACACCTAGCTGAAAATAGGGTGTCTTCTTCCGTTACTAAAAGGAAGAAGAGGAACGCACCCAAGAAAGCTGCAGAGGGGGCGCCTAAGGTAAAGAAGTCCAAGACTAAGATTCCTCCCGAGGAATTTAAGTCGAAGACAAAGTGTTTCAAGTGCGTCCAGCCAGGTCACTGGAAGGTGAATTGTGCTAACAAAAAGAAGAAAAAGGGTACGTCTCAATCTCTTGTCGTTGAAACATGTTTAGCTACTTGTTCTACTGAGTCATGGGTAGTAGATACTGGAGCTACTGATCATGTTTGCATGTCTTTACAGGGGTTCCTGGTAAAAAGACAGCTGGGTGATGGAGAGATTTCAGTCTACATGGGCAATGCTACGAAAGTGGCGGCAATTGCAGTAGGAGACGTAACCTTATCTTTTAGTAGTGATAGGATTTTAGTTTTAAAGGATTGTCTTTATGTGCCTGATTTTAGGCGAAACTTGATTTCAGTTTTTAAACTTTTTATGGATGGATATTCTGTTTCTTTTGATAACAAGGTTGTTATCTTTAGTGATAAAAGTTTTATCTGTTCTGGCACATTGGATGGGCATATTTATTTACTTAATCCTATGCAAAACACTACGCAGATGCATTTACTGAATACATCGGTCATAAACCCTAACAAACGAAAAGAACCTTCGGAAATGAATGAAACCTATCTTTAGCATCTTAGGCTCGGCCATATTAACCTTAAACAGATACAAAGAATAGTAAACGATGGGCCCTTGTTTTCATTGGTCCTAGAATCGTTCCCTTTGTGTGAATCCTGTTTGGAAGGTAAAATGACCAAGCGACCCTTTAAGGATAAAGGGAATAGATCTGAAGAGGTACTAGATTTGATTCACACTGACTTATGTGGCCCTATGTCAGTTCAGGCTAGAGGAGGGTACGAGTATTTCATCACGTTCATTGATGATTACTCAAGGTATGGATACATATACCTGTTACGCCACAAGTCAGAATCCTTTGAGACTTTCAAAGAATTCAGAGCAGAAGTGGAAAAACTTACAGGTAAAAGTATCAAATCACTATGGTCTGATCGTGGTGGTGAGTACCTCTCGAATGAATTTAGGGACTACTTAGCAGAGAATGAGATTACATCCCAGTTGACTGCGCCAGGAATGCCACAGCAGAACGGCGTAGCGGAGAGAAGGAACAAAACATTGTTAGAGATGGTTAGATCGATGATGAGCTATTCAGATCTACCCATTTCGTTCTGGGGATATGCCTTGGAAACGGCAACCTATATTCTTAACGTGGTTCTATCAAAATCAGTCCCATGTACGCCCACAGAACTTTGGACTGGACAAAAGCCCAGTCTTGGACATTTTCAAATTTGGGGTAGTCCAGCACATGTGCTGGATAAGGAAGTTGATAAGCTGGCACCACGTACGGATGTTAGATTGTTTGTTGGATATTCCAAAGGAACGAAAGGTGGTTTATTTTATAGTCCTAAGGATCAGAAGATCATTGTGAGTACTAATGCTCGATTCTTCGAGGAAGACTATGTGATAAATCACAGGCCAAGAAGTGAGATAGTACTCGAGGAACTTCGAGGGGAAAATTCGAATCTGACACCAATAGTACAAGAAGAGGAACCACAAATTACTGAACAATGTGTCACAGAAGTACAGGAACTGCCTCGTCGCAGTGGGAGGGTTGTAGGCCAACCTGACATATTCATTGGTTTGGGTGAATCTTCAGATTTCCCTGAAGGACTAAATGAATTGTATCCCAGGACCTACGATGAAGCGATCCAAGATAAAGATGTAGATTCTAGGAAAATTGCAATGGAGTCTGAAATTGGATCTATGGATCACAATCAAATCTGGGAGCTTGTACAACCACAAGATGGGGTCAAACACAAGAGAGGAGCTGACAGGAAGATTGAAACCTTCAAGGCAAGAGTGGTGGCGAAAGGGTACACTCAGAAAGAAGGGATCGATTATGAGGAAACCTTCTCGCCGGTAGCCATGCTTAATCAATCCGGATTCTCTTGTCTATTGCCGCTCATTTGGATTATGAGATTTGGCAGATGGATGTCAAGACAGCTTTCCTGAATGAAAGTCTTGAGGAAAACATCCACATGAAGCAACCAATGGGTTTCATTGCTAAAGGTCAAGAGCACTTAGTGTGCAAGCTTAAGCGATCCATTTATGGACTTAACCAGGCGTCAAGGTGTTGGAACATCCGATTTGATGAAGTTATCCAATCATATAGATTCGTGCAATGTCCAGATGAGAGCTGTGTGTACATGAAGAGTGACGGAAACGTGGTGGCTTTCCTCGTGCTATATGTTGATGATATCTTACTTATTGGAAATAGTAAGAAAATATTATCTAACATAAGGGTGTGGTTGTCCAAACAGTTTGATATGAAAGATCTAGGAGAAGCCGAACACGTCCTTGGCATCAAGATAATTCGAGATCGCTAGAAAATGATGTTGTGCTTATCCCAGACGACATATATTGACATAGTGCTAGCTAGGTTTAACATGCATGATTCCATGAAAGGGTTTATACCTTTCAGGCATGGAATTCATCTATCCAAGGATATGTGTCCCCACACACAGGCTGAGATAGATGAAATGAAGGGCATTCCATATGCTTCAGCTGTGGGAAGCCTTATGTATGCTATGTTATGCACTAGACCTGATATATGCTATGCAGTCGGCATGTTAAACAGACATCAGTCTAACCCTGGACAAGGTCACTAGACTGCGGTTAAGAATATACTCAAGTACGTGAAAAGGACTCGAGATTATATGCTGGTATACCGCTCTGATAGTCTAGTGCCTTTGGGTTACACGGACTCAGATTTTCAATCCGATAAAGATCAGAGTAAATCTACCTTGGGAGGCGGAGCCATTGCATGGATGAGCATAAAGTAGAAATGCATTGTGGATTCCACCATGGAGGCCGAATATGTAGCTGCCTCTGAGGCTGCAAAAGAGGCCGTCTGGCTCAAGAGCTTCTTGTTAGACTTGAGCGAGGTACCTGATTTGCCTAAGAGTATCACGGTATATTGTGATAACTCAGGTGCAGTGACAAATTCGAAGGAACCCAGAGCCCATAAGGTAAGTAAACACATAGAGAGAAAGTACCATCTTATACAAGAAATCGTTAAGAGAGGAGATGTGGTAGTGGTCAAGATTGCATTGGAGTACAATTTAGCTGATCCATTCACAAAGAGCCTTCCAGCTAAGACCTTCTATGGTCACGTCGAGAAAATGGGAGTGAGATGCAGACCCGGGGTTGCCGTTTGAGATTTTAGTCAGAGTTGGAGAGTTAGCCAGTTTGTTTTATATTTGAAAGACATGCTTCAAGTATAAGTGGGAGATTGTTGGTTTTGTATACTAGAAGACCTGTCTTTTGTATACATTATTGATGATGGTTTTATGATGATATAGAATGAATACACTTGCAGTCACTGTTTGCATTTAAATTGTTATATTTACATGCATGTTCACTATACTTACATTGTGGAGATCAAGAGAACACGAGATGGCTGATATTTTATGATGTTAATTTCGTGCCCTCCACCCTCTTATTTATAAGCAGGTGGACGAAATTAGTGTCCTAGTTGGATTGGAATTCTATCTCTATCTCTTGTTCTATCTCCAATCCAATTCAGTATCTTTTTGGGCTACAACAGGGATCTAGAAGAATACTAAATTGGCCCATTAATTTATTTAATATACAATATCCAATAAACTTAGGATATAATTAAATAAATTAAGTATTATTTTTATTCCACTAAAGAAATAATACTGACCTACCAATTTAATACAAAATTCTGAATATGCTTTCTCCTTTAATCCAGCCATTCCCCATGTTTAAGATATAATGTCCATTAATTAATTATGTAAGCTTCTGACAACTATAATTAATTAATATCTTTTCCTTGAGTAGTACCACACGAGCTTTACTCATGCACGGAATAAATTCCACCTGTAGGGTTTCGGCATAAACTTGCATTTCCTCAAGGGGACACCATCAACCTAGCGCACCAGGACACGGTGCCCCTACATATTACACGACCCATCATAAGTGTAAAAGTCACAATCCAAGATATCGAGATTATTGATCCTATGAAAGAATCTCACCCTTTGATAAATCAAAGCTGCAAACACTACACGTATACGTCCGCCAACATATAGGGTTTAAGAACCTGAATTCTGTGGATTCTTATTCTCTCATTTCAGGTCAGAATAGAGAATAGAATCCTAAGTAGATCCTCCTCAATACACTCGTCCGTGTATTAGAATAATCAGTTAGTCAAGACAAACTAACTATCAGATTATTCTACGGCGTACCGATAGCGGGTTCAGTGCCATCCAGACCATGAGCCTTTTAATACATTACAAGGAACTGATGATATGATCTAACCGTGTGTTTACCTACACCATGTCATCAACAATGTAAGTATAGTGAACATGCATGTAAATATAACAATTTAAATGCAAACAGTGACTGCAATTGTATTCATTCTATATCATCATAAAACCATCATCAATAATGTATACAAAAGACAGGTCTTCTAGTATACAAAACCAACAATCTCCCACTTATACTTGAAGCATGTCTTTCAAATATAAAACAAACTGGCTAACTCTCCAACTCTGACTAAAATCTCAAACGGCAACCCCGGGTCTGCATCTCACTCCCATTTTCTCGACTTGACCATAGAAGGTCTTAGCTGGAAGGCTCTTCGTGAATGGATCAGCTAAATTGTACTCCAATGCAATCTTGACCACTGCCACATCTCCTCTCTTAACGATTTCTTATATAAGATGGTACTTTCTCTCTATGTGTTTACTTGCCTTATGGGCTCTGGGTTCCTTCGAATTTGCCACTGCATCTGAGTTATCACAATATACCGTGATACTCCAATGCAATCTTGACCACTGCCACATCTCCTCTCTTAACGATTTCTTATATAAGATGGTACTTTCTCTCTATGTGTTTACTTGCCTTATGGGCTCTGGGTTCCTTCGAATTTGCCACTGCATCTGAGTTATCACAATATACCGTGATACTCTTAGGCAAATCAGGTACCTCGCTCAAGTCTAACAAGAAGCTCTTGAGCCAGACGGCCTCTTTTGCAGCCTCAGAGGCAGCTACATATTCAGCCTCCATGGTGGAATCCACAATGCATTTCTACTTTATGCTCATCCATGCTACATAAAATTATGATCTACATGATATTAGGATTAATGAACATCCAATCAGATCTTGCGGTGGTTCAATTCGAAAAAACCCCAACAACTGGTATCAGAGTGGGTTTTGGCACTGTTCTAGATTTAGTCCTAGGATTTATTTGAAAAATATGTATAAATTTGATGAAATATTTATGTTGCTTAAATTTTAAGATTTATGTGTTTATATTTTCGAATTGGTTGTGTTCAAAACTTGGTTGAATTTTTGATGGTCTTTCGAAAATTCTAGTTTTGGATGAATTCTAATTTTCGATCTACACCTAGTAGGTTTTGGAATGTAATTTTGATAACTCAAAATTTTCAGATTGATTAAGTGTAGGTTTCGAAAATTTGAATGTCAAATTTTTCAAAAGTTTGATGTTTAATTTCCCTAATTTATTCTATGTATTTTTCGATCACATTGAATTAATTTGGAGAGGTTTTTGATTTGAAATCGAATTTCCAGATTTATTTAATGTGGTGGTTCGAAAATTATGTGTATAAAAATTAGATTTGGTATTTTTGATGTTTATCTTAAAATTACCCAATTCTAATCTAGATAGATTTGAAAATAGAATATTAGATTTGGATAAAATTTGAAGTGGATCAAATTTCTAGATTTATTAATTTAGTAATTTTTGAAAATCTATGTATTAGAATTGGATAAGGTGATTTTGGATATATATGAATAATTATCTAAATCCAATTGTGATAAGAATTTAATTTTGAATAGGTTTTGGAAGATTTTGAAGTGGATCAAATCTTCAAACCTTTTCCTTAAAGATTTAGATTGTTATGGATAATATTTGGATTAGAATTTTGATTTATATCAAGATATCCAAATATTAATTAATTAGGGTGGTTTGAAAATATTAAATAAATTTGGTAGATAATTTTAAATAATTTTCAGATTTATTTTAGTTATATTTTTGAAAATAACAAGTCTAAAATTGGTGGATAATTATTTTAATTTCCAATTTTTATCTTGTGGATAATATCGAATCAATTAATTTTATTAATTGAAAACTTTGAATATTATTTAATAATGTCATGTGTGGATATCATATGTTATTTTATGCTAATCATGTAATTGTGATTGTGGGAATTGTAGACTGACTTGTTTGCAGAGCTACCGACTATCATGGCTCCTTAATTATGTGATGTATGTTTTAATTTATCTTGGATGTATGATGGGCCGTATGCCGGTTTGGCTACGTGATTTAATCCATGAGAAAATCCATGGATTAGGTCTAGGTTTTATTTTATGTTGTTTTAATGTAATAGAAATAAAATTGTTAGACCAAGTTATTGAATTGTAATTTTATTCTAGATATATTAGTTTTTTCCTCTAAGGAATATAAATTCTATATTGAATAAAGTTTGAAGATCAACTCGAAGAAGGAGAGTAGTACAGCTCAAGAAAGGAAGTGTCACTGATTCACGTCTCGAAATCCTAATTGGAGCTAGGATTTTCGGCGAGGCGCAGTGATGGGGGCGGCGGCCATGTCCGAGTTTCCGGAGCTGACTTTCCAATTTTATCTCATTCAGCAACATGAGATATAAGCCATGATAGTTGGTTTTTATTATTATTGCTTATTATATTGTTTGAAGCATGCAATGGTGTTTTATCCTTTTATGTGATGTTTGCATGTTTTACAATGGGATAAAATGAAACCTCAATCTTAAATAACTAAGTGAGAGAGATTCATACCAAAGTATGTAGAAATCTCAAACGGTCTCCATTAATCTGGTTTAATTGAGATGCGATTGACATGCGAGTTGACAATAGGTCTTCCTCCATAACGGATGTGTCAAATCACGGTTATCTCTGGAAATTAAACTTCTTTATCAAGATAGCTATAGAACACTACTAGAACAAACTGACTCCTCCAACTGGAGCAGGGAGTTTGAAATAGTGGACTTGGTGCTAAGATGATGGTGTTTACACTTAGGTGTAATTTATTAATAAACGTCCATACTAACGTGGCTTATTAATTGGAAGGTTACATGACCGTGGTTATTTCTGACTATTAATTTACTTGTCATAAGAAAATTTGACTAGAGGTAAATTAAAGGTGGTTTTACCTGTTTAAGGATGAATTTTATAAACGTTAACACTAACGTGGCTTATAAGAAACATTTTTAAAATGTCGGTGGATTACATATAATTTTTTGAGGTATACGATTATATGTGAGTATCCTAAAGTTTGTGACTGTACTGCATGTTTACTTTTCAGTTATTTTATATCATCATGGCACTCTCCAACTTGTCCTCTATTCTCAAAGAAAATAAGTTAATCGGTGAAAATTACAATGACTGGATTCGAAACCTTAATCTTGTTCTCACTGCGGAAGGACACAAATTCGTACTTGAAGAGATATGTCCTCAGAAGCCAGATGAGGGTTCTAATGAAGCCAAAAGATTGCATATGATTAGTGGGTTAGGTCTAATGAGATAGCACGCTGTTACATTCTGGCATCCATGTCGAATGTGTTGCAACATCAGCATGAACCTATGAAAACCGCTTATGATATCATGTACAACCTTAGACAGCTCTTCGATCATCAGAACCGCTCGGGACGCCATTTGGCAATGAATAAGCTAATAGATGTGAGGATGTCTGACTCCACACCTGTTAGGGATCACGTTCTCATGATGATGGGGTATTTATCTGAGATCGAGATCTTGGGTGGAGAGCTGGATGGCAATTCTCAAATCGACATTGTTCTTCATAGCTTGTCCTTGAAGTTTGAGCAATTCTCAAAGACTAGTAAACGATGGGCCTTTGTCTTCATTGGTCCTAGAATCGTTCCCTTTGTGTGAATCCTGTTTGGAAGGTAAAATGACCAAGCGACCCTTTAAGGATAAAGGGAATAGATCTGAAGAGGTACTAGATTTGATTCACTCTAACTTATGTGGCCCTATGTCAGTTCAGGCTTGAGGAGGGTACGAGTATTTCATCACGTTCATTGATGATTACTCAAGGTATGGATACATATACCTGTTACGCCACAAGTCAGAATCCTTTGAGACTTTCAAAGAATTCAGAGCAGAAGTGGAAAAACGTACAGGTAAAAGTATCAAATCACTATGGTCTGATTGTGGTAGTGAGTACCTCTCGAATGAATTTAAGGACTACTTAGCAGAGAATGGGATTACATCCCAGTTGACTGCGCCGGGAATGCCACAGCAGAACGGCGTAGCGGAGAGAAGGAACAGAACATTGTTAGAGATGGTGAGATCGATGATGAGCTATTCAGATCTACCTATTTCGTTCTGGGGATATGCCTTGGAAACGGCAGCCTATATTCTTAACGTGGTTCCATCAAAATCAGTCCCATGTACGCCCACAGAACTTTGGACTGGACGAAAGCCCAGTCTTGGACATTTTCAAATTTGGGGTAGTCCAGCACATGTGCTGGATAAGGAAGTTAATAAGCTGGCACCACGTACGGATGTTAGATTGTTTGTTAGATATTCCACAGGAACGATAGGTGGTTTATTTTATAGTCCTAAAGATCAGAAGATCATTGTGAGTACTAATGCTCGATTCTTAGAGGAAGACTATGTGATAAATCACAGGCCAAGAAGTGAGATAGTACTCGAGGAACTTCGAGGGGAAAATTTGAATCTGACACCAACAGTACAAGAAGAGGAACCACAAATTACTGCACAACATGTCATAGAAGTACCGGAACTACCTCGTCGCAGTGGGAGGGTTGTAGGCCAACCTGACATATTCATTGGTTTGGGTGAATCTTCAGATTTCCCTGAAGGACTAAATGAATTGGATCCCAGGACCTACGACGAAGCGATCCAAGACAAAGATGCAGATTCTTGGAAAATTGCAATGGAGTCTGAGATTGTATCTATGGATCACAATCAAGTATGGGAGCTTGTAGAACCACAAGATGGGGTCAAACGGAAGAGAGGAGCTGACAGGAAGATTGAAACCTTCAAGGAAAGAGTGGTGGTGAAAGGGTACACTCAGAAAGAAGGAATCGATTATGAGGAAACCTTCTCGCCGGTAGCCATGCTTAATCAATCTGGATTCTCTTGTCTATTGCCGCTCATTTGGATTATGAGATTTGACAGATGGATGTCAAGACAGCTTTCCTGAATCGAAGTCTTGAGGAAAACATCCACATGAAGCAACCAATGGGTTTCATTGCTAAAGGTCAAGAGCACTTAGTGTGCAAGCTTAAGAGATCCATTTATGGACTTAAGCAGGCGTCAAGGTCTTGGAACATCCAATTTGATGAAGTTATCCAGTCATATGGATTCGTGCAATGTCCGGATGAGAGCTGTGTGTACAAGAAGAGTGACGGAAACGTGGTGGCTTTTCTCGTGCTATATGTTGATGATATCTTACTTATTGGAAATGGTAAGAAAGTATTATCTAATATAAGGGTGTGGTTGTCCAAGCAATTTGATATGAAAGATCTAGGAGAAGCCGAACACGTCCTTGGCATCAAGATAATTCGAGATCGCCAGAAAATGATGTTGTGCTTATCCCAGATGACATATATTGACATAGTGCTAGCTAGGTTTAACATGCATGATTCCAAGAAAGGTTTTATACCTTTCAGGCATGGAATTCATCTATCCAAGGATATGTGTCCCCACACACAGGCTGAGATAGATGAAATGAAGGGCATTCCATATACTTCAGCTGTGGGAAGCCTTATGTATGCTATGTTATGCACTAGACCTTATATATGCTATGCAGTCGGCATGGTAAACAGACATCAGTCTAACCCTGGACAAGTTCACTAGACTGCGGTTAAGAATATACTCAAGTACATGAAAAGGACTCGAGATTATATGTTGGTATACCGCTCTGATAGTCTAGTGCCTTTGGGTTACATGGACTCAGATTTTCAATCCGATAAAGATCAGAGTAAATCTACCTCAGGCTATGTGTTTACCTTGGGAGGCGGAGCCATTGTATGGAGGAGCATAAAGTAGAAATGCATTGCGGATTCCACCATGGAGGCCGAATATGTAGCTGCCTCTGAGGCTGCAAAAGAGGTCGTCTGGCTCAAGAGCTTCTTGTTAGACTTGAGCGAGGTACCTGATTTGCCTAAGAGTATCACGGTATATTGTGATAACTCGGGTGCAGTGGCAAATTCGAAGGAACCCAGAGCCCATAAGGCAAGTAAACACATAGAGAGAAAGTACCATCTTATACGAGAAATCATTAAGAGAGGAGATGTGGCAGTGGTCAAGATTGCATCGGAGGACAATTTAGCTGATCCATTCACGAAGAGCCTTCCAGCTAAGACCTTCTATGGTCACGTGGAGAAAATGGGAGTGAGATGCAGACCCGGGATTGCCGTTTGAGATTTTAGTTAGAGTTGGTCAATTAGCCTGTTTGTTTTATATTTTAAAGACATGCTTCAAGTATAAGTGGGAGATTGTTGGTTTTGTATACTAGAAGACCTGTCTTTTGTATACATTATTGATGATGGTTTTATGATGATATAGAATTAATACAATTGCAGTCACTGTTTGCATTTAAATTGTTATATTTACATGCATGTTCACTATACTTACATTGTAGATGACATGGTGTAGGTAAACACACGGTTAGATCATATCATCAGTTCCTTGTAATGTATTAAAAGGCTCATGGTCTGGATGGCACTGAACCTGCTATTGGTACACCGTAGAATAATCTGATAGTTAGTTTGTCTTGACTAACTGATTATTCTAATACACGGACGAGTGTATTAACGAGCATCTACTTAGGATTCTATCCTCTATTCTGACCTTAAATGAGAGAATAAGAATCCACAGAATTCGGGTTCTTAACCCCTATATGTTGGCGGACATATACGTGTAGTGTTTGCAGCTTTGATTTATCAAAGGGTGTGATTCTTTCATAGGATCAATAATCTCGATATCTTGGTTTGTGACTTTTACACTTATGATGGGTCGTGCAATATGTAGGGGCACCGTGTCCTGGTGCGCTAGGTTGATGGTGTCCCCTTGAGGAAATGCAAGTTTATGCCGAAACCCTGCAGGTGGAATTTATTCCGTGCATGAGTAAAGCTCGTGTGGTACTACTCAAGGAAAAAATATTAATTAATTATAGTTTTCAGAAGCTTACATAATTAATTAATGGACATTATATCTTAAACATGGGGAATGGCTGGAGTAAAGGAGAAAGCATATTCAGAATTATGTATTAAATTGGTAGGTCAGTATTATTTCTTTAGTGGAATAAAAATAATACTTAATTTATTGAATTATATCCTAAGTTTATTGGATATTGGATATTAAATAAATTATTGGGTCAATTTAGTATTCTTCTAGATCCCTGTTGTAGCCCAAAAAGAGACTGAATTGGATTGGAGATAGAACAAGAGATAGAGATAGAATTCCAATCCAACTAGGACACTAATTTCGTCCACCCCCTTATAAATAAGAGGGTGAAGGGCACGAAATTAACATCATAAAATATCAGCCATCTCGTGTTCTCTTGATCTCCACAGATTTCATACCGATCTAGTAGATTTCAGCCCACCCTGAAACTAGATTCAGTCCGGGAATACAACAGAAGATCAAGGAGTGGAATAGCATCAAGGGGCGCCTATTATCATTCATACAACAACAATATTAGACCTTTAACCTTGCTACATAAAATTATGATCTACATGATATTAGGATTAATGAACATCCAATTAGATCCTGCGGTGGTTCAATTCGAAAAACCCCCAACATTCTACTTTTCAGTTTTACTTGTTTTCTTGAAGCACCCTCTTTAGCTGGATGACCATGTTCTAAAGCGTTTGACTTTTGCTTCAGCGGAGCTGAATCTTGGAATTTTACTTGGTCATTAAATCAGTGTCCAGCATGAATAACCTGCAGTTTTTCATAGAGCTTTTTCATATGTTTTGACATCTCATCAAAACCATCAGTTGAGCTACCTTGATAGTTTTTCCTAACAAAATTTAACGTGAATTTTAGAAGTAAGCAATTAAGAGTTTATCAATGATTAAAACACCAACTTACTCGTCTCTTTATGCTTCCATTGTGGTTTCACAATTCATTTTTAAAAAATACGACGATGCCACAAATTTCAGCATCCCGAGATTATTTTTATTTTTATTTTGTCATTGATGCAAGTGTGAAATTTGACTGATCTGATATTTTTTTCCAAAAACTGATGGTCTGCAACCAGTTTACAGAAACGAACAAGTTGTTAGCTGAATCGAATATGAATTTATTTTACAAGAAAATGAGGATGTTAAATAACACTCACGTTAAAAGTTGGTGTCTTAATTCTAAACTTTAACATTCGTGTTAAATCTACAGCTATATCCAAAATTTATAGTTTTTAGGGTAATTAATTAACCATTTTTTTCAAACAATATGATTTAATGCAACATTTATATGACGCAAATAAATTTTCATGTATTTTTACCTAATTTGATCAGATCTTAAAATGCATAGTTGACTATGTATTCAGTGGGTCTCGAACTCGATAGCTATCTATTTTACACGTGTGTGTAACTTTACAATAACTAAGATTATTCTTGTTTTATTTATGAAACAAAAAGGTATTTCATTTTTTTTAACATAGTACAAGTTATTTGTATTTGCTCAAGGAATAATATTTTTGCTTAGTTATTTTGACTGAGTAACCTCGCCATTCAATATAGTCATCTTAAGTAAAATCCAAACATAGGCCAGGTCACCGCTAAATCCATAATTTCACATATTCCAAAAAAAATTAGTAACTATATACACATTTAATATCTTTATATGAATTAATAATTGGATATTTGATCACGATTTTATCATAAACTAATCAGGAGGTGATTGATATTAAATCATTCAATCATATATGATGATAGTTTGAATGAAATGACAATTCTTATGATTGATATCTCTGTAAAATGAATAATAGAATGGAATATTATTTTAATTCTTATCTTATAAAATAATTGTCTCATGCATTTTTATTTTTTTATATAATTGAATAAAATATAATAGCTAATATTATCAATACATGCTATAATTTTTTTTACATTTCTAAATTGCATTTTTCTTATTTAGTATGTGATTTTTTGATCTAGTTTTGTTGTAGCAGATTAAAATTTATTTATTTTATTAAAAAAATATTCTAAAGTATTGAATTAATACATATATAATAATTTGTATACTTTGATAAAAATATTTTTACTTCGTAGAAAAATAGTTCACCATTTCAATTTTTTATTTGAATATATTAAATTATATCAAACACATAATTATTTTATTATTTTTATTAGAAAATATTTATACGTTATAGTTATTTTGGTATCACTTTTATTTTTTGTTCAATCAAATTTTAAAAACTATCAAAATTTGATTTTAATATATATTTTTAATTTTTAAATAAATAAATAATTTGAAATAATTACGACATAGTAATAAAAAATATTTAATTTCAAATTATTTCTCTAAATATGATAAAAATAATATTACAAGCCATGATTATGTGTAAATATAAAATATTAATTGTTAATTTAATGAGAATAACTAGACCAATTGAGGTGGGTAGAATGATTATCCCCTTATTTTCATTTTACAATACCTATTTTTAAATATATACTTAATATAAAAAGTGACTTATCTTATAATTTTAAGTTTATCTATTATAACCTTATTTTTTATTTTATTTAAGGGCAATAATGTAATCTTGAATTTTTCTATTATTATAATATATCTTTATTATATTATATTATATTTCAACTCTAACTCTATCCCTACCTTTACTATACGATTCTATTAAAAATGTTTAAGAGTTTAAGTTGTATGATTTCTTAAAATTTGGCATCCTTATTTTGCTTTTTATTTTTCCTTTTAATTTAAATGTATATGTTTTTTATAAATTATTAATCTTTCCTTTTCTTTTTGCAGCTATATATGTTGTAATTGAATTTATTTTGACATTTTATTTATTTATCTAGAATGTGGAGAAAATTTTGTACTCTATGTAGGGTACCAAAAGTGATAATTATTAATAAAGATCTTAATCCAACTCAACTCGTTGTTGTCATGCTTTGCAAGGCTGCTTACTAAGCGGAACAATTTACCAAAAATAAGAAATTGATAAATTAATAATTTTCTAACATTTTTAATATAATATATTCCATATTATTAATAAATTAAGATATTCATTTATCGATTTCGTATTTTTGGTAGTTTTTTAACATAGTTCTCAAACTTTCATTCAGTTTGAAATTGCACACCTGTGTAAGAAGTATCTGTCTGCACAAGGTTCACTGTAAAGTTGTTGAACGTTTGAAGGATGTTCACAATAAAGTTCAAGAACATTATTGTGAATGATAATATAATTGCAGAAAGTAAAGCACGCAGAGGTTTGATAACCATGTTCGATCAATCGATCTACATTAGGAGGACTTGTCAAGTCCTTGAAAAATAATTCACTACTCCGGTGTCACGTTTACTGAGTATTTTACACGTAGCTAACCTCCCGTCACTCGCTACCCTTTCTACCTATACATCCACTTTCGTTGAATTAAATCGTGAGATCCCCTCACAACCTAGATATCTAACCTATCTAGTTCTCACAGAAAATCTCTCCCGAGACTCCTTTTGACAGTGTATAAACAAGTGTGTTTTACTACACGATGACCGGAACACTAATCTCTAGTCTAAGACACAACCGTAACTAAGTGGCTGAAAATAAATAAAGCTCTTAAATGATACTTTGTAGTGCTTATGTTCGGTGTGTTTTCTGCACTTCAAACATGTCTGTATCCTAGACTATTTATAGATGAAGAGAGATAGCCTAAACATGAGAACAAATGTCCTAATTTGATTTGGAAATAAACAAGGAAACTTTCCTTGTTTAGAACCGAGATCAAACTGGAACCATGTTAGAAATTCTTCAAAGAATAGAACTTTGCTTTTGACTTCGGTCTTGAACTCTTCTATTGAATTATGGCAACTTCTGGATAGATCTTTGAATCTTCTCTTAGTTGTAAACCTTGAAAAGCTTCATCTATCTTTGGAAGAATAATATGGACAAAGGATGTTTATGTAAATGTTCAAGAACGTTACAATGAACATTATTGATCTTTGAGTCTTTTCTTAAATGCAGACGTCCACGTATTTTGCAATGTACATTGTTGATCTTGAATCTTCACATCAGGTAGCACAGCGGAATCTTTTGTATGTTCACAGGCTGACTTCAGGCTATCACTCAAGCTAGCTAGCAGTACTCAGCATGTTAAACAATCTCTGTTATGTCATGATGCACAACAATCTTCTTCTCAGCTCAATCCAAACTCCTTGCTTTGAGCTTTCTTCAGGAAATTCAAATCACATTCACGTACATTGTTATGAACGTTGTCCAGAACAATGGTAATGTACTTGGATAAACCAAATAATAAAGTGATTTATGAATTTCCATAAAGATAAATGACAATCAACCACTTATGACAAGAGCAATGTAGAGCTCTTGATAAACAAACATAGTGCAGTGACATCTTTGAATCAATTTGAACCAACTTCAATGTCTGGTGTCACGAAGGCACTAACAATCTCCCCCTTTGTCTTTATCTGTTGGCAAATCAACTCCTTTGTTTTTCCAGGTGCAACTCATTCATGTTTTCTTGAATGTCTTCAGCAGCAGCAGGGACGTTCACCTAGATCTTTATAAACTTTGCAATAAACTTCAGCTCTGTTTATATTTCTTTTTCTTTTTCTTTTCATATTTTCTTTTTATTTTATCAGAGCAATTTTTTAGAAGATCATTAGCAGTTAAAAGACAAAAGTGACAAAGATGGAGGATTAATAATGTAATGATGATGAGGCAATTACAGAAAGATTTCATCAAAATTTGAAGCTCAAAGTAAAGAGCTTTACAAAAAAAAAAATACTCAAATAATGAGTCTTTTGAGGATGGATAAAAAAAAAACTTAATCAATTTTCAGAAAAACTAATACTTCCCCTATTTGCCTGCAGATATGGCAAATGAGTATCAGTAGAGGATTGCTCTTGCTTACTAAGACTTATCTGCATCAGACTGTGCAGACTCAAAGTCTTTATTTTCTTCCTCTTCTTCTTTTTCTTCCTCTTCTTCTTCTTCTTCTTCTGCTTCTTCTTCATCCTCAGCTTCTTTATCACTAGCATTTTCACCTTCTTCTTCTGTCTCCTCTTTTTTCTCTTTTTCATTACCTTGCTCTTCTGCAGCCACAGATGCTTGCTTTTCAGAGCGGGCTATAGTGCTGAGATGACATTCTTTCCTATGAGTGTCTTCACTCTCCTTGACTGCTGTTTCAGCAAAGGTGTGAAGAGATTGTTCATTTTCAGCAACATGTGTTACGCCCTAATTTTCATAATATAAAATAATAAAAATAACAATAAAGGGGACGTCACTTTTATTAAAATATAAAATATTTAATATCAATAAAGCAGAAGTCCCAGCACCACTCTTCTTGTATACCTTAACAACCCCTCTGTAAGGGTGAAGTTTTGGAATAAGTCAGAGTCTTTCTCTTTTTCAGTATTGATCCTAGTGCAGTGAGGATCATTTGCATAACTAGAAATCACTTCTTGTAGCCAAGATGGAGCTACTGTAGTGATAGCAGCATAGTCATTGTAAAGTTCCTGGACCCTAGAAAGAGCATCAGTAACTCTATTCTCTGTCCCTTTCCTGTAACAGATTTCATAATCACTACTACAAAAACACAAATACATAACACTAGATACATAACGGTTTTCTATTAAAACCGTTACAAACGAAGTATACTTTACGGTT
Source organism: Perilla frutescens (assembly GCA_026008535.1). Classification (NCBI taxonomy): domain Eukaryota; kingdom Viridiplantae; phylum Streptophyta; class Magnoliopsida; order Lamiales; family Lamiaceae; genus Perilla; species Perilla frutescens. Next base: position 12,452,785 of record BRKX01000004.1, read on the forward strand.
TTTTAAAAAACCGTTACGTATGTCCGTGTCTTCCATTGTATATATAACGGTTACTACTAAAATGTTATGTATTTGGGTATTATACGTAATGATTTTTATATAATCGTTACATATGTGCGTGTTTTTTAAAGACAATAGGTAACGGTTTATTTTAAAACCGTTATGTATGTGCGTCTTTTTTGTAATAACGAATTTGTACCGTTACGTATAACCTTTTAACAATATATAACAGTATTGATGAACCGTTATATATGTGTGATACATTTAATATATAACGGTTTCTAGATAACTGTTATGTATAACATTATTTCAGTTTGAAAATAAAAAAATAAAAAAAAATGTGTAATAATTCTCTTAAGAAGGTCTCGAACATGAGACCTAGCCTTTAATTTAAAATGAGAATTTGACCAACTGAACAACAACTATTTACTAATTTTTGAGAGAATTTTTACATATTTATAAAAAGTATATTTCTATAAACCCTAAACCATATATATCCAGTCTGAAAATATCGATCGCATTCAAAATCTGAATCCAACTTTACCGCCACTCACGAACCCTTGCCTTCTTAGTATCTCTCGCTGGCACTGAAACTCTCATCGGAGTCATAATACCTCACCGACAATGTGAACTCCTCCATCGCTGGCCTTTCTTCCTCACTTTTTCCCATTCGGCTGAAGTGAAGCCTCGCATTCTGCGCGAATTGAATGGAAATAAGAGAAGGCTGAGAAGCAGCCTTTCATTTTAATTTTTCATTATGTTGCAATGCCTAATTTGCTATTCATCTGTTTATTCTTGTAGATTTTCATTATCTCGCAATGCCTAATTTTTCATTATGTTGCAATGATGTCTGATGATGAAAATGAACAAATGAACTGGCATTTTTAAAAATACAACTCTCAATCGGAATAATTGAAGCTTGCAGATTTTCTCTTCGTATATGTTTGTGCCTTCAATGCACCTTACATTTTCTGTTAAATTTCCAATAATTTATTTGTATATGGAGAAGAAAATTACAATTTACTATGCAATGAGTAAGAGAAATTAATATTATTTCTTGTTATTTAAGAGAAAATTACGTCAAAGACACCTCCTCTCTCCTTGTCCTCAACATTACTTTCTATTCGTTTCCACGCATCCTCTTTTTTACTTCAATTTTTCAAACCCTTTGTTTGTTTTTTTTTATGACTTTTTTTTTGAGGGGGGGGGGGGGGAGGGGAGGGTTTATTCAGGTACTACAGCAGATGACTTGTTTCCCCTCTTTGATAAGTATGGAAAAGTTTTCGATGTGGTTAATTCTTTTTTGTTTAAAAAAGATTAGTACTTGGATAAATTCTTATTATCTATTGATTTTAGGATTTTATTAAATTTATGTTGAATTTTCCTTTGTATTTAAATATTGATACTTGGATAATGTCTAGTTATTATAATTATTTTACGTTTTAGCTCTTAATTTGAAAGATTATTTAGGTTATTTGCAATTTGAAAATATAATTTTATTTTTATAAAAATTATCCAAAACAACATTATACGTAATGGTTGAAAATAAAGCGTTATCTAAATACAAGTATACGTAACGGTTTTTAAAAAAAAGTTATCTAAACATAAGAATATGTAACGATTTTAAAAAAAAAGCGTTATCTAAATACAAGAATATGTAATAGTTTTAAATAAACAGAGTTATCTAAATACAAGAATATGTAACGGTTTTAAAAAAAGCGTTATCTAATTGAAAGAATATGTAACGGTTTTTCATTAAAGCGTTATCTATGCTATGGAAAATGTAACGGTTTCTAAAAAAAGCGTTATCTATGTTATGGAATATGTAACGGTTCCTTAAAAAGTGTTATCTAAAAAATATAATACATAACGGTTTCATATGAAACTGTTACATATAATATATAATAGGTAACGGTTTGTTATAAAAACTGTTACGAAAAATCATAATACGTAACGCTTCATTCAGTATAGATAACGGTTATAAACCGTTACGTAAAGTGAGTATAGATAACGGTTAATAACCGTTACGTATACTGGGTAGAATATGTAACACCACTATACGTAACGGTTCTAAAATAGCATACGTAACAGACAATAACCATTACGTATGTGCATTTTGTAGTAGTGAATCCAACCCAAAAGCTTGGTTATCCATTTCTGTTGAACTAGAGACATAGCTTTTTGGTCTAGCAGGTATTTTAATGCCTGTTGGTCTGTCCGAATGACAAACTTATGTCCCTGTAGGTAGTATCTCCATCTATTAATGGCCATAAGCACAGCCAAAAATTCTTTCTTGTATATAGACAGAGCCTGATTCTTCGGACACAAAGTCTTACTCATGAATGTTATAGGTCTTTCCTCTTGCATCTGCACTGCTCCAACTCCAAATCCACTAGCATCTGTTTCTAAAATAAAAGGTTTTGAGAAATCGGGTAGGACAAGAACTGGGGCACTGCACATGGCCTCCTTTAGGTTTATGAAGACCTGCTTAGCATTTTCACTCCATCTGAACATGTTTTTCTTGAGTAGGATAGTAAGAGGTTTACTAATAACCCCATATCCTTTAATAAACTTTCTATAGTACCCAGTAAGATTAATAAACCCTCTCAATTGTTTTACTATTTTTGGTGTAGGCCATTTCCTCATACTCTCAATCTTTTGTGGGTCTGTAGCCACTCCTTCTTCTGAAATAATGTGTCCAAGATATTCAATTCTACACATGCCTCCATCCGATCAATCCAAAATAAAAACTAAACAAACCTAACATAATCCAAATCATAATCAAGCATAAAGAGTCTAATAACATAAACAACTAGACTAGGTAATAGTTCAAAGAAAACAATAAAATGAGCAGAGAAGACCCTTGCCACCATAACTCTCTCCCCCTCCCCCAAAGTTATTTTGATCCATGAGAGGAAATAAGTTTGGAGGCAAGATGGTGGTGGAAAGGCTCACTAACAGCTCAATGAGACGGCTAAGGCTGGTGCTATGGAAATGACTGTGAGGATGATGACGGCATGAACTTGGTGGTCTGAAAATGAGAATCGTGCCTCAGATCAGTAACTCCGCCCTCATCTGATTGCTCCTTATCTTGGTTTTTTGATCTCAGGATCGGGTTCGGGCTTGGTTCATCTTGAAGACTTCATTCCCCTTCTCGGCATTTTCAATGTTTAGAGATAGGGTACCTTAGCTCTTGAATGAAGATTGCTTGACTGTGTCCTTTTGCATCAATAGTTGAACACTAGCTCGTCGTTTCCATTTCGAACAACCTGCATTCACTTTCACTCCACATACACAATTACCACAAGTTACACCTCAATCATTTCACCCCTAATACAAAACAACTTTAACTACTCAAGCAAAACATAATATAAACTAAAAATAAAAAGGATAACAAAACAACACAAAGTAAAAATATTGGGTTGCCTCCCAACCAGCGCTTAATTTAACATCTTGAGCTCGACGGGATATCAATGACCAATAGTTAACCAAGAAGATATGGTGGTTTCTTATGCCACACAAGAACACCTTCTTGAATTCTCTAACGCATTGCAATCAAGTCCAGGTCAAAGATTCTAAAGTACTCCTTGGGAATGTCTTCTTCACTCTTCTCTTGACAAATCATCTTGCCCAGTTTGATTTTTCGAATGACCTTGCACTTCTCCGGGTCCTTAGACCCGTCCTCTTTAGGAACTTCTCTTCTCCTATTTAATTGATACACGATCGACAAATTATGAACCCTCAGAGTAAGTTCACCTTTTTCCAAATCAATTAAGGCCCTTGCGGTATTCAAGAATGGTTTTCCTAGGATGAGTGGTAACTCTTCATTTTCTTCCACATCGAGTACCAAGAAATCAACCAGAAAAATGAATTCACCTACACGCACAAGAACATTCTCAATGATCCCCTTAGGATGAGTAATAGAATGGTCTGCTAATTCCAAGCCAACTTTTGTCGGCTTCAACTTTACACTTGCTCCAAGATCACAAAGTGCATTCACACTCAACTTCTCACCATTATCACATGGGATAATAAAACTCCCCAGATCTTTTAACTTTTGTGGCAACTTTTGTTGAAGGAAGGTACTACACTCCCCCGTGAGGCTCAATACTTCACACTCCCTTAACTTTTTCTTTTTTGAAAACATTTCTTTAAAGAATTTTGCGTTGTTTGGCATTCTTTGCAACATCACAAGAGGGAGGTTGATGTGGACTTTCCGAAACACCTCTAAGAATTTCTTAAATTGTTCATCTTGCTCATTCTTTCACAACATGGAACAACAACAAGGAAGGGAGGCAAATTTGATGGTAGTGACTTACTTGAAGTTTTCTCCATTAATTTCTTCTCAATTCCAATTCTACCCTTCTTGGCTTTCAATCCATTTTCAACTTTTCGTTTATCAAGATTTACACGAGAAACTTTCGATTTTTTCACTGACCCAACATTCAACACATGTATAGCCCTACATTGTTTTTTTAGGTTGATGGTTGTATTGCTCAGGAACTTGCCGTGTTGGTGTTGATTCCCTATGAATGTAGCAAGTTGGCTCATTTGCTTCTCTAGCATATTCACTTGGGTGTCAATCACTCCTATATCATTCTCCAATTTTTCAAAATGAGTTTGTATATCTTTCCATCTTTCCCATGAAAGCCATTAGTAGCTCATCCATCTTAGGTTTCCTTTCTTCGTCAATAACACCATTGGTAATCAAGAAACTAGAAAGTGGTTGAATGACATTGTTTGAATTTTCATAAGACAAGTTAGGATGTTGTGCCCTATTTTGGAAATTTTGGTTGCCACCATATTGACCTCCGTATTGCGGTTTGTACCCTTGATTGAATGGCCTTTGTTGATTTGAGTAGCCTCCTTGGTTCACATAATTCACTTCTTCAAATTGTCTTTGGGAAGTCTCGGGCTTTGGAGCGGTGAAGGCTTCAATCTTTGAATTTAAAGTCGACATTTGAGCCGCCAATAGTCTAAGTGCATCAGAACTAGAAGTAGATGCAACTTTTTTCATGATTTGTACGTTCTCTCTTGCTACCGGCCATTGGAATGAATTAGAGGACACTTCCTCAATAATTTGCATGGCCTCTTCCAGACCTCTTGCTAGTAAAGAACCTCCTGCTGCAGCATCCATAAGTGTCCTCACCTCGAGTTTACACCCGGCATAAAAGATGCACACTTGGTGGTCGGTTCTAAATCCATGTCCGGGACACTTTCTCAATATTTCTCTAAAGTGTTCCCACCTCTCGTACATGCTCTCGTCTTCTCATTGCTTGAATAAGGTGATTTTACCCTTTAGTTTGAGAGTTTTTTCTGGGCGGGAAAAACTTGTGGAGAAATTTTGTCACACATAGGTCCCAAGTTGGAAAAGATCTCGGGGCTTGGCTCAACCACCAATTCTCCACCTTGTCGCTCAAGGAAAGTGGAAAGAACCGAAGTCGAATCATATCTTCCGGGACTCCATTAACCTTCATAGTCCTAATATACTTAAGGAATTTACGTATTTGCTCATTTGGATCCTCCATTATCGTTCCTCTGAACGGGTGTTGTTGAATCATGAGTATAAGGGACGTCTTAATTTCAAAGTTGTTGACTTGAATGGGCGGGCCATTTACCACCCCTTGATTCACCACGGGTTGGAAAAGGTTCCGAATAGGAGCCTCTTCTTGTCTATTTCGTGCTTCCTCTTGGGCTCTCAATTGCCCTTGCATCACCTCTAATTGCATTTGTAGTTGGGCAATTAGAGGGTCTTGAACGGGTGGAGGGTTATTCGTCATTCTCCTCCGTCTATATGCATTGTTGTGGTGAACCGTTGCTTCAATTTCCAAGTCCAAATTGATAAGTGGCTCACCTCGAGACCGAGTGTGCATACACTACCTATCAAAAGGACAAACAAATTAATGCAAATTTTTAACAAAATAAAAATAAAATATCTAAATTAATCCACACAATCGTCATCACAATATTGCATCATCAATTCAATTATCCAATCCCTGGCAACAACCTCAAAAACTTGATGCGCTAGATTACTCCTACTTACTTTGTTTTACATTTATGCTCGTGTCATGCCTACAAGTGTATAAGCATATTGTAGATAGGATGAAACGAGATCGGTCCACATGGAATAAGATATTAGAATAGATAACACAAGTACCACAACTATAGATTAGTAGATTATCTAGACTATGAATAAGCAAGAGTTGAGTTCAATCCAAGAATACCAAAACATAAATTACTTTAAACAAGAAATCAAATTACAACAAATGCAAGATATCAAGGATTAAGGAAAACGGTTTAAGACAATAATTAAAAGACGAGACTTTAGGACATGGATACACAATGCTTCACTTGAACACACAACAAGGGTTATCACTACAATCATGCTTTGTTCAATGATAGGAAAACTGCGTAGATAATAAGAGTATCTCTCGAATATCTCTTAAATTATGTATGTGATAAGGATGATTATCTCTAATACATTTTAAGATCACACCTACCAAAGGCACAAAGGGGTCAAGTTTCCTTTCACATATTCGACATTCAACTAAGAAGACAAATACATAGTTCAATCTAAACATGCTTATGACCACAAGATTGACTAGATGCATGTGATTCAAACATTTGATGTTAATTGAATGTCACTACAAACAACATCATACAAGAACTAGCAAAGATTGAAATCTTGACAAAACACACCTATAGATTAAACCCTAGTTAAGAACAAAATTCACATTATTTTCTCCACATCCTAGAGCCCTAAGGCCCTAGCAAACCATATTTACATTCGAGGCAAGAACAAAGAAGGAAATAACGAAACCCATCCTAAATACAAGAGTAAGAGAGTGAAAGAGAAGATAAAACCCAATGAAGATCACTCCTCTTCAATCCCTTGGCCTGAATCTTCAAAATGAATGGATGCCATTTTCTCTTCTTCTTCCTCCTTCTTGTTCTCCAAAATCTCTCAAGAGTTGTTATGTTTTTGAGTGGGAAGAGTTATGTTTCAAACCCTCCAAAAGTTGGGGATATATAGACCAATAATTGAGTGCCAAAAGTCAAAAAGCTAATTTGTCTATCTTGAGCGTGACCTTGAGTAGCTCGCGTCCAGGGGTCGAGTTTGGAACAAAGGAAAACACATCTCTGAAGTGGCCGAAACTCGACCAGAGGGGTCGCGTGTGGGGATCGTGTCTGCACAACATTGCGAGGCGTGACCCCCATTTACTCACGTATTCACCTCTCGTCTAGAGTGCACTGAGGTGCGACCCTCCCCCTAAGGTCACGTATGGGAGTCGCGTTCCGGCCAAACACCACTCATCAGTAGGGAAACTGATTTTTAGGAGTGCTACCTGGCTTCAACAAGATCTGGTGCTCAACACCTCTTGTCGGGGGTAGCCCCTTAGGCTTAGTGAATACATCTTCAAATTCCTTCAGTAGTGAGTCTAATTCCTCTTCAGCCTTTTGTCCAGTGAAGTTGACAGATATGGAGTATATCTCACTCACTTCCTGAATTTGCTTTGTATGTAGCAAGTTATATAAAGCATGACCATTAATGAACTGACAATCTACAGTAGACTCTTGGGCTTGAAGCTTCACTTTATTTTCTTCCCACTTAACTGTAATGGCCTTCCTTTCATAGTCTAGTTCTATAGGAGTACAGGCTTTCAACCAGTCTCTACCTAGAATTAACTCATAGCCTTCATTCTATAGGAGCCTAAATGAATGTTTAAAATTTTTGCCCTGCATCTGCCAAGAAAATGTCTTCATCATCTGAGCACTAACTAGCCTTTGCCCATTTTCCACTTTGATTAGCAAAGGTGATACACTCCTTAGTGGAACTCCAAGCCTGGCAGCAGTAGACTCTTTCATGAAACTAAGTGTGCTTCATGTATCTATCAATATGAGCAACTCATGATTTCTATATACTCCTTTAAACCTCATAGTGGTGATGATCTCATTCCTAGTAAGAGCATTTAGTGATAATTGAGTCTCCTCCATAGGTTCCATCAATGGTTTTCCACACTCATTAGGGGTCATCATGCCTTCCAAATAAGCCAACTCTTCCTCTTCTATCATAATCACATAACTGATCCTATGTTTACACCTGTGGCCTGAAGTGAATTTCTCATCACAGTTGTAGCATAATCCCAATTCTCTCATTTCTATCATTTGAGCTGTTGTTAACAACTTCCTCTGTGACTTGGTTTGTTTTGCAACTGGGGTTACTGCTCTTGTTCTGGAATAATCTGAAGCAGGGGTTTTGTTGTAGTTGGGGCTCATATTAGAGTAAGTTCTGTTATTACCCTTAAGTTTCTTGGCAATAGCATCATTTGTGTGTATTTGGCTCTATCCTAGTTTAATGATTTGTTGCAGACTTAATTCCTCACCCAATCCACTCAGAAAACTTGCTATATAGTATCTTTATGAAAATTCTCCCAGGTGAAGGAGATCTATGATGGCCTTTAACTCCTCAAAACGTTCCACATACTCTTCATAAGTTCCAGTATGTTTTAGTTTGTTGAAATCCCTAATAATTTCAATCTCCTTTAGATCATCAAATCTAGTAGAGACTATCTCTAAGAACTGAGGCCAAGATAGATCTAAATCTTGGGTACCAAAATTCGGGTACCATTGAGCAGCTTTTCCCTGAAATTGCATTGTTGCAAGGGCTACTTTCTGTTTATCAGGGATATTTGGAACCATACTAAAGTAGCTATTGCACTTAATAATCCACGCCCTTGGTAAAAACCCATCAAATCTAGGGAAATCCACTTTAGGTAGAGGGTTAAATACCTGAACACTTCCACCATCTACCATAGCTCTTTCTCTGTCAGCTGAATTTTTGATGTATTTTCATGATTCTTGAGTGTAACCCGATGGTGGTTCACCCAGTATTGAAGGTGATTCAGTAGATCTTTTCCCTTTGACAACATTGAGCAGCTGAAGTTGCATATCTACTAAGGATTTGACAATATGATCGAATTTTCCCTGCATGTTAGAGTTTAGATCAGTCATCTGCTCCTGGATCTTCATCTACATGGCTTCTCTTTTTTTAGTTTCAATCTGCAGAATGTTGTCAAGTCATTTTTGTGCCTCAAACAACTCCTTCAAGTGGGTACCGTCAGCCATGTCTAAGAATTGTAGGCTCTGAATACCAACTGTTGTGTTTTTCTTTTTTCTAGCTATTTTTTTAGTATTTTTTATATATAAAAATGTGATCTTGGAATGTAACTATGTAACAAGAAAGGGGGAGGAAAATAGAAGAAAGGGAAGGAAATTTTTAGAACTTTTTCACTGTCTTTCTCAATTGATAGTAGAGTTTTTAATACATAAACTGGGCTTCATCATACTAGGCCCAACAACAGCAATTACTTTAAAACACAAACCAAAAATGTTGATCCAATACAAAATTAATAACTAAATAATTGATCTAATGAGTTGACCAATCTGGAACGTCCATTTCTAACATCAAAATCAATGATGGTAATAGAAATCCCTAATTTCATTAACTTCCTGATCTAAGGCTAGTCTAAAACTTTGATCTTGCATTTCATCTTCTTCATCCCTTCTCTGTCGTTCAATTCATCGAGCATATGGCTGGCCACCACCCCAATTGCCAAGCAATAGCTTTTCACCTCTAATTTCATCACTGTTTTTCCCTTTTTCGATTCAAGGTATACAACACAAACATCCTTGGTCTTCTTCCTAGATAGGATGCTCTTTTCTTGCAAAAACAAGGATTAGCGTTTAGGTACCCATTTGATATCAGGTCCTTGTTGGTTAATCAAGTTCTTTGGAATCTATATTTGCCAAACTTTTAGTTTTTCACTATTTAATGATCCATCAGACTTGGATCTTTTGATCATCCTTAGTTTTTTCTCAACTCTCCTTCTCTGAGTTGAGTCTATTGAACCGTACCTACGATATGCATTAGTTGGGTAAAATAGTTCAACTAATATACTTTGGTTTTGAGCCCTTTGTGCCCTTCGGTCTGGCCAGTTCTCTGTGTGTTTCCAAACTATGGGGTTGCTCTTACCTGGATTATTCCTTGGGTCAGTTCTATAATCCAAGTATTCATCATATTGATTTTTAGGATCAAAGGAGCTTTTGGATTTTCTCCTATAGGTATTCTGGTTAAACTTTTGAGAATGTTGTTGCCTGAATTGGGCATTTCTTCTGGGGTCGAATGATCTCCCAGTTTGGTTTGTAGATGGCCTTTGTTGATAAGCTGGTCTTGTGTAGGTTGGAGGTCTCAGTTGAGCTGATGACCTAGCATGAACTGGTGGCCTTTGCAGATAAACTAGCCTTGGATGAACTGACGATTTCAGCTGAACTGGTGGTTTTGGCTGAGAGGGCTGACTAAATTATCTAGGCTGAGTTTGAGGAGTTCTCAATATCCCTTTTCCTTTGGATATTTCAGCTGGTTGTGGTTGAGCTGGTCTGGTGAATCCTTTTAGGATTCCTTTGTCACTGCTCTGAGCAACTATTTTTCCTTTTTCTAAGGAAGTAAACTTGTTATGGCCTAGCCCTGGACTACCAGTTTCAATTCTCTGATGACTCAGAATTTCATCAAGAGTTTGAGATCCCTTCTTAAACTTGAGAGATACTTCTTTTCTCTCATGGATCTCTTGCTTGAGTTTTTGGTTCTCGACTTCTAGATTAGCATTTCTCAATTTTAGTCTACTAACTGAGCTTCTAGGAAATTCATTCTTTCATGATCAATGCTCAGTTTTCTAACCTTATCTCTTAGTGCATTATTTTCATCATTTAGTTCAACATGCATATAAGATATTGAAGTTAACTAATCTTCTAGCAGTTTTAGTTGTTCATTCAGTTCATTGCTAGAAATAAAAGCTTCATGAATGTGAAAAAAGGAGGTTTGAGAGTCAGCTGTACTAACCTCTTCTTTGTTGTCTGCCATGAGGTAAAATAATGCTTCATCATCTAAACTATAGCCGTCAGAGTCGATCCTAGATGGATAGTCTAAATTATCCAGTACGGCATTTTCGGAGTTGGCCATCATTGATTTTCTCTTGATAAAGCTTCGTCTTACTTTGGCCTTTTTATCTTTAAGGAGTTCAGGACAATCATATCTATAGTGTCTTTGTTTGTGGTAATGAAAGCATTCACCCAGGCTTCGGTTGCCACCCTTGACTGGTTCAGCTGATCTTTCAGCTTGTTGTTGACTCCTTTCAGCTCTTGAGATTTCGTCAGTTTGAGGTGAAACTGACTGCTGATCCCTGACTTTCTTCAATTTTTCTAACCTTGTCACCGACTGAATTTGATCATTGATGTGTTCAGTTAGATTCTCTTTCTTTTCGGTTATGTCTCACCTTTGATCAGTTACTGATCCTCCTTGGTTCTCTCTAGTTGGTGTACTTCTTTATTGGAAGTTATTTCTTCCTCGAGTGTCTTTAAACCGGTTTTTTTTCACCATAGAAGGCGGTATCTTGAGCTGATGATGTTGATGCTTGTCATTTCCAGTTCAGGCTGTACTCATGAGCTTTGAGAGAGCCAAATAATTCTCTGGGAGTGACGCTATTTAAATTTCTTAATTCATTTATAGCTATCACTTTCATATCCCATTCTTCTGTGAGATTATCTAGAATTTTAGAATTCATCTCACAGTTGGGATAGCTTCTTTCCCGGCTGGTCATCTCACTGATTATGCCTAGAAATCTAGTTTCAAGGCTTGTAATGGATTCTTCTCGCTGCATCTTGAAGGATTCATACTTGTCGACTGCCAGCTGGAGCTTGTTCCCTTTAATGGCTTCAGAATCCTGGCACAGATCTACTAGTAAGTCCCATATCTCCTTGGCTGTTCTGCAATTCTTGGTATCCTTCATTTTGTCTTCATCTAGAGTTTGGAATAGAGCAGCTTGAGCAACGAACTCTAGATTTTTTAACTTCTTCTCTTCACTAGTAAGAAGGTGAGTTAGCTTTGGAATTCTGGCTAGTTGATTGGTATCAACTATGTGAGCTTCATTGTCCATCATAATAGTGATTGGACCATCTTCAATGAGTTCCCACATGTTTTTATGTATTGAGCAAATATGCACCTTCATCCTCCTGCTCCAATTGTCATAATTCTCAACTGAAAATAAAGGCAGCTTATGGTTTTCCATAGCTAAAAATGTTAGCATAGATAAGTAGATCTAATTCAGTTGATCTACAGAAATGGCTGATCCTTAGAATCAATCGCTCCCATATCACTTGTTGGTCCCGGACGAGTCAATATCAGTTTAAAGGGGGTGAATAAACTAATATAAAAACTTCAAACTTTAATTGCAGAAAATGATTAGGGCCCTTGACTCGCGTAAAATACTTATCCATGCACTTTGACAGTTGAGACGATTTCAGTTAATTTGTAACTGTAGCTTATCTAATCTTTGTGTGCAGTTAAAGATATGCAAGTTTGAGACTTTGAAGCTGAAACTTCTATGTCTTCTCTTCCTTACTGAAAAGGGCAATTTACTAAGTAATGGTAAAGGTTCTTTATTACAATTACAAAGTGAAAGATAGGTTGAACCTAGAAACGGAAAGTCTCGCAGAGTCACGATCGTCTTTTCAACTGTTGCTAGCCCGGAAATGGCAGTTCTCGTAGAGCCACAGTCTCCTTAGCTAGTTTCGATGACTCACACTTGCAGTCCCCAACTGCTCGCTGGAGAGGTAGGTACTATTGCCATCTTTACAAGGTTTTAGATCTCTTTCAATCTTTCAAGAGGTTAGTCTTGAAAATGGATTATCAACTGATGTACTCCTTAAGTTGAGCTGAGTAGTTAATCGTTAAATACCTTGAACTGAGAAAATTGCTCTTGGCTGGACTTTCAACAACTAGCTGATGCTTGGATCTTTCAGTTCTTCTTCTCAGTTGAGTCTTTCCCAGCTGGAACAAAACTGTAAACTTGAGTTGTGAGGGAGAGAAGGAAGGCTCAGTTGTGAGTATGTGCAAAAGAGTAAGATAGAGAGAGTTGAGAGGTTAAAAGTTGAAAGTCTTATAAGATCAGATTCACTTCGTCTATATATAAAGAAGTGTTCTTGTGACCATTGAGTTTTATTGATCAATGGCTCGGTTGGTTCTCCAATGTTATTTGATCTTCATAGCCATTGAGTTGCATTGATTGATGGCTCGATTAGTTCTTCAATGGTATTTGATCTTCAAAGCCGTTGAGTTTTTGAAGTAGCCATTGATCTGCCATTTGATCTCTGTTGTGCATTAATTCTAAGATCTTCTTTGAGCAGTGACTGCATTAATTCTAAGATCTCCTATGAGCATTAACTGCATTATTCTCCAGTTGGCAGTTCCGAGCTTTCAGTTGGCAGTTGGGTTTTGGCTAAATCTTTAGTTGGCTTTCTCTCTAAGTTTTCTTTGACAGTTTAACTGATTTCAAACTGTTGACTTAGTTTTGTCAGTTTGACTGATCACAAACTGTTGATTAAGTTATCAGTTTGACTGGTCTTAATTTGAGCTTTGATCGGCTTGTCTTTAGCTATGAGCTAGTTGTCTTCAGTTCTGGCCATCAGCATTTGGTTTGTCTCAATGCTTCAGTTCAGCTGATGTCAACTCTGGCCATTAGTTAGATGCTTCCAACTTCCAGTTAAACTGACTTGCTGACACTTTCTTAAGTCAGGTTGATCTCACTTCCAGTTCAACTGACCTGAACACCAGTTTGATTGTAGCTGGTTCAGTTTTTTGAGCTTAACCCTTAGTTGGGTTATGAAGTTACATAAATTGGGCGGTCATGTTCATCATCATGTACTTGAACATTATAGTGAACATGTATGGTCAGAATATAAAAACTTAAGCAAATAATGAACACGAGATTGGTAACCCTGTTCGATCAACTGATCTATGTCAGGGGGACTTATCAAGTCGGTGAGAAACAGTTTACTACTCCGTTGAATAGTTACAAAGGTTATTACACGAAGACTCCCATCACTCGACTCCTTTCCTACCCGATTCAACCTCTTTCACTAAACTAAATTGTGAGCTCCCCTCACAACCTAGAATCCCTCTAGTTCCCACAAGAAATCTCTCCCGAGACTCTTCTAAGTGTGTATGAAAGTGAGTTTCAAACACAAACTAGAAACACAATGATCTAATCAATCAAACCAAGTCTACCCGAATACTATATGCTTCGAATATGAAGTCTTTTAACTCTCAGCCCTTTATGTATTCATAAAAACTCGTATCCACTAAACTAGTCTGATTCCCAGGCTATTTATAAACAACTGTAACACCCCAGATTTTCAAATAATGTTTAGAGAATTATTAAGAGTAATTAATTAATTTAAGGAAGAAGATTAAAGAAGGTTTAAGTGAAGTCATATGTCAGTCACGACTTTAGGGGTCAATTTTCATGAAATTATCTTTTCAGAAAATGCAATCTTAATTCTGTTTTGGCCATTTATGTTCTCGTTAGAAAGGTTTTAACTCAAGGAGTGTGCCGGTGTTCCCGGAATTTTATTCTGAAGTCATTTCAGTTTCCGGTGATGAAAAACGTATTAAAAGGTTAAATGAATAGTAACTTTTGCGTGCGTTCATGTTTTGAGAAATTTACGAAATCCTCCTCGTTGATCCGAGTCTAATTTTGTCAGGCCTCTCTTATGGGAAATGACTCAAGGATTCCGTTGGCGTTCACGGATTTCCATTTTGAGGTCAATCGAACGCTCGGGAGAAAAATCTGTCAGTCTGAGTGAATAGTAAAAAGTAATTCCAAAATGAGAATCTTTGCTCATCTTTCTTCTGATGACCCCGTCTTCATCACGAATCAAGTTGGTTCACTAGTATTTGAGCCAACGAGTCTCCCGGTATTTTTAGATTTCGTGTCGGAGGTCATTTGGACCTCGACATCGAATAAAGCAGCTTTTAACCGAACCCGGGATAACTTTTGCAGTGTTTTCGCACTAGAGTGGCTTCTCAAGGAAGCCAAGACTCCCTCTATAAATACAAAGCAACCCCTTTGCATTCATTTGCACCATCCATTCAGTTCCGAGAGAAAGTCGAAGTTATGTCAAAGTAAAAAGTGTTCTTTGTGAGTGTTTTGTAGGACGATGAGCGGAGTGGTATGCAAGGGATGCGCTAAGAGAATGTGCTAGGGGCGCCGTTGGCTGTTGCGACTCGACAAGACGCCGAGCTAGCCACCTTCCTTCGACGCATCTAACCTCATCCATTCTTGTTCGTCGGTCTCCATTTCTATTTCTTTTCCATTTTTTAATTCTGCAATTACTTTCTGTTCTTTGTGTTCGTCATGTTCTTCGTTATTACTCATTTACTTTCCGCCTAAAGTTATATTTCAATTCTCGTTAAAGTTTCAAGTTATAGAGTTTCTGTTATAATTCTCATTGTTATACACATTATTATTCCCGTTGTTATTCTCATCATTAATTCTCGTAATTAGTTCATTAAAAGTTCCGTTCAAGTTATATGTAGGATTTCGTCATTCTTTTAAGTGTTCAAGAAGGATTTTTGTGTTTATGCCGTTATAATGCCGATTTCTTTTTAAGTTTAAAGCATGTTCGTTTCTATATTTTATTCAAAGTTCTAAGACTTATTTCAAGTTTAAAACATCAAGAAAAGGGAGAGGAAAACCAGTAACGCCTCGACCAAAACACCAATCGAAGAATTTCAAGGTTCATGGGAGTGCATAGACCGTGCAGGAAGGGATTCCTTCTGCACGGCCCGTGCAGAACTCTCTGTCCCATTTTATGAAGGGACTACATAGACCGTGCAAGGCTTGCACGGCCCGTGCAAAGGCTTGCACGGACTGTGCAAGGTGTGCACGGCCCGTGTCGGAAGTCTGGGCATTTTTAATTCTCACTCATTAAATAGCACGGCCCGTGCTATGCTTTCACAGCCCGTGCAGTACTTCTGCCGCCCTGTTTTGTCTTCAATCGTGTTCTAAACTCGAGTCTTTCAAAACCTCGTGTTTTCTAAAGGTTCTAAAGTCGTGCTATCTATGTTTAAGTTCTTGTTAAGGGTATATAAGTTAGGTATTGTTTAATTTCTCGTTAGTAGTTAGAAATCTTCGAAGGAGGCCGTTAAGTCTATGATTCATCTTTTGTAGGAAGAAGTGAGCCTCGTGGGAATTCGGAGAAGGATCATCAACTCGTTGCTTCATCTTCTGCTCAGTAGTCGAGGTGGGTAAATCTATACTCATCTAAAATTTGAGCTAATAATCTCTAGAAGCATGTTAAGGTAAATGAGATATCCAATAAAGCATTTTTGCTCTGCCTGATTGATCTCTGTACAAGGAAGGAAGGAAAGGAAGATATTAAGTTTTAAGAATTGTCTTTAGTTACAATTCGTATTTATATACGTTCATTTCCTTGTATTTGAATGTTGATGCTTTGTTAAAGCTCGTATAGTTAAGGATTAAGGATTACTTTGTAGTGTTAAATCCCTTATAGGCCGAGATCATGCTATATTAAAGGATTAGCCTCTAGACTTTGTTCTAGGTTTAGTTTTGCTAATAAGGTTAAGGAAGGAAGGAACTTAGCATTTTGCTTAAGCAGGATTTGAGCTCTGAGAACTCGTGATCTTCGATCACTAAGTGAGTCACTGCTGGGTTTATCCATCGCAAACTCGTTTGGATATTTGAGGTAACCCCTCTTCTATCCTATGGCATGCCTAAGGGTGCAGTTGACATTGGGTTTGAGCCAGGATGAGCCCAAAATAAAAGAAAAGGTTTTACGGATATGGAGAGGGCTTTTGCGTTTTGCTCTCCATATACCGTCAATTAATTATTTGATATCTTGAAGTTATTAAAGTGTTTTTGTTAAAACCCACTGAGTACATTAGTGCTCATGCCCCCTCTTTTTCAAATGTTTTTAGGTTGAGATGCTGAGGATGTTGGTGGTTGTGGATGTGGGTTGGCTGCCAAGATTGTTTTGCTATTATCTAAGTTTCTTTTGAAATCCTATTATGCGTTCTGCTACTCTGATATACTCTTTCTAATTCCATTCAAGTTCTATTATGTTTAACGAGATTTTAAGAATATTTCTCAAAGACATGATTACCTATATAAGTGATGCATATTCAGTTTAATTCCTGCTTCTTGAATATATTTTCCGTTCACCTATGAAAAGGCTTGTTGACATTGATATATGTTTATTCGCTTGACCTAGAATAGGTTTATGCTTGTTGGTATCTGATTAGTTGGCCGTTTTATTCCGCTAAAGCATGTTCCCTTCTTAATTAAGTAAACCCGAGTATCATCGCCTATCTTTCAAAAGTATACCTTTATTCCCAAACCTTCTTTATTAATCTTCCATCTTATTCGTTAATCCCTATCTCGAGACCGAGCTGTTGCAACAACAGTTATAGCTTTAACAAGGTAATCAGAAGTCCTAATTAGACTAGGATTTAACAAGAAAACAATTTCCTTAAATAAATCGGACTTTCCTGGTTTAGATATCTTCTTCAAATAGAACTCCTTCTTTCCTTCTTGATCTCCATCACAAACAAAGCAGCTTCTATTCTGAAACGTCTTTCTTGAATCTGCAGCTATAGCGCCTTGAAGAGCATGGCACGTCTCTTACAAACATTCTGGACAACCATGTACATGATTATGTTCTTGAACATGACTAAGTACATATCTTGATCTTCAATCAGATTAGCAGCGGAATGTTCACAAAAATTTCCAGAACATAGTTTTCGAACATGACAAACCAAAACCTTTTTGTGTTCTTTTTAAATTACCAAAATATCTAAACTGATAATGACAATCTTGAACACCTTAGTGCAGATGCCACTAACAATCTCCCCCTTTGTCTTTATCTGGTTTCAAATCAGCTCCATGTTTTAAAAGAATACAACCCTTGAACTGTAGGATCATGTACTTAAAAACATACTTGAATGTTTGAAAGAACATCATATGATTCAGTTGTGTTTCACTTTCTTCTCAGCTTATACCTGCTCTGCTATATTTTATTTTTTTATCTTTTGATAGCAGTATCAATTTTTTAGCAGATATGAATCATAAAGGGAAGAAGAAATCTGTTTCTTAACAAAATAGCAAATACAAGCTATTAAAAACAAAATATTTTACAAAAACATGATGCAAGATAAGTAGAACAAATAACTAAAAAAAACTTATATTGCATTACTCCCCCTATTTGCCATCGAGAAAGGTAAAGGAGTAATATTCAGAAACTACTCGGATTTGTCAAGGTCTTGTGCATCATCATCTCCTTCAGATTCTCCTTCTTCAGAACCTGCTTCAGCATCATCATACTCAATCTCATCTCCATCATTAGCATCTTCCTTAGCCTCCTCTTCATCATCCTCATCTTCAGTAGTCTCTTCTTCATGAGCCTCCGCTGCAGTCTCCTCTGCAGTCTCTTCTTGGTCAACTTCTACTTCCTTAGCTTGTGCTGCAGTCTGTGCTTCACCTTGCGTTGGTGCTGGAGTAGCCTTCTTCTGAGCAGCAGCTTCGACAGTACTTGCAAGCTTGTGCAAGTTATGAACATTATCAGGAACATCTGCTGTAGGAGAGGCAAACTCTTCTCCTGATAAAAGATCAGCAATCATTGCTTGGATCTTCATCTTCTCAGAAGTATGCTCAGAAATCAAACGAGTATGAAACTCCGGGCTTTTTTCTAAGAATTTCAGCACTGCACCCTTTGGAGAGGATTCTTCAACAGTATCATCCACTCCTTTCTTGGATGACATAAACTGCTTAAACTGGAGGTGAAGATGAGGATCTCCTAGTTCAGGAGCAACCTTGATTACTAGAGGCTTGTGGAGAGGTATAATCTTGCCTTTCTTTGAAGACACATTCTTCTTCTGTTGCTTGATGATGATGTAGATCAATGATGGATAACATAGTGGACCTTTGACCACTGTAGACTCTGCACTGCTGATGATCTTGCTGAATACAAACTCACCATAATTAAACTGCTTTCCAGTTCTAAGATAATATAGAAACCTCTCCTGAGATTGAGTCACTGCTACTATGTGCTTAGTTAGTAGCTAATTGTGGATCAGGATTCTGAATAGGGCGCCATATTTGTGAGTCAGCTTGGAGATTGGAATAGTCTGTGGATGAGATGGCCATTTGTTGTAGATGCCCTAGGTCAGTTCTTCAGCAACTATCCCCCAGTCATCAATCTCTTTGAATTCCCCCTCAGATGCATATCCCAGAAAATCATTAATGAGATCTGGAGAAAATTGTAGCATCTCTCCTCTAACAAATACTTTCTGAAAATCTTCGGACTCCGGATCATCAATCTCTTTGGTTAGATTACAGTAGAACTCAAACACAACCTTAGGCACAAACTCTTGCACCTTCTGCACTATTCCTAAAAGACCAGCTTCCTCCAACAAGGTATATACACTAGTACCCAACAATGTATCCTTGTCTACCTTCTTCTCAGAGATCATAGACCTCTGCTTCACTCTCTCCCACAAATCAGCATGCTTTGAAAAATGAAAGATAGATTGACTTGAAGTACCTAGAACTCGAACAATCTGTTTAAGAGTTTTAGTCTCATATTCACTTGACTGTGAGTGAACATCTTCAGGTACATCTTCTGACTAGACAGTTTTCTTGGCTTTCTTGGAAGGACCAATCGTCTCAACAACTTTCCTTTTCTTTATGGACACAGCAGTAGATGGTGGAGTAATGGAAGCTCGGCTTCGAGTCACATGAGTTCTAGGCACTAACTGTACTACTACAGTAGAGGCCTTCTTTCAAGGGGTTTTCTTCTTAACATGTGATCGGGCAAATGGATCATACTGAGCAGATGCAAGCAACTTCTCCTGTTGTGGAACATGAGTCTTCTCAGCAGATTCAGATGATCAACTCTGAACAACTACTTTCTCTGTTGGATCAGCAACTAAAGGTCTGTGAATGACCTTCTTCTTTCTTTTTGAAAGTGCAGCTGCTATGGCCTTCATCTTCAGACTTAATGGAATATCATATTCTCTGTCTTCATCATTACCTTCTGCAGTAGAAAGTTGAACAGGCGACTTCAGCACAACATTTGCTGGAGTAGATGATTCCGCAGTGCTCTTCTTTGCAACATGTTCTTCAGCATGTTCAGGCACATCTGAAGGCTTAATATGATCATCAGCAGCAGATTCCTTCTCTTTCTGAAGGGCTTGAGCAATAGGTGCTGTGACGATCTTCTTTGTTGAAGGGGCTGTAGTCTTCTTGGATTCCTTGACTGCAGTTCCATTTGTTCTAGCCTTCTTTCTGTTGACATCGTATACCTTCACGGCTTCCTTTAAAAGATCATTGATTCACAGACTTTGGGTCTTTGATTTCTTTATAGAAGAAGCAATTTCTTGCTCTTCTGTCTCCAAATCTTCTTCATCATCATCTCCATAGAATGTCTCAATTAACTCTTCTGTATCTTTGCTTGAGGATTCATCATGAAGTGTCCTCTGAATAGGCTTCTTGTAGGTTGATTCTCCTTGAACCTGCCTGTCGAACTCGTCTTTCTTGTAGAACTGATCTTGAGGTTTGGAATATGTAACTTTTTTATACCTCATTCTAGGCTTTACAACTTTCTTGGGACGGATGAGCTTTCTTTTTGTAGCCATTGAAAATAAATGGGTATTTGATAAGGTGAAACAACTAGAAAATCAATGGCAAATACGAAAGAAAACTCAGAGAACTCAGAAGATTTATGGAGAGAGAAGAGTGTTTTGATCTCAGAAATTTTGAAAAGTGAATGTTCTCTCTAAACGGCTAAACATATATATGAGAGAGTATTCCGTTCTCAGGTTTCCGTTAGACTAAGTAACTGGAGGGAAATCTCGAAAAATCAGAGATGATGATAGCACGTCAGAACTAGCCATTAACAAAGATATACACAGAGTTTGAATCATGATCATGTACATCTGTAGGAACATTTATGGGAATGTTCAGTCTCTTTGTGCAGGAATGGTTTTTTTCCTGCTGAGTGTGAAATAGTCACACTCATACCCTTCTTTTTGGTATTACTAAACTAAGCACACCCTAAGGGATGCTCTGAGTTTCTCAAATCGAGCTGCATCTAATCCCTTGGTGAACAAATCAGCTAGTTGATCTTCTGTCTTCATGTGTTCTATCTTTAATACTTCTTCTTCAACCAACTCTCTGATGAAATGATGTCTGATGTCTATATGTTTGGTCCTCGAATGTTGTACTGGATTCTTTGAGATGTTGATTGCACTTATGTTATCACAGTACATATAGGAGTATCATGACTAACTTCATAGTCTTTCATCATCTGCATCATCCAGATGATCTGAGTACTACTCCATACTGCAATGTATTCTGCTTCTGCTGTAGATAGGTATATGCAGTTCTGCTTCTTACTGAACTAAGAAACAACATTGTTTCCTAAAAAGAAACAAGCACCTGAAGTGCTTTTTCTGTCATCTGGAGATCCAGCCCAATCAGCATCACAGTATGAAGTAATACTTGCGTTCGTATCTGAAGTATACAACAAAACATAATCAGCAGTTCCATTAATGTACTTGATGATGTTCTTAATAGCCTTCATGTGACTCTCCTTAGGACAGGCCTGATACCTATCACACACTCCCACACTATATGCTATATCTGGTCTGCTTGCAGTGAGGTATAGAAGACTACCAATCATGCTTCTGTAGAGAGTTTGATTAAATTCAGTCCCTGCATCATCTTTTACAATCTTGATTGTAGTGCTGATAGAAGTTCGTTTGTGTTTTGAACTTTCAAGCTCAAACTTCTTCACCAAGTTTTTGGCATACTTAGATTGAGAGATGAATATTCCTTCTTCTGACTGCTTTATCGGGAGTCCTAAAAATTATTTTAGATCTCCAACAAAGCTCATCTCAAATTCAGTTTCTATGTCTCTAATAAATTCCTTGAGCATTTTATCAGACACTGAACCAAACACTATATCATCCACATATACTTGAACCACAATTACTTGTGATTTTTCCTTTCTGATGAACAGTGTTCTGTCTTCTCCTCCTCTATTGTATCCTTTGTTTACTAGGTATCTAGCCAGTCTTTCATACCATGCCCGAGGAGCTTGCTTTAAGCCATATAAAGCCTTCTTTAGTTTGAACACAAACTCAGGATGATGTGGATCTTCAAATCCTTTAGGCTGTGCAACAAACACATCCTTCTTCAAGAATCCATTCAGAAAAGCACTCTTGACATCTATCTGGTACAGTTTGAACTTCATGATGCATGCCATGGCTAGAAGAAGTCTGACTGATTCAATCCTTGTGACTAGAGCAAAGGTTTCATCAAAATCAGTGCCTTCTATTTGAGAATAACCCTGAGCAACTAGTCTAGCATTGCTTCTTGTAATCTTTCCAGCTTCATTAGTCTTGTTCTTGAAAATCCACTTGGTTCCAACAATGTTGACTCTTTCAGGTTTCTACACCAGATCCCAAATATCATTCTTCTTGAAACTGTAGAAGTTCTTCCTGCATGGCTTCTATCCAGTAGTTATCTTTAAGAGCTTCTTGAATGGTTTTTGGTTCAATCTTGGAGATGAAACAGACATAGGATATTTCATCATGCATCCTCTTTCTTAGTCTGCTTCTGGTCATCCTTCCTTCATAAATATCTACTAGTACTTCTGAAGTGGGATGATTCTTGATGATTTGCTTCGAAGGCTTTCTATGCCTTACTGTCTATTCTTCAGCTTCTCTGTCTGTATCATCATGAACCTTAAGATGTTCGAACACATCCGTGTGCACATCATCTTCAGAAATATTGACAGTATTGTCTTGATCATCAAATCTGACATTGACTGTCTCGATTACAGACTT
Source organism: Perilla frutescens (assembly GCA_026008535.1). Classification (NCBI taxonomy): domain Eukaryota; kingdom Viridiplantae; phylum Streptophyta; class Magnoliopsida; order Lamiales; family Lamiaceae; genus Perilla; species Perilla frutescens. The sequence continues at coordinate 12,475,544 of BRKX01000004.1, forward strand.
TGTGTCTTTGTTGTAAATCCTATATGATTTACTATTTCTGGAGTATCCAACAAACATCCCTTCAACTCCTCTTTTGTTCATCTAGCTGAGATACTCTTTATCATTGAGAATATAACATGTGGTTCCAAACACATGAAAGTATTTCACTGTTGGCTTCTTTTTATTCTAAATCTCATATGGAGTAGTGAGACTACCTGGTCTGAGATGAACTCTGTTGTTGATGTGCCATGCTGTGCTAATAGCTTCTGCCCAGAACATTGCAGCAACTCCTTTAGTAGCAATCATGGTCCTGGCCATCTCCTAGAGAGTTCTGTTTTTCCTTTCCATAACTCCATTCTGTTGAGGAGTTTTGGAGGCTGAGTACTCATGACTGATGCCATTCTCACTGTAGAATGTATCAAAGTACTGGTTCTCAAATTCCTTACCATGATCACTTCTAATTCTGATAATCTGATCATCATTCTCAACTGTGATTTTGCAAGCTAATCTTTTCAATGTTGTGAAAGCTTCACTCTTGTCTCTGAGAAAATCAACCTAAGTAATCCTTGAGTAATCATCAATGCATACAAGGACATACTTCTTTCCTCCTAGCTTTCCATAGCCATAGGCCTCATTAGATCCATATGAATTAGACCTAGAATTCTCTTAGAAGTTCTGTCTTACACTTTTTTATGCTGAGATCTGGACTGTTTCCCAATCTAACATAGACCACAGACTTTGTCTCTGTCAATTCTGATCTGAGGTAGCCCTTTGACAATCTCCTTAATGATGATCTTTTGTAGACTTCTGAAGTTGATGTGTCCAAGTTTCTGATGCCAGATCTCTGACTCTTCAATAGATGTTCTTTGACATGTTAAAAAATATTGAGCAGGAACATGCAGCTGATAACGGTTGTGTAACAGCTCGGTCTCGAGATAGGGATTAACAATTGGGGATGGGATGTTATTAAAGATTTAAGGAATAAAGGCGGGGGATTATTAAAGAGGGTTACGAGTCAAGACATACTTCCGAAGAATAGCCGATGATACTCGGGTTTACTTGATTAAAATGGAAACATGCTTAAGCGGAATAAAGCGGCTAACTAATCAGATACCAACAAGCATAAACCCAATCATAGGTCAAAACGAATAACAGATATCAACGTGAATAAGCCTCCTCCTAGGCACAAGAAAATCATACTCGAGAAGCGGAAATAAAGCTTAGTATGAATCTTATATTTATATAATCATGTCTAGGAGAATATTCATAGAGTCTTGATAATCATAATGGAACTTAAACGGAATTAGAAAGAGTATATCAGAGTAGTAGAACACATAATGGGATTTCAAAAGAAACTTAGATAATAGCAAAACAATCTTGGCAGCCAACCCACATCCACAGCCACCAACATCCTCAACATCTCAACCTGAAAGCATTTGAAAAAGAGGGGGCATGAGCACTAATGTACTCAGTGGGTTTTAACAAAAAAAAACAATTTAATAACCTCAAGATATACAATAATTAACTGACGGTATATGGAGAGCAAAACGCAAAAGCCCTCTCCATATCCGTAAAACCTTTTTCTTTTCTTTTGGACCCAACCTGGCTCAAATCTGATGTCAACTGCACCCTTATGCATGCCATAGGATAGAAGAGGGATTACCTCAAATATCCAAATGAGTTTGCGAGGGAATTAACCCAGCAGTGACTCCCTTTAAAAGTTGTGAGCTCAATTCCTGCTTAAGCGAAATGCTAAGTTCCTTTCTTCCTTGATCTCGCTAGCAAACCAATCTTAGAGCAACGTCTAAGGGCTAGTCCTTTAATAAAGCATAATCTCGGCCTATAAGGGATTTAACGCTACCCTAACAAGGTAATCCTTAATTCTTAACTTACAAGCTTTAACACAGCATAAACATTTGAATACAAGGAGATGAACGTAAATAATTACGAATTGTAACTAAAGACAATTCTACACATCTCATGCTAAGCATAAACAATACTTTAATATTTCTAGCATTTCTAAACACGCTCAAGAGCTCAATTATAACATAATATCTTCCTTTCCTTCCTTCCTTGTATAGAGATCAATCAGGCAGAGCAAAGTATTTTATTGGATATCTCATTTGCCCTATATGCTTCTAGAGCTTATTAACTCAAACTTTAAGTGAGTATAGATTCACCCACCTCGATCACGGAGCAGAAGATGAGGCAACGAGTTGATGATCCTTCCTCGAATTCCCACGAGGCTCACTTCCACCTACAAAAGTCGAATTATCGACTTAGCGGCCTACTTCGAAGATTTAAGGGTATTAACATGAAATTAAATAATACCCAACTAAAATACCCTTAGCTAGGACTTAAACATGGATAGCACGAACTTATGACTTTATAAGGTTCTGAGAAGGATTTATTTAAAGAACATCTCGTCTTGATTTTTCTCAATTTTTAGACGGAGAATAACTTGAATAGATTACTCGAAATAAATCGGAAATAACTTGATTGCTTCTCCAAAATTTAAACTTGAAAATAACTTGGAAATAACATTACTTGAAAAGCACGAAAAAACTCGGAAAGAGGGTACAAAAAAAGCCGAAAAATCGACGGAAAACAACACGGGGAAGGGGGGGCACCGCGGTGCACATAGGCGCCGGCGGGTAGCCCCCCGCCGCGGCGTAGGGGTGCACCGGTGGGCTCCCCCTCCTCCCCCGCCACGGCACCTCCTAGCATCGGTGGGCTCCTTGAAGGCCGAGGGGGGTGTGCCGCGGCGGCGCACCCCCTCCCCGCGGGGCTCCTTCTTTCTCTTTCTTCCGCTCAGTTTCTGGGCCACTCTTCAACTGGGTTCTTTATGTTCGTTGTTTCCTTTCGATGAACACGAAGAACACTCTATAATAAAATTCTAAAAATATGCTTCGATAAATTTAAATTAAAATGAAACGGCATGCTTCTAACTTAAAAAAAAATTGGCATTACAACGACATAAACACGATAATCCTCCTTAATTTTTAGAATAACGATGAAATCTTTAAATATAGCTTTGAACAGAATTTAAACGAAAAAAATGAGGCTAATCTCAAGAATAATAACGACATGAATAAAATAAGAAATATAACGTAAACGTTATTAACTTAAAACTTCAATAAGAATCGAAATACAACTCAGACGGAAGGTAAACGAGCAATAATGAAGAACACGAAGAACGTAAAGAACGGAAAGTAAATGCGGAATTTAAAAGACGTAAAAGGAAATAGAATCGAGACCGACGAACAAGAATGGATGGGGTTAGGTGCGTCGAAGGAAGGTGGCTAGCTCGGCGTCTCGTCGAATCGTAACGGTGGCAGAGCCACCTGCTACGACCCAACGGCGCCCCTAGCACATTCTCTCACCGCATCCCTTCCAGGCTACTCCGCTCGTCGTCTTGCAGAACACTCATGAAGAATGCTTTTTTACTTCGACAGAACTTTCTCGGCTCTCAAAGCTTTCTCACTCTCTCGACTTAGAAGTGAATAGATGGTTAATGAGCAAATGAAAGCAAAAAGGGTGGTCCCTTATTTATAGGAGGGAGTGTGGCTTCCTTGAGAAGCCACTTCAGTGCGGAAACACTGCAAAAGTTACCTTGGGTTCGGTTAAAACCTGCTTTATTCAATGTCGAGGTCCAAATGACTTTAGACACGAAATCTAAAAATATTGGGAGACTCATTGGTTCGAATACTAGTGAACCAACTTGATTCGTGAAGAAGACAGAGTCGTCAGAAGAAAGACGAGCAAAGATTCCCTTTCTGGAATTACTTTTTACTATTCACTTAGACTGGCAGATTTTGTTCCCGAGCGTTCGATTGACCTCAGAATGGAAATCTGTGAACACCAACGGAATACTTGAGTCATTTCCCATAAGTGGGGCCTGACAGAACTAGACTCAGATCAACGAGAAGGATTTCGTAAATTTCTCAAAACACGAACGCAGACAAAAGTTACTATTCATTCATTTTTTAAATGCGTTTTTCATCACCGGAAACTCAAATGACTTCCGAATTAAAATCCGAAAACACCGGCATACTCTTTGAGTTAAAACCTTTCTAACAAGACCACGAATGGCCATAAAAGAATTAGGATCACATTTTCCAAAAAGACAATTTTCACGAAAATTGACCCCTAAAGTCGTGACTGACATCCGACCTTAATTAACCTCATTTAAATTTCTTCCTTAACTAATTAATTACCATTATCAATCTTCTAAATCTTATTCAAAAATCTGGGGTGTTATATTGTGATACCCCGACCCTATTTGCTAAATTATAAATTATAATTTTAGTAAAATGATTTCGAAGTGATATTGTTGAATATTAATCATGTGAGTATGTTTGTATGTTATGCCGTTATTTTATTGCAGGTTGTCTCACTCGAGCCGATATGTCACAGCACAATGATGTTATACTGAGCGTATAACACAGTTTGAATTTTAATACTAAAGTGTCAAGTTATATGATTATGGATGAATGTTATTGCATTGAATTTTGTTTGCCAAAACCTTGAACACCCTAACACAGTCCGGGAGTCGTTTGAAATAAGGGGGATGATTTTGGCATGTCGTGCGCCCGTGAGGAAGGTGCGCGCTCGCGGGGACGTGCGTGGCCGCGGGAGTCTGCGTGCCCGCGGGGCGGCGAGAGGCGCGCGCCCGCGGGGTGTGCGCACTCGCGGGAAGCCTGGGCCGAGAGCCCACTCGCGCAGTTGCGGGAGGCGTGCGGTCGCGCGGGTCCGGGGATTTTCTACCTATAAATACAACACTTGTTCATTTCTTCCTCATTTCTTTCTTTCTTTGGGCGATTTTCCTCCCCCTTCTCTCTACAAATCCTTCATCTTTTGGAGTAGATTCTCCCATCATCCTCCATCAACTAAGGTAACTTCATACCTCTTCATCTTGGCGATTTGAACACTCATTTCTTATTGAATCAAACCTAGGGTTTGTTACCCAAAACTAGGGTTCTTCAATTTTGTTGATCTTCTTGCTTTAATATCTTGAACATATGGTTTATTTACCTCCTTCAGGCTATATGTGAAGTTATATCGAATTTCTATGGTTCATTGTTGCTAGGGTTTGGATTTTTGCCCTAATTTCCCCTTGTTTTGTTGATAATTGTATGGAGATGTTATGAGGGTTGTATGGGGTTGATTTTCATGTATGTTAGAGCCCTAGGATGAAGGTGTTTGTATTTGAAATGTTGGGTCTAAAGGATTTAAACTGAGTCATGAGCATGTGGTTTAAATGTGTGCCCGTAACGTGTTCGATCAAATGCTTCAAAGAGCTTTAATGTGTATTTTGAGTCCAAAATCATAGTATGAGCTTATATATCCATGGTCGTGTATGTGGAAATGTTTAAAGACTTTAAAGCAAAGTATAGCATGAGTTTGGTCTAAATTATGATTTAATTAAATAACTCGACGTCTAAAATGAAAAAAGAATTGAAAGGTGCTAGGTGACGTGTTGGGGCTCGAGGTGGACAACTTGTGGGCGGCAAAGGAGTATTTCAAAGGTTGAGAAACTGTGAAAGCGTCTCATAAGGTGGGGTAACTCTAAACTGTGAACACGTGTAAGGTTATAGTTACTGTTGTGCTTTGATTGTATATGTATGAAGGGTCTTCGGATCGGTGAATGAAAGAGATCCTTCGGGGTCGGCAAAGAGACCCTTCGGGGCAGAGATCCTTTGGGATCGAACATAGACCTGTTAATGTCCTCCTTGGGGGGTAGTATGTCTGCGGGCATCCCTACAGGGCTAAAGATGTTCATTAACGGGGGCATCATGATGTTTAGACCCTACGGGGTTGAGACTAGTCTCCGCAAAGTAAAGAAAAGTCCATATATTATATTTTCACTTGTGCAATTAGCTATAACTGTTTATAGTGTTCCCCACTGAGTATGTTGTTAAATACTCACCCCATTCATTCAATGAATTTCAGGTTGAGGAGTTGAGGCCGGAGTAGGAGCGTTGTGAACACAACAGAACCCCACAAGCTTGTGTTTATCTTTTGCATGCTCTTCTTTTGATAACACTCATATTATTATTGTTATTATTACATTGATCACTCTTTTGCCTTATGATCAATGATTATTGGGGATGGGAATAGCCCGATCTTTTGTAGGTCATGATGTATATAACTTGACATTATCTAGAACAACTTAAAGGCAGGTCGTTTGACCTTGGAGCCTTCTATGTGCGAATTATGTCGATGAACCCCTATATTATGTTTGTTAATTTAGGGTGCTAGACGGGCGGGTTGTGTAAGCCTATGAGCCCGATAGGTTAGATGATTGCATGCTTAATAGGATAAAATTTATATTGAAAATTATGATGCCTTACCTCATCATGCTATGTATATTATCATATTTTGACCTAAGCTTCCGCTCATATTAAAATAAGCACACAAAATATGTAGGTAAATTGTATGTTAAGTGACGTGGCCAAACGGAGTAGTTTGGGGCGTTACATATATCCTACCCCCCTTAAAGAAATTTCATCCTGAAATTTACTAATCATGATAAGCGATATCAGGGTACTTCTTGAGTAGCTCAGATTCAAGCTCCCAGGTTGACTCCTCTGAATCATGATGGTTCCAGATTACTTTCACAAGATTGATTTCCTTGTTCGTCAACTTCTGGATCTTTCGATCCACAATGGCCTAGGGCTTTTCTTCATAGGCTAAGTCCTCATTCAGGATTATTTCTTCTTTGTTAATCACGTGCTTTGGATCAAACACGTACTTTCTCAACATTGAGACATGAAAGACGTTATGAACGTCACTCAGGTTGGGTGGTAAGGCCAACCTGTAGGCTACTTCATTCACCTTCTCTAAAATTTCAAAAGGTCCGATAAATCTGGGCCTTAACTTGCTTCGTTTGCGAAAACGAACTACTCCTCTTAATGGAGACACCTTCAAGAACACTTTATCTCCAATGTTGAAACTGAGCTCCGTTCTCCTCTCGACCGCATAAGCCTTCTGTCTATCTTGAGCCTCCTTGATTTGTTGACAAATAAGCTCGATCTTCTGGACAGTTTCCTGGACCATTTCAGGCCCAAGTATCCTTCTCTCTCCAACTTCGTCCCAATACAAGGGCAATCTACACTTCTTTCCGTACAGGGCTTTATAAGGGGCCATGCCGATCAATGACTGGTAGCTGTTGTTATACGCAAACTCTATCAAAGGAAGTAACTCCTCCCAACTGCTTCCTTGATCGATGACTACTCCTCTAAGCATGTGTTCTAGAATTTGGATAGTCCTTTCGGACTAGCCATCCATTTGAGGATGAAATCATGTGCTAAAATTAAGATTTGATCCCATTGCTTCTTGTAGGCTCCTCTAGAATCTTGATGTAAATCTCGTATCACGATCCGATGTAATCGAGACCGGCACTCCGTGCAAACGCACAACTTCCTTAACATATAGCTGGGCTAATTAATCTAGCGCATCCGTCATCTTAACAGCAACAAACTGTGTCGATTTAGATAATCGATCAACGATTACCCAAATAGCGGTATTCCCCCGCTTAGACTGTGGCAAACCTACGACAAAGTCCATATTGATATGATCCCACTTCCATTCAGGAATTTCTAAGGGTTGGAGCAAACCAGAAGGTTTTTGATGCAAAGCTTTTACTTGCTGACAGTTTAAACACCTTTCCACGAAGGCGACTATTTCTCTCTTCATGTTATTCCACCAGAAGTTCCTTTTGAGGTCTTGGTACATCTTGGTGCTTTCGGGATATGCTGTATATGGCGTGTCATGCGCTTTGCACATGCTTTCTTCCTTTAGTTCTTCCTTGCTTGGCACGCAAAGCCTTCCTTTGAATAAGAGCGCGTTATCGGCGGCTTCCATGAAATCTTGTGAGCTATCAGATCGTGCTTCTAGTCTTTTCTTTTCCAGAAATTCGTCCCTTCTCTGGGCTTCAATTATCCTTTGCCTTAGGTCAGGCTGAGCGACTATCGTGGCAACTTGAGCTTGAATTATCTCGGGTGGTGTTAGCACCTCGATTGTTAACTTCTCAAACTCCTTGCGAAGACTCTCCTGGACTAAAACGAGTCCTAAATCTGCCTTATCTTTCCTACTTAGGGCATCTACTACCACATTCACCTTGCATGGGTGGTAGTGAATTGTGTAGTCATAATCCTTTACAAGTTCTGGCCATGTTCTCTGCCTCATGTTAAGATCATTTTGCTCGAAGAAATACTTCAAGCTCTTGTGAATTGAGAAGATCTCACACTTAGCTCCGTAGAGATAGTGCCTCCAGATCTTCAGCGCATAAACAACTACTGCTAATTCTAAGTCATGCGTAGGGTAGTTCTGCTCATGATTCTTAAGTTGTCTTGAAGCATAAGCAATCACCTTTTCTCTTTGCATCAGCACGCATCCTAATCCTTTCCTTGACGCATCTGCGTAAACCATGAAATCTTCATTCCCTTCTAGGATGGTCAACACTGGAGCCGTGGTTAGCATTTTCTTCAAAGTTTGGAAACTTTCCTCGCACTCAGGCGTCCACTTGAACTTGGAGTCCTTCTTTAGCAATCGCGTCATGGGCTTAGATATAGTCGAGAATCCTTCGATGAATCTACAATAATATCCTGCGAGCCCTAGAAAACTTCTTATCTCGTTCACGTTCCTTAGAGACTTCCAGTTTCTTACAGCTTCAATCTTGGCTGGATCTACCTTCATTCATTTTACTGAAACTATATGACCTAAAAACATAACTTCCTTGAGCTAAAACTCACACTTGCTGAACTTAGCATAAAGCCTTTCTCGTCTTAACGTCTCCAGCACCACTCTGAGGTGCTCTTGATGCTCCTCTTCATCCTTGGAATAGATGAGAATATCATCTATGAAAACTAAAACAAACTTATCTAGATGGCATTACCACAAACTGTGTTATACGCTCAATCTGAATGGCATTACCACAAACTCGTAATGCCCATAGCGAGTTCTAAAAGCAGTCTAAGGGATATCCTGTTCGGATTTTTTCGAATTGAACCACCGCAGGATCTAATTGGATGTTCATTAATCCTAATGTCATGTAGATCATAAATTCATGCATCTCATATGTTTTAATTAATCGAGTTTAATTAACATGCAAAACCTGTTTAAACGATTCTACTAAAGCAGAAATATAGAATCGAAAAACGACTTACAAATCAAATGACGGGTGGAAGACAAGATTAAAGGTCTGATCTTGTTGTTGTGTATGATGATGAACGGTGCCCACTGTGATATTCCACACCTTGATCTTATGTTGTATTCCCGGACTGAATCTAGTTTCATGGTGGGCTGAAATCTACTAGATCGGTATGTAATCTGTGGAGATAAAGAGAACACAAGAGGAACTGATCTATATTCTTAAAATTTCATCCCCCACCCTCTTATAAATAAGGGGGTGGGCGAAATTTCAGTATCCCAACCCTACTGGGTTTGGGCCTCTGTCTCTTTTTCTATCTCCAGTCCATTAAAGTCATATTGGGCTACAACAGGGATCTAGAAGAATATTAAATTGGCCTGCTAATTTATTTAATTTCCAATATCTAATAAACTTAGGATATTATTAAATAAATTAAGTATTATTTTTATTCCACTAAAGAAATAATACTGACCTACCAATTTAATACATATTTCTGAATATGCTTTCTCCTTTAGTCCAATCATTCCCCGTGTTTAAGATAAAATCCCCATTAATTAATTATCTAAGCTTCTAACAGCTATAATTAATTAATATCTTATCCTTGAGTAGTACCACAAAAGCTTTACTCATGCACGGAATAAATTCCACCTGCAGGGTTTCAGCAGAACTTGTATTTCCTTAAAGGGACACCATCAACCTGGCGCACCAGGACACGGTGCCCCTACATATTGCACGACCCATCATAAGTGTAAATGTCACAACCCAAGATATCGAGATTATTGATCCTATGAAAGAATCTCACCCTTTGATAAATCAAAGCTGCAAACACTACACGTATATATCCGTCAACATATAGGGGTTAAGAACCCGAACTCTGTGGATTCTTATTCTCTCATTTAAGGTCAGAATAGAGAATAGAATCCTAAGTAGATCCTCCTCAATACACTTGTCCGTGTATTAGAATAATCAGTTAGTCAAGACAAACTAACTATCAGATTATTCTACGGCGTACCGATAGCAGGTTCAGTGCCATCTAGACCGTGAACCTTTTAATACATTACAAGGAACCGATGATATGATCTAACTATGTGTTAAACCACACCATATCATCTACAATGTAAGTATAGTGAACATGCATGTAAATATAACAATTTAAATGCAAATAGTGACTGCAATTGTATTCATTCTATATCATCATAAAACCATTATTAATAATGTATACAAGAGACAGGTCTTCTAGTATACAAAACCAACAATCTCCCACTTATACTTGAAGCATGTCTTTCAAATATAAAACAAACTGGCTAACTCTCCAACTCTAACTTAAATCTCAAATGGCAAACCCGGGTCTGCATCTCACTCCCATTTTCTCCACGTGACCGTAGAAGGTCTTAGCTGGAAGGCTCTTCGTGAATGGATCAGCTAAATTGTCCTCCGATACAATCTTGACCACTGCCACATCTCCTCTCTTAATGATTTCTCGTATAAGATGGTACTTTCTCTATGTGCTTACTTGCCTTATGGGCTCTGGGTTCCTTCGAATTTGCCACTGCACCCGAGTTATCACAATATACCGTGATACTCTTAGGCAAATCAGGAACCACGCTCAAGTCCAACAAGAAGCTCTTGAGCCAAACGGCCTCTTTTGCAGCCTTAGAGGCAGCTACATATTCAGCCTCCATGGTGGAATCCGCAATGCATTTCTGCTTTATGCTCCTCCTTGCAATGGTTCAGTCTCCCAAGGTAAACACATAGCCTGAGGTAGATTTACTCTGATCTTTATCGAATTGAAAATCTGAGTCCGTGTAACCCAAAGGCACTAGACTATCAGAGCGGTATACCAGCATATAATCTCGAGTCCTTTTCAGGTACTTGAGTATATTCTTAACCGCAGTCTAGTGACCTTGTCCAGGGTTAGACTGATATCTGCTTATCATGTCGACTGCATAGCATATATCAGGTCTAGTGCATAGCATAGCATACATAAGACTTCCCACAGCCGAATCATATGCAAAGCCCTTCATCTCATCTATCTCAGCCTGTGTGTGGGGACACATATCCTTGGATAGATGAATTCCATGCCTGAAAGGTATAAAACCTTTCTTGGAATTCTGCATGTTAAACCTAGCTAGCACTGTGTCGATATATGTTGCCTGGGATAAGCACAACATCCTTTTCTGGCGATCTCAAATTATCTTGATGCCAAGGACGTGTCCGGCTTCTCCTAGATCTTTCATATCGAACTGCTTGGACAACCACACCCTTATGTTAGATAATACTTTCTTACTGTTTCCAATAAGTAAGATATCATCAACATATAGCACGAGAAAAGTCACCACGTTTCCATCACTCTTCTTGTACACACAGCTCTCATTCGGACATTGCACGAATCCATATAACTGGATAACCTTGTCAAACTGGATGTTCCAACACCTTGACACCTGCTTAAGTCCATAAATGGATATCTTAAGCTTGCACACTAAGTGCTCTTGGCCTTTAGCAATGAAACCCTCTGGTTGCTTCATGTGGATGTTTTCCTCAAGACTTCCATTCAGGAAAGCTGTCTTGACATCCATCTGCCAAATCTCATAATCCAAATGAGCGGCAATAGATAAGAGAATCCGGATTGACTTAAGCATGGCTACCGGTGAAAAGGTTTCCTCATAATCGATCCCTTCTTTCTGAGTGTACCCTTTCGCCACCAATCTTGTCTTGAAGGTTTCAACCTTCCCGTCATTTCCTCTCTTACGTTTGTAAACCCACTTACACCCAATGGGTTTTACCCCATCTTGTGGTTCTACAAGCTCCCAGACTTGATTGTGATCCATAGATCCAATCTTAGACTTCATTGCAATTTTCCAAGAATCTGCATCTTTGTCTTGGATCACTTCGTCGTAGGTCCTGGGATCCAATTCATTTAGTCCTTCAGGGAAATCCGAAGATTCACCCAAACCAATGAATCTGTCAGGTTGGCGTACAACCCTCCCACTGCGACGAGGCAGTTCTTGTACTTCTGTGACATGTTGTGCAGTAAATTATGGTTCCTCTTCTAGTACTGTTGGTGTCAGATTCGAATTTTCCCCTCGAAGTTCCTCGAGTACTATCTCACTTCTTGGCTTGTGATTTATTACATAGTGTTTAGGTCCAAAATTACACTTATAATTTCTGGTTTATGCTCACTAGACACTACTAAGGACCACACCCGCAATTGGACGGGGTCAATTGTAGAAGCAATGAGCTTAACCCGAGTCAATCTCTCAAGGAAGACTTTATGTGAAAGAACTATCTATAGGCTACACATGCTTTCAACAAAACAACTAAAATGCAATCTAAACATTCTAATACAGGGTTTGTTGAGGATTATGCTACAAATTTGAAATAGACAATAAACAAGGTGATTAAATCCAAAACATAAATAAAATCGAGATTAAAGGAAACAAGTTTGATTAAGGTATCAGGGTGTTGATTCTCTCAATGGTTTTATAACTATGCTTAATTCAAGTTGATAATGTTGTTCTCACAAGTATGAAAGACCCTTCCAATTAGTTTAACTTCAATTCCTGTCACTGTCTATCCGTTAAACCTCTCTTAGCTATACCGTACATGTAAGATTAACATATTAGGTTTAGGAACCCCATCCACCTAACGTTGAAGGAACCAAATTTGGGATTTAGAATCACAATCAAGACTCCTCTAAATCCTAACAATGCTCAAGTAGAGATCAAGTACTCTCACATAATATGTACGATTCCAACAACAACAACCAACAAGAATAAGCATAGATCAAAAACCCAATCGATCTTATACCCCCTAATAGTGAGATTAGCCCATAACCATGCTCAAAATACCACAAATATCATAAGAGGATGTCATCTCATAACCAAATGAAAATAACAAAAGCTTCTACAATATTCAATGTCTTTCACAAGTTTGGGACAAACCCTTACAAATCATCCAAGAACTAGAAAGAAAATACCACAAAGAAAACCTTCCAAACGAGCTTAGCTTCCGCGGATAGCTTGAAGTCGAGTTCTTCTTGTTCTTCCTCCTCTTCCTTAGTCTGCTTTCCTCTTGTCTTCCTCTCTTCCTCCTCTCTTGAATGGTAGTGGTGATGGTGAAAAATGGTAAGAAATGGTGTGTAGAGATTTAGTGTGTGTATTGTGTGTGTAGAGAGAAAATGAGGTGGTGTATTGGAGAAGATGATGGAGTGATTGAGAGTGAATGTATATCCAAGAAAAGAGGGGTGTGATCTTAATGATTGATATCTTCCAAAAGCTATCTATGAGATATGGGAGAGAGAGATAGCTTGATAGATAGGAGAGTGGTTTCAAAAATAGAAGAGAGAGAGAAGGTGATGGGAGTGAAAGCATTAATTGTGAGAGGAAGTTTGGAAGATTTTGTGGACAAAAATCCAAAAGCTAGGGCTAAGTTCAATTAATACCTACTTCCCTAGTATTTAGATTAGATTGACCCAAAGCTCTAAAATCCCCATGCAAAAGGAATGGATGATGAAGGACATTCATTTTGGTCCAAGATGCTAAGAGGGAAAGGGAAAAACAAGTGCCAACAAGGCGTTGATCGAGAGGGAAACACCAGCCGGCGCGCCCGCGCGGCGCCGCGCGCTCGCGGGGTTCAAGAAAGTCGCACGCTCGCGGGGGTCCCGTGCCCGCGGGGTGCCTACACCGAGAGCACCCTCGCGCGGTCACGGGATTCGCATGGCCGCGGGGTCTTGGGCGCCTGAAGTTGCGCGACCGTGGGGAGAGCGCGGTCGCGGGGTTCACTTTTCCATACGGATTTATCTTTTCCGGCCAATCTTCGCTCCACGATACCTTAGTACCTAAAAATCGAGATTTTCCGAACAAAAGCTCAAGTTTTTCAAAACTTGGCATAATCCACCATGAAAGCAACCAGTGAAGAAATTCACACGAAAACACGAAATAAACGAGAACAAGAAACTAGAAAATAACTTATAAAATATGCAAAATTATGCAATAAAACAACACAAATAAATACTAAACACATAGTCTTCCTCTAAGAATCGAGCATTGGTACTCACAATGATCTTCTGATCCTTAGGACTATAAAATAAACCACCTTTCGTTCCTTTGGGATATCCAACAAACAGTCTAACATCCGTATGTGGTGCCAGCTTATCAGCTTCCTTATCCAGCACATGTGCTGGACTACCCCAAATCCGAAAATGTCCAAGACTGGGCTTTCATCCAGTCCAAAGTTCTGTGGACGTAGATGGGACTGATTTTGACGGAACCACATTTAGAATATAGGCTGCCGTTTCCAGGACATATCCCCAGAACAAAATAGGCAGATCTGAATAGCTCATGATCGATCTAACCATCTCTAACAATGTTCTGTTCCTTCTCTCCGCCACGCCGTTCTGCTGTGGTGTTCCCGGTGCAGTCCACTGGGATGTAATCCCATTCTCTACTAAGTAGTCCCTAAATTCATTCGAGAGGTACTCACCACTACGATCAGACCGTAGTGATTTGATACTTTTACCTGTACGTTTTTCCACTTCCACTCTGAATTCTTTGAAAGTCTCAAAGGATTCTGACTTGCGGCGTAACAGGTATATGTATCCATACCTTGAGTAATCATCAATGAACGTGATGAAATACTCGTACCCTCCTCAAACCTGAATTGACATAGGGCCACATAAGTCAGAGTGAATCAAATCTAGTACCTCTTCAGATCTATTCCATTTATCCTTAAAGGGTCGCTTGGTCATTTTACCTTCCAAATAGGATTCACACAAAGGGAACGATTCTAGGACCAATGAAGACAAGGGCCCATCGTTTACTAGTCTTTGTATTCGTTTAAGGTTAATATGGCCGAGCCTAAGATGCCGAAGATAGGTTTGATTCATTTCCGAAGGTTCTTTTCATTTGTTAGGGTTTATGACCGATGTATTCAGTAAATGCATTTGCGTAGTGTTTTGCATAGGATTAATTAAATAAAGATGTCCATCCAATGTGCCAGAATAGATAAAACGTTTATCACTAAAGATAACAACCTTGTTATCAAAAGAAACAGAATATCCATCCATAAAAAGTTTAGAAACTGAAATCAAATTTCGCCTAAAACCAGGCACATGAAGACAATCCTTTAAAACTAAAATCCTATCACTACTAAAAGATAAGGTTACGTCTTCCACTGCAACTGCCGCCACTTTCGTAGCATTGCCCATGTAGACTGAAATCTCTCCATCACTCAGCTGTCTTTTTGCCAGGAACCCCTGTAAAGACATGCAAACATGATCAGTAGCTCCAGTATCTACTACCCATGACTGAGTAGAACAAGTAGCTAAACATGTTTCAACGACGAGAGATTGAGACATACCCTTTCTCTTCTTCTTATTAGGACAATCCGCCTTCCAGTGACCGGGCTGGCCGCACTTGAAACACTTTGTCTTTGACTTAAATTCCTCGGGAGGAATTTTAGTCTTAGACTTCTTCACCTTAGGTGCCCCCTCTGCAGCTTTCTTGGGTGCGTTCTTCTTCTTCCTTTTAGTACCGGAAGAAGACGCCCTATTTTCAGCTAGGTGTGCCTCTGGATTTCCTTTTTGAAGTAACTCAGCCGCCTGAAGATCCATGAGCAGTTCAGTCAGGCTGACATCCCTTTTAATCATGTTAAAGTTCAGCCTAAACTGCTCAAACCTTGAGGACATGCTATGAAGAACAATGTCGATTTGAGAATCGTCATCCAGCTCTCCACCCAAGGTCTCAATCTTAGCCAGATACCCCATCATCGTGAGAACGTGATCCCTAACAGGTGTGGAGTCAGACATTCTCGCATCCATTAGCTTCTTCATCGCCAAATGGCGTGCCGAGCGATTCTGATGACCGAAGAGCTGCCTAAGGTTGTACATGATATCATAAGCAGTTTTCATAGGTTCATGCAGATGTTGCAACACATTCGACATAGATGCCAGAATGTAATAGTGCGCTATCTCATTAGACCTAACCCACTTATCATATGCAACCTTTTGGGCTTCGTCAGAACCCTCATCTGGCTTCTGAGGGCATACCTCTTCAAGTAAAAATTTGTGTCCTTCCGTAGTGAGAACAAGATTAAGGTTTCGAATCCAATCATTGTAATTTTCACCGATTAACTTGTTTTCTTTGAGAATAGTGGACAGGTTGGAGAGTGTCATGATGATATAGAATAACTGAAAAGTAAACATGCAGTACAGTCACAAACTTTAGGATACTCACATATAATCGTATACCTGAAAAAATTATATGTAATCCACCGACATTTTAAAAATGTTTCTTATAAGCCACATTAGTGTGGACGTTTATAAAATTCATCCTTAAACAGGTAAAACCACCTTTAATTTACCTCCAGTCAAATTTCCTTATGACAAGTAAATTAATAGTCGGAAATAACCACGGTCGTGTAACCTTCAAATTAATAAGCCACGTTAGTGTGGACGTTTAGTAATAAATTACACCTAAGTGTGAACACCATCATCTTAGCACCAAGTCCACTATTTCGAACTCCCTGCTCCAGTTGGAGGAGTCAGTTTGTTCTAGTAGTGTTCTACAACTATCTTGATAAAGAAGTTTAATTTCTAGAGATAACAGCGATATGACACATTCGTTATGGAGGAAGACCTATTGTCAACTCGCATGTCAATCACATCTCAATTAAACCAGATTAATGGAGACCACTTGATATTTCTACATACTTTGGTATGAATCTCTCCCACTTAGTTATTTAAGATTGAGGTTTCATTTTATCCCATTGTAAAACATGCAAACATCACATAAAAAGATAAAACACCATTGCATGCTTCAAACAACATAATAAGAAATAATAATAAAAACCAACTATCATGGCTTATATCTCATGTTGCTGAATGAGATAAAACTGAAAAGTCAGCTCCGGAACCTCGGGCATGGCCGCCGCTCTCATCACTGCGCCTCGCCGAAAATCCTAGCTCCAATTAGGATTTCGGGACGTGAATCAGTGATACTTCCTTTCTTGAGCTGTACTACTCTCCTTCTTTGAGTTGATCTTCAAACTTTATTCAATATAGAATATCTATTCCTTAAAGGAAAAAACTAATATATCTAGAATAAAATTACAACTCAATGACTTGGTCTAACAATTTTATTTCTATTACATTAAAACAACATAAAATAAAACCTAGACCTAATCTATGGATTTTCTCATGGATTAAAAACACGTAGCCAAACCGGCATACGGTCCATCATACATTCAACATAAATTAAAACATACATCACATAATTAAGGAGCCATGATAGTCGGTAACCCTGCAAACAAGTCAGTCTACAAATCCAACAATCACAATTACATGATTAGCATAAAATAACATATGGTATCCAAACATGACATATTAAATAATATTCGAATTTTTCAATTAATAAAAATAATTAATTTGATATTATCCACAAGATAAAAATTGGAAATTAAAATAATTATCCACCAATTTATAACTTGTATTTTTCGAAAATATTACTAAAATAAATCTGGAAATTATTTAAAATTATCCACCAAATTTATTTAATATTTTCTAGCCACCCTAATTAAATAATAATTGGATATATTGATATAAATCAAAAATCTAATCCAAATATTATCCATAAGAATCTAAATCTTCAAGGATAAGGTTAGGAGATTTGATTCCAAACCAAAATCTTCCAAAACTTATACAAATTTTAAAATCTTATCACAATTGAATTTTGATATTTATTTGTATATATCCAAAATTACCTTATCCAATATTTAATCGATAAATTTCGAAAATTACCAAATAATAAATTTGGAAATTTGATCCACTTCAAATTCTTCCAAATTTAATATTTTATTTTCAAATCTATCTAGATTAAAATTAGGTAAACTAGGATATACATCAAATAACATCAAATCTTAATCCAATCTTCAAATTTTCGACCAACCTTAATAATTAAATTTGGAAATTTGATTTTTTATCAAAATCTTCTCCAAATTAAATTATTAAAATAGAAAATTACCACATTTATCACATTTGGAAATTTTGACATTAATCAAAAAACTAAGAAAAATAAATCTGGAAATTTGATCCACTTCAAAAATTACCAAATTTAAAATTCTAATTTCAAACCTATCTAGATTAGAATTAGGCAATCTTTGATATACATCAAAAATCACCAAATCCAATTCTAATCACCATGATTTTCGAACCACACTAGAATTAAATCTGGAAATTTTAATGTTGATTAAAAATCCATCCAAATTTAATACATAGTGTTGAAAATTTTAAATAACAAATTAGGGAAATGAATACATCAAAATTCGAAAATTTTGAACTCCAAATTTTTGACAACCACCATAAAATAAATCTGGAAATTTGAAGAACATCAAATATCATCCCAAATTTAATTTATGATTTTCGAAAATTACATAAAACCTCAAAACTAGAATTTTCGAATTACATCAAAAATTCATCCAAGTTTTGAACATACCATTCGAAATTTACCAACATATAAATCTGAAAATTTAAACAACATAAATATTTCATCAAATTTATACATATATTTCAAATTAATCCTATGATTAAATCTAGAACAGTGCCAAAACCCGCTCTAATACCAGTTGTTGGGGTTTTTTCGAATTAAACCACCGCAGGATCTAATTGGATGTTCATTAATCCTAATGTCATGTAGATCATAAATTCATGCATCTCATATGTTTTAATTAAATGAGTTTAATTAACATGCAAAACCGGTTTAAACGATTCTACTAAAGCGGAAACATAGAATCGAAAAACGACTTACAAATCAAACGATAGGTGGAGGACAAGATTAAAGGTCTAATCTTGTTATTGTGTATGATGATGATCGGCGCCCACTGTGATATTCCACTCCTTGATCTTCTGTTGTATTCCCGGACTGAATCTAGTTTCAGGGTGGGCTGAAATCTACTAGATCGGTATGGAATCTGTGGAGATAAAGAGAACACGAGAGGAGCTGATCTATATTCTTAAAATTTCATCCCCCACCCGCTTATAAATAAGGGGGTGGGTGAAATTTCAGTGTCCCAACCCTACTGGGTTTGGGCCTCTATCTCTTTTTCTATCTGCAGTCCATTAAAGTCATATTGGGCTACAACAGGGATCTAGAAGAATATTAAATTGGTCTGCTAATTTATTTAATTTTCAATATCCAATAAACTTAGGATATTATTAAATAAATTAAGTAGTATTTTTATTCCACTAAAGAAATAATACTGACCTACCAATTTAATATATATTTCTGAATATGCTTTCTCCTTTAGTCCAGCCATTCCCCGTGTTTAAGATATAATGCCCATTAATTAATTATGTAAGCTTCTAATAGCTATAATTAATTAATATCTTATCCTTGAGTAGTACCACACAAGCTTTACTCATGCACGGAATAAATTCCACCTGCAGGGTTTCAGCATGAACTTGCATTTCCTCAAGGGGACACCATCAACCTGGCGCACCAGGACACGGTGCCCCTACATATTGCACGGCCCATTATAAGTGTAAATGTCACAACCCAAGATATCGAGATTATTGATCCTATGAAAGAATCTCACCCTTTGATAAATCAAAGCTGCAATCATTACACGTATATGTCCGTCAACATATAGGGGTTAAGAACCCGAACTCTGTGGATTCTTATTCTCTCATTTAAGGTCAGAATAGATTATAGAATCCTAAGTAGATCCTCCTCAATACACTTGCCTGTGTATTAGAATAATCAGTTAGTCAAGACAAACTAACTATCAGATTATTCTACGGCGTACCGATAGCAGGTTCAGTGCCATCTAGACCGTGAGCCTTTTAATATATTACAAGGAACCGATGATATGATCTAACCATGTGTTAACCCACACCATATCATCTACAATGTAAGTATAGTGAACATGCATGTAAATATAACAATTTAAATGCAAACAGTGACTGCAATTGTATTCGTTCTATATCATCATAAAACCATTATTAATAATGTATACAAGAGACAGGTCTTCTAGTATACAAAACCAACATATCTTCCTTTCGGATCTTCAACTGATGATACCCAGATCTTAAGTCTATCTTGGAGAAGACACTTGCTCCCTTAAGCTGATCAAAGAGGTCGTCTATTCTTGGAGAGGGTATCGATTCTTGATGGTTAGCTTATTAAGCTCTCTATAGTCGATGCACATTCTCAATGTACCATCCTTCTTCTTTACGAACAAGATTGGAGCTCCCCAAGGTGATACACTAGGTTGGATAAAACCTAGGTCTAATAACTCTTGCAGTTGAACCTTGAGTTCTTGCAACTCCTTAGGCGCTATTCTGTAGGGGGTTTTCAAAACTGGGGCGGCTCCTTGTTCCAACTTGATGGCAAACTCCACTTGCCTATCTGGAGGCAGTCCTGACAGCTCCTTTGGAAATACGTCAGGGTATTCTCTTACAACTAGAACGTCTTCGATTGAAAGCTCTCCTTCCTCTTTCCTTATTAGGTTAACTAAAAATGCTTGGCAGCTATTCTTGCTTATCATCTTGGTGGCTTTCAGGGCGGATATCACTGGGACTTTGGTTCCCGGTCTTGATCCATAGATCTTCACCTTAGGTTTCCATGTGGTTAAAACACTACTTCCCTCTCAAGACAGCTTATGGAGGCATAAGCTGAGGCTAACCAATCAATTCCTAGGATTATATCGAAGTCCTGAATCTTTATTATATAAACATTTGACTTAAAGGTTTCCCCTTCTATATTTAATTCTAGGTTAAAGCAGACCTCCCTAGACATCATTCTCTTTTTAGAGAGAATACTTATCTCAAGAGCATTCTCAACATTCTCGGGTTTTATCTTCAGTTTCTTACAAACAGACTCAGCTATAAACGAATGTGATGCTCTAGTATTGAAGAGAGCTAAAACTAGCATCTTGAAGAGGGTAATCATACCTGCCAGATTACTTGGGGCCTTAGCAGTTTGCTGCTGATTGAGAGCATAAGTACGAGCTGGCTGAGGTGGCCTTTGTCCTGGATTAGTCCTTTGATCTCGTCCTTGGTTCTGTCTTGGATTCATTCCCGGCTTTTGACCTTGAGGTTCTCCTTGCTGCAGCCTCGGCTGATTTCCAGGAAATTGCTGAAGCGGCTGCGGGTACTGGGATTGTTGTGGTGTTTAGGATCGTCTGTTGTTTCCTTTCGGACACTCCCTCTTGAAGTGCCTCTCTTCACCACAGTTGTAGCACCCAGTTTGATTTGCTCGGCAGGCTCCAAAATGTGTCTTTCCACATTTTTGACATGACCTAAGGCTAGGGGTGTTGTCAGGCTGACTGTGAGGCACTCCTGATTCTCGGCTTTGCCAGTGGGGTTTCTTTCCTCTGTCATCTCTTCTTCTTCCTTCCCACTTTCTTTTTCCCCTTGGATCATTCGATGGCTGAGGGGGTTGAACTTTCTCTCGAGGGAGAATGGCTTCTATGCTTAAGGCTTTGGCTAAAGTTCGAGCATAAGACATGTCTTCTTGCCCAGTGAGGGCTATGCCAATCTCGGATCTAAGTCCTTTCTTGAACGTGCGTGCTTTCTTCCAGTATGTGTCCATCAGATGTGGAGCATGCCTTGACAATTGATTGAACTCTCTATCATATTCCGACACAGTCTTATTTCCTTACTTTAGGTTCCAGAACTCCATCTCCTTTGCCTCTCGATAACAATCCGGGATGTACTTCTGATATACGTCGTGCTTGGAATCTTCCCAACTATAGTCCTCCCATTGCTCTGGGGTTATTGTCCTTCGAACGGACTCCCCCCAATAGTCCACATCGTTCGTCAGCATGAAAAGAGCGCAACTTAACTTCTCTTCTTCTAAACAAGCTATGAAATCAAAAATTCGTTCTAAGGAGCGAACCCCTTTTTCGACATCCATTGGATCTCCTAAACCATTAAATGATGGAGGGTTGTGTTTGAGAAACACACTTTCGGTTCTTAGACCGGGGTTTGGGACTTGCTCGGGTTCGTTCTCATCTTCGTTCTCAGCTTGACGTCTTCGAGGCGGCATCCTAAAGAACTAAATATTAGCGACGCTTGATTGAATTCGCACAAAGCAAGGATGTCTTTCGATAAGGTTTTAATTTACACAAGATAAATCAAACAAGGTGGAAATTTAAACGTCATTCAAGCATGATGGGAAAAATTGCCTCATTATGAGGACTTTGGCATCGATATCATAGAATAAGTTACGGGTTACAAACAGAATAGGGCAGTCTTTTGGAAAATTCACTGCCACTATTGGAGTCTAGAAAATTAATGAATATATTACATATTAGGATCTTGGTTAAAGCGGATTAAACGAACATCAGATAAACAGATAGATCAGACAGACAGATCAGACAACTAGGTGTTCTAACAGCAATACCTTCTACTCTTACTAACGCTTAATCATAAGTCGGGCCCTTTCTCTTCTCCTTACATGGCGACCCCACTTCCTTTTCGCCCTCCTCCAGGTCCTCTTCTTCTTCTTCCTCCTCATCTTCAACTTAGACTATCTCTAGGACGCTAAACTTGAACGTCCTCATGCGGATGCTCCCTTCGGGATACTGATGGGGCACACCCTGTCCCAGACCCTAAGAAGTGGACGCAGGGGTCCACTGGTTCACTTGAGGAGTGCAGTGTTGGTATTGTTGGTTTTGTATACTAGAAGACATGTCTTTTGTATACATTATTGATGATGGTGTTATGATGACATAGAGTGAATACAATTGCAGCCATTGTTTGCATTTAAATTGTTTTATTTACATGCATATTCACTATAATTACATTGTAGATGACATGGTGTGGGTAAACACACGGTTAGATCATATCATCGGTTCCTTGTAATGTATTAAAAGGCTCACGGTCTAGATGACACTGAACCCGCTATCGGTACGTCGTAGAATAATCTGATAGTTAGTTTGTCTTGACTAACTGATTATTCTAATCCACGGACGAGTGTATTAAGGAGGATCTACTTAGGATTCTATTCTCTATTCTGACCTTAAATGAGAGAATAAGAATCCACAGAGTTCGGGTTCTTAACCCCTATATGTTGGTGGACATATACGTGTAGTGTTAGCAGCTTTGATTTATCAAAGGGTGAGATTCTGTCATAGGATCAATAATCTCGATATCTTGGGTTGTGCTAATTACACTTATGATGGGTCATGCAATATGTAGGGGCACCGTGTCCTGGTGCGCCAGGTTGATGGTGTCCCCTTGAGGAAATACAAGTTCATGCTGAAACCCTGCAGGTGGAATTTATTTCGTGGATGAGTAAAACTTGTGTGGTACTACTCAAGGAAAAGATATTAATTAATTATAGTTGTCAGAAGCTTACATAATTAATTAATGGGCATTATATCTTAAACATGGGGAATGGCTAGACTAAAGGAGAAAACATATTCAGAAATATGTATTAAATTGGTAGGTTAGTATTATTTTTTTAGTGGAATAAAAATAATACTTAATTTATTTAATTATATCCTAAGTTTATTGGATATTGGATATTAAATAAATTAATGGGCCAATTTAATATTCTTCTAGATCCCTGTTGTAGCCCAAAAAGAGACTGGATTGAATTGGAGATAGAACAAGAGATAGAGATAGAATTCCAGTCCAATTGGGACACCAATTTCATCAACCCCCTTATAAATAAGAGGGTGGAGGCACTAAATTTATGTCATATAGATCAACCCTCTCGTGTTCTCTTGATCTCCACAGATTCCATACCGATCTAGTAGATTTCAGCCCACCCTGAAACTAGATTCAGTCCGGGAATACAACAGAAGATCAAGGAGTGGAATAGCATCAAGGGGCGCCCATTATCATTCATACAACAGCAAGATTAGACCTTTAATCTTGTCCACAACCCGTCGTTTAATTTGTAAGTCATTTTTCGGTATTCTATGTTTTCGCTTTAGTAGAATCGAAAACTGGATTTGCATGTTAATTAAACTCGGTTAATTAAAACATATGAGACGCATGAATTTATGATCTACATGAAATTAGAATTAATGAACATCCAATTAGATCCTGCAGTGGTTCAATTCGAAAAAAGCCCAACAACTGGTATCAGAGAGGGTTTTTGCATTGTTCTAGATTTAATCCTAGGATTAATTTGAAAAATATGTTTAAATTTGATGAAATATTTAAGTTGCTTAAATTTTCAGATTTATGTGTTCATATTTTCGAATTGGTTGTGTTCAAAACTTGGATGAATTTTTTATGGTGTTTCGAAAATTCTAGTTTTGGATGGATTGTAATTTTCTGTCATATCTTAATTAGATTTGGAATAGATTTTTGATTTGAAATCAAAATTTTCAGATTTAATTAGATGTGTGTTTCTAAAATTGGAGCATCAAATTTTCGAAAATTTGAAGTTTAATTTCCCTAATTTTTTCTATGTATTTTTCAATCACATTGAATTAATTTAGAGAGGTTTTTGATTTGAAATCAAATTTCCAGATTTATTTAATGTGGTGGTTCGAAAATTATGTGTATAAAAAATTAGATTTGGTATTTTTGATGTTTATCTTAAAATTACCTAATTCTAATCTAGATAGATTTGAAAATAGAATATTAGATTTGGATAGAATTTGAAGTGGATCAAATTTCCAAATTTAATCTTCTTGTGATTTTTGAAATCTACAAAGATTTGAATTGGATAAGGTAATTTTTGATATATATCAATAGTTATCTAATTCTAATCCTAAAAAATTTGAAAATAGATTTTAAATTTGGAAGAATTAGAAGTGGATCAAATTTCCAGATTTATTATCTTGAAATTTTTGAAATTCTTGTAGATAAGAATTGGAAAAGTAATTTTTTGATGTATATCATAAATTACTTAATTCTAATCTAGATAGGATTGAAGATAAGATTTAAATTTGGATGGAATTTGAAGTGGATCAAATTTCCAGATTTTATCTTTGTAATTTTCGATCCTAGCCTATCCAAATATTTGGGATAGATTTTTTATTTATATCAAGATTTTCAAATATTAATTAATTAGGGTGTTATCCGAAAATTAAGAAATAAATTTGGTGGATAATTATAACAAATTTTCATATTTATTCTTAAGGGATTTTCGAGATTTATCAAGATTAAATTTGGTGGATAATTATTTTAATTTCCAAATTAAATCTTGAAGCTATTTTTGAAATTAATTAATTTAATTAATTGTAATTTTCGAAAATCATGTCATGTGTGGATATCATATGTTATTTTATGCTAATCATGTAATTGTGATTGTTGGATTTGTAGACTGACTTGTTTGCAGGGTTACCGACTATCATGGCTCCTTGGTTATGTGATGTATGTTTTAATTTATGTTGGATTTATGATGGGTCGTATGCCGGTTTGGCTACGTGATTTTAATCCATGAGAAAATCCATGGATTAGGTCTAGATTTTATTTTATGTTGTTTTAATGTAATAGAAATAAAACTGTTAGACCAAGTTATTGAGTTGTAATTTTATTCTAGATATATTAGTTTTTTCCTCTAAAGAATAGAAATTCTATATTGAATAAAGTTTGAAGAACAACTTGAAGAACGAGAGTAGTACAGCTCAAGAAAGGAAGTGTCACTGATTCACGTCCCGAAATCCTAATTGGAGCTAGGATTTTCAGCGAGGCGCAGTGATGGGGGGGCAGCGGCCATGCCTGAGTTTCCGGAGCTGACTTTCCAGTTTTATCTCATTCAGCAACATGAGATATAAGCCATGATAGTTGGTTTTTATTATTATTGCTTATTATGTTGTTTGAAGCATGCAATGGTGTTTCATCTTTTTATGTGATGTTTGCGTGTTTTACAATGGGATAAAATGAAACCTCAATCTTAAATAACTAAGTGGGAGAGATTCATACCAAAGTATGTAGAAATCTCAAACGGTCTCCATTAATCTGGTTTAATTGAGATGTGATAGACATGCGAGTTGACAATAGGTCTTCCTCCATAACGGATGTGTCATATCACTGTTATCTCTAAAAATTAAACTTCTTTATCAAGATAGCTGTAGAACACTACTAGAACAAACTGACTCCTCCAACTAGAGCAGAGAGTTCGAAATAGTGGACTTGTTGCTAAGATGATGGTGTTTACACTTAGGTGTAATTTATTAATAAATGTCCACACTAACGTGGCTTATTAATTGGAAGGTTACATGACCGTGGTTATTTCCACCTATTAATTTACTTGTCATAAGGAAATTTGACTGGAGGTAAATTAAAGGTGGTCTTACTTGTTTAAGGATGAATCTTATAAACGTCCACACTAACGTGGCTTATAAGAAACATTTTTAAAATGTCGGTGGATTACATATAATTTTTTGATGTATACGATTATATGTGAGTATCCTAAAGTTTGTGATTGTACTGCATATTTATTTTTCAGTTATTCTATATCATCATGGCACTCTCCAACTTGTCCTCTATTCTTAAAGAAAACAAGTTAATCGGTGAAAATTAGAATGACTGGATTCGAAACCTTAATCTTGTTCTCACTGCGGAAGGACACAAATTCGTACTTGAAGAGGTATGTCCTCAGAAGCCAGATGAAGGTTCTGGTGAAGCCCAAAAGGTTGCATATGATAAGTGGGTTAGGTCTAATGAGGTAGCACGCTGTTACATTCTGGCATCCATGTCTAATGTGTTGCAACATCAGCATGAACCTATGAAAATCACTTATGATATCATGTACAACCTTAGGCAGCTCTTCGGTCATCAGAACCGCTCGGCACGTCATTTGGTAATGAAGAAGCTAATGGATACGAGGATGTCTGACTCCACACCTGTTAGGGATCACGTTCTCATGATGATGGGGTATTTATCTGAGATCGAGACCTTGGGTGGAGAGCTGGATGGTGATTCTCAAATCGACATTGTTCTTCATAGCTTGTCCTTGAGGTTTGAGCAGTTCAGACTGCACTTTAACATGATTAAAAGGGATGTCGGCCTGAATGAACTGCTCATGGATCTTCAGGCGGCTGAGTTACTTCAAAAGGGAAATCCGGAGGCACACCTAGCTGAAAATAGGGCGTCTTCTTCTGGTACTAGAAGGAAGAAGAGGAACGCACCTAAGAAAGCTGCAGAGGGGGCGACTAAGGTGAAGAAGTCCAAGACTAAGATTCCTCCGGTGGAATTTAAGTCAAAGACAAAGTGTTTCAAGTGCGGCCAGCCAGGTCAGTGGAAGGCGGATTGTCCTAACAAAAAGAAGAAAAAGGGTACGTCTCAATCTCTTGTCGTTGAAACATGTTTAGCTACTTATTCTACTCAGTCATGGATAGTAGATACTGGAGCTACTGATCATGTTTGCATGTCTTTACTGGAGTTCTTGGTAAAAAGACAGCTGAGTGATGGAGAGATTTCAGTCTACATGGGAAATGCTACGAAAGTTGCGGCAGTTGCAGTAGGAGACGTAACCTTATCTTTTAGTAGTGAAAGGATTTTAGTTTTAAAGGATTGTCTTTATGTGTCTGGTTTTAGGCGAAACTTGATTTCAGTTTCTAAACTTTTTATGGATGGATATTCTGTTTCTTTTTATAACAAGGTTGTTATCTTTAGTGATAAATGTTATATTTGTTCTGGCACATTGGATGAGCATCTTTATTTACTTAATCCTATGCAAAACACTACGCAAATGCATTTATTGAATACATCGGTTATAAACCCTAACAAACGAAAAGAACCTTCGGAAATGAATCATACCTATCTTTGGCATCTTAGGCTCGGCCATATTAACCTTAAATAGATACAAAGACTAGTAAACGATGGGCCCTTGTCTTCATTGGTCCTAGAATCGTTCCCTTTTGTGTGAATCCTATTTCGAAGGTAAAATGACCAAGCAACCCTTTAAGGATAAAGGGAATAGATCTGAAGAGGTACTAGATTTGATTCAGTCTGACTTATGTGGTCCTATGTCAGTTCAGGCTCGAGGAGGGTATGAGTATTTCATCACGTTCATTGATGATTACTCAAGGTATGGATACATATACCTGTTACGCCGCAAGTCAGAATCCTTTGAGACTTTCAAAGAATTCAGAGCAGAAGTGGAAAAATGTACAGGTAAAAGTATCAAATCACTACGGTCTATTCATGGTGGTGAGTACCTCTCGAATGAATTTAGGGACTACTTAGCAGAGAATGGGATTACATCCCAGTTGACTGCGCCGGGAACGCCACAGCAAAACGGCGTGGCGGAGAGAAGGAACAGAACATTGTTAGAGATGGTTAGATCGATGATGAGCTATTCAGATCTGTTAGGAAAAACTATCAAGGAACCCCTAGATTAGGTTTTGATGAGATGTCAAAATTATGTGTGAAAAACTGACTAAAATTCAAGTTGCAGATCGGAGCTGATTAATCCAGGGCATCATCAAAAAGGGAATCAAGCAAAGTCAAAGTCAACCAATCATAGTCTGCAAGCTAAAGGATACGTCATTCAGTCAGAAATCAACT
The DNA here is from genome assembly GCA_026008535.1 of Perilla frutescens. Lineage (NCBI taxonomy): Eukaryota > Viridiplantae > Streptophyta > Magnoliopsida > Lamiales > Lamiaceae > Perilla > Perilla frutescens. Next base: position 12,504,148 of record BRKX01000004.1, read on the forward strand.
GAACTGAGAAGTCAAGAAGTCGAACAGTCGAAAAAAACTAACAACTAAGTCAGCTAAGCTGAGGGAGAAAAGAGTCAACTAAGGGAACTGATAAGAGATCAGTTTAGACTGAAGACTGAAAGTATCCAACTGATGACCAACTGGAGCAATAGCCAAACTCAGCTGACGAGCTCAAAACTGCCAACTGGAGCAATAGCCAAACTCAGCTGATGAGCTCAAAACTGCCAATTGGAGCAATAGTCAAACTCAGCTGACGAGCTCAAAACTGCCAACTGGAGCAATAGTCAAACTCAGCTGACAAGTCCAGAACTGTCAACTGGAACTCAAAGCTGCCAAGAAAACTGAAGCCAGAGAACCTTGGAGTTTATTGCTCAAACTGCCGAATCTTGGAATAAATGCTTCAACAAAGATCCTAGAATTAAATATCCAATGAAGATCGATTGGCAGAGTAACGGCTACTTCAAACCAAAAGCTCCAAGCGATCATTCTCCATTGATGAGCCAACAGAGCCACCGACCAATGGACAATGGAACTCAATGGTCATAAAATCACTCCTCTATAAAAGGCGAGTGAATCAGAGTTTAAAATAACACTAGAGCAGAACCAAGAAGAATCCTTCGCCTACACAACTTTCGCATATACAAGCAAGAGCTTTTCTTTCTCCCTCCCACTCAAGCTCAAGTTCAGCGTTTGATAGAAACTGCGAGAGTTCAACTAAGAAGAAGAAATTCACAGAGTGAAGATAATCAGCCAGCTATTGACAATCCAGCCAGGGCAGTCTTCTCAGTTTCAACTACACAATGATCAACTACTCAGCTCAATTGAAGGAGCACATCAGTTGATAACCCCTGTTCAAGACTAACCTCTTGAAGATCGAAAGAGATCTAAAACCTTGTAAAGATGATAATAGCACCTACCTTCCTAGCGAGCAGTTAGGGACTTCAAGTGTGAGCCATCGACCCGCTGAGGTAGCGAGCAGTTACCAGGTTCAGCCAACTGTCCTTCATTGTATAATTTGTAAAGAAACTTAAGTTATATAGTGAAATTGCCCTTCTGTGGAAGGAAGAGAGGACGTAGAAGTTTGAGACTTCGAACATCTATAAATTGCTTGTGTGCTGTACCATTTCGATTATTGCATATCTTTGAAGTGCACACAATATCACAGAAGCTGCACTCAAATTGTCTTAACTGTTCAATAAGTTTTTGCATAGATAAGTTTCATTAAGCGCGTCAAAGGGCCCTGTCATTCCGTATTTGAAGCAAAAGTTTTAATCAGTTTATTCACCCCCCCTCTAAACTGATATCGACTCGCCCGGGACCAACAAGTGGTATCAGAGCGGTTGATTCTAAGGATCAACCGTTTCTGTAGATTAACTGAATCAGATCTACTTATCTATGCTAACAATTCAGCTATGGGAAACCATAAGCTACCTTTGTTTTCAGTTGAAAACTATGATAACTGGAGCAGAAGAATAAAGGCGCATCTCTGCTCAATTCATGAAAATATGTGGGAAGTCATCGAAGACGGTCCAATCATCATCATGATGGACAATGACGCTCACATAGTTGATATCAATCAACCAGCAAGGATCCCGAAGCCAACTAATCTTCTCACCAGTGAAAAGAAGAAGTTAAAGAATCTAAAGTTCGTTGCTCAAGCCGCATTATTTCAAACTCTAGATGAAGATCATATGAAGGATACAAAGAACTGCACAACTACCAAGGAAATATGGGACCTACTCACAGATCTTTGCAGAGAGTCCGAAGCCATAAAAGGAAACAAACTCCAACTGGCAGTTGACAGGTATGAATCTTTCAAAATGCAGGCAGAAGAGTCCATCTCAAGCCTTGAAACTAGATTTCTAGGCATCATCAGTGAGATAAACAATCTCGGGGGGATTTATCCAAATTCTGAGATGAATTCCAAGATATTGGATAATCTTACTGAAGAATGGAATATAAAAGTGATAGCTACAAAGGAATCAAGAAATCTAAATAGCATCACTCTAAGGGAACTATTTGGTTCTCTTAAAGCTCATGAGTACAGTCTAAACCGGAAAAAGGAAGCATCGACATCGTCAGCTCAAGACGCAGCTTTCTACGGTGAAATGACCAGGTTTAGAGACACTCGAGGAAGAAATAACTTCTGACCTAGGAACTCACCAACCAAAGAAAACCAAGGCGGATCTTCAATTGAACGAAAAAGAGAAGCAACTGAAAAGAAGGAGAATCTAACTGATGACATCAATGACTAGATCCAACCAGTTACCAAGTTGCTAGAAAAGTTGAAGAGAGCTCGGGATAAGCAATCATTCTCACCTCAAACTGATGAAATCCCAAAAGTTAAGAAAACTTAGCAACCAGCTGAACGGGCAGCTAAACCATTCAGAAGTGGCAACCGAAATCTTGGAGAATGTTTTCATTACCATAAACAAGGACATTACAGGTTTGAATGTCCAAAACTCCCAGAAGATAAGAAAACCAAGGTAAAAAAGAGCTTCTTCAAGAATAAGAGTCATCCACCAGGAACAACTGATTGCCTTCAATTGCTACACATGGATTTGTTTGGTCCAGTTAGACCTCAAACTCCAAAAGGTAAAAGATTCACTATTGTAGTAGTTGATGATTACTCAAGATATATATGGATGGAATTCTTAAGAAGTAAAGATGAAACTCATGACAAGCTAACGGCGCTGATCAGAATGCTACAAACTGAGAATGAAAGATCAGTTCAAAGGATTCGTTCCGACAATGGAACTGAATTTCTGAATCAACACATGATCAGCTTTCTCAACCAGCTTGGAATCATTCATGAACACTCAGCTGCAAGAACTCCACAACAAAATGGTATAGTGAACGGTGTAACTGGACACTCAAAGAAGCAGCTCGAGCAATGATAGCTGATGCCAACATAGCTGAAGGTTACTGGGCTGAAGCAGTCAACACAGCTTGCCACACTCAAAATTGAAGTGCTATTGTAGCAACCCATGACAAGACACCTTATGAACTGTACAAGGGTCGTAAGCCTTTTATCTCATATTTTAAAATATTTGGCTGTAAATGTTATATTCACAACAATGCCAAGACTCAATTGAAAGCTTTTAGTGCTAAAGCTGATGAGGGTATATTTCTTAGGTATAACTCACCTCATGCACAAGCTTACAGAGTGTTTAATAAACAAACTCTTGTTGTGGAAATAACATGTGATGTGGTATTTGATGAATTTGCTAATGAGTACAGGAACAAAGAAAGAATAGACACATCAGTTCAAGTACTACCTAGTGATACTGAGAACTCGCAGGACTATGTGGATCACATTGTTCCAGAGTGGTTTGAAGTTTTACTAGAAGAAGGCAATGAAACTGGCACAAACTAGTTGAGAACAACTTGGTCAATGAAGACACAAATCGTGCTGAGACCACAAACCCCACAACTGAAATAGGGGGAAGAACTGATGAAGATACTGAACCAGGTGATGAGAGGGCGACTGATGACATCACCACAGAAGAGCCAGTTGAGGACCCATCTGAAGCTATCTTGCCCAAATGGCTCTGAAGCTACCCAACTGACAAGATAGTTGGTGATCCAAGAAGTATAGTCCAGACCAAAAGTTCAACTGAGCATGCATTATTCACATGCTTCATATCTCAAACTGAACCAGCAAATGTCAAAGAAGCCTTAGAAGACTCGGACTGGATCATGGCTATGCAAGAAGAACTGAACCAGTTCACAAGAAATGTCGTATGGTTTCTTGTTCATAGGCTAAAAACCCAAAAGGTCATTGGTACAAAATGGGTCTTTCGCAGCAAACTGGATGAACAAGGAGTGATAACAAGGAACAAAGCTAGACTGGTAGCCAAAGGATACTCACAAAGTGAAGGGATCGACTTTGATGAGACATTCACACTAGTTGCAAGATTGGAAGCCATCAAACTGTTCCTAGCCTATGCAGCGCACTTCAAGTTCACAGTCTACCAAATGGATGTCAAGAGTGCTTTTCTTCAAGGAATGCTCAAGGAGGACGTGTATGTCGAGCAACCGCCAGACTTTGAAATTGGTGATCAAGTCTTTAAACTAAAGAAAGCCCTATACGGACTGAAACAAGCTCCTAGAGCGTGGTATGAAACTCTAACAACATTTTTGCTGAAAAATGGGTTTCAAAAAGGAGTCATTGATCGAACTCTATTCCGAATAGAATGATGAACTGAGATCTTAATGGTTCAAATTTATGTGAATGACATAATTTTTGGATCAAAAAGCAAAGATCTATGCACACGATTCGCTCAACTGATGCAAAGCGAATTTGAGATGAGCATGATGGGAGAAATGAAATTCTTCCTAGGACTCCAAGTGAAGTAGCTGAAAGATGGAATCTTTATCAGCCAGGCGAAGTACACCAAGGAGCTAGTCAAGAAGTTTGGAGTAAGCAAAGGAAAAACACTCAAGATTCCTATGAACACATCAGTTCAGCTAACTCTCAACGAAGAAGGAGAATCAGTTAGCCAAACATATTACAGAGGAGTCATTGGGTCGCCACTTTACTTAACAGCTAGCCGGCCAGACATCTCTTACTCAGTCGGACTATGCGCACGGTTTCAAGCTAATCTAAAGAAGAGCCACCTCGAAGCACCTAAGAGGATTATCAAATATCTCAAAGGAACCATATATCTTGGACTATGGTATCCCAGAGATGACAGTTTAAGCCTAATTGGTTATTCATACTCAAACTTTGGTGGATGCAAAATCGACAGAAAAAGTACCAGTGGAACATATCAGTTTCTGGGAAGCAAACTGATATCCTGGTTTAGCAAGAAGCAGCACTTAGTTGCCACGTTAACAACTGAAGCAGAATATGTAGCTGTTGGAAGTTGTTGTGCTCAGATACTCTGGATGAAGTAACAGTTGAAGGACTACAAAGTTGAAATTGAAGAAGTGCCTATCTACTGTGACAACAACAGTGCAATTACGATATCTCATAATCTAGTTGTGCATTCAAGAACTAAGCATATTGACATAAGGCATCACTTCATCAGAGATCACATCGAGAAGAAAGACATATGCATCAAATATGTCAACACTGAGAAGCAAATAGCTGACATCTTCACCAAACCATTACTTGAAGCAAGGTTTATGGAGCTATGCATACAGTTGGGACTGCTGGAGCTAGCGTCACAGGATGAAGATGATAAACTGGAGGAAAAAGGCCAAGGGACCACTCCAGCTGAAGAGAGAAACTGAATCAAAAAGATAAGAAACTGATCAGTTGGCCACATAAGTCATCAGTTTGAAGTAAAGGTAAGAAGCTGCTGAGAGAAAAGTAAACTGGAGATGATCAGTTTACTCCATCAGTTCAACTAAATCATCAGTTCAGTCGCTCAAACTGATGATCCAGTCAGTTATGCAGAACATACAAGCTGCAAAATTGATCAAACTGATGAAGGAATACTAGGAACGGAAGTCAAATCAAAAGGAGATGTCAGTTCAAAGACTAGCTGAAGGAGAACAGCTGAACTGGGAAGCAGCTGTATGAAGGTCCATGCAGTCAAGACCAGTTCGGAAATAATGAGAAGACATCTCAGTTGAAACTGATCAACAAAAGGATCATCAGTTACAGTGGAATCCAACTGATAACGTAATCAGTTTCAAGCCAAGGAGAAGCTGCGAGAAAGAAAAGAGAAGTTCAAATCTCAATATTAGAAACGGTAAAAACACATGTCACTCAAATATTACCGTTGAACTTTCTCTCTCCTCCTTCATTTATCCCCAACGGACAGAATCGAAAGGCCAATCGACGGGTCGATTGATTTAAATCCGACCATTGAAATTAGGCATATGAAGCGACACAACTGTTGGATGAGCCCAATCTCTCTATAAAAAGGGTGGCTGAATACTCGAGATAAGCTTCCCGATTTTCTTTACAGAGGATCTATCTTTTTCTATCTATATCTCATCACAAACAAAAACTCTTCAGCCCTAAAAGATCAATTTCTCAATCTCTCAAATTACTCTCTCCTCAAAAAATTATGGCTTAAAACCCAACTCGCAGAAGATTCAATTTTCGTCAGTCCGGAGAAGATTCTACAGTATTCTGCGAAAAACTTGACAGAGACAAGTTTTTCAATCCAGCCGAATTCCTTCAAGCCTGTAAAGCTTCCCCTCTCAGCAGGATGATCGTTGAAAATCTTTCTCTGGCCAAGCTGAAGAAATTCCTGGATGTATTTCCAGAACGGATTTACACAGAATCAGTTGCTGAATTTTATCTAAATTCAAATGGATCTTCAAATCCCAAAGAAATCAGATCCGAAGTAAGAGGACAAGTCATTATCGTGACAGCTGAGTCTCTGAGTAACATGTTCGATCTACCCAACAACGGACTAAAGCTGGAAGATGTTCAAGTCAATTTCCAGGAAGCTTATGACTTCTGAAAAAAGGAAGGCGAAACTCAACCATATAAGAGTAATCATCTCATCTCAAAATTGCAAGATGAATTTCAGGTGCTCGCTGCCATCATCTCAAAGATAATGGTAGGAACAACTGGCAGTCAGTCCGAAATATCAGCAACAAAGTACAAAATCTGCGCTGCCATCTACAACCGAATGGAGATCAACTGGGCACAATATTTCTTTGAACAACTGAAGAGATATGCTGATATCATTGAGAGAAGCTGGGATGGTGAGAAATTCCCTCAACGAATTGGGTATATCAGTCGAGTCAACATTATTTTGGAGAAGCAGTTTCCTCAGATGGCTGAAGAAACAGAGTTTAAATCTATAGTCAGTAATGACTTCATTTGGAAACCTCTCAAAATTGTGGAGATTGATCCAAAACAAACTGATCAGCAAAGGAGAAAGAAGCCTGCAGCTGAAGGTAAGGGAAAGAAGCCAGTTACTGATGACTCTGATGATGACATACCTATGGCTCAGAAATTCAGGCAACAAAGCTCAGTTGCCACCAGAATTGTTATCATCAGACAATCAGCTAGGCAAGCAGCTGTCAGATCAGCTCCAAAGAAGAAACAAGCTAATCAACCAAAAAGAAGGAGAATCTTGCTTTCTCAATCAAGAAGAAGAAAGGACTCAAGCCCTATACAAGACCTAACAATCCCAGCAAATTTAACTGTTGAAGATACAGCTCCGTGTAAAAATCCAGAAGATACCATCCCTGCAAGAGGGATTACTCACAAAGGGGCTGGAGCTGATTACTTCCAAATGACGTGTTCACTAATGGCCCAAGTTGAAGGAGAGTCTGTGAAGAAATGGGCTGATGAAACCACACAAAAGCATATGGCTCAACACTTTGCCCAGGAACTAACTGGCCATGAGGAGCTCTATCACATCTTGACCAGGTACATATACTGGTTTTTATGGAGACATGTATATCAGTCAGAGCCTTTCCTCTTATTGCTCGCATTCCATGTATATCACAAAGCCATCAAACTGGACAACCATCAATTGCCGTGGGAGATCAAATATACAACTCAGAGGATGATATCATTGATGAGGTGATGAGAGAACTTTACCCTGAGAGACCTCCTCATGAAGCTGAAGTTGAAATCAACATAATTCCTGAAGAGTCTGAAGAATCAGCTGAGAAGACTCATCAATTTGAAAAGGCAGCTGAGACCCAGACAACTACCTCACAAGATCCAACTGTTGAGAGAGAAATCACATCATCTATTCCTCCAGCTGATCCATAGACAGCTCTTACAGACAAATCAGTTGATCAGACAAGTCAAAGAAATGAACAACTTGTCTACAAAATAAGTGTGGAAGCAGAAGAAATATCTCACACAGTTCCTTGCGAGGAACTTGTTGGAATTGAAGCAGGAGAGGAAGTAGACTCTAGAGAAGTACAGTTCATCTCTCAGCCAAGCAGTTCAATAGTCCAGCTCCCACCGTATTATGAAGAGTTGATCCAAACCCTGCAGCAATAGGTTAAACTGCACACTGAGCAGATCAAGCAGCTGCAAGCCCATCCAAGGCTCCAGTCAGCTGAAACGGAGTCAGAAAGCAGTGATGAGGATGGAGAAGAGGATCTCACTGAACCACTGGCTAAGAAAAGGAAAACTGATCACAAGAAGGACTAAGTGGCTGATCAAGTTAAAACTGATTAGAAAAGCCCTAAGTGTACTTCTTGTTAATCAGTTTGTAATTATATATTTTGATATATTTATAAAAGTTTTTTATTTCAAATAAATGTTAAGCCTCACATTTATTTTGAAATTTTGACCGTTGTAAAACAATGACACGTGTGAAAGTCATTAATTGCCAACGACCAAAAGAGACCAGAGGCTAGTACCATTCCAACCATCAGATCTATAAGCCTGTCCAAACACTCATAAACAGCCCCTCTCTTTCAAAAACCTTTCAAAAAGCCCCCTCCTTCGACAATCTCAAAAACTTTCTCTCAAAAGATCTTAAATTCCCAAGATCTCAGCCAACCCCAAAGATGGCCGAATTATCCAGATCTTCAAATTCCTTCGAGGAACAGCTTATGAGAGATAAATTTCTTGATAGGAAGAAAGGAATCCGTTCAAGATCTAAAGGAATCTGTAGAATTATATTGGCGAAAATGGAAAGCTTTAACTTGCGACAAGCAATTCAGTTTTACAACCGCTAAAACTGACCTGAAGCCCGAGTATGGAGTTCTACTTGACATAACGAACAAGATGATGTTCGGGGTCATTAGAAGCCTGAGTCAACTCATCCACGAGAGATACAAGGTTATGATTCACCTTGCTGAAGGGCGACAAACGAACAGGGCAGAATTCGTCTTCCAACAATTCAAGAATCAAGTCATCAAGGCCTCTGACTCAAAGAACTCTGGTAAATTTGAGTCCAAGGTTGGACTTGTTCTAAGAATGAGTAAAATGCTTAAAGACCTGCTGAAGCTTCCAAATGATGAGTCACTGCCAGTTCTTATCTCTGACTGGATTCCCAAGAAAGGAACTGCTCATCTTCAATCGCTAAAGAAAAAGAGAAAAGCCAAAGCCAAGACAGGCAACCAGTCATCGAGCAACTCAACTGCCAACGTCGTTCAGTCTCCAAAATCAAAGAACGGATCACCAGTTGACTACTTCAGAAGTACATGCCCTCCACTCCAGCTGACTGAAGAGAATATTCGCACTTTTTATAGTGGTGAATATGCAGTTAAAGGTGCACAAAAAGAAGTGACCAATCTCCTTCTCAATCACTTTGCCTTTGTTGCACAATGTGACCAAGAGTTGTTCCAGCAACTCCACCGGTATTTCTATTGGTATAACTGGAGACATTCTATGTCCATCTAGTCTCATTTTCTGCTAACTGCCTTTCACGGCATGAGCTATTGGCAACGAGAAGAAACTTGGAGCATCAAGTGGATCGGTTCATCAAATCCATTTCCTCTAACCATTGTGCAAGTCCAGCACATCACGAATCACCGGCCTGTCAACAAGATTCCAGCCACCGCCTTATTAGCAGAAATCAAGACCAACATCGTGCCTTAAGCAGTTGGAACTACAGATCAACCAGTCAACTGCCCAACTGGCTCGCTTTATCAAAAACTGAACTTTGATAATCTATCAAGTCAGTCAGTTGAGCCATCCTGACAGACTCAACCGGTTGTTGAAAGGATAGAACCACATCTATCACAAACTGAAGCTGTGGCTACCCAGAAGAATCCAAGGCGTGCTGACGAGAGCGATAGTGATGATGAAGACACTGCCACATCACCAAGCCTCCTATCCAAGAGCTATGTCACTCCACTGCTAATATCCAGCTCAAAAGGCTTGCAATTGCCTATGAAGAACGATCAGTTTCGATCATCGCCAAAGGGAACTTCAAAATCCCTTAGTCAAAAGATAAAAAACTCGTCAGTTGTCATCCAACTTCACCAAACCCGAAGGACTGCAAGGCCTGAACTGCCAAAGATCACAACTGCATCCCAAGAAAGTAGTGCGGCTAGTCCAGCTAGGCCCTTCAAGAAGCGGAAATTGTCTACTGAGAGCCAAGCAACTGATCAAGCCAACTGATCAATTCAGTTCAAATATAGCTTCTACTTCAGCCAGTTCTTCAGCGACAACTGAAAGCGAGACTCAACTGATCACTCAACCGCCGAAGCAGTCAATCAGTTGGACTATATCCCAACTGAATACAGATAAGTTTTTTTAATTCTTCAAAGCTTATCATAATTACATTCTTACCGTTGCGTTTGTGAAATTTCTTATATTATTCTCAACGGTTATAATTTGAAAATAGGGTTCTATCTCACAATACTGCAATTAATATCTCTGCATTGATATTAAATCAACTCTTCAAAATTGAAAAAGAAAATATTTTCTACTGAGATATAAATAGCAAGATCTGTAGAAAATATTTTGCTATTTATGGCAACTACCCCATTTTCAGAGTTGCTACTTCGCAGCCATAAGATCGTAAAGCTACTTCTTCATCAAACAGCTGAGATGTAAGCACCATTTATTCAGCTAATCCTCCATCAAATCGGATAGCTGATCAGCTAAGAAAAACAATCGAGTGACCTCGATTCCTGCATACAAAGCTAAATAAATATGTGTACAGAGATGAAGGCTCCGATCATCTGCATATTCTTTCTCTCTCTTGCTTTGATCGTGTGCTAAGTCTTCTCTCTTCTGAAAAACACTTGCTCTCTAAACTGAAATATCATCTTTTTGCAGATATGAAGCCCCTATTTCAGACGGTCGATACAAATCTACTTGTTAAGAAGCTGAAAAGGGATAAAACTCTAAGTCTAAAGTATCTTAACGCACGTCTCGGCTCTGAAAACTTTCAAAGGATTTACAGGCCATTGGAGGCAACTGGGCTGCTACCATTTTTGACGATCGTGCCACTCAAGAACTTACCTTCTCATGTTGCGAAGTTCTACTACAACGCAACCATATCTGGCGACAACATCATTTCTACCGTTTGGAGCAAGATGATCACAGTGATGAAAGAGACGATGATGTCCACCCTTCACCTTCTAGGCGACGGTCCAGACGTTATGACCCTGCAATTGCCCTACAAATATGCACTATGGGATGCTTGGAAGCTTCCTCACATCAACCACTATGACTGTTTACACAGGCTGAAGGAGAGTATGCCAAATGATATCCTCCAACTCTTAGATATCGCCGGCCATATCCTACATGGCAACTTTGAGACAGTCCACTTCTCGGACATCAAAGCCCATCTCACAGCCGCTCTATACTACGGATATAAAGCCAATTGGGCCTCTTTCATCCTTGCTCAACTGTGAGCTAATGTAGAGCGAACGGCCTATGACCCATCCACTGGCTCATTTCGCGAAAAGATCGGGTTTATGAGTCGCATAAGCCATATCATTCAAAGCCAGTTTGATGAGGTCATCCCAAATGGCGAACAACTCAAAAGAAGGGAAATGCTCCCTACTATCTACGGCCATCCGATCCCGAAGCGTTCACGCCGACAAGGGCCTTCCAACTCAGGTCGTGGAAAGGCACCTTTGGAGGCACCCGTCAGCTCCTCTGACGAAATAGAGTTGATGATTGAGAGAGAACATCTTTCAAGGCTGACTGATCGGCCTACAATATCAGCCAGCTCCCAACCTCTACCATTAGTCCAATGTGACTCCCTTGAGGTTGAGTTTGAAACAGTTCTCGATCATTAGTTGAGAAGCAGTTTAAGTCTCGTTGAAGACACAGACTCTGCTCTGTTCGACCAACTGCGGCGGTACCTGCAGTACCACCTATGGCGATTTCAATTGGATAAGTGTGATACCCTGACCCTTTTTCCTAAATTATAAATTATAAATTATAATTTTAGTAAATGATTTCGAATTAATATTGTTAAATATTAATCATGTGAGTATATTTGTATGTTATGTCGTTGTTTTATTGCAGGTTGTCTCACTCGAGCCGATACGTCATAGCACAGTGATGTTATACTGAGTGTATAACACAATTTGAATTTTAATACTAAAGTGTCGAGTTATATGATAATGAATGAATGTTATTGCATTGAATTTTGTTTGCCAAAACCTTGAACACCCTAACGCTGAGTTGATTGGGGGTCTCGCTGCCCCGATGGGGGCAAGGGGGCAACGCCCCCTGCTTTTTCAGTGTGTATTAAAAGTGTTTTGAAAATCTAAGTTATGTTAAATGGAGTTGAAAATGTCCGGGAGTGAAAGTAGAATCGGGGGTTGATTGGGGCACGCCGCGCGCCCGCAGGGTGGTGCGCGCCCTCGGGGTCGTGCGCACCCGCGGGGCGTGGGCGAGGCGTGTGCCCGCGGGGTGTGCGCGCTCGCGGGGAGCTTGGGCCGAGAGCCCCCTCGCGCGGTCGCGCGGGTCCAGGGACTTTCCTATCTATAAATACCACACTTGTTCATTTCTTTGAACTGCACGCAATATCACACAAGCTGCACTCAAATTGTCTTAACTGTTCAATAAGTTTGTGCATAAAATAGTTTCATTAAGCGAGTCAAAGGGCCCTGTCATTCCGCATTTGAAGCAAAAGTTTTAATCAGTTTATTCATCCCCCCTCTAAACTGATATCGACTCGCCCAGGACCCACAAGATCTACCCATTTTGTTCAGAAGATATGCCTTGGAAACAGCAACCTATATTCTTAACGTGGTTCCATCAAAATCAGTCCCATCTACGTGTTTAGTATTTATTTGTGTCGTTTTATTACATAATTTTGCATATTCTATAAGTTATTTTCTAGTTTCTTGTTCTCGTTTATTTCGTGTTTTCGTGTGAATTTCTTCACTAGTTGCTTCTATGGTGGATTATGCCAAGTTTTGAAAAAACTTGAGCTTTTGTTTGGAAAATCTCGATTTTTAGGTATTAAGGTAGCGAGGAGCGAAGATTGGCCGGAAAAGATAAACACCCGTATGAAGAGTGAACCCCGCGACCGCGCTCTCCCCATGGCCGTGCAACTTCAGGTGCCCAAGACCCCGCGGCCGCGCGAGTCCCGCGACCGTGCGAGGGTGCTCTCGGCGCAGGCACCCCGCGGGCGCGGGAGCCCCGCGAGCGCGCGACATTCTTGAATCCCGCGGGCGCGCGGGCTGGCGCTTCCCTCTCGATCAGCGCCTTGTTGGCACTTGTTTTTCCCTTTCCCTCTTGGCATCTTGGACCAAAATGAATGCCCTTCACCATCCATTCCTTTTGCATGGGGATCTTTGAGCTTGGGGTCAATCTAATCTAATACTAGGGAAGTAGGTATTTATAGAGCCTAACCCTAGCTTTGTGGACTTTCTCTCCACAAAATCCTCCTCCCAAATCTCTCACATTTAATGTCCATCACCATCACCTTACCACCACCTTTCCTCTCTCCTCTCATCAATCATCTCACCATTGCCTCTCTCTCTCCCTTACGATCTTCTCTCTCTCTCTCTCTCTCTCTCTCTCTTTTGAATTGGATTTTGGGGATCAAAAAGGGGGACATCATCAATCATTCACGCACACTTCTCTTTTTGGATACACATTCACTCTCACTCACTCCATTATCTTCTCCAACACACCACCTCATTTTTCTCTCTACACACACAATACACACACTAAATCTCTACACACCATTTTTCACCATCACCACTACCATTCGAGAGAGGAGGAAGAGAGGAAGACAAGAGGAAAGCAGACTAAGGAAGAGGAGGAAGAACAAGAAGAACTCGACTTCGAGCTATCCGCGGAAGCTAAGCTCGTTAGGAAGGATTTCCTTGTGGTATTTTCTTTCTAGGTCTTGGATGAGTTGTAGGGGTTTGTCCCAAACTTGTGAAAGACATTGAATATTGTAAAAGCTTTTATTATTTTCATTTGGTTATGAGATGACATCCTTTTATGATATTTGTGGTATTTTGAGCATGGGTATGGGCTAATCTTACTATTAGGGGGTAGAAGATCGATTTGGTTTTTGATCTATGCTTATTCTTGTTGGTTGTTGTTGTTGGAATCCTACCTTTTATGTGAGAGTACTTGATCTCTACTTGAGCATTGTTAGGATTTAGAGGAGTCTTGATTGTGATTCTAAATCCCGAATTTGGTTCTTTCAATGTTAGGTGGATGGGGTTCCTAAACCTAATATGTTAATCTTACATGTACGGTATAGCTAAGAGAGGTTTAACGGATAGAGGATGACAGGAATTGAAGTTAAACTAATTGGAAGGGTCTATCATACTGGTGAGAATAACATTATCAACTTGACTTAAGAATAGTGATAAAACCATTGAGAGAATCTACACCCTAATACCTTAATCAAACTTGTTTTCTTTAATCTCGATTTTATTTGTGTTTTGGATTTAATCACCTTGTTTATTGTCTATTTCAAATTTGTAGCGTAATCCTCATCAAACCCCGTATTAGAATGTTTAGATTGCATTTTAGTTGTTTTGTCGAAAGCCTGTGTAGCCTATAGATAGTTCTTTCTCATAAAGTCTTCCTTGAGAGATCGACTCGGGTTAAGCTCGTCACTCCTATAATTGACCCCGTTCAATTGCGGGTGTGGTCCTAAGTAGTGTCTAGTGAGCATAAACCGAAAATTATAAGTATAAATTTGGACCTAAACAAATTTTGGCGCCGTTGCCGGGGAAGGCTTTTAAGAATTGTCTTTTTAGTGCTATATTTGCTTGTGTTTTATTTGTTTGTATTTGCGAAAGTGATTTTATTTAAGTGTCGTGTTTGTGTTGTTGTTTTTGTTTTTATTTTCTTGTGTTGATTGCTTAGCCTCACCCCTCTTTCCGCAAGTTACGTGTGATCCTTTTTGGTTTTTATTTGTGTATGCTAGGGAGGCGAAGCCTCAATCGAAGATTAGCCCCCGTGTTTGACAACATTCACCGACCAAGGAGATTCAATATATTCGAGTGGGAAAGAGAGATGGATCCCAATCACCCAATAAATCCCGACAACGCCAATGCCAATGCCAATGCGGCTAGGAATATGAGGGACTTTGCTCGTACCGTGATTGGGGCGTCGACTTCTTGCATAGTTCTTGGCGAAGCCGCAAGGAACTACGAGTTGAAGAACATCCATTCTAGCCAACTTCCCTCATTCTACGGGATGCCGGCCGAAGATGTCTTGAACTTCATCCGGGAGTTCTATTCCGTCGTTCAAACCTTTCCTCTACAAGGTTTGAATGAAGATCAATTGAAGATGAGGTGTTTTCCCTACACCTTGAAGGATCGAGCCAAGACGTGGTTCATGTCTCTTCCGGCCAATTCATTAGCCAATTGGAACGCCGTCTATGAGAAGTTCATGGCCAAGTACTACTCCAATCAAAAGACCCAAGACTTGAGAGCTCAAATTGTTACTTTTACCCAATCTCCGGGTGAATCATTTCACGAAGCTTGGGATCGATTTCAAGGTCTCCAACAACAATGCCCACACCACCATCTCGCACCCGAGTTACTCAACCAATTCTTCTATGACGGACTTTCACAAAATTTCCAATATATGGTGGACAATGCATCGAGAGGAGACATTGGAGGACGCACCGTCGAAGAAGTCTCCAACATCTATCAGACCATGGACACTACTTCTCAACAAAAGAGTGCTAGGGGGAAGAGAGCTTCTGTCAATGAAGCTAACCCTAGTTATGACGTGACAAAGCAACTTGCCGAGTTGACAAGGTAAGTAGAGATGCTTAGAACTTCCGAGAGACCACCCCAACAAGTAATGACCATTGAAACTTGTAGGATTTGTGGAGAGTATGGACATGGAGCCAACTTGTGCCAAAGATCGATCGAGCCGGAGTCAAGCAAAGAGGCTCATTTCCATGCTCTTCAAGAGCAAGTGAATGCCCTACAAGGCTTCCAACTGCGCCAACAATACAATCCCTACTCTCAAACATATAATCCGGGGTGGAGAAATCATCCTAATTTCTCTTGGAAACAACCTCAACAACCTCCTCTACCACCACAACAACTGTCTCCACCTCAACAAGCCAGAGGTGGCCAAGCTCCACCTTATCTAAGGCCACAACAATATCCGGCCCAACCAAACCAACCGCCTAGGCCGACATTGCAAGACACATTGAAATCCTTCATTCAAGCCACACAACAAAGATTTGAATCCATTGAGGCTTCTGTGAAAAGGATTGAGACCCAAGTGGGGCAAATAGCCGGGACCGTTAGAGAATTGGCCAAGCAAGCCAAGCCAGGCAAGTTGCCAAGCCAACCGGAGCAAGCTCAAGCCATTACCGTTCTTCGAGGAGGAAAGGTGATCGATAATAAGGTTGGAGAACCGAGTCCAACCGAGGAGGTTGAAAAAGAAGAGGAGGCTCCTCAACAACAACACAAAGAGCCCAAAAAGAAGAGTGAAGAAGTGAAGAAGCCCACTCTCCACAAGGCTTCCAATCCCTACAATCCTCCAATTCCATTTCCAAGCCGGTTGAGGAATGAGAAGCAAGACACTCAATTCCAAGAGTTTTACAAGCTCCTTTCAAAGGTGAATGTCAACCTTCCACTTCTTGATGTTATTCGAAATGTGCCAGCCTATGTCAAGTTCTTCAAGGAACTAGCTTCCAAGAAGAGGAGGTTTGTGGAGGACGAGAAGATTGAAGTGTCCGAAGTGGCAAGTGCAATCCTACAACATCAACTCCCACCAAAGCTCCGTGATCCAGGTAGTTTTACTCTCAAAATTGCTTTGGGAAATGGCAAAGAAGCATGTGGTATGCTAGATCTAGGAGCCGAAATTAATTTGATGCCTTACTCTATTTATAAACAATTAGAGTTAGGAGAATTAAAACCAACTAGAATGTGTCTACAATTAGCGGATAGGTCCGTGAGATATCCTAGGGGAATAATAGAGGACATTCTAGTTAAGGTTGGTGGTTTGATAATACCGGTTGATTTTGTTGTTTTGGATGTGGGAGATGTTAAGGAAACGGGTAAAGAACACACGCTTCTCCTAGGTAGACCTTTTATGGCTACAACTAACACTTTGATTAATGTTAAAAATGGAACATTAAAAATGTCAGTGTTAGGAGAAACGGTGTCTTTTTCTGTACATGAAAATAAGGCTATTCCCATCTCCTCATTCGAGAAAAATTGTTCTTACATAGATGCTATTGATGTCTTGGCCGAGGAGGTTTTCTTGTAGGAAATAGGTGCTCCGTGGAGAAGGGAAATCTCATCCGAGGAGCTTGCTATGGACGAAGCCTACCTCAAGTGTGGGGGAGACGAGTGGAATGCCGACGAGATAGAGACCTTGCTCGGAGAAGGCATGAGTCTAATGCAAGTCATGGCCTCAACTGAAGAGGAAGTGAAGCCCACTCCCGAGCTCGAGCTCAAGGAGCTCTCGTCTCATCTCAAATATGTTTACCTCGACGATGAAGAGAAGAAGCCCGTGATCATCTTTTCCGGGCTAGAAAAAGATGAAGAGGAACTCTTAGTAGCCGTACTAAAGAGGAACAAGCAGGCCATTGGATGGAGTCTTTCCGACATCAAAGGCATTAGCCCCTCTACGTGTATGCATCGTATCATTCTTGAAGAAGGGGCTAAACTGGTTCGTGAAGGGCAAAGGAGGCTCAACCCCGTGCTAATGGAAGTCGTAAAGAAGGAGATTCTTAAGCTCCTAGTGGAAGGGATCATTTATCCCATAGCCGATAGTGAATGGGTGAGCCCGGTCCATGTGGTGCCGAAGAAAGGAGGGATAACAGTCGTTGAGAACGACAAGGGAGAATATGTGGCTACTCGAACCACCACCGGGTGGAGAATGTGCATTGACTACCGAAAGCTCAATGCCGCCACAAGAAAAGACCATTTTCCCCTTCCTTTCATTGATCAAATACTTGATAAACTAGCCGGTCATAGTTTTTATTGCTTTCTTGACGGTTTATCGGGTTATTTTCAGGTGGCCATAGCGCTGGAGGACCAAGCCAAGACCGCATTCACATGCCCGTTTGGTACGTTTGCGTGTCGAAGGATGCCATTTGGACTATGCAATGCACCAGGCACTTTCCAAAGGTGTATGTTCTCCATCTTCTCCGAAATGATTGGAGACTTTATTGAGGTATTTATGGATGACTTTTCGGTTTTTGGATCCTCATTTTCCAATTGTTTAGAGAAATTGGAACTTGTCTTGAAACGGTGCATAGAAAGTAGCCTAACTCTTAGTTGGGAAAAGAGTCATTTTATGGTTACTAATGGCATAGTGCTTGGTCATGTTGTGTCTAAAGAAGGAATGAGTGTAGACAAGGCTAAGGTGGATGTGATTGAAAAATTGCCTCCACCCATTAATGTGAAAGGAATTAGAAGCTTTCTAGGCCATGCCGGTTTTTACCGTAGGTTTATTAAAGACTTCTCGAAAATTAGCCAACCTCTATGCCATTTACTTGCTCAAGATGTTCCTTTTAAGTTTGATGAAAAATGCTTGCATGCTTTTAATACTCTTAAGGAGAAATTGATCACTGCACCAATTGTTGTTCCCCCTGATTGGTCCTTACCATTTGAGATCATGTGTGATGCATCAAATTCCGCCGTTGGCGCCATTTTGGATCAACGTATTGATAAAATTCTTCGTGTAATTTACTATGCTAGCCTCACCTTGAATAGTGCTCAAGTAAATTACACCACAACCGAAAAAGAATTGTTTACCGTTGTGTTTTCTTTGGATAAATTTAGATCCTACATCTTAGGTTCTAAAGTAATTGTGCATAGTGATCATGCGGCTTTAAGGCATTTGTTGACCAAACCACAAGCTAAACCTAGACTCATTAGGTGGATCTTGCTTGTGCAAGAATTTGATGTTGAGATTAAGGATAGGAAGGGGTGTGAAAACGTGGTAGCGGACCATTTATCCCGCCTCTCCGTTGATGAAAATTTCAATTTGTTGTATGAAAAAGGAGTTGATTGTGATACATTTCCATATGAGCATGTTCTTGAGCTTAATTCCTCTTCTTGGTATGCCGATATTGTCAATTATCTTGCTTGTGATAAATTGAGACCTAACCTCTCTTTTCAAGAAAAGAAAAGATTTTTGGCACTGTGTAGGTGTTACTTTTGGGACGATTCATACCTTTTCCATTTGGGAAAAGATGAGATCATTCGAAGATGCGTCCCGGAAGAGGAGCAAACCGATGTTCTAGCCTTTTGTCATTCATCTCATTGTGGTGGCCATTTTGGAGGACAAAAGACGGCTAGAAAGATCCTACAATCCGGTTTGTATTGACCTTCAATTTTTAAAGATGCTCATGCTTACTCCATTTCATATGATAAATGTCAAAGACTTGGTAATATTGGTAGGAGAAATGAAATGCCTCTAAATGTCAATCTTGTTGTTGAAATTTTCGATGTTTGGGGGATTGATTTTATGGGACCATTCCCTAACTCATTTAGCTTCAAGTATATCCTCTTAGCGGTCGACTATGTGTCAAAGTGGGTTGAAGAAATCCCCACTAGGTCTTGTGACGCTAATGTGGTTGTCAAGTTCGTGCAGGAACATATTTTGAGTAGGTTTGGATTCCCTAGGGCGATTATAAGTGATGGTGGAACTCATTTCACCAACAAGCTTTTTGCAAGATTGCTGAAGAAAAATGGAGTGACTCACAAGGTGGCGACTCCATATCATCCTCAAACTTCCGGTCAAGTTGAGACGAGTAACAAACAAATTCAAAACATCTTGAAGAAGACCGTGAATGTGACAAGGAAGGATTGGTCACAAAGGCTACCGGATACTCTTTGGGCGTACCAGACGGCCTACAAAACAATTCTAGGAATGAGCCCATACCGCCTTGTATATGGCAAAGCATGTCATCTCCCCGTTGAGATCGAGCACCGAGCTTATTGGGCTATAAAAGCGGTGAATTGTGATCTTGAAAGTGCGGGAAAGGAGCGAGCCTTGCAATTGTCCGAGCTCGACGAATTGAGAAATGAAGCATATGACAACGCCAAAATTTACAAAGATAAAGTGAAGAGGCTACATGATAGGCGAATTGTCAAGAAAGAGCTCATGCCGGGCATGAAGGTTCTCCTTTTCAACACTAGATTGCGGCTTTTCCCCGGGAAACTCAAATCACGTTGGAGCGGCCCATTTATCATTGAAGAAGTGTTCCCCTAGGGAGTGGTCACATTGAAGAACCCGGTGACGAATGTTACGTTCCAAGTGAACGGCCATCGAGTCAAGCAATACTATGAACGGTTTTCACATGAAGCCGATGTGGAGGAATTGAAACTTGTCAATTCCGAGTGAATGCTCCAAAAACTTCGTCTAGCTCGAGACATTAAAATGAGCGCTGCATGGGAGGCAACCCATGATTTTCTTATTTTTAATTATGTTAATTAATCTATTTTGTGTTTGTGTGTTTGGCATTTTTGAAGTTTATGAGCAGGTTGAGGAGAACTAAAGCAAGGGAAGCAATTGCGGGAAAAAACGGCTAAGGAAAGTCCCGCGACCGCGCACCCCACGCGGCCGCGCGACCCTTCTCACGGCAGGAAGCCCGTGACCGCGCTCTTCCCACGGCCGCGCGACATAGCTCTCGGCGGAGCGACTCTGCGAGCGCGTGACCCCCGCGGGCGCGCAATGAATTTTGGAAAAAATACAGTCCCGCGGGCGCGGACGTCCCCGCGGGCGCGCGAGCCCAGCACACCCCACGGCCGCGCTGTCCCTAGCGGTCGCGCAATCCATCCCCTTTAAAAGGGGACCACCCATTTGAACCCTAATTCCCCCCATTCCTTGCGCCGCTTTAGGGCTAGTTCCCCCTCTCCATGGCTCCCAATATTCCCCTCCTCTTCCACCACCAAATCCCAGCAAATTCCAGATCCAAACCAACTAAATAATCCCAAATTCCCAACCTCACGTCACCATATTCATCACCGGGACCGCGTCGAAGCACCTCGCCCGCGCGCAATTTCCTCCAAGCTTCTCCTCCGCTCGCCGCTCCCAGCTACTCCTCCGCTCACCGCCGCCGTTCGCCCCGTCGCGTCAGAATTTTCTCCAGCCCCGCAAGCTCCCGCGACCGTGCGCTCCACACGGCCGCGCTCTTCAGCCACCGAGGTCCCGTGACCGCGCTCGTGCCCGCGGCCGCGCGCCCCCTGTCCCGCGCCTCTCTCTCGCTGTTTCTTCCCGACTCCAGTCGTGCTCCTCCCTCCGCCATGTCTCCTCGGACCAAGAATCCATCCTCTTCTCACCAAGCGGAGGAACAACAAAATCTTCAAGAGTTGTACCAGTGCTCATTCCTTGTACGCACACATGCTGAAGGTAACCGTTTCCAAAACTTCGATGAATTTGAAATTACTAATCCGCGTTATCTGGATTGGAATTTGTTGAAGTTGCTGAAAATGGATAGTAAAGTGGAGAAATATTTGAAAGTGCTCACGTTGGATAAATTTGCTAAAATGAAGTATGTCGGCTTAAAACCACTGTGCCTTAAGTTTTTAGTTACCTTCAAGATTGATAATGTGAATTCGAAGATTAGCTTCCGTATGCTTGGAGAGGAATTTGAAGTAACTTTGGCCAGAATGAAAGCATATTTCGGGTTTTCGACAACTGGGCCACATGATAAGCCTGTTGACTTCGACACTGCTGCCGCCTGGCACGAGCTCATAAGGTTCAACAATTGGGATTCACAAGGAAAACCAACCGGCTTCATTAGGGACCCTGCACTTGCAATCATGCACAAGTTCCTTGCATACTCCATTTCAGGCAAGGAACAAGCCAACAAAGTCAATGCCACTGAGGTGTATCTTCTTTGGTGCGCCCTCCACAACACAAAGATCTGCCCGTCCTATTTCATTTGGAACGCAATTCAGCAGATGACGAGGCGCACAAAGATGCATCCCTCCTTTTGTGCATTTATCACAGCTTTGGCTATGAAGCTTGGTTTGATTCCCGACCATGGTCTTCTCTCTGACGGCCAAAGCAAGATCTGAGATCTCATGATCACTATGGAAGAGCTCAAGCGAGCTCAGATTGTCTTGGATAACAGAAGACTGGTTCCTCACACTCAGCGGCCCTGTGTCTCAAACTTTATGAATGCTCAGATTGCGGCCCTTCGACGTGATAGAGAAGTCGGTTCTTCTTTAGCCCCCTGGGGCGATGATGATGATGATGATGAGACCGCGCAAGAAGGAGGAGAGAATGAGGAAGATCAGGAAGGCGAAGAGAATGAAGCAGGAGAAGAAGAAGACCAAGGAGGAGAGGATAATGAGCACGAGGGCCGAGCCCAATTCCAGCCGCAGTCTTATCCCTCGATGATGCCCCCACATGGGTATCCGACTGATTGGAGGTCCTTCCAGGACCACTTTGACACCTCTATGGGCCAGTTTCAGCAGAGCTCCCAGCAGTCTTATGCGGACTCTATGGGCCACTTTCGCCAGCATTTGGATACATCCATGGGCCAATTCCAGCAGACTTTCAGTCAGACTATGGGGCAGTTTCAGGAGAGATTTGATGCCTCCATGGGTGAGTTTCGCCACGAGCTGGGGTCCCTTCGCCAGGATATGGGGGATTTGAGGCAGAGTGTCTTTGGCCACCTTGACAGCCACGATGAGAGGATGACGGCTCTCGAGCAAAGCCGGAACAATTGGACGCTCTCCTATCCTTACCCGCAGCCTCCACAGCCACCTTATGAGCCACCACCACAGTGAAGTTGTTTTTGTGTTTCTTTCATGTTTTCTCGTGTTAGTGTGCGTGTTTTATTGTTTCTCATTTACTCTTTTGTTTGTCGTTCGTTGTATTTGTCGTACGTTTGTAGGAACCAGCGCCTATTGCCGGTCTTCTACACCTTGTGATGTTTTCCTCTCCCTTAGACTCCTATTGCATTGTGTTTCATACATTGAGGACAATGCATGTTTTAAGTGTGGGGGAGTAGTGCTTATTATATTATGTTATGATGTGGATTGTGATTGTTCATGTGATGTTTTTATTTTAATTTATTATGTTGATTGTGTTGATTTTGTTATTAAGGTTGTTATTCTAGTTATATAGGTATGTGGTAATTCTCCCGCTTAGTTCTTGTTTTGTTTTGTCCGACCGTCAAAATTTGAACAATTTTAAATATGAATCTTCAAGGATTTATCTTCGAGTCGATCATAAGTTGTGAATTGTTCGTGGTTTCACTTGTAAACATTATTTATCTTTGAATGCGATCACATAATTGATGATTGATGTTGAAAGATTTTGTTCTCGAAGGTTTGGGAAGCATACCTAGTCTTTTTCATGAAAATTACTCCCTTTAATCATGTATCCTTTTGATATAAAAAAAATTAATAATAATAATAATAATAAAAGAGAAAAGAAAAGGGAAAAATAAGGATCTCTACTCCTCTAGTTGATTTATGCGACTATGAGTATGGGAAACCACACAAGGAAACTAGGGATTTCCTCCTTATGATTTTCACCTTGTGAATTTTGATCCATATCCCTATTATTTTGTTTAAATAAAGGGGATTGCACTCCGGATTCTACTCCTCTCGTGTGTTTGTCAACCTTTTTGCATATGCATGATGAGTATGGGAAACCACATTGGGAAGCTCGTTTTATCTCGATGATTTTACCTAAGGACTCTTGTCCTATGTTGCAATCCCTCGTGTTTTTGGTAGTTTGTTCTTAATAAATTTGGTTTCGATTTGTGGGGAAGTAACTTAATGAAAAATTGAGCTAACGTATTTTTCTTAGACTTGAGAGAACAAGCTATTCACTTGATTGGATGAGGTGTTCACATTCTTGGATAATGATCATTTTTGTGGGAACCATGCAATTTGTCAAAAATTCATGATCGCCTCGCGAGTATTTCCTTCTTGCTTCATATTTTTAATTTCTTATTGCTTGAGGACAAGCAAAGAACTGAGTGTGGGGGAGTTGTTTAGTATTTATTTGTGTCATTTTATTGCATAATTTTGCATATTCTATAAGTTATTTTCTAGTTTCTTATTCTCGTTTATTTCGTGTTTTCGTGTGAATTTCTTCACTGGTTGCTTCTATGGTAGATTATGCCAAGTTTTGAAAAAACTTGAGCTTTTGTTTGGAAAATCTCGATTTTTAGGTACTAAGGTAACGTGGCGCGAAGATTGGCCGGAAAAGATAAACCCCCGTATGAAGAGTGAACCCCGCGACCGCGCTCTCCCCACAGCCGCGCAACTTCAGGCACCAAAGACCCCGCGGCCGCGCGAGTCCCGCGACCGCGTGAGGGTGCTCTCGGTGCAGGCACCCCGCGGGTACGGAAGCCCCGCGAGCGCGCGACATTCTTGAACCCCGCGGGCGCGCGGGCTGGCGCTTCCCTCTCGATCAGCGCCTTGTTGGCACTTGTTTTTCCCTTTCCCTCTTGGCATCTTGGACCAAAATGAATGCCCTTCACCATCCATTCCTTTTGCATGGGTCAATCTATCTAATACTAGGGAAGTAGGTATTTATAGAGCCTAACCCTAGCTTTGTGGACTTTCTCTCCACAAAATCCTCCTCCCAAATCTCTCATATTTAATGTCCATCACCATCACCTTACCACCACCTTTCCTCTCTCCTCTCATCAATCATCTCACCATTGCCTCTCTCTCTCCCTTACGATCTTCTCTCTCTCTCTCTCTCTCTCTCTTTTGAATTGGATTTTGGGGATCAAAAAGGGGGACATCATCAATCATTCACGTACACTTCTCTTTTTGGATACACATTCACTCTCACTCACTCCATTATCTTCTCCAACACACCACCTCATTTTTCTCTCTACACACACAATACACACACTAAATCTCTACACACTATTTTTCACCATCACCACTACCATTCGAGAGAGGAGGAAGAGAGGAAGACAAGAGAAAGGCAGACTAAGGAAGAGGAGGGAGAACAAAAAGAACTCGACTTCGAGCTATCCGCGGAAGCTAAGCTCGTTTGGAAGGTTTTCCTTGTGGTATTTTCTTTCTAGTTCTTGGATGAGTTGTAGGGGTTTGTCCCAAACTTGTGAAAGACATTGAATATTGTAGAAGCTTTTGTTATTTTCATTTGGTTACGAGATGACATCCTTTTATGATATTTGTGGTATTTTGAGCATGGGTATGGGCTAATCTTACTATTAGAGGGTAGAAGATCGATTTGGTTTTTGATCTATGCTTATTCTTGTTGGTTGTTGTTGTTGGAATCGTACCTTTTATGTGAGACTACTTGATCTCTACTTGAGCATTGTTAGGATTTAGAGGAGTCTTGATTGTGATTCTAAATCCCGAATTTGGTTCCTTCAACGTTAGATGGATGGGGTTCCTAAACCTAATATGTTAATCTTACATGTACGGTATAGCTAAGAGAGGTTTAACGGATAGACGGTGACAGGAATTGAAGTTAAACTAATTGGAAGGGTCTATCATATTGGTGAGAACAACATTATCAACTTGACTTAAGCATAGTAATAAAACCATTGAGAGAATCTACACCCTAATACCTTAATCAAACTTGTTTCCTTTAATCTCAATTTTATTTGTGTTTTGGATTTAATCACCTTGTTTATTGTCTATTTCAAATTTGTAGCGTAATTCTCATCAAACCCCGTATTAGAATGTTTAGATTGCATTTTAGTTTTTTTGTCGAAAGCATGCGTAGCCTATAGATAGTTCTTTCTCATAAAGTCTTCCTTGAGAGATCGACTCGGGTAAAGCTCGTCGCTCCTACAATTGACCCCGTCCAATTGCGGGTGTGGTCCTAAGTAGTGTCTAGTGAGCATAAACCAGAAATTATAAGTGTAAATTTGGACCTAAACACTACGCCCATAGAACTTTGGACTGGACGAAAGCCGAGTCTTGGACATTTTCGAATTTGGGGTAGTCCAGCACATGTGCTGGATAAGGAAGCTGATAAGCTGGCACCACATACAGATGAAGGTGGTTTATTTTATAGTCCTAAAGATCAGAAGATCATTGTGAGTACTAATGCTCGATTCTTAGAGCAAGACTATGTGATAAATCACAGGCCAAGAAGTGAGATAGTACTCGAGAAACTTCAAGGGGAAAATTCGAATCTGACACCAACAGTACAAGAAGAGGAACCACAAATTACTGCACAATGTGTCACAGAAGTACAGGAACTGCCTCGTCGTAGTGGGAGGGTTGTACGCCAACCTGACAGATTCACTGGTTTGGGTGAATCTTCAGATTTCCCTGAAGGACTAAATGAATTGGATCCCAGGACCTACGACGAAGCGATCCAAGACAAAGATGCAGATTCTTGGAAAATTGCAATGGAGTCTGAGATTGGATCTATGGATCACAATTAAGTTTGGGAGCTTGTAGAACCACAAGATGGGGTAAAACCTATTGGGTGTAAGTGGGTTTACAAACGCAAGAGAGGAGCTGACGGAAAGGTTGAAACCTTCAAGACAAGATTGGTGGCGAAAGGGTACACTCAGAAAGAAGGGATCGATTATGAGGAAACATTCTCACCGGTAGCCATGCTTAAATCAATCCGGATTCTCTTGTCTATTGCCGCTCATTTGGATTATGAGATTTGGCAGATGGATGTCAAGACGGTTTTCCTGAATGGAAGTCTTGAGGAAAACATCCACATGAAGCAACCAGATGGTTTCATTGCTAAAGGCCAAGAGCACTTAGTGTGCAAGCTTAAGAGATCCATTTATGGAATTAAGCAGGCGTCAAGGTCTTGGAACATCCGGTTTGATGAGGTTATCCAGTCATATGGATTCGTACAATGTCCGGATGAGAGCTGTGTGTACAAGAAGAGTGACGGAAACATGGTGGCTTTCCTCGTGCTATATGTTGATGATATCTTACTTATTGGAAACAGTAAGAAAGTATTATCTAACATAAGGGTGTGGTTGTCCAAGCAGTTCGATATGAAAGATCTAGGAGAAGCCGAACACGTCTTTGGCATCAAGATAATTCGAGATCGCCAGAAAAGGATGTTGTGCTTATCCCAGGCAACATATATCGACACAGTGCTAGCTACGTTTAACATGCAGGATTCCAAGAAAGGTTTTATACCTTTCAGGCATGGAATTCATCTATCCAAGGATATGTGTCCCAACACACAGGCTGAGATAGATGAGATGAAGGGCATTCCATATGCTTCGGCTGTGGGAAGCCTTATGTATACTATGTTATGCACTAGACCTGATATATGCTATGCAGTCGGCATGGTAAGCAGATATCAATCTAACCCTGGACAAGTTGACTGGACTGCGGTTAAGAATATACTCATGTACCTGAAAAGGACTCGAGCTTATATGCTGGTATACCGCTCTGATAGTCTAGTGCCTTTGGGTTACACAGACTCAGATTTTCAATCCGATAAAGATCAGAGTAAATCTACCTCAGGCTATGTGTTTACCTTGGGAGGCGGAGCCATTGCATGGAGGAGCATAAAGCAGAAATGCATTGCGGATTCCACCATGGAGGCCGAATATGTAGCTGCCTCTGAGGCTGCAAAAGAGGCCGTCTGGCTCAAGAGCTTCTTGTTGGACTTGAGCGTGGTACCTGATTTACCTAAGAGTATCACAGTATATTGTGATAACTCGGGTACAGTGGCGAATTCGAAGGAACCCAGAGCCCATAAGGCAAGTAAATACATAGAGAGAAAGTACCATCTTATATGAGAAATCATTAAGAGATGAGATGTGGTAGTGGTCAAGATTGCATCGGAGGACAATTTAGTTGATCCATTCACGAAGAGCCTTCCAGCTAAGACCTTCTATGGTCACGTGGAGAAAATGGGAGTGAGATGCAGACCCGGGGTTGCCGTTTGAGATTTTAGTTAGAGTTGGAGAGTTAGCCAGTTTGTTTTATATTTGAAAGACATGTTTCAAGTATAAGTGGGAGATTGTTGGTTTTGTATACTAGAAGACATGTCTTTTGTATACATTATTGATGATGGTTTTATGATGATATAGAATGAATACAATTGCAGTCACTGTTTGAATTTAAATTATTATATTTACATGCATGTTCACTATACTTACATTGTAGATGACATCGTGTGGGTAAAAACACGGTTAGATCATATCATCAGTTCCTTGTAATGTATTAAAAGGCTCACGGTCTAGATGGCACTGAACCCGCTATCGGTACGCCGTAGAATAATCTGATAGTTAGTTTGTCTTGACTAACTGATTATTCTAATACACGGACGAGTGTATTGATGAGAATCGACTTAGGATTCTATTCTCTATTCTGACCTTAAATGAGAGAATAAGAATCAACAGAGTTTGGATTCTTAACCCCTATATGTCGGCGGACATATACGTGTAGTGTTTGCAGCTTTGATTTATCAAAGGGTGAGATTCTTTCATAGGATCAATAATCTCGATATCTTGGATTGTGACATTTACACTTATGATGGGTCATGCAATATGTAGGGGCACCGTGTCCTGGTGCGCCAGGTTGATGGTGTCCCCTTGAGGAAATGCAAGTTCATGCTGAAACCCTGCAGGTGGAATTTATTCCGTGCATGAGTAAAGCTTGTGTGGTACTACTCAAGGAAAAGATATTAATTAATTATAGTTGTCAGAAGCTTACATAATTATTTAATGGGCATTATATCTTAAACATGGGGAATGACTGGACTAAAGGAGAAAGCATATTCAGAAATATGTATTAAATTGGTAGGTCAGTATTATTTCTTTAGTGGAATAAAAATAATACTTAATTTATTTAATTATATCCTAACTTTATTGGATATTGGATATTAAATAAATTAATGGGCCAATTTAATATTCTTCTAGATCCCTGATGTAGCCCAAAAAGAGACTGGATTGAATTGGAGATAGAACAAGATATAGAGATAGAATTCCAGTCCAACTGGGACACCAATTTCGTCCACCCCCTTATAAATAAGAGGATGGAGGCACGAAATTTATATCATATATATATATATCAACCCTCTCGTGTTCTCTTGATCTCCACAGATTCCATACCGATCTAGTAGATTTCAGCCCACCCTGAAACTAGATTCAATCCAGGAATACAACAGAAGATCAAGGAGTGGAATAGCATCAAGGGGCGCCTATTATCATTAATACAACAGCAAGATTAGACCTTTAATCTTGTCCTCAACCCGTCGTTTAATTTGTAAGTCATTTTTCGGTATTCTATGTTTTCACTTTAGTAGAATCGAACACTGAATTTGCATGTTAATTAAACTCGGTTAATTAAAACATATGAGACGCATGAATTTATGATCTACATGACATTAGAATTAATAAACATCCAATTAGATCCTGCGGTGATTTAATTCAAAAAAACCCCAACATGCAAAAAAATAGGGACTCGGTGTGATTCACTATCCGGACATTTGAGGGTCCTGCTCCTGAGGTTCCTTCGTCATGGGGGCGTGGCGCTTGAAATCCAGACATCTGTTGAGATTCATCCTTTGCAGTTCTAACTCTACCATGAGAGAGGGGTTTTGCTCATCTGCTTGCTGCTCGGCTAAGGCGTACACGTGGCCATACTCTGACACCCAACGAGCCATCAAAGCTGATGAGAACTCCGTCAGATTCTCGATTTCGGCGTACGTCTTGAGATCATGGGTGATCGTGCTTTGCAGGATATGGTACACTGTGGGCCTCCAAGCTGGTGGCGCGTGCTCACACATGCGGATGCACGTTTCCAAGTTGGATACACTTCCGGGCTCTCCTTCGTAGCCGTTCGCCCAAGCCCACCTTTCAAGGTACCTCGCCATATAGGACAACAACTGTTCGTTGTCATTCTAGGTTTTCCTTCTGAACCTCTCGACCCTTTCTTGCACAGGATGAAAAAGAGGCACGCTTTTCCTAGCTGTCGAACGACGCTTAACCATCTAGAAGAGAATGACTTAATCAGTCTAGATTATAAAAGGGAGACCTAAGGTCCTCCTGAGATCATACTAAATTCTAGATTATATTTTGTATGCATAGCTCCTTTTTAATAAGAAGTTGACAGTTTTTATAAAAATTTTGGTGCCCAAAGTCTTTAAACATATATGTTTACCTTTTCTTTGAGTTAAAAATTTCGAGAAATGAATTTAAATCTTTTTGGGATCGACAAATCTTTTCACAAAATTTCCATCTTGGAAATCGTCTTAACCGAACACCTTTTACTTGGAATTTCATTCTCACGGTTTTTCTCTTATCCATAAAATAGGTATGCTTACTCAAATCTTTTCCTTTCCTATATTCCAAAAATCATGAATCCAACATCCAAAATTTCTATACTATCATACCTTGATTTTTGGTTGAGGATACGAGGGTGATGGTGAGCTGTGGGTTGCTGCTTTAACTTATCACGAAGCAATTCATATGCACATAAACACTTAGCTTAACTTAAACAAAGAGACAGGTCTGCAGAGTTGCAAACCTGCTCTGATACCATCTGTAACAGCCCTGGCCCGAGATAGATATTAAAATTTGGGGACAGGGTGTTATTAAAGATTTAAGGAATAAAGGCGGGGGATTATCAAAGAGGGTTACGAGTCAAGATATACTTTTGAAGAATAGCCGATGATACTCGGATTTACTTGATTAAAATGGAAACATGCTTAAGCGGAATAAAGCGGCTAACTAATCAGATACCAACAAGCATAGACCCAATCATAGGTCAAAACGAATAACAGATATCAATGTGAATAAACCTCTTCATAGGCGAAAGGAAATCATACTCGAGAAGTGAAAGTAAAACTTAGTATGAATCTTATATTTATATAATCATGTCTGGGAAATATTCATAGAGTCTTGATAATCATAATAGAACATAAACGGAATTAGAAAGAGTGTATCAGAGTAGCAGAACACATAATGGGATTTCAAAAGAAACTTAGATAATAGCAAAACAATCTTGGCAGCCAACCCACATCCACAGTCACCAACATCCTCAGCATCTCAACCTGAAAACATTTGAAAAAGAGGGGGCATGAGCACTAATGTACTCAGTGGGTTTTAACAAAAAAAACACTTTAATAACCTCAAGATATCCAATAATTAACTGACGGTATATGGAGAGCAAAACGCAAAAGCCCTCTCCATATCCGTAAAACCTTTTTCTTTTCTTTTGGGCCCAACCTGGCTCAAACCTGATGTCAACTGCACCCTTAGGAATGCCATAGGATAGAAGAGGGGTTACCTCAAATATCCAAATGAGTTTGCAAGGGAATTAACCCAGCAGTGACTCCCTTTAAAAGTTGTGAGCTCAATTCCTGCTTAAGCGAAATGCTAAGTTCATTTCTTCCTTAATCTCGCTAGCAAACCAATCTTAGAGCAACGTCTAAGAGCTAGTCCTTTAATAAAGCATAATCTCAGCCTATAAGGGATTTAACGCTACCTTAACAAGGCAATCCTTAATTCTTAACTTACGAGCTTTAACACAGCATAAACATTCGAATACAAGGAGATGAACGTAAATAATTACGAATTGTAACTGAAGACAATTCTAAACATCTCATGCTAAGCATAAACAATAATTTAATATTTCTAGCATTTCTAAACATGCTCAAGAGCTCAATTATAACATAATATCTTCCTTTCATTCCTTCCTTGTACAGAGATCAATCGGGCAGAGCAAAATATTTTATTGCATATCTCATTTGCCCTATATGCTTCTAGAGCTTATTAGCTCAAACTTTAGATAAGTATAGATTTACCCACCTCGATCACGGAGCAGAAGATGAGGCAACGAGTTGATGATCCTTCCTCGAATTTCCACGAGGCTCACTTCCTCCTACAAAAGTCGAATCATCGACTTAGCGGCCTACTTCAAAGATTTCTAGCTATTAACATGAAATTAAATAATACCCAACTAAAATACCCTTATCTAGGACTTAAACATAGATAGCACGACCTTATAACTTTATAAGGTTCCAAGAAGGATTTATTTAAAGAACATCTCGTCTTGATTTTTCTTAATTTTTAGACGGAGAATAACTTGAATAGATTGCTCAAAATAAATCGGAAATAACTTGATTGCTTCTCCAAAATTTAAACTTGAAAATAACTTGGAAATAATACGACTTGAAAAGCTCTAAGAAACTCAGAAAGAGGGTACGAAAAATAGCCAGAAAATCGGCGGAAAATAACACGGGGAAGGGGGGCGTCGCGGCGTACATAGGCGCCGGCGGGCAACCCCCCGCCGCAGCGCAGGGGTGCGCCGGCGGGCTCTCCCCCCGCCGCGGCGCTCCCTAGCGCCGGCGGGCTCCTTCAGGGCCGAGGGGGGTGTGGCGCGGCGGCGCACCCTCCCCCCCCCCTGCGGGGCTCCTTCTTTTTCTTTCTTCCATCCTGTTTCTGGGCCACTCTTCAACTGGGTTCTTTGTGTTTGTTGTTTCCTTTTGACGAACACGAAGAACACTCTATAATAAAATTATAAAAACATGCTTCGATAAATTTAAATTAACATGAAATGGCATGCTTCTAACTTAAATAGAAATTGGATACAACGACATAAACACGATAATCCTCCTTAATTTTTAGAATAACGACAAAATCTTTAAATATAGCTTTGAACGGAATTTAAACGGAATAAACGAGGCTAATCTCAAGAATAATAACGACAGGAATAAAGTGAGAAATATAACGTAAACGTTAATAACTTGGAACTTCAATAAGAATCGAAATACAACTTAGACGGAAGGTAAACAAGCAATAATGAAGAACGCGAAGAACGTAAAGAACAGAAAGTAAATGTGGAATTTAAAAGATGGAAAAGGAAATGGAATCGACACCGACGAACAAGAATGGACGGGGTTAGGTGCGTCGAAAGAAGGTGGCTAGCTCGGCGTCTTGTCGAGTCGCAACAGCGGTAGAGCTGCCTGCTACGACCCAATGACACCCCTAGCACATTCTCTCACCGCATCCCTTCCACGCCACTCCGCTCGTCATCTTGCAGAATACTCACGAAGAACGCTTTTTTATAGGAGGGAGTTTAGCTTCCTTGAGAAGCCACTCCAGTGTGGAAACACTGCAAAAGTTACCTCGGGTTCGGTTAAAAGCTATTTTATTCAATGTCGAGGTCCAAATGACTTCAGACACGAAATCTAAAAATATTAAGAGACTCGTTGGCTCGAATACTAGTGAACTAACTTGATTCGTGAAGAATATGGGGTCGTCAAAAGAAAGACGAGCAAAGATTCCCTTTCTGGAATTACTTTTTACTATTTACTTAGACTGATAGATTTTGTTCCCGAGCGTTTGATTGACCTCAGAATGGAAATCCGTGAACGCCAACGGAATCCTTGAGTCATTTCCCCATCAGAGGGGCCTGAAAGAACTAGACTCGAATCAACAAGGAGGATTTCGTAAATTTCTCAAAACACGAATGCACGCAAAAGTTACTATTTATTCATCTTTTAAATGCGTTTTTCATCATCAGAAACTCAAATGACTTCAGAATTAAAATCTGAAAACACCGGCATACTCCTTGAGTTAAAACCTTTCTGACGAGACCACGAATGGTCATAAAAGAATTAGGATCACATTTTCCAAAAAGACAATTTTCATGAAAACTGACCCCTAAAGTCGTAACTGACATCCGACCTTAATTAACCTTATTTAAATTTCTTCCTTAACTAATTAATTACCATTAACAATCCTCTAAATCTTATTTGAAAATATGGGGTGTTATAGGATGTCAGCTGATCTTTTCCCTTCCATGAATAAGTCATTGTTCTTATTCATAACTTTGTAGCTTTCCTTGGTGAAGACTACAGTCATGTCATCATCACATAGTTGACTGATACTTATTAGATTAGCTTTGAGTTCATCAACAAGCATAGCCTTCTTGAGTTTGGGCATTCCTTCAACAGTCAGTTCTCCTTTTTTCCATAACTTTACCTCTATTTCCATCTCCAAAGGTAACAAAATCTGACGAGCAAGCTTTTAGATTTTGTATTACAGAGCAGTCTCATGTCATGTGTCTTGAGCAGCCACTGTCAAAGTACTAGTTGCTTTTATCTTCAACTCGTAGTGAAGTATGAGCAATCAGACTGGTCTGCTTGACAACCCACTGCTTTCTCTGAGCAGGCTTCTTCCTTTTCTGAGTAGCTGATTTCTTCTGTGGGTTGCTAGAATGCTGAGCCATAAATCTTCTTCTCATTCTTTTTAGGTCCAAGAGGTATTTTTCACAATAATGACAAATGTGGCCTTTTTATCCAAAATAATGGCAGATGATTCCTTTTCTGTTGCCATTATTTGCAGTCATCTTCTTAACAATGTTCTTCAGGATATTTTGAACACTATTTTGTACATGCATTGGTTGGCTTGTACTGGCTTTGACAAATACTGTCTTGGATTATCCACCATTATATCCAAGACCTGGATAACTCTTTCCAGAATGTCCTGGGGTAGTGAGAATTTTTTCAAGATTCTCAGATCCATTGTTCAGCATGTTGACATTTCTTTTGATGGATTTTAGCTCTATATTCAGTTCATCAATCTCCTTCTTCTGGTGTTGAATAATGGTCTTCTGTTCTCCATCAAACTTGATCAAATTCTCATTTTCTTTGAGAAGATCTTTGTTGTGAGATCGTAGAGTTTTGTTGATCTCAGCTACTTCAAGCCATTTTTCATACATCTCCTTGTATATCTGAATAAACTTCTCATTACTGACATCATCAGTGTCTGAGTCTTTATCTTCGTCTGTAAGTTTGAAAGAATCCTAGAACTCTGAGACTTTTGTTGTAAATGCATAGGTCTCTTCTTCTGATTCACTGCTACTTTCAGAATCATTATCACTCAGAGAAGCATTGTAGCTCTTTTTATTCTTCTTTAAAGTGTTGGCACATTCTGCTTGAATATGTCCAAAACCATCACACTCTCTGCACTAAATTCCTCTCTTTGTATTAGATGGTCGAAACTCTTTGTAACAGCCCGGTCCCGAGGATGGGGACAGGATTGTTGTGCATAAAATAGCACGAAAAATCAAAAATCTAGGGGGGGTTTTTAGAATTAAACTAAGTTAGTGCTTCAAGAACTTAGGAAACTTAACTTTATGACTTGAAAGAACTATCATTTTCAACGAATCAAAGGGGTCAAAGGGTTCAAACAAGTTGAAGGGGTCAAAGGATTCAATTGAGTCAAAAGAACGCCATATCATAGGCCAACTAATATTTAAACAGAATCCAAAGACAAACAGATAGGAATTTGACTTTATAACTAAGCAAGACTTCCTCAAAAGCGACAATGGCTAAGACCCATAAAAATATCGGAGTCAAATAAATCATACTGTCCCATTCATAGGACCAAACAAGAAACTAACTTAAGCTTAACTTGAACGAACAGAATCATGCTTGAAAGAAAAGGCCTCTTCGTAAGTGAACAACAACAACAAGCATGCAAAACTTATTCACAAGTCAACTGAAAATGAACAGATACCAATATGTTCAACAATAGGACTTCTCAAATAACTCGGAATCAATAAAGGAACAACTGGTATGTCAAAAGAACATGCTTCAAAGACTTTATTGATAACTATGATTTATAGCATTTAAGACATGCTATTATCAAGAAACAAGTTACACATATCAAGACTAAATACTAACATCAGAGTACTTAGCAGAAACTTCGCGGAAGAAAATCATGTAACCATATATAGCAACAAACTTGAAACCTCAGACAACTCAGACAACCCCACCAGCAGCACATCACCGGCCTCAGCATCTCAACCTGAAAACATTTGAAAAAGAGAGTGTGAGCACTAATGTACTCAGTGGGGTTTTATGAGAAAACTCTTGATAAATTTTAGAAATATCCAATTAATAACTAGCGGTATATGGAGAGCAAAACGCAAAAGCCCTCTCCATATCCGCAAAACCTTTTTCTTTCTTTTCTGGCGCCTTCCTGGCTCAAACCTGTTGTCTACTGCACTCTTAGGCCTGCTTTGGGATAAGAGAGGGGTTACCTCAAGTATCCTTCTGAGTATGCGAGGGGTTACCCAGTAGTGACTCCATTTACTTTCAAATGTTCAACTTGGTGACTCGAAGGTCACGGCATGATAATGCAAATAAACTATTCTTTGAGCTCAATAACCTGCTTACAACAGAAGCTATATCCTTCCTTAACTTCCTTCCTTACTTAACCTTAACATTCCTTACTTAACCTTAACCTTCCTTACCTAACCTTAACCTTAACCTTCCTCACTTACTTTACTTAGCTAGCAATACCAAGCCTAGAGCAATTATCTAAGGCTAATTCTTTAATTGAGCATGATCTCAGCCTACAAGGGATTTATCACTACCCTAGAAGGCAATACTTAGCTAAATAAGCTTGAGCAAAATCTAATATTCCAAAATAAGGAAATGAACGCGCATAACATAGATTGCAATTAAAGCAATTCTAAACATCTCATGCTAGCATAAATTGTATATAAACAATTCTAGCACATCTAAACAAGCTTGAGAGCTCACTTAACTTATAATAACTTCCTTTAATTTATCAAACCCAAATAAAAATTCAACAATACCATGCATATAACTTCCTTCCTTCCTTTCCTTGTACAGAGACTAAACAGGCAGAGCATAAAATACTTTTATTGGATATTTCATCTTTGCCTTATCATGCTTCTAGAACTTACTAGCTCAATCCTTACACTTAGTTTAGAACCACCCATCTCAATGACGAGCACCTCGATAATGAGCACGTAGATGAAGAAACGAGTCGAAAATCATTCCTCAGGCCTCATTGGGGTTCACCTCATCTTTATGAAAGTCGATCAACGACTTAGCGGCCCTATTCGAGATCCAAAAAAGGAGACGCAAAATCCGACTTGAATGATTGAGATTCCGGATGATTGGCCACTGCTACATAGTAGATCTTCGAAAGAGCTTTCATTTGAGTACTCATGGGCCTCGTGGTTCCAACCGAGGCGAAAGTTATGACCTCCGGACAAAAATGTGCCGGAGCTGCCTTAACACCATGCGCCGCGGGGGGGGTGTGCGCGCCGGCGGCCCCCAGCGCCGCGGCGGGGGAGGGGGTGCTCGCTGGTGGCCTTCCTGCACCGAGGGGGCTCCTGCGCTGCCGCGGGGACCTGTGCCGCCGCGCTCCCTACTCCGCTCCTCTCTCTCAACTAGGGGTACGCTCACGAAGAGCCCTCCTCTCTCTCTCTCTCTCTCTCTCTCTCTCTACTATACAGAAATGGGATGAAGAAGTAAAAAATAAGTGAGGAAACTGAAAAAGGGAGGGGCTCTATTTATAGAAAAAATAGTGGCTTCCTCGAGAAGCTATTTCAGTGCAACAACACTGCTTTAAAAATATCAGGTTTGGTTAAAAGGCGCTTTATTCGATAGCGAGGTCCAAATGACCTCGTTCATAAAATATGAAAATACCGGAAGGTTCATTGGCTCAAGTACTATTGAACCAACTCGACTCGGGGTAAAGAACGAGTCATTTTAAAGAAAAATGAGAAAGTATTCTCTTTTCAAAAATAAAGTTACTATTCCACACAAGGGACAAATAAAATTCCCGAGCGTTCAATTGACCTCAGAATGAAAATCCGAGAAGGCCAACGGATTCCTTGAGAAATTTCCTATAGGGTAGGCTTGAAGAAATAAGGCTCAGGTCAACACACGAGATTTCACAAATTTCTAACGATGACGCTCTTATAGAAAAATACTATTCATAACTTCTTTAAACACATTTTAAATCACCAGGAACTCAAACGACTTCAGATTCAAAATCTGAAAGCACCGGCATGCTTCTTGGGTCAACGCCTTTCAAACATGACCAAAATCAGCTATAACTGAGCTGGAATTGAAATTCTTGAAAAGACAATTTCACAAAAAACGATCCTAAAATCGCAGTTTAGAACCGAAACATCTTTATCTAGGTTCTAATTAATTTCTTTAATTTTCTAATAAACTCTGAAAATCTGGGATGTTACACTCTTTCTACTCACTGTTGGAGTTTCTATCTTGCTGAGAGGTTCCACTTTGTTGTCTTCTGTTGTTTGATCTTCTGGAAGACTGTTTGTTTACTCTCTTAAGCATTCGACTGAAGTTCTTGGTGATAAGGACCATATTATTCATTGTTTCTGAATCAAGTATAGGTTTTTGTTTCTGTACATGTTCAGGAACATCCTCAGAAACTTCAGCTTTAAGAGCAATACCTTTCTTTCTTGAGTTGTTATCATCATCTTCTAGATTCATCTCGAACGTTCTTAATGATCCCACCAATTCATCAAGTCTCATACTCTTGATGTCCTTGGCTTCTTCTATGGTAGCAACTTTGTAGGCAAACTTCTTTGGGAGAGATCTGAGAACCTTCCTTACAAGTTTTTCATTGCTGATAGGTTCTCCCAGAGCAAAACTTTCGTTTGATATGCTCCTTAATCTAGCATTAAACTCGCCAATGGATTCGGATTCTTCCATTCTGAGACTTTCAAACTTTGAAGTCAGATTTTGAAGTCTTGATAGCCTTACAGAACTAGTCCCTTCAAAGGTAGTTTTCAGAATGTCCCATGCACCTTTTGCAGTCTCACAGGTTGAGATTAGATTGAATGTCTCAAGATCCACTGCAGAGAATATTGCATTGAGAGTCTTAGAATTGACATTGTACCAGTTCTTCTGTGGCATAGTCCACTCTCCTTCTTCAATCTCCACATGTCTTCCTTCTTTTGCAACAGTTGGCTTTTCTCATCCTTCAGTGACACTCTTCCATGCGAGTTCATCAAGTGATCTCAGAAATGCTCTCATCATTGCTTTCCAGTAAGGATAGTTGTTGCCTTCTAGCAGAGGTGGTCTGACCGTAGATCCTCCTTCTTTGATTGCACTCATTGCTGGAATGCAACCAAAACCTTCACGCAGATATGTAGCTTTCAGGATTCTTTTCACACTAACACCAAAGGAGACCCGCTCTGGTACCAATTGAAGTTACATAAACTGGGCGGTCATGTTCATCATCATGTACTTGAACATTATAGTGAACATATATGGTAAGAATATAAAAACTTAAACAAATAATGAACACGAGATTGGTAACCCTCTTTGATCAACTGATCTACATCAGAGGGACTTATCAAGTCCATGAGAAATAGTTTACTACTCCGTTGAATGGTTACAAAGGTTATTACACGAAGACTCCCATCACTCGATCCCTTTCCTATCCGATTCAACCTCTTTCACTAAACTGAATTGTGAGCTCCCCTCACAACCTAGAATCCCTCTAGTTCCCACAAGAAATCTCTCACGAGACTCCTCTAAGTGTGTATGAAAGTGAGTTTCAAACACAGACTAGAAACACAATGATCTAATCGATCAAACCTAGTCTACCCCAATACTATATGCTTCAAATGTGAAGTCTTTTAACTCTCAGCCCTTTGTGTATTCATAAAAACTCGTATCCACTAAACTAGTCTGATTCACAGGCTATTTATAAACAATAGTTATAGCCTTAACAAGGTAATCAGAAGTCCTAATTAGACTAGGATTTAACAGGGAAATAATTTTCTTAAATAAATCGGACTTTCCTAGTTTAGATATCTTCTTCGAATAGAACTCCTTCTTTCCTTCTTGATCTTTATCACGAACAATGTAGTTTCTATTCTGAAACGTCCATCTTGAATCTGCAGCTATAGCTCCTTGAATCTAGCATGGCACGTCTCTTACAAACTTTCTGGACAACCATGTACATGATCATGTTCCTGAATATGACTAAGTACATGTCTTGATCTTTAATCAAATTGGCAGCAGAATATTCACAGAAATATCCTGAACATGGTTTTCGAACATGAAAAACCAAAACCTTTTGTGTTCTTTTGAAATTGCCAAAATATCTAAACTGATAATGACAATCCCAAACACCTTAGTGCAGATGGCACTAACAGGTTATTTTCTGATTGGTTGACTTCCAGCTGGGTTGACTCTAGCTTTAGCTGAGTTCTCTTGGAACTTCTGTTTGGTCAGCTTTAGATTTTCAGTTTGGGTCTCCTTCAGTTTTTTCAGAAAATGTTTTGACATGTTTTGACATTTCATCAAAATCTCATCTAGGAATTCATGATAGTTTTTCCTAACACTAAGTCATATCAAGGCGAAGAAAAAATAAAGCAATCAAAAAGACCAAACAAGTTACAAACGGAGGAAAAAAAATTGATAATAGAATTGTAGCCTACAGAAGTGCGAGGAAAGAAAAAAAGAAAACTTACAAAAAAAAAGCTTCAAGAATGCATTGATACAACAAGTGACGATGATCAGAAGTTGGACAAATTTTTTCTGAAATAAAAAGAAGAAAAATAAAGCTTCTGCACTTAATAATGTCAGTATAGACTCTCATTTAAAATCATTCAAATATATTAACACTGTGATTATTTATTTCAAATTTTAATCATTTCATCAATAATATTTATTTATGAATTATTATAAGTTGTAGTTGTATCTCTATAACATGACTTGTCTCTTTTATGTGTTATGTTTAAAACTTTCATTATTCATCAATTAATCTTACTATGGTTAGAACTATGTAGAATTAATATTTGACATTTAAAAATTATAATGTTATGTTATTTTATATAAAAAAAGACAAAACACGTGCAACGCATGTATTCTCTGCTAGTATATAAAAAATTATAAAAAGAAGACATCGTTATAAACAATAATTTACAAAATCATTGATGGATAAACAACAAATCGAGATAAAATAGAATATGCATGTATCAATTTCCTGTTAAATATTACAAATATTGATGCTAATATTACACAACCAAAATGATAATATATATAGATATATATTAACCTAAAAGCTAATATTACACAACTAAAATTCAACAAAACAATTCAAAAATTATACAAATCAATAGGTTGGCAATGCTAACACCATAATAATATAATACTAACATGACACAATGATAACCTTGTGTTTTACATGTGTTTTGAGATTCATTTGAGTGGTATTTGATGGGCATTTCATGCATGAAGTGATAAGTTTTGCATAGTTTTCTATAGTTTTTACATTATCATGTGTTTGTTCGTTGTGAAGAGATTTAATGCCATTTTTTATGTGAACTTCAAATGATCTTGGGAAGACCCTAGAAAGATAGGAAATCAATTAAGAAATGTGTTGTGAAAAGAATCGGATCAATCAGACAAGAAACGAATAAGAACGAAGCAAAACAGTGAGAGGCTGCCGAAACCGCAAAATACCCGCGACCCGAGCCGCGGGTGACTGGGTCACGGCTTCGGTCATGAATCACCTTCTAGAGTCCGATTTTTCCATGCGGACCCATGACCTTAGTGCTATTTTGTCACATCAGCGCCACGCGGACCCGCGACCTCATCCGCAACTGACCCGGTCGCGGGCGAGGTCGCGAATCGAGTGGAGTCCGATTTTGGCCTATTTCGCCCCGTTTTCTTTCTTTTTTCAACTAGGATACTTTCTACACTATATATATCTTCTCAAGCACGAAAATTAGGTATCAAAAACCCTACTATAACATCAAAAACCACAACAACACACACCATATTCATTCTCTAAAGACAGAGATTGAAGAGCAAGAGAAGAACAAGTTGAAGATCAAGATTCATCCTCTGGGTTTTATCGTGTTTTTTATTCCAAATAATGTTTTCTCTTGGATTGTTATTTGCTATTTATTTAATTATCACTAGCTAATTCTCTAGTATTCTAAGGTTTGATAGTAGTTGATTTTGAAGTACGATGGATATTTAATTATATGATTTTGATTCTTCTTTTATTCTTTGTGTTCATCGCCTTGTTTGCTTGATTGATTGATCACCATAATAACATGATTTGTTGTATTAATTTATAAATCGAGAGACGAGTTTTAACACATGAACACAAGAACACAAAGTACATTAATCAATAACAATCGAGAGATTTGAGGTTAACTATGAGGACAATAAATCCTTTAAGCTTTTAGGAGTTGCATGTTAGTAATTGAATGGACACATTAATTCTAGCATGTTATCTACAGTTTAAGCACTTCGAGAAAAGGTTTGAACTAAATGAGTGATTGTCCTAATAAAAGTCGAATCATAAATAAATTATATAATTGAATTGACATTGTATGGATAAATCAATGAAATCAAAACCCTAGAATATTTCTTTTCCTCTAACTTTAGACTCGATTTTCATTCATTTACCATTTAATTGCTTTATTTAATTTTCCTATTTAAGTAGTTAATTAAAACCAATCTTTTAAAGTGTCGCCTAAATAGTACTTAGAGAATTGAGGTCATAGTACTCACTTAATTAATCATTAGTCTCTGTAGAATACGACCTTGCTCATTATTATACACAGCTACAACGTGCACTTGCGGGTAGTCAATATTTTGTCAAACAAGTTTTTGGCGCCGTTGCCGGGGACTAATTGAATTAATTTGTAATATTGTGATAATATTTTTGGTGTTAATTTAGGCTTTAATTTTTATTTTCAATTTTTCATTTTCATTTTTATTTTTATTTGATTTTATTTTTAGTTTTATTTTTTGTTTCTCATGTTTTCTTGGTGTGTACAGGTAGTGTATGCTTACACATTCTAAGAGAGCCCCTCTAGAACCTCTTAATCTTGAATTAGAAGCTACCTGTCGTCGAAATAACATAGAAAAAAAGAAGAATGGCCGATGTAGAGGATAACAATATCGTGATTCTTCGGCTCCAACAACAGCTTGATGCTGTGGAAAAAAGGATCAAAGATCAAGAGGATGCTAGAGCTGTAGAGCTCCCTCCAATTAATGAACTCTTTGTTCCAGTACTCAACCACGGAGACATTCCTGGCCTAAAGATCAATACGAATAACTTCGAGTTGAAATCGAGGTTGGTCTCCATGATTCAGCAGAACCAATATGGAGGACGGGCCACTAAAGACCCGAATGCGCATCTGACGCAATTTTTAGAGATATGCAGCCCTGTAAAGATAAATGGAGTCCCCGATGATGCCATTTGCTTATGCCTATTCTCATTCTCTCTAGGAGATACGGCTAAGCTATGGTATCAATCTCTAGATGCCGGATCTATTGAGAGTTGGGAAAGATTAGCACACAAATTCCTGCACAAATTCTTTCCTCCTGGTTTAACTCTCAAGCTTAAAGGAAAAATTACATAGTTTCGTCAGTACAAGGATGAAACTTTGTATGAGGCTTGGGAGCGGTTTCGGAACATGCTAAGGAAGTGTCCCAACCATGGATTCAAGGTGGATCACCAAGTTTGTATCTTCTACAATGGATGCGACATGGAGGTAAAAAGGCTTCTAGATATCTCTGCGGGTGGCTCACTGTTGAACAAAGAATACGATCAAGCCGTGTTAATCATTACAGACATGGCTACAAAAAGCTACCAATGGACCGTTGATCGACAAATGAAGATAATGAAGAGGGCAGCAGCTGTTGATGATAATGATCCTATTTCCATACTTGCAGCCCAGCTGTCTACTCTGAATACTACTATCAATAGTAGATTTGACGCCATATCTCAGCAGACTACGAATCCTCCCATGAACCAAGTAGTGGAAGATGTCAACTATATCAACCAGAGAGGTGGCTATGAGAATAACAATCACCGAGGGAAAGATCAGTTCTACCAAGGTAATCGATCCAACCTTTCCTACAGGAATCCAAATAATGCACTGCAGTTCCCACCTGGCTTCTTAGTGACGAATGGAATCATCAATGAAGAGAAGAAGCCGAAGATGGATGACTTGTTGGTGGAATTCATGAGAAAGACTGACAAGTTCACGGGGAGTCACAAGCTAGAGTGGAGAAGTTGCAGAATACTATGGGTGCTATGAGTGTACAAATGAAGATGTTCAAGAAGCAGTTGGGACAACTGGCTGCAGTTGTAGGAA
This sequence comes from Perilla frutescens, assembly GCA_026008535.1. Lineage (NCBI taxonomy): Eukaryota > Viridiplantae > Streptophyta > Magnoliopsida > Lamiales > Lamiaceae > Perilla > Perilla frutescens. The sequence continues at coordinate 12,547,792 of BRKX01000004.1, forward strand.
ATCAACACCAACCGGGACAATTTCCTAGCAACACCACAGTGAATCCCAAGGAGCAGTGCAATGCCATTTCTTTGAGAAGTGTGAGGTCTTATGAAGAGCCGAAGGTTCCTAAGGATGATCCAGCAAGTCTCGAAAATAAAGAGATTACATTGGAAAAGCAACTCCTAAAGAAAGAGGTGCCTAAAGAAATCAAGAACTCACCAAGTAAGCCATCTTTTGCACCTACTTTTCTTCCCACTGTTTCCATGCCTTTTCCTTAAAGATTTCAGAAGACAAAGCTAGATGAGAAATTTTCCAAGTTTTGGGAAATCTTACGCAAAGTCAACATCAATTTACCTCTTGTGGAAGTTTTGAAAATGATGCCCAATTATGCAAAATTCCTCAAAGACATGGTGTCTAAGAAAAAGAAATTGGAGGAGTTTGAGACTGTGTATCTTACTGAAGAATGCAGTGCCCTCATTCAGAAGAAGTTACCTACAAAGCTCAAAGATCCGGGAAGATTCACCATCCCGTGTGAAATTGGAAAGAAATTTTATAGAAGAGCTTTATGTGACCTCGAAGCTAGCATAAATTTGATGCCATATTCTATCTTTAAGAAGCTAGCCATTGGGACACTCCAGCCAACTTCCATTTCTCTTCACATGGCAGATTGATCAGTTACATATCCTAAAGGGATTGTGGAGGACGTCTTGATTAAGGTACGAGACTTTGTTTTTCCTGGTGATTCTGTTGTGCTTGATATACAGGAGGATACAAGTGTACCGTTGATCATGGGATGTCTATTTATGAAAACTGCAAGAGCTTTGGTGGACATGGATAGTTGTGAACTCACTCTACGAGTTCATGAAAAGAGCATAAAATTTTCTATCCATGATGGGGGAGATGTTCATGTGGAAGGTTGGCAAAAGAGCTTAGAAGAATGTCTAGCATTATCTATACTATCAATGGATGTGATAAGCCATCATAAAATCTAGCAACAAGAGGAATCACCAATTAATTACTATAGAATTTTTGATCCTGATTTTGCAGCTAGAATTGAAGCTAAGAAGTTGAAGAAAGGGCAACAAGTGTGGCATCGAGTGCCACCGGATCTACCTTAGCCATCTGTGAGTTCATCCAAGATAGACCACTTTCTTCTTTTCAAACTTATTCTTACTTAGTTTTGAATAAGTTTGGGGGGAAGTGTGGTTACCTTGGATTTTTGCATTGCATTTGCATTAGATTTTCTTACTTAAAATTTTTAGTCATTTTTTATTTTATTTTTTTAGGATTTTTGAACGTTTATTGCTTTATTAGGTTTAGTCGGAAGTGGTTTTGGTCTTGATTGGTCTTAACTTTCAAAAATTGTGGAGTATGGATCAATTATGTGCCTATGATAAGTTGTTTGGTATTGGAACTTTTACATGAGAGTATGATATGATTTGTTGATTTTTTTCTTGATAAATTTTATAACTTTTGCCTCCTGATTTTGATATTTTACCCATGTGAACTTTTGAGCCTAAAAGGTTGCTTCATTGTACAATCTTATTTTTTCTTGTGTGGTAATCATTTATACTAGTTAATCTCTAGAACTTGCTTGGTTGTCTTTCTTTTTTTTTTATGTTGAGGGTAACCCGCAGCCGCTACCGTGGTGCGCAATGGGTAAATCCCGCCCCTGTGTAATAGCCTGCAAACCACACAGGGGAGGTAAACTACACTTGGCAGGCCAGGTGTGACAGGCTCACACCTAGCGGTGTTGGTGGTGGGTCGAACTTGAGACCTTTGGCCTCAAGAAACACCACTGCACCGCTAGGCCATCCCCAAGGGGACTGCTTGGTTGTCTTTCTTGAGACTACATTAGTATGCTAAAGACTTGAACATGATTAAAGGCCATCTTTGTCTAGCCATTCTATCATTGATTTAATTTTTCCACAAATTCTTAATCCTTTGTTTGCCCAATTGAGCCTTGAGACTTGATTTTCTTTGTTATACCTTAGGTTGGGGAATTAAAAGTGATTGAGAATGATTGTTGAAGTTGGAGTTTGGATGGTGGCATAATTATGTTAGTTTTGTGTTGAATATGCTAGATACCTTTATAAGCTCTAAAAAACAAAGAGAAAAAGACACTCAAAGAGTCCAAGTATTGAAAAAAATGAACAAAGTTCATATAAAAAAGAGAGCATAAAAGGGTTGTGAGAAAAACATAATTGATGTGGTGTTGTGATGTTTTAAAAGGTGGAAGAAGATTTTTGTTGTCTTACTTGTTGTGAATTGAAGAAGTGGGTTTTTGGGATGAAATTCTTTTGAATTGGTCACTTAGCCTAAATATTCCTACCTTTATCAAAGAGTCTTCATTACAACCTTCAAAGACCTTTTTGATTCTTGTCTAAAGCATGTTTAAGTGGCGGAGAGAATAGAGATCTTGCAAGTTTATGGTGGATTACTTATTTTGAATGATTTTGAGTGTATACACTTAGCTTTAAACACTTGAGTGATGAGTGATCTTCAATATTCATGAGGTTCATTTTCTAAAGGCTTGAATTTATGAATTTATCCAGATTAAATTGATGCTTTGATCATCATGCTTGAATGTGAAATTTTAATATTTATCTTTGAGGCACTTGGTTTTAATTGGCTCATGCTTTGCTTTTAACTCTTGTTTTCGTTCTCTTTGTTTCAGGGTAAACAATGTACTAAGTTTGGGGGAGTTGATAACCTCATGTGTTACATGTGTTTTGAGGTTTATTTGAGTGGTATTTGATGGGCATTTCATGCATGAAGTGATAAGTTTTGCATAGTTTTTTATAGTTTTTACATTATCATGTGTTAGTTCATTGTGAAGAGATTTAATACCATTTTTTGTGTGAACTTCAAATGAGCTTGGGAAGACCCTAGAAAGATAGAAAATCAAGTAAGGAACGCATTGTAAAAATAATCGGGTCCATCGGACAAGAAACAAGTGAGAACGAAGCAAAACAGTGAGAGGCTGCCGAAACCGTAAAATACCCACGACCAGACCTGCGACCCGAGCCGCGGGTGATTGGATCGCAGCTCCGGTCATGAATCCAGTTGCAAATCACCTTCTGGACAGCCTTCTGCACGCTCGCGACAGAGTAGGGGTTCACCTTTGTATTACCCGCGACCCCACTCATTAATTTTGTACTGGTTGTGGCTATTTTGCCACATCAGTGCCACGCGGACCCGCGACCGACCCGGTCACGGACGAGGTCACGAATCAAGCCCTGGAGTTCGATTTTAGCCTATTTTATCCCATTTTCTTTCCTTTTTCAACTGGGATACTTCCTACACTATATATATTTTCTCAAGCACGAAAATTAGGTATCAAAAACCCTACCATAACATCAAAAATCACAACAACACACACCATATTCCTCCTCTAAAGACAGAGATTGAAGAGCAAGAGAAGAACAAGTTGAAGATCAAGATCAAGATTCATCCTCCGGGGTTTATCGTGTTTTTTATTCAAAATAATGTTTTCTCTTGAGTTGTTATTAGCTATTTATTTAATTATGAATAGCTAATTCTCTAGTATTCTAAGGTTTGATATTAGTTTATTTTGAAACACGATGGATATTTAATTATATGATTTTGATTCTTCTTTTATTCTTTGTGTTTTTCGCCTTGTTTGCTTGATTGATTAATCACCATGATAACATGATTTAGTGTATTAATTCATAAATTGAGAGAGGAGTTTTAACACTTGAACACAAGAACATAGAGCACATTAATCAATAACAATCGAGAGATTTGAGGTTAAATGTGAGGACAATAAATCCTTTGAGCTTTTAGGAGTTTCATGTTAGTAATTGAATGGACACATTAATTCTAGCATGTAATCTACAGTTTAAGCACTTCGAGAGAAGGTTTGAACTAAATGAGTGATTGTCCTAATAAAAGTCGAATCGTGAATAAATTATATAATTGAATTGACATTGTATGGATAAATCAATGAAATCAAAACCCTAGAATATTTCTTTTCCTCTAAATTTAGACTCGATTTTCATTCGTTTACCATTTAATTGCTTTAGTTAATTTTCCTATTTAAGTAGTTAATTAAAACCAATATTTTGTTGATTCGTAGTTTAATCATGGTGATTGAATTGTTAGAAGTAAAAGAGCATGTTATTTTGAGAGAAATCGATTCTTTGTAAATTGTTGTTGTTATTTTCTAATTACAATCCCAAGGTACATAAAGAGAGTAGAATACATATTTTTGGTAACTAATCTAAACATAGACCTAATCTCCAAGATTTGATATTGCAGGATCTATGGAACTAATTCTGGCTGTGAATCCGGACCGAGATTTGATCGAGATTGCTGACACTCCCCCTCAAGTTGAGTACTAGGATCTCTGATACTCAACTTGTCAAGTACTTTCGTGAAACTTCTGGAATTTACTGCCTTTGTTAGGATATCAGCAAGCTGATCCTCGGAATGAATAAACGGATGTTTGACAATCTCGGCTTCCAACTTCTCCTTGATAAAATATCTATCCACTTCAACATGCTTGGTTTGATCGTGCTGAACTGGATTTTCAGAAATACTGATGGCTGCCTTATTATCACAGAACAACTGACACGGCTGATTCGAAACAAAACCAATCTCTGCTAATAATTTCTGCAACCATAAGATTTCCGTTAATCCACTTTTAACCCCTCTGAACTCAGCTTCAGCACTAGACAGAGCTACTACCTTTTGTTTTTTACTCCTCCAAGTAACCAGATTTCCTCCAACAAAGGTGAAGTACCCAGCTGTCGACCTTCTATCCATTGGATTTTCTGCCCAATCGGCATCAGTATAACCACATATTCTTGAGTGTCCATGCTTTCCAAAGAACAACCCATATCCATAGGTGCCTTTGAGATATCTAACAATTCTGATAGCAGCGTCCATATGGTCGACCTGTGGCTTGTGCATGAACTGACTAACAACTCCGACAGCATAAGCTACATCAGGCCTGATGTGGTAAATGAGCTTTCCTACAAGCCTCTGATATTTATCTCGATCTGCCATTTCCATACCTTCGACAATCTGCAATCTATGGTTTACTGCGATAGGAGTATCAATTGGTTTGCAATCCAACACTCCTGTTTCGGTGAAGAGGTCCAGAATATATTTTTATTGGCGTGTGAAGATCCCTTTTGCTGACCGGAGGACTTCAATGCCGAGGAAGTACTTGAGATTTCCCAGATCCTTCATTTCGAATTCCAGAAAAAGATTTTCCTTCAGCTTTTCAATTTCCTCTATATCATTGCCCGTGAGACATATCATCTACATAGATGATCAAATAAGTAACGAGACTTCCTCAATTCTTCAAAAAGAGTGTATGATCGGAGTTGCTCTGTCGAAAACCATAACTCTTCATAGCACAGGTGAATCTGCCAAGCCATGCTCTTGGTGACTGCTTGAGCCCATAAAGCGTCTTCTTCAACTTGCATATTTCTCCTTTTCCAAATTCTGACTCGAAACCAGATGGAACTTCCATATGTACCTCTTTGGTCAATTCACCATCCAAGAAGGCGTTTGTGACATCAAACTGGTGGAGCTTCTAGTCACTGTTTGCTATTATCGAGAGTAATACTCTAACAGTATTCATTTTGGCTACCAGAGAAAAAGTTTTAGAGTAATCTACTCCATACGTCTGAGTGTACCCTTTAGCAACTAGCCGTGCCTTGTATCTTTCAATAGATCCATCAGGTTTCCGCTTAACAGTGAAGACCCATCTGCACCCCACTGGCTTCTTCCCTTGTGGTAGCTTGCATTTTTCCCATGTGTTATTTCTAACAAGAGCACCCATCTCTTTCTTCATTGCATATGTCCACTGTTTTGACTAGAAAGCTTCTGTAACAGTTCTTGGAAGGGTAACTTCCTCATACAAAGCTGTGTGGAATACAGCTGCCACATTTGTGAGATTGCGTACAACGAGATTCCTAATTGGATATCTCGACTTTCGAGTAACTCTTTCTGGAGAGTATCTCTTTGGAGGAATCCCCCTGTTGCTCCGTGGCGGCAGAACATATGTCCTTGTATCATGTCTCATTGTTTCTGGACCTTCATGATTAGATGAAGCTAAAATCTCATGGGCAGGATTAGTATGCTCAACAATACTAGTATCAATATGATCAGATATCGGAGAAAAAAAGGATCAGGATTATCAGGTTCATCAGTAACAGAATCCATTATCTCAGATATCAGATTGGAAGGAGCACCATTGTCCGGTTCACTTGGCGCAGTGGACTGTATAGACGTTTCAGAAACTGTCTCAGTGGCATAGTTAACTGGTTGTGTTGGACCCGCATCCAAAGGAATGCTGCTTGGATTTGGCAACCATCTTAGTGGGTCAAGTTTAGGATTCTCTCCCTGACCGCTAGGATTGTGATGAAAAAAGAATTCGGTTTCAATGAAGTCACAGTTCATGGTGGTGAACATGCGACGAGTTTTAGGATCATAACACCTATACCCCTTTTGGTGAACACCATACCCAACAAAGACACATTTAACGGTGCATGGATCAAGTTTTGTGCGTGTGTGTTTAGGAAGGTGAACGAACACAGAACAGCCAAAGATACGTGGTTTTAAGGTAAGTGGAACAGGAATTACAGTAAGAGTGGAGAGACACTGGATTGGGGTTGGAAGGTCAAGATTCTTGGTGGGTAGGCGATTTAAGAGATAGACAGCGGTAGCAACTTCTTCAGGCCAAAAAGATAATGGTACCCAAGATTCGATAAGTAAAGCCCGAGTGATCTCAAGAATAATCCGATTTTTTCTCTCGGCTATCCCATTCTATTCGGGTGTATGAGGGCAAGTTGTTTGATGAATTAATCGGTAATCGTCGAAGAATTTGGTCATAGAAGAATTCACAAACTCCTTCCCGTTATCAGAGAGCAAAATTTTGATATTGGTGTGAAATTGGGTTTGAATCATAGTATAAAATTGGGAAAATTTTGAAAAAACTTTTGATTTGTGGCGTATAAAATAAACCTAAGTCATACGAGTGTGATCACCTATAAAAAGTAAAAAATAACGAAACCCTTGTCCACCCATCAGAGGTGCAGGGCCACACACATCAGAGTGCATTAATGAAAACATAGATGTCATATGAGTATTACTAGGTTTAAAAGATTTTCTGTGGCTTTTAGCCAAAACGCATGTCTCACAATACAAATCAGAAGAAAACTTAGGAAAAAGAATTTTGAGGTAACCCGTAGAAGGATGCCCAAGTCGACGGTGCCAAAGCCAAGCTACATGGGAGGCAGTTCTGGTAGCCAGCATCGTCATGCCTTTTTTAGCAATCTCATCCACGTAATACAGTCCCCGACGTTCAATGCCACGTCCAATGATCTCTCCTGTCTGGATATCCTATAATAAATAGAAAGTCGGGTGCATTAGAGTAGTACAATTCAGCTCCTTCGTGACATGGCTGATAGAAAGCAGTTTGTGAGACAAAGTAGGGACATATAGACAATTTGAAATCATTAGAGTTGGAGAAATTTCTATTGTGCCACCACCATGCACAGAAGTGATTTCCCCACTAGCAGTCTGAACATGGGTTTTCCTTGGCAGAGCGGGAGTACAAATATCTTTTACATCATACGTCATAGTATCGGTGGCTCCACAATCAAAAATCCAAGTGTTATTGTGATACCCCGACCCTTTTGCTAAATTATAAATTATAATTTTAGTAAATGATTTCGAATTAATATCGTTGAATATTAATCATGTGAGTATATTTGCATGTTATGCCGTTATTTTATTGCAGGTTGTCTCACTCGAGCTGATACGTCATAGCACAGTGATGTTATACTGAGTGTATAACACAATTTAAATTTTAATACTAAAGTGTCGAGTTATATGATTATGAATGAATGTTATTGCATTTAATTTTGTTTGCCAAAACCTTGAACACCCTAACGCTGAGTTGATCAGGGGTCTCGCTGCCCGGTCAGCGAGTCGGGGGTTCAGGGGGCGAAGCACCCCGATGGGGGCTAGGGGGCAACGCCCCCTGCTTTTTTGGTATGTATTAAAAGTGCTTTGAAAATTTAAAGGAAAATGGAGTGGTTTAAAATAAGGGGGATGACTTTGGCATGTCGCGCGCTCGCGGGGAGGTGCGCGCCCGCGGGGCCATGCGCGGTCGCGGGAGACTGCGCGCCCGCGGGGCTGGCGAGAGACGCGCGCCCGCGGGGGCTGCACGCTCGCGGGGTGCCTGGGCCGAGAACCCCCTCGCGCGGTCGCGGGAGGCGCGCGGTCGCGCGGGTCCGGGGACTCTCCTACCTATAAATACAACACTTATCTCTTTTCATCTTCATTTCATTTCTCTCCTTGGGCGATTTCCTCCACCTCCCTCTCAAGAAATCCTTCAACTTTTGGAAGGGGATTCCACCATCATTATCCATCATCTAAGGTAATCTAACACCACTTTCCTCTTGATGATTAAGCTCATTTCTTGTTGATTTGGACCTAGGGTTTGTTACCCAAAATTAGGGTTCTTCGATTTTGTTGATCCTCTTGCCTTGACATCTTAAACATATGGTTTATTTACCTCTTTGAAGCTATATGTGAAGTTATATTGGATTCCTATGGTTCGTTGTTACTAGGGTTTGAACTTTTGCCCTTATTTCCCCTTGTTTTGTTGATAATTGTATGAAGATGTTATGAGGGATGTATGGGGTTGAGTTTCATGTATGTTAGAGCCCTAGGATGAAGGTGTTGGTATTTGAAATGTTGGGTCTAAAGGATTTAAAATGAGTCTTGAGCATGTGGTTTAAATGTGTGCCCGTAATGTGTTCGATCAAATGCTTCAAAGAGTTTTAGTGTGTATTTTGGGTCCAAAATCATAGTATGAGCTTGTATATCCATGGTTGTGTATGTGAAAAATGTTTGAAGACTTTAAAGCAAAGTATAGTATGAGTTTGGTCTAAATTATGATTTAATTGAATAACTCGACATCTAAAATGAAAGATGATTAAAAAGGTGCTAGGCGACGTGTTGTGGCTCGAGGAGGACAACTTGTGCACGGCAAAGGAGTATTCAAGGTTAAAAGGATTCAAAAGCGTCTTTTAAGGTGGGGTAACTCTAAACTGTGAACACGTGTAAGGTTATAGTTATTGTTGTGCTTTGATTGTATATGTATGAAGGGTTTTCGGACCGGTGAATGAAAGAGATCCTTCGGGGTCGACAAAGAGACCCTTCGGGGCAGAGATCCTTCGGGATCGATAATAGACTCGTTAATGTCCTCCCTGGGGGGTAGGATGTCTACGGGCATCCCTACAGAGATAAAGATGTTCATTAACGGGGGCATCATGATGTTTAGACCCTACGGGGTTGAGACTAGTCTCCACAAAGTAATGAAAAGTCCATATGTTATATTTTCACTTCTGCAATTAGCTATAACTTTTTACAGTGTTCCCCACTGAGTATGTTGTTAAATACTCACCTCATTCATTCAATAAATTTCAGGTTGAGGAGTCGGAGCCCGAGTAGGAGTGTTGTGAACACAAGAGAACCCCACAAGCTTGTGTTTATCTTTTGCATGCTCTTCTTTTGATAACACTCATATTATTATTGTTATTGTTACATTGATCACTCTTTTTACCTTATGATCGATGATTATTGGGGATGGGAATAGCCCGATCTTTTGTAGGCCATGATGTATATAACTTGATATTATGAGAACAACTTAAAGGCGGATCGTTTGACCTTGGAGCCTTCTATGTGCGAATTGTGTCGATGAACCCCTATATTATGTTTGTTAATTTAGGGTGCTAGACGGGCGGGTTGTGTAAACCTATGAGCCCGATAGGTTAGATGATTGCATGTTTAATAGGACAAAATTTATATTGAAAATTATGATGCATTACCTCATCATGCTTTGTATATTATCATATTTGACCTAAGCTTCCGCTCATACTAAAATAAGCACACAAAATATGTATGTAAATTGTATGTTAAGTGACGTGGCCAAACGGAGTAGTTTGGGGCGTTACAGTTATTTTTCTGTTGGGCTCGATCTGGACTATGAGCAATATGGGCTAAGGATTTTATTTTAATTATTTGAGCATAAGTGGGCTAGGCTTGTTTCTCCACAATATGGTTCTCACAATTATTGAAAATAAAAGGAGAGGAGTCGGGTGGGTCGGATAAGAAATCCGACCCGGTACCTTCATAATCCATATCGAGAGCCTCTCCTCTTTCGTCTTCATTGCTACCCGAAACCTTAGCCACTGTTGCCATTTTCTCCAATCTACTGCCACTTCCACCTCGCCCGCCATCGCTGCCAGTTTGGGTGTCGGCGGCCTCTGCGCTGCCCACCGCGAGTGCGGCCTTACCTTGGTTATCCTTCGGTGGCTTATGGTTGTCCTCTCACCACTCCGAGTAGCTAACTAGATGAAAGCACGTTTCTTTTGTGTGCTTTGTCATTCTGCAGTGAGTACACTTGAGTTTGGTTTTGTCGATTTTATCCCAGAATAATGAGCCTCCACCGCCGTCATTCTTATTGGATTGGCCTGACCGGTTAGGTGGCCGGAAGCCTTTCACCGCCATTCCTATAGCTTCACCGCCTAAGTCCCGATCTTCGGTTCCATCCGATTCTGTGCCCCAGATTCCCTGCCGGACTGCTCCCCGTCTAATTAAAGCGTATGCAGCTTCGACATTTGGCAACGGGTCCAATTTGAGAATATCCCTTCTCTCAGGTTCGTACTTTTCATTAATTCCGGCCAGAAGCTGAAAGAGCCTGGTTTCAGACTGTAATGTCTGGTAAGTTGCCACATCTTTCTCGCACTCCATAGGGTTTGGATGGCTTTCATCTATTTCTGCCCAAATTCTTTGTAGTGTACTATAAAAATTCTCGATTGTTCCTTGCCCCTGTTTAATGCTATTAGCCTGCACTGTGAGTTCAAAGATTTGTGTCGAATCTCTTTTAATGATGTAAGTAGTTGCAAGCCCTTTCCATAAGCTTTCGGTAGTCTTATATTGAACATAGTTATTTGCTAAAGCTGGTTCCATATTTTGGATAATCCATGATATGACAGTGAGGTCGTTTTGATACCATTTGGTGTAGTTTGGATCTGTGGAACTGGGAGAAGATGGATGGTCGGTGATATGGTTGAGGCAACCCCTTCCTCCGATGGCGAGATGCATCATTCTCGACCATAACGAATAATTGAATTCGTTCAATTTGATACTCACATTGACTGATTGTCCTTGATTGGTTTATGGGGTTCTGCTCTCTGTTGTTGGTTGGTTGTACTGTCTGAGAAGTGTTACTAGTTGTTGTGCCAGGGCCTCAGCCCCTGGTTGAGGTGGTTGTGTATACACTAGGCTGCCGTCTCCATCGGCCATGGTTGAGTTGGATAAGGTAGATGATGATGCAGAACAGCAATGATCCGAATGGATCGCTACTGCTCTGATACCATGTTGATTCGTAGTTTAATCATGGTGATTGAATTGTTAGAAGTAAAAGAGCAGGTTGTTATTTTGAGAGAAATCGATTCTTTGTAAATTGTTGTTGTTATTTTCTAATTACAATCCCAAGGTACATAAAGAGAGTAGAATACATATTTTTGGTAACTAATCTAAACATAGACCTAATCTCCAAGATTTGATATTGCAAGATTTATGGAACTAATTTTGGCTGTGAATCCGGACCGAGATTTGATCGAGATTGCTGACATCTTTTAATGTGTCGCCTATATAATACTTAGAGAATTGAAGTCATAGTACTCACTTAATTAATCATTAGTCTCTGTGGAATACGACCTTTCTCATCATTGCACACAGCTACACCGTGCACTTGTGGGAAGTCAATATTTTTTGGAACACACAACCATGATGCAAATAAAATCCAATAATAATGGTAACAAGCACATTCAATAAAAGAGACTATAGAACGAAATGAATCATACATGTTTATAATAAATTCAATACAAATTAAACAACTATAATGACAATGCAACATTTACTTGGGATATTACACGCAGCTAATCTCCCGTCACTCGCTAACCTTTCTAATTGTACACCCCTTTCATTGAATTGAATCGTGAGATCCCCTCACAACCTAGACTCTTTCTATTTAGTTCGCACATATATTCTCTCCTGAGAAACCTTTGATAGTGTATGAAAATTATTTCAAAACACTCTGACTAGAATACTAATCTCTAGCCTAATGACAACCGAAATCTATGCGGCTCTCAAACAATTTAGAGCTCTTGTGAAGATGAATATTTTCAGTGCTTACAATCATTCGGTGTCATATCTAACAAGTTCTAATCACATGCTATTTATAAGACAATAATATAGCCTTAATAAGGAAATCAGAAGTCCTAAAAAATCTAATAAGGAAATTTCCTTATTTAGCTTCAAAAACCGAGGACCTACCTTATTAGAATTCTTCCATCTTTAGACTTCTGTCTTCTCTTCAATCATGTGCCCTTTAAGCTGAATAGGGCATCTTCTAAAATGATCTTGAATTTCTTCTTGGTTGACAACTTCTAACAGCTTCAATGATCTTGGAAGAATAATCTAGACAAAGGATGTTCATGCAAACATTCACGAACGTTGTAATGAACATTGTTGATCTCTAAACTTTTATATCAGGTAGCACAATAGAATATCTTGTATGTTCACAATCTGACTTCTGGCTATCACTCAAGCTAGCTAGCAGTACTCAGTGTGTTGAACAATCTCAGTTGTGTCTTGATGTACAACCATCTTCATCTTCAGCTCAATCTAACTTCCTGCTTGAGTTGTCTTAATCGAGATCAATAAGACGTTCATGTATCATTATGAACGTTGTCCAGAACAACAAACGTGTACTTAGAAAAACCAAATACTTAGTGATAATTCTATGGCATAAAGATTAATGACAATTAATCACTATAGCAAGTGCAAAGTAGAGCACTTGATAAAAAAAAAAAAAAAAAAAACTTAGTGCACAACATGGCAATAACAATCCCCCTGTGTGGTGTATCTTCGCTTAGTGACAAGCAATAGCACTAACAAACCGCACCGGCAACATCATACAATTACTTATCGCCATGAGTCACCCGCCGCGATCATCGTTCGTAACTATGTCTGTGATACTTCTACAAATAAGTACTTCAAAATCAACTAAATAACATTCCATGCGACAAATCTTTGAAAAATATATATATTTGTCTCAATCATCATCAACACATTCAAAATATTCACAAAAATGAAAAAGAAGATAGAGCAGAGATCACACGAATTTCGCTTACCATGATTTTGATGGTTACTAGAATCACAAAGAGAGAGAGAGAGAGAGAGAGAGAGAGAGAGAGAGAGAGAGAGAGAGAGAGAAATCACAGCGGTAGATAGAACAAGTAGAGTTGGAGAGAGACGAGAAAAGAAAAAAAAAAAACCTAATATTTTCATTAGAATTACCAAATGACAAAAATAACCCCGCAGTTCTAAAGTTGGTCTTTTATTATGAGATTGCCACTAAAAATTTCAAATAATCTGGCCACCCAAATGTTTAGAATCTAAAGTTGAGATTGATTCCTTGTTCTCACACTATGATATGTTCTCACATCAGGGCATGATTCTCATTTGATCCATTTTGTGTGTGTGGAGCCATATATGTGAAGTCATCACGTGAATTTGAAAATTAGGTCTTCATAATATATAAATTGATATGGAGCAATAATATTTGAGGGACCAATAAAACAGTATAGTAAATTTATAGTGGAATGAACAACTGAAGTCGCCATCATCATATTCATGGCTTAAATTATTTAACAAAATAGTCAACTCCAGATTAATTTACATGGGAACATATACATATATGTTGTGATCTTGTGGAACCATGGAATCAACACACACACACACATATATGTATATATATATTTCCACTGGCGGGATCGATCGCACCGTTTAAATTACTAATTAAACCTTCAATTCTCGTCATCATTAATTAATTCAAGAACTGTTCTCATCGATCGCAATTAGTTTCCGTTGTTGTCGTTTCTTAAAAGGAATCATTTGATTTGACTGTGTGTGTGTGTGTCAATTGCAATTTGCAAAGAAAACAGCTTTCAATGTTCGCATCTTGATCTCTTAACCGAAATTAAAGGTAATTATACGAAGATATACACTAAAAGAGAATTTTCATTATTATTAATAACAATAACAATTATATTACATATATATATATACATATCTGGACATCAACATGCATATTTAAGATTAGATATTGTGATTTAATTGATGGTAATGATGATAGATGTGGCAGCGGTTGATCTTCATGTCATTTTCAGATCGATCAGCAAATCATAAAATAATGGTTGCTACTCAGCTCCTCAATCACCGACAAATCTTTTCAGTATCATAATATTCAAGCAAACAGCTAGTTGCACAAACATTGGAGCGATCGTGATCATAAATTATATATTATATTATAACACAGTTGGTTTGATCCCACTACACACACACGTAGATGTGTGTGTGTGTGTGTAATATGATCATCATATCATGAATATATAGGAGAGACATACACATATATGTAATAAAATTAACCCTCCCCACACCTCAAAGGACAGTAGTTATGGGGTTCCCATGTCTTTGCTGTGCTTTCTTTTTCTGATTTCCGAAAGCAATCAATTATATATTCACATGACTGTTGCTCCGAAAACGACTTCGCACTCTTCCTCCATTTATTAGGAGTTGGGAGCCATAATAAGGTCGCCGATTATAGTCCTCATTTCAAATCATGAACCACGACTAGCTCATCAAGCTAGCTAGCTAGCTAGCCCCATATTTTATATATATATATATATATATATATATATATATATATATATATATATGTATGTATGTATGTATGTATATGAGTGTGTGTGTGTAGATGCTGCAGGACACATTAATATTCAACATAAATTTAATTTTTTTACTAATTAATGTGGAAGTAATTGATGGTCATATATAGCCTGGGTGTCGAAATTTATTCAAAATATATGGTTGATTTTGTGATCCGTGTGTGTGTGTGTGTGTGTGTGTGTGTGTGTGTGTGTGTGTGTTGTGTGATGGAGACACTTTAATAAAAAGGATGTTGTAGTCACTTCAGTTTAGTGGCTTCTTACGCTTGAAAGAATGCGTGCTTGGGGCAATCCATTTTGTGTTTTTAATTTGTAAATTATCATAATTCAGTCACCTAAAATGTCAAAGAATATAATTGAGAAAACACGCACACATACACATGCACACACACACACATATATATAAACATTCCTGAGTTTTTTACTTGAAAAAGAAACGCATTATTAGTTGCAGCTGCCTTACCACATACATATTTATATATGTATATATATATGTATGTAACTTGGCAATTTATGAAAGTGACTCTGTACTTGGTATTTGGTTTGCCCTCTTCTTACATGATTTTTTGCCTGTTGAAATTAATATTGTATGGTGGAATATTGTATCCATTAATTGTCAATCGGAAATTCCACTACGTACGCACCATATCTCTGCATTTTGCAGGTATATATGTAGTACGTACCCCAAGAGAGTAAGATAAAAATTTCCCATGTTAATTTGCCGCATGGCCTTCGATCAATTTTGTATTTGTGTTCAACATACATATTTCGTATAATAATAATTGGGGAAATAACTTGGACCATTTTATCTAGGAAACGAAGTCCCCACATGAAGACAGATTGCATATGCAAATAATTTGATGAGATTTTCTTCCAAAAAAACAAATAGTTCATGCGATTAAAGATTTATGTAGTGCCCGGAAATATTATATCCAGGCATGTCTTATTTATTAGTGATCAATCTTAATTCTTTTTTTTTTTCTGCTCAAAAAAAAAAATCTTAACTTTTTCTTTTTTGTAGAAAATTAATTGGATATGAGATATTGCAAGTTTTCAATATTCCTCGTGACTTATAATAAATTGTAAAAGGAGATGGGCCTTTGAAAAATTAAGTAGTTTGGTCCTCGGATCCAGTGTGTCCGTGGGATTTTGTTGATCGATCGAGCTAGATTAATTTATGCCTGAAGAAATTGGATTAATTAATACACAAAAAGACTAATTATTTCCAAAATGACAATGGATATGATCATATCGGCCTAATAATTTAGGTCTGTCCCACATATATAAATGATGAAATGTGGGGGTGTTTTAACTAATTAAAGCCAACATTAATTGATCTACGTACTTTGATTATTATCTCATAAAATGAAAGAAAACTCGACAGATTTTTCATCAAATTAAGTTATTTGAGTAGAGAAATGTGTTAAACAAAGCACATTCATGCAAGCTGCTCTTCAATTTTTATGGTCTGAGTTTGTCACTTGGCATTTTTAATTTCGAATACATTTATATATTAGTCTTAATATTAAAAATAAAGATGGCTGCAGTATTTAGAATGACACACACACACACACGCACGCATACACATATATATACATCGATAATTAAGTGAGTGGATAAAAAACTTAATGAAGGGATGACAACCACAAAAAAATAAGGTAAGTCCTCTCACATGCTGTGCACTTTAAGAATTTACATGGGATACGTGTGGCTTAAAATTAATTAATTAATTGTCTGCAAATAAGGTACATTAATTGTGAAATAATTATATATTAATTATTGTCGATTGGTATTTGTTCATTTGATTTGCAACACAGGTGCTAAGCTAGCTGAATTCAATTGTATAATACGTGCACAAATTAAAACTGCAGGCTGAAGCAGTTACAAAATTAATTATATATATTCCTGAAAGAGATAATATAATTATATTATATATCTAGGTAGAGCTTGCTAGCTAGCTAGTTGAGTACATATATTCTCATGTGCTAGCTGGCTAAATAAGGCAAGTGCCCAATATTAATATTGTCCATTGCTGCTTGCAACCAATAATCGTCATCGTATTTCATCTGCTAAACATATATCAAAACCAAGAGTTAATTAATTAATTAATATAATATCACCTACCTAGCCAGTTATATATATACGTACGTACTTATATATGTATGAATAAAAAAGAAATTAAAAAAATTAAAGAAGATCGATGATTTGTGTTAATTAATTTGTAAATATATAGAAATTAACGTACGTAAGTATGTACCTGGAAGGAGTCGTCGTCGTCTTCTTCATGAAATGAATTGTTATGTTCATGATAATTAGAAATATGATGATGATGATGATGATGATGATGATGATGATGATGATCAGTAGTGTTGATGAATATGTGATCTTCTTCCTCTTGAGAGGGCTCATTGTTCTTCGCAAATCTCCCACGAACTCGGACACGCTTATCTGCTAGGGTTTTGCGACAGGCATACTGCACCACCAAATTATATATATAAATTAAATTCCTTAATTTCCAATAACGAAGAAATGAAAGAAAATTTAACATTAAAAAAAAAAGTTTTACTTTTTTTTTATTTTAATTTTGCAGGCATATCTATATACATACCTTAATCGTCTTGTTAAAATTCCTGTGGTTTCTTTTCTTCAAGTATCTAAGAATTCTGTCCTTCCTTTCTTCAACTGAATATCGTCCCACCTTGACTTGATCTGTCTCTTCGACTTTGGCCACGGCCGCCTTCCCTTGTATTGCCTGAAAATTACATACAATACAACAATAATTATATATCTAATGTGATAGATAAATTAAAAAAGAATATAATGTGAGTAGTAGCTAGGTAGGTAATGGAGTGAGTTATATAAATTGATTTATGTATACCCAATTTTGAGGTGAAGGCATGGGAATATTGGGACTATAAGGTTGTTGTGGCCAGAAGTATCCTGCAGTGGTGCAGTAGTGGTCTTCTCCAGCCTCAAAAACTTGATTAATCTGATTGTAATCACAACTGGAAAAATCACGAAACCCCGTCTCGATTTCCGACGACATCTGAGGAACAACCTGCATGCAGTCTGCAGAATTCATCACCAACGGCAACGGCAACGGTGGCTCAGGCTCATGAGACAGAGAAACTGGTGAGTTTATCATCATGTCGTCGTCGTAGTTCAACATTGATGGAAGCTGCATGTTGATTGCTCCATTAATACTCATATTATTCAGTATGTTGGAGCTGCAGCTTTCTTCATCAAACCAGTAGTGATGAGGGATTGAAGCAGCCATTGATATGAATACAATGATCCAACAATAATTAATTATATTACTCTTCTCTATATATTTTCTTAATTGGGTGCACGGTGGTGTATATATATATATATGTGTGTGTGTGTGTGTAGGTGATGAATTGAATAAATTCAATGGTGGTAACAACTATTTATATATAGCATAGCAGGCAGCAGGTCGCGCAGCATCAACCTTTCTACAAATTTGCATTAATTGGCTGCTCTAGTGGCCCCTCTCCAGTCTTTCTGTCTACTCTTGATTTAGTTCTTATTATGATATACATTGTTAATGCATCTATATATATATATATACACAGAATCTTCAAACGCCTGCATGTTGTGTACGAGGAGGATTTCGATCATTATTACACTTTTAACTTATTGCATTATAAAATATTAATTACTTTAATACAAATTAAAACTTTCATTTATTTAATTCAGGGAGTATATGTATATAATTAAATATATTGCGTGGGGACTCCATCGTGAATCCTTCCATGCTCTACTCAATTCTTTATTGATATTAATGTAAAAACTTGTAACACGTTTTTAATATATATATATATATATATATATATATAACATAACTTCAACTCTGTGGAAATTGGAAAACTATATAGTTTCTTTAATCAATTGACTTCTCTTCACTCTTTCTAAATTCTAATCAAAAGTTGAAGAAAGTTCACACTCTTAATTTTTTATTGTGCGAAGTCTTTGTCCTCACAACTGTAGATCCAATATTTACTTAAAAGGTACCAACTTCATGTGTACAGATAATTCGTGGATGAGGTAACAAATTAATTAATTAATTTCTAAATGCGCGTGGCTTTAATGGCCGATATATATATCCAAATTGTACGTACGTGTGTTTTAATTTAACAATAGGAATAGAACTAAATCAAATTACTACACTTTTTTGCAGCTAGCATATAAGATATACGCGGAAATCATTTAAACGTCTGTTCTGGCCAAAAGGCTATATATATATATATATATATATATATATGATTAAAAGATATCATCGATGGAGCATAAATTCATGATATATTGGAAAATAAAATTGAACTCAAATGTTAATAATTGTGGCTCCAGGCTATCTTATTCAGTACATATATATTCCCACTCTTGTCTTTTCATTGTTTTCAGTGGCTTTTGGATTCTACTTTACTACTATATATATAGTGCTTCTTTAATTAGTTTCACATGATCTGGAATTTAAACTAGCTAGCTAGTTAATCTCACTATAGTTATATTTAATTTGTGATTAATGGGCGCGCTTTCAGTTACTACTTACTAGTGTCCCCAAACTTTCTTTCTGATTGATATTTTAAAGTTCATTTTTTTAATATATATATATATATATGAATTAATTAAGTATTACTGTTTTTAGTTGCGAGATTATATTAAGTGGTTCTGATCTCTCTGTATAATTTAATAGTGTATAAATTAAATTGTTTGAGCATAATTAAAATAATCATAATGGTCAAGTGTGGGTAAATTAAAATGATTTCATATTTGAAACTTTTAGAAGAAGAAAAAAGGCAGAAGCAGATTGAGGCGAATAGAGCACTTCATGTGCTCACTATTCTCTTACTGTTTAAAGCTGTCTGCTTTGATCTGACCTATATTCATAGCCTAAGAATATATGATATACGGACCAGCAACACATATATATTTTTCCAGCTAGCACAATATCATTTTATTCAATTTCATCACTTACCTGGAGCGTTATGCACAATGTGTAGAATAATATTTGGCAGAAAATATTAATACATGTTACAATGATAAATTTTGTAATGTCTGTGATTTAGCTTGTAAATTTTGTAACCTATTTATATAGCTACCCATCAGTGCAGTCATTAGTTAATCAATCGTATTGTAACGTTACGTGTTATGTACGATACTCAAAATATATTTAATTCAAATATATAGTAGTACCAGTGCAATCTAGTTGTTACACTTGAGTAATTATAAAATTTTAAATTATACTACCTTTGTCCAAATTATATTACGGTCCCCCGGGGGACCCACATCCTCCACACATTCTATACTCACTTTAATGTATTTATCGGATGGAATTCTCCAGGTCTGAAGTTGTGTGGCAACATCAAAATTAAGATAATCTTAATAATATTTTTCATAAAAATAAAATTTATTAGATTATAACTAATCATAATTAATATTTGTTGCTAAAAATTAAAATTTTAAAAAATTATACATCCTATTTTTGAAATAATTAACCCTAAAAATTAAAATTTTAAAAAATTATACATCCTAATATACAAATAATTAATATTTGTATATTTTAAATTCGATGGTTACCGTGCATCGCACGGGTGCAAAAACTAGTTAACCCTAAAAATCAATTATATATATATATATATATATATATATTAACTAAAAATGAAAATTAAATACTAAAAATTAATTATAAATTCTAATTGAGTGGAACAAACCCTGAATAATAATATAAAATTATACTAGATCAAAATAAATTAAAATTAAAGGATAAAATGGAAAAAAACACAATAAATTTGATGTTTGGTACACGGTTGACACACAAAATTCTAAACTAGAAAATCTTATGTGCATATTTATATATGTGGTCATTAATTATTTTATTCCTTTGAAACATCAAACAATGGTTGACAAAATTATTTTAATGGCATTATTGCGTACTTTTTTCATTGATAAAATAAAATATTATTAGCTAAATTTTAATAATTAAGATTTGATTAGTATATATATTGATGAAATGGCATATTTAATATTAACCGACCAGGTTAATTAAGGAATTTAGATATTAAAATAGATCAATTAATCCTATGATATTCTAAAAACCATTTCATAAAAATGACTAAGGATGATTTAGTCAATTACAAGTGGGTGAAAAGTGATGTAACAAGAACGAAGGGGTGAATTATACAAAATGGTATTGCAAGAGGAGTAAAGTGGAAATAACTCTTATCTTGAAACATAAATGGTCAAAAGCAAGGATTTAGGACCAAAAGCAAGAACAGTGCGATTCTTGGGGCTGCTCATGATTCGATATTGTGTTTATCTGTTCTTGTTACAGATTAATATTATTTAATTTTAGTTCGAGAAATATATATAAAAGATGATTTTGGAATATTACGTGGCGATTTTATTCAGGTACTAGCTACTGCATATATATTATATACATACAGTTTTTTTTAAGAATATATATATATATTATTACTTATACAAGAGCTAGTTTTGCTTCTTTTTTGTGGCAATTCTCCACAGAAAGCATGTCTAAGAAACATCTTACGTATAAGAGAATCAGAATTTCACGTACGGTTCGCTTTGTTCTCTGATCTCTCTCTCTCTCTCTCTCTCTCTCTCTCTCTCTCTCATATCAAAGAATATGGTCAAAATATTTAATATTGCTGATCATCTTAATGATTGATTGTTAGAGGTGTAAATATATCAGACAAGTCACATGTATTCGGTCTTTTTAAAAGTGTTTACAGTGAAGAGTACTGTTTTGAACCATTTACTAATTATAATATTAATTAGAGATAATATGGTATTGGCTACGTTATGCATTTAGTGATAATCAAATTACATAGGACAAACTTGGACCCCAATGAATAAGAAAAATGTATAGAGTGCGAAAAAAGAATACATAGCAGCAAATTTAAGTTTAAACTTTAAAGTGAGTTTTCTTCCAAAAAAAAGGTTTAAAGCGAATATATATTTTTAAAATTATTTTTGGCAAGAAAAGGAAAGAGCAATGAGATTTAATAGATGAAAATAAAGATAACTAGTCTGAGACGCATGCTTGGTTCATTAATATTATTATTTTCTGATTTTTGGAGTAAAATAATGTTGAAATTAAATTTATATACGTAGAGAGAAAGATAGATTGGATCAAATGAGAACCAGACCTCTTTGTGCACCCCCTTATGAGAATAAAGAACTAGTCTAATCCATAGATCTGGCATATTTGGACGGCCAAGATATGTTGCAAAATTTAAAAATCACAGTGGCATTCTCGTAATATTATTGACTTTTTAAAGAACTGGGATTATTTTTGTAATTTAGGAATTCTATTATTTTTTGGAATGAAATCTCTTTCCTTCGTAATCTGTTTTCCATTCAAAAAATGTTTCCTTTTTTATATCGATTTTGTTGTGTTTATGTATTCAAATTCCAGTCGATTCCTTTCGAAATCTATTCCTCTTAATCGTTGTTCACGCGATATTCCCTGAAGTTTTTGTTGTTTGTTGTTCTTGGATGAAGACGTCGGATAAAAATATTTTTGTTGTACTTCTCCTGCGATTTTTTTATCCGTTTTATTTTAGATTTGTTCGATAATGTTGATGAAGCTGATTAAGTTGGACTTTTGAATTTTAACGATCAACATGTATTTTTAGTTCTGCAGATTATTTTTTCTTATCACTATGTACTTGTATCTCTGCAGATTTGTTAGCATCACAACATGAATTATTAGCATTACGCAACTAGTTATTAGCATTGTAAAAATGAATGAGTATCATAAAAATATCTTGTTAACAGAGTATTTTACACGGTGAACGCAGCATTAACACTACTATTACTAGTTTTAGCATTGGTGTAATTATTTTTAGCACTGGTGTAATTACTATGTACATGTATCTCTGCATATTTGCTAGCATTACAATATGACTTATTAGCATTAGAGACATTATTGTTAGCATTACGAAACTAATTATTAGCATTGTAAAAACAAATGAGTATTATAAAAACATGTTGTCAACATATACTTTAGCACTAGTATTACAAATTTTAGCACTGTTGTAACTATATTTTAGCACTACTGTGAACAATTTTAGCTTGATCGAAGAATATGTTTTTTTAAGCATTAACGTGATTAGTTGTGTATTGATTAATGTGCAGATTGTGTTTCTTCCACTTTGGAGATTTCTCCTGGATTTTCTGAATTTTACATACCTGACTGTGAATAATATTTGAAGCCTGCATTGGGCAAAATTTTTCCTACTTTAGATGATGGTATAACCTTTTACAAGGTGTATGCTTGTAAAAAAATAGAACTCCTTGATGCTAATTGTTTACAACACTAGTGCTAAAATCTGAATTTCTGAGCTGATACATTTTTAAATCAAATATTAACATCTTTCAGGATAAAGCGGTAATAATTGATGGTAATAAAGTGGTGCTACATGTTAATGCATAATCCATTCACGACAATACATTATAGTATCACTATAACTAAACCATGTCAGCAATACCTTTCACTGGATTGGCATTATCACATATAATATTATAGATTTTAGTACTATTAGTTCAAAATTTTAGCACCGTCATCTGTCATTTTAGTATTAGAATAACTATTTATTAACATTAGCATTTGAAAGGAGATGTCACAATTTGTTTGATTAACATTATTATATAAAAAAATATAGGTCTTAAACACTCTAAAATAGAGCATGGCAGTAGTTTGCTATTATTTAAATATGCTTATAGTGATGCTACATGTTAATACATAATTCATTCACGATAATACATTGTAATATCATTAAAAAGAAAGCATGATATGCAACATAGTGTGAATAATGCATAGGCATTCCAAATATTGATTTTATATATTTATTTAAAACATTCTGAAAAAATATTGTATACATGTGATTATTTGAGTAAGCGATAACAATTATCATATATTAAGTTTGTCAGGGTTTTAGCACAGTGTTTATTTTTTAATTTTCGTTATATATGAAGTTTTGTCAAGTTTTTAGCAGTGTTCGTTTCTGCAATTTTTTTGCTAGAACCAAAATAAAACACACATTACTTTATTTTATGTGATGAAGAAGAATGTATTACATACCTTCTTCGATCTCCATGTCTTGAGACTTTCTCTTCCTGGTTGAAGATTCGCTTTGATTTTCCTTACTCTTCTTCTTCCTTTGGTAGAATTTTTGTAGAGTTTCCATTTGTATTTCAAAACCCTATGGGAACCGTTCCTCTATGTGTGTGTGTTTTTGAATTTTTGAATCCAAGCGATTTTTTATGTGTGTTTTGCAAAAGTTATGACAGACTTCAATAAATGAAAACCGATAGATGGCGGATTTTTACTTTTTTTTTTCAGATGGCGGTTTTTTTTAGGCTCTTATATTATTTTTTCTTTTTTATTATTAGTTTTTATTTTTTATATTTAAAAAAATATTTTATATTTTTTTAATAGTGTGTAATTGTGCTTCATATTAGCATGATTGTCTTTAGTATTAGTATTATAGTTTTATATTTTAGCACTGGTAGTAGCTATCTTAGCGTTATCAGTGAAAGTTTTAGCATTGTATTTTTTATTGGTTTCAGAGGTGACAACGTGAAATTGAACGTTTTAGCATTGAAATAAGGTATTTTCATAGTAAGATTTTTTAATGATAGCATCATTTTACTGTTTATTTTAGTATTATATTGCTACATAAATCAATTAATTATTACAGTATTTAATGTGCACATCCAAGACAGAGAATGAAAAGCATTCACATTAATGCATTATTTTTAGCACCGCTAGTCTCTATGTTAGCATTGTTACTGATAGTTTTAGCATTAATTTTGTATTGATTTGTTTACATAGACGACAACATGAAAATGTTACTATTATTTTTATGTACCAGAATGTGCTAAATTAAAGTAGAGCATATAAAGCACGGACTTTTTAACAAAAAATATGACTTTTCAATAGCATGGTATTCAAATGATAATATGAATTCAAAAATACTAACATAATCCAAAAGAAAAAAAAGCAGTAGTTGTTTGAGTATTTAAAAATTTGTTAC
Organism: Perilla frutescens; assembly: GCA_026008535.1. NCBI lineage: Eukaryota > Viridiplantae > Streptophyta > Magnoliopsida > Lamiales > Lamiaceae > Perilla > Perilla frutescens. The sequence continues at coordinate 12,572,699 of BRKX01000004.1, forward strand.
ATATAATAAATTGTTCATTCATTATCGTTTTCAAGGTAGAGGTTTTTAATACTGATCGGGGTGTCTTTAGAAGATGTTCGGAAGTAGAGGTTTGCATCTCTGATGTTCCGCTCCCTGTGGATGTTGCATTCTGCAGTAAGAATGGTAGCACAATACTTGATCCTTAAGTATCTCAGCTGCATCTGATTTTTTGCTCTCAATCCACTCTTCTAGTTCTTAACACCACCTCTCATGTACGTCTCCATATGACGCATTACGAAGACACCACAATCAGTGTTGTTCGAGTGAGTTCTCCATGGCATTTGAAGACGGTTTATGCCCTTGATATTGTCAGAAACCTCTCTTGTTAATCTTGGAAGGTCATTCATCTTCAAGAAGTAAATGAAGAGTATGATCTGAAATTGATGATTAAAGTTAGTTCATTTTTATTTGTTAATTTGTTTCACTGGGAAAAATTAAATAAATAGATATTTTTTGTTACCAGTCTGGGACATCGACATAATTCAATTGTGAGTCACCATCTTCTCCTTCCATGGCAGTTGAATTATCAAGGATCTCAGCAACCATTCTTTTGGTATAAATGACAATAACTTAGAAGTGTTCTGATTGCAATATCGGAAAGAAAAATTGCGAACAAAATAGTATATTTTTAGTTACTATCATGATGACTTTGCAATTTTAATAATGAATATTTACCATGTCCGTCTCAAGTATCTTCACAGTTGGGAATGATTTAAGTTAATGGTACATGTTCTCAACAAATAGATTTGATGTCTTCTTCGCATCCCATTCCTTTGGAGGGGAACAGTCGTGTAGTTCTATAAAGATAAATGAAGAGTTTGAACATGAATGTGTAGAGTTATTTAAAACAGAATAAAGTCAGATACTTAGAAATATTAACTATCAGATTTTTCACTTACGCAAACATTGGTCAAAAGGAAAAATCTCCTGGGAGTTGCTGCTTCAAAGAGTCTTGATTGAGCATGGTTCATTATGTTACTCCATACATTAATAACCGCAGAACTGATGTACATGTTTTTGTTCAGACTCAACATCTCGGCTCTCCTCGGGTCTCCCCGCTTGTCAGAATACAAAACAACATCGCTAATTTTGAATAAAATTCTTTTTTTAGTGTAAAATCCAGTCTAATACAACAAAATGGCACTGATAACTTTTACATTTACTAATAATAATATATTAAAAAAGTACATTTAATCATCACCCTTGTTTTCCATCACCAAGTAGTGCAGCTCACACTCAGATGATGTTAGTGTTTCTCTTGTGTCCACAAGGTTTATAAAATGGTCATGTTGCTTCACCATGGCCCTGGACCTAGTGGAGACTGTGCTAATTTGAATCATTGCCTTCTGTATTTTTTAGATGTTAATCAAAGGTAAAAATATGTTAACAATATAAGGTATTATATTAGTATTATTATATGGTAAATACCTTTTTCTTGCTGACTCTGGTTGTTTCAACTGGCTTTGTGGGCATATCACCCTCTGGCTCTTCTTTGTGTCTTCGAATAGCCTATTATAGCAATCATTTAGAATATTATAAATTTTGTTTCTAAGATTATTATGGGACTTAATGAGACTACTAAACAATGAATGAAGAATGCTAAATTATATTTTTAGTTAATGCTTACTGGAGTGTTTGTACTGCTTATCTCAGTCTCAGAGAGCTCAACAGCTACTTCCTTCCCTTTGTTTTGCTTTGTTTCTCTTCTACCAATCTCTCTCTCTCTCAATCTGGTATATTGTTTTGCGGATCAGATAAGTAAATAATCCATTATAAAAACAGAAACCAGTGATAGCTGTAAACAAACCAATTAGCAATAGTAAAACTATATTAGTGATGGTGTGTCACCTTATCAGATGGCCCAACATCTTGCTCACTCACTGTCAAATTATGTCGTTATTCAACTTCTCTCTCACCCACTTGTTGTTGCTCACAACCTCTCTCCATGGTCCTCTATAAACTCAGCCCTTGTGTATGATGAGCAACGGTAACCACCTCCAAAATCACCCGCTACGAGCTCTATTGTTTGCATGTAGTTAAGCAAGGCATAAGTACATCCATTGAAAGCTGAGATATACATCGGCACCTCCCGACAGTACATTTCAACTCTATCAATATACATCATATGTTGGAAATTAACAGATTTTTGAGTAATGTATGCAGATAATGGTTGGAGTTTTTATATGAGCACTATAACAAAAAAATAAACAATTATTAGCACTTATTAACAAAAAGAGAATAGGACCTGTCTAGGGTATGATTTTGTCACTCTTCCACTTGATAATGTAGTTCACCAACGATCTCAAGATATAGTCACACCAGTCATATTGACTAACATTGTCAATTTGATCAAGACAGTTCATTAGGATTTGGAAAATATATCCATCATCAGAGTTTTCGATCATGGAAATAATCACCAATGTCATGAAGTTCATTTTGAACCAGTCATCTGCACTTTTGTTCGAGAGCATGCTACTGAGCAACTCATCCTTCAACATGACCTTGCATGTTTGGCCTCTAACACTCTTTGATATCTTCTGTGGTCCCCTGGAAAAATCAAAGATCAGAGACACATCAAAAGCTTCAATCCGTATTCTCCTCCCGTGTTGCAATTGTATTTCTCTTGACACTGGGTCAAAGTTTTTCAGCAGCCAGTAGTTCATTTTCTCTAGCAAATGATTTATATTGAGATAAAGAACGCTGTCAAATCTAAGTTTTTTCACTACTTCCCATTGTGCTTTATTCATTTGCCTTACAGCCTCTAAGAGAGTTGATGGGCATGTTGTTATTTCCAAGAATGGATATTTGTAAATGACAGCATTGCTTTTATTGTCTTCATTAGTTGGGACAGTTTTAGCTCGTGTATTTCTCATTGGTTCATCTTCTGTAGCTCTTTCAAGACCTATAATTTTTTTATATAATACTATTGAGTAAATGAAAATAACAATGCTAAAAAATATAATTTAATGATAAAGATAAAAGTAATGAACAATAGTGTGAAAGATAATTCTAAAATGAGAGATGACTGTGCTAAAACTCTAAAATGATAGTGCTAAAAATAAGTAAATGTGGACTAGGTGCACCCATTCACCTATAATTAGGAGTAGAGTTAGGGATTAAATGACATTTTTTATGCTAATGCTAAACAATAGTCATGTTAAATAAGAATCATGTTAGTGCTAAAATAAGTTATGACAAAACTAAAATAAGTCATGACAATGCTAAAATAGGAAATGACAATTCAACAACATGTAACAGTGTTTGTTCATGGGTTTTTTACAATGCCGATGACATTTTTTATGCTAATTCTAAAACAAGAGTCATGCTAAACAGGAGCCGTGTTAGTGCTAAAATAAGTCATGACAATGCTAAAATTCCAAATTGAAAAAATACACATAAATCACACATACATTGTCAACACTGTTAGGGTTAACATGTTCATACAAGTTTTTCGTCATTAACAGAACAAAATGAAACTGATAAATTATCGTGCAATAAAATGAACACAGTTTGTTGAAAATTAGATTTTATATGTGTTTTGCAGAAGTACTGTTATGCTGACAAAACACGAAAGAAATTGCTAACTCATCATAATATAATGCTAAATGAATTTTTTTAGCAAAAAAAAATAACGGAATTTGAAAAAAATAAAACTGAACGATATATTACCTTGAGTTTTCATTTTTTCTGCTCAAAAATTTAATCTTTTTCGGTTATGTTTATGTTGTTTTCGGAAGATTTTAACTGTTGAATTCAATTTTTTTGCGTTTCTTTCATATTTTTTGCTCCTGGGTTTGCGTGAGTAACCTCATGCAATAGCAGTTATAGCGAAAACTTCTCTGCAAATGTCTGCAAATTCGTATATTTTGAAATTTTCAATTTTACCCTTACTAAGATTCGGGAGCAGCGGAGTTTGATGTTATTACAATTATGCCACCGCCTCAAATTTTAAATCTGGACCATTGATGTAGAGATTATTGGATGATAAGAATTGGTTCTCCGTTCTCACACAAGGTATGGTTCTCTCTGGAACCACTCATAAGAACCAATCCCATGTGGCCACTTGTAACTCATCCTAACCACACAATACTTTAATCTTAATGGTCCAAATTTAAACAAAAAGAAGTGGCATAATGATAAATATCAAGAACTTAAAATTTAGGCGGCAAATAGAAGATGACATGACATACTTTCACCAAAAAAAAAATTGAAATTTTAAACATCCATAACTTGTTCATTTTAATCAGATTTACGCAAACTATATATCAAATTAAAAAAATTTCATGTTCTTTTATTTAAGATCTATTGTTTATATGTTTATCCGAAGATATTTTTTCATCCATAATAACATGATATTACTCATAATAGCATGACAAAATATTCATGATAGTATGAAAATATACGCATAATAAGATGAAAAATATTCATTAAAACATGAAAAAATGCTCATAAACTATGTAAAATATTCATGGTAGTATGAAAATATACTCATAATCAGATGAAAAATATTCATAAAAACATGAAAAAAATGCTCATAAACTATGTAAATTTTACCCATAATAGCAGTAGTATTGTTCGTTAATAGTAGATCATCACATGGTCATACTAGCATGTATATATATTCATATTAACATTTATATATGTTCACAATAACATGATATTACTTTCATTTTAGCATATGAAAATTTATAAGAATAGACAACAATTTCAAATTGTTGTCTATATGATCTAGAAATTGACCTTTTTCAGGTTTCTCAAGTACTAGAAGTTTACCACCGCCTTTGATCGAAATTTGACTAAATCTTAGCCATCTAAAACCAAACAATGGATGAATTAGATGAGTTCTTAATTATCATGTGGATATTTTCTAATGTGATCCATCCATCCACACACACACACACATAAACTTGTATGAGATCGTCTAACGGGTCTTTTACGTTAGACGGGTCAAAACCCACCCAAACCCGCCCAAACCCACCCCCCCACGCGCAGGCGCGTGAGCTGCATGCGCCCCACGCACGGCGCATGTAGCTCACGCGCCTGTGTAGATTTCAATTTTTTTTTTTTTGGCCCTTGGGCCTGCCAGCCCAGCTGGGCTGTTTTCACTTCTTTTTTTTTTTTCCTTTTCCACCTTTCTTTCTCACGCCAGTTTTTGTTATTTCTCTTTTCGTTCACTTTCTTTCTTCCTTTTTTTAAAAATAATTATTTTTTAAAAAATTAATTCAATTCAATTTTAGTGCTCCCTAATTCCATTTTAGGGTATATATTTATTTTAAAAAAAATATATATTTATGTGGTGAAATTTTATTTAAAAAAATAAATTAAATTCAATTCAATTTTATGGTTCACTAATTTCAATTTAGGATATAGATTTATTTTAAAAAAATATATATTGAAGTATCCTTAAAATAATTATAGTACCATTAATTAGGGATGAAGTATCACTAATTGCAGAAGAAAGTATCACTAATTGAAGAAAAGTATCACTAATTGCAGAAGAAAGTATCACTAAGTAGAAAGAAAAGTATCAGTTTAAACATATTGGAATTCAAAAATTGAATCATTAGCTACATGCCTACATAAAAGAAAATGTTGCATTTTCAAAAATTGAACATGATAGTGAGTAGTAACTACTCATTATATTAGTGATGCTTCATTTTTTATTACTAGTGATACTTACTTCATAATTAATGATACTTTTCTATTGTTAATTTAATAATTAATGTTTAATCATTGGTAATTTTCATTTTAATGAAAATATAACTTTTCTTCTAAATTTTTATTTTAATGAAAATATAACGTTTGTGCTAAAGAAAAAAAGGCAAAAAAAAAGACGAGCACAAACGTGCTAAAGAAGAAGAAGGAAAAAAAAATGAAAAGCACTTTGTGCTAAAGAAAAAAGAAAAAAAAAGAAAAGAAAACAATACGTTTGTGCTAAAAAAAAAAAGAGGAAACAAAAAGAGAGAGCCGCAACTGCAAAAAAAAAAAAAAAAATAATAATTGAACATCAAAGAAAAAAGGGGAAGGGGGTGACCATTAAAAAAATGAGGGGAACCACTTTTTTGGGTCAAATAATATCCGTCTAACGCAAGGGGATCCGTTAGACGGTTTAACAGGAGTGTGCCCCATGTATATATATATATATAGAGATGGGATCATGTGAGAACTACACCCCCCTGTGAGAACCGAAAACCAATCTCAGCCACAGATTGCTCTGATTTGGACAGCCAAGATCTGTCCCAATATTACAAAAAACGCGGTGGCATATTTGTAATATTAGCGAGTTTTTAATGAACCAAGGGTATTTTTGTAATTTAAGAATTCTGAATCTCCTTCCATCTACAATTCGTCTTCTTCCTCAACATCTCCCAAATTTTCTTCCTCGCAGTTACGCATCAGGCCGAGCTGTAGGTATTTCGAGCACGTGGGCGCCGCTGCAGCGGGAGAGGGAGAGCGGTGGCCGGTGGTTGCGGAGGTACTGCCCGAAGGTGTTCTAGTCGCGGTGCTTCTGGTTCTCGTATAGGCTCAGCGTCGTTGGGGAGGAGACGGCGGCAGACGCGGCGGCCGCGGCGGAGGAGAAGGAGAAGCCCGATGGTGACCCCATCATTGAGCTGCTGTTGGGAGTGGTGGTAGTGGTGATGGTGAAATTGTTCATCTCAATGCTTGATGACAACATTTCTTGAGTTATCGGATCCATCACAATTCACAAGTGTGTGTGTGTGTGTGTGTGAGAGAGAGAGAGAAAGAGAAAGAGAGGGAGGATCTGTGAAGTGACTGAGCTTGTATAGCTAGGATTTAAGAAAAGAACAGAAGAAATATTAATGATTGATCATGAAGCTAACAAGGGTTTTGTTATTTTCCATGAAAGTTGCAGTAGAAGAGAGAGATGGAAATATGAGGAATTAAGAATATAGATGGCAAAAGGGTGGGATTGGGTGTTTTCTTTTTAGCACTGTTGTAACTTATTTTAGCACTACTGTGAACTGTTTTAGCACTGCAATGTACTTTAGCACTACTGTGAGCTATTTTAGCACTGTTGTAACCTATTTTAGCACTACTGTGAACTATTTTAGCACTTAGGTTGAGGAAGCTAATTAAGCTGTTATTTTGAATTTTTCACTATCAGTGTTTTAGCACTACTGTGAACTATTTTAGCACTGTTTTAACCTAGTTTAGCACTACTGTGAATCATCAAACTTCATTTGGTTCAATTGAGTTTTAAAATTTTATGTTACGTTAGTATTATATCTTCAAATGATAATAAGCCAAGTTAATTATGTGTCTAATTAGAATGCAATTTGAAACTCTTAATGAAAAGTTGAATATGTTAAAGAGATGGTTTCAAGATATCAAAGTATGGCCGAGCCTGCCTATAGTTTATAGGCTTCTTGAGAAATACAAGTTTTCTTGACAAAAATAAAATATAACAAATGAGTATTGTATACTTTTAGCACTACGGTGAACTATTTTAACACTGTTGTAACCTTGTTTAGCACCACTGTGGGCTATTTTAGCACTGTATTCCTTCTATTAATAACTTACTCTGATATGATTGGAAGTTGAAACATGATAATAAGCCTAGTTAATTACGAGTCCAATTAGCATGCAATTTGAAACTCTTAATGAAAAATTGAACATGTTAAAGATACAATATATAGTTTATAGGCTTCTTGAGAAATACAAGTTTTCTTGACAAAAATAAAATATAACAAATGAGTATTGTATACTTTTAGCACTACGATGAACTATTTTAGCATTGTTGTAACCTTGTTTAGCACCACTGTGAGCTATTTTAGCACTGTATTCCTTCTATTCATAACTTACTCCGATATGATTGGAAGTTGAAACATGATAATAAGCCTAGTTAATTACAAGTCCAATTAGCATGCAATTTGAAACTCTTAATGAAAAGTTGAACATGTTAAAGATACAATATATAGTTTATAGGCTTCTTGAGGAATACAAATTTTCTTGACAAAAATAAAATATAACAAATGAGTATTGTATACTTTTAGCACTACGGTGAACTATTTTAGCACTGTTGTAACCTTGTTTAGCACCACTGTGAGCTATTTTAGCACTGTATTCCTTCTATTCATAACTTACTCTGATATGATTGGAAGTTGAAACATGATAATAAGCCTAGTTAATTACGAGTCCAATTAGCATGCAATTTGAAACTCTTAATGAAAAGTTGAACATGTTAAAGATATAATATATAGTTTATAGGCTTCTTGAGAAATACAAGTTTTCTTGACAAAAATACAATATAACAAATGAGTATTGTATACTTTTAGCACTACCGTAAACTATTTTAGCACTGTTGTAACCTTGTTTAGCACCACTGTAAGCTATTTTAGCACTGTATTCCTTCTATTAATAACTTACTTTGATATGATTGGAAGTTGAAACATGATAATAATCCTAGTTAATTACGAGTCCAATTAGCATGCAATTTGAAACTCTTAATGAAAAGTTGAACATGTTAAAGATACAATATATAGTTTATAGGCTTCTTGAGAAATACAAATTTTTTTGACAAAAATAAAATATAACAAATGAGTATTGTATACTTTTAGCACTACGGTGAACTATTTTAGCACTGTTGTAACCTTGTTTAGCACCACTGTGAGCTATTTTAGCACTGTATTCCTTCTATTCATAACTTACTCCGATATGATTGGAAGTTGAAACATGATAATAAGCCTAGTTAATTACGAGTCCAATTAGCATGCAATTTGAAACTCTTAATGAAAAGTTGAACATGTTAAAGATACAATATATAGTTTATAGGCTTCTTGAGAAATACAAATTTTCTTGACAAAAATACAATATAACAAATGAGTATTGTATACTTTTAGCACTACCGTGAACTATTTTAGCACTGTTGTAACCTTGTTTAGCACCACTGTGAGCTATTTTAGCACTGTATTCCTTCTATTAATAACTTACTTTGATATGATTGGAAGTTGAAACATGATAATAATCCTAGTTAATTACGAGTCCAATTAGCATGCAATTTGAAACTCTTAATGAAAAGTTGAACATGTTAAAGATACAATATATAGTTTATAGGCTTCTTGAGAAATACAAATTTTCTTGACAAAAATAAAATATAACAAATGAGTATTATATACTTTTAGCACTGCGGTGAACTATTTTAGCACTGTTGTAACCTTGTTTAGCACCACTGTGAGCTATTTTAGCACTGTATTCCTTCTATTCATAATTTACTCCGATATGATTGGAAGTTGAAACATGATAATAATCCTAGTTAATTACGAGTCCAATTAGCATGCAATTTGAAACTCTTAATGAAAAGTTGAACATGTTAAAGATACAATATATAGTTTATAGGCTTCTTGAGAAATACAAGTTTTTTTGACAAAAATACAATATAACAAATGAGTATTGTATACTTTTAGCACTACCGTGAACTATTTTAGCACTGTTGTAACCTTGTTTAGCACCACTGTGAGCTATTTTAGCACTGTATTCCTTCTATTAATAACCTACTCCGATATGATTGGAACTTGAAACATGATAATAAGTCTAGTTAATTACGAGTCCAATTAGCATGCAATTTGAAACTCTTAATGAAAAATTGAACATATTAAATAGGTGGTTTCAAGATATCAAAGTATAGCCGAGTCTCTCTAAAGTTTATAGGCTTCTTGAGAAATACTTGAAACTCAAATGTGGGGAGATCTAAGAAATCTGCCTTATTTGTAGATTACAAGATTCCAGATGAGTTTAAAATCTAAGACAAAAATACAATATAACAAATGAGTTATGAAAATGAAATTCCACTAGGTAATTGCTACTTTTATTCAAGAATATTATGTGAAATCTTGTTTTATTAGTTTTATATATGCATGATCGATAGATCTTCTACAGATGATAAGGTAAGAGAAAGAAAAAAAGATTAAATTAAGTAGAGATAGTCATGCTAAATAAGGGTCATGCTGGTGCTAAAATAAGTCATGACAGTGCTAAAATAGGAAATGACAATTGCTAAAACTCTAAATTGAAAAATATACGCGTGAATCACATATACATTGAAATTTCCGATTTTACCCTTACTAAGATTCAGGGGCAGCGAAGTTGCACATTATTATAATTATGCCACCGTGTTTTTTTTTTATTTTGGAACAGATCTTGATCGTCCAAATAGACGAATCTATGGCTGAGATTGGTTCTCGGTTCTCACATGGGGTATGGTTCCTTCTAGAACCCAACCCTATATATATATATATATACACACACACACAGATGATGTGGTTAATTTAATTTGTGTTATTAATTTAGAAAAGGTAATTAATTAGTGGGTGTGGCGATGTGACGCAAACTCGTAATCGATGAAGAGGTTACTGAGATTCTGGGATGTGGGGTAGGCGATTTTACATTTAATATTATTAATATGATTCCACAGAATTCAGATCTTCAAAGAAAACAAATAAATCGATGGAGAACTCGATCGTGATCGAAGCCAACTTTTTTGAATATATCTGGGGAACAGGATCATGTTCCTGCATGTTGCCTGCAGATATGATCGTGTTTAGCCCACGCTATATATCTTTACCTAGGGCATAATATACATATATATATATATATACGTACACCACCACTGTATGAGTATGTACGTATATATAATTGTAAATATATACACATGATTCCTTTAACTACTTTTTTTCTATATTAGAACACGTCCAGAGCAGAGAGAGAGAGAGATCTAGAGAGAGAGAGAGAGAGAGTGAAATCTGGTGGCGATGGATTTGTCAAACTTTTCATCTACACATATAATTCTTTGCCGCGGAATGAGGTCGGCAACCCAATCCCGTCAGTCAAAACAGGATCCTGCAAGCTAGCTTTAATTTTGTGTGCTTCACATGAATTTCATATCTAATTAAGTTGAGCTATTTTGTTACACAATTTTATGCGTGTCTCTTTCTGGTAAAACACAATGTGCCTAGCCTAGCCAGCTATATACTATAATAAAATCTTGCATCACAACACACCTAATCCTAATCCTGCTCCTACTACTCGTACTCCCTCCCTACAACAATGCTTAATTTTGAGGTGAGAGAACACTACTGCATTCATGCATAATTAATTGCTTCTTCCAATCCCTAGGTAATTTAATTTATTAAAATACATTATAGCACAACTAATTATTAGCATAAGATTTCCAACTTTACATGTATAAATCATTTTTGGTGTGAGATATATTATACAAAAACAATTAGCTCAAGTTGTTATATGAGAGGGTCCATTGAATCGATCATATAAATTCGATCATTGTATATATACTAACAATAATTACTAAAGAGTTAATTAATTGAATTTAGTAGTAAATTTATTTGTGGTGGAAGGATGGGTGATTTTGAGATCAAAGCTCAAAATTCAAACGCTACCAATATTGTCATTTAGATTGATTATGGCTCATCTAATTTTCATAATACGTTTTGCTTCTTTTATGTAGTTTGCATGTTATGTTGGTATAAGTTTTAACTTTCTAGTGCAATTTATTTGATCCATATTCTCTTACTTGTGGTTATAGTAATCTTGTTACTATGAAAATTCCAATACAATATGTGTGATTTGCAGAATATTACACTGAAATTAAAAAAGATCTTACCCAAAAAAGTTCATTGGTTTTTATTCAGAAAATAAAGGATATTAAGTGGTGAGGGCGTGTGAAACAAAAAGTTGTCGGAATATTGTCTCCAATTGAGTTCTTGAAGTTAAGATTGTCTTGAGATCTTATTTTTTTTGTGGCATTTCTCCTGGGAAAAAAAAAAGATCTTCAAAAACCAATGCAAAATTTTTATTATATCAAAAAAGAAGCAGATACCACTGTAAGAATAAACAAAAGAAATCAATCAGCTTTGCAGTTTGCAGGCCACTTGAAGCCTCTCGAGCATCTTAACTTTTATAGTACAGATAAAATATATTTTTCATTTTACTTTGATCGACTAATCTTTCGAGTCTCTTTAAGACTTCTGATGCATTTTAGGTTATTTGGGAAAGTAGGTTAAAATTTTTGGGAATATGAGTGGTTAGGAATATGTTTCTGAAGATTGCAAGTTGTAAACAAACGTAACACAATTAGTTAATTTGGCTATCGGCTTGCTTGAAATTGGATCGCAATTAGTGACCACAATTATATGTTAGATTGAAGATCAATTTATTTTATAAAACTTTGAAAATGTTAAATAACACACAAATTCAAAATTGATGTTTTAATTGTCTATTTTTAAAATTCATATTAAATTTGCAACTAAACTCAAAATTCATGATTTTTAGGATAATTAACCTAATTTAAAATGGTGAATTCACTACTATTTTCATTCTAGGTGTTTTAGAAAATGTCCTCTTTCTTCATTAATTCAATCAATTGTGGCTTTTGGTATTTGACTATATTTAAGTTTAGTGTTTTATGAAATATGTATATATATATATATATATATATATATATAATAGGGGTTAATTGCCTTAAAAATCATGAACTTTGATATTAGTTGCAAATTAACATGAACTTTAAAAGTAAACAATTAAAACACCAACTTTAAATTTATGTGTTATTTAATATTCCCAAATTTTTATAAAACAAGTTAACTTCCAATCCAACATACAATTTGCTCGTCTCTTCGAGCTCGTCATGAGTCGACCATCAATTTTTAAAAATGACATTAAAGTAACCACAATTGTACGTTAGATTGAAAGTCAATGTGTTTTATAAAAACTTGGGGATGTTGAATATCACAAATTCAAAGTTTATGTTTTAATTGTCTACTTTTAAAGTTCATATTAAATTTGCAACTAAGCTCAAAGTTCATAATTTTTAATGCAATTAACCCTATATAATACGAAATTGTCTCAAATAAAATATCACTGTCCAATTTCCCGAAATAAAATACCACTTGTCCATTTTCGAATATTTCACAATAGCCGAAACTAAAATGACTTTGATTCTAGGTTAAAACATTCGATCAATTTATCTATATATAACAAAATAGTTACAAAATTTGCACGAATATCATTGTCTTCTAAATTAAATAGGTCAATTTAGCGGTTTAGCAGCTTATGCATGTTTTGTTAGCTGCTGTGTTCAGATTGAATCTATACATCACAAACGCAGAAGCTAATGAAATATAAAATAAATAAAATATTTCACGAAGTTCACACTCATCTCTACAAACATGAACTATAGAAGGGATCCAAAACGCAGAGAAAAAAGACATGAATAGCAGCAAACAGTTGACAGCAACTCCAAAAATGACATTATTTACAACTACATGTGTTATTGCACAACATAGAAAACAAGTTTATTCTACCGCCTAGCAATAATAACAGTTGTACAAATCATTAAAATGATTTTGCAAGCAATTACTTCAACGGACCTGGATTTTTTTTTTTAAATCTGGAACATCAGCGCCGCCAAAGGACCTGCTAAATTGGACAGCAACCAAATATCCCAAGGAAAGGGAAAAAAAATCGAGCATAAATGAAGCCAACCAAAGAGCAGATTAAAATAACTCAGAAGCACAACGCTCCTTATAAATAGTACTATTCTAGTGTGTGTTGCGGTTGAGCAACCCTTGAAATGATATATAGAGATCCTTATTGTCTGTCCCGAAAATCTCTTCTGCTTTTCTCAGTGTCTCCTGGAAAGTGTGAAAGGTAAACAGTAAGAACATAATATAGAGCTGTTCAAGCATTTTGAGAGTTTTCAGAACTTTAACATAGATAGATCACCTCCCGCGATTGCCTTTGTGCATTTAATTCCTTTATATTTGCCAGAAATGCACTGAATTGCTCAAGTGATAAACGACTCCTGCATTTCATAATTAAAAAATAAAACGCCAACCATAAGCTAAAAGCAACCCTCGGAAGATTTTCAGTCACAGATATCATTATTATAACAATGTCAAACTCACCTTGCTTGACGGAAGAACTCCTTACCATCAATTCGAGGAGTGCGACCTACAACATTCAAATAGACAAGTTTAGGACTTGATGATGGGAAGAAAAATTAAATACTTAAATATTTGATGGACCGGAAGAGCAAATATGTTAAGTCATTTCAATCAGGTAGAAAACCAAACTAAGATCTTTGATCTTTCAAGCATTTACAGACCCGGTAATGGACGTCCCCTAGGAGGAGAGTTAGCTGCAGATGACTGCTGGCTGGACGGGTACCAAGACGAAAAAGATCCTTTTCCCTCATAATTGGCAACAGGGGAAGTAGCACCAGACGTTTTCTGAGGAGAGGTGGCGGCTGAGTACCTTCTCGGGGACACACTAGTGGAAATCACCTTTGGAGTTCCAGTAGGAGTGAGGCGGGGAGTTATATAGGGTGTGAGAGAGAAATTTTGCCCCGCTTGCTTAGAAACTGCAGCAAAAACAATCCATAAAATGAGTACATCAATCCGGAATTCGGAACGGCAATCAGGAAACAACATCCAACTTCAAGTACCTTCATCATTTATGTTTGCACTGTCAGTAGAGCCACCATAAGAATGGTGCTTTGCATATCCATTTGACTCATCTAGAATATAAAATCAACAATTGCACATTATAACAGGAAAAAAAAGATACAAATTCTAAACTGTAAACAACTGTAACATTTTAAGAACGGGTTAAGTCCAGTGAGTAAAAACCAATCTCGGGCAATTGATTTCAGGGCTCAAACTTACCATTTGTGGAGTAAGCCTTGGGCACAGATTGGTCATAAGTTCCAATATCAACAGTTTCTGACTGGTGCTGCTATTGAAAAAGAGATGACCATCTTGGTGTGTTACGAAGAGAAGCAGCAAATTCAACAATAAGGGAAAAAATAAAGGAAAAGCTAGTGAACCATACTGGCGAATTTTCATCATTCAATGATTGCATCAGTTGCCTCTTAAATGTCTCAAGCTGTCAAAAGATCAAAATTAAAATGTTACTTTGAGTAATTGAAAATTCAAGGTATGAAAAATCATCAAGAAACAAGACAACTTTGAACGCAAGTCACAAAGAAGACTGAACCAGTAATCTTCTTGTTACAATAGGCATAGAAAATCTTGGAATATGATAAATGAAATACAGTAAAACCTCCATAGAAGAATACTCTATATAAGAATAACCTCCTCATAGTAATAAAAAATGATGGTCCCAACTCGGGACCAGTTATAAATAAGAATAACATCTACATTGTAATATTACAATGTTATTCTAGGAGTAGGACCATCCTTAAGAAATTTACCTCCATATAGTAATAAAATGACATTAAATTTTAAATATATTTAAATATCTATATAAAATATCTAGAACACTTTAACTACGTATGTTACATTAAACTTAATATTGCATGAAATACTTATCTAAAGTTGACCGTGACAATACTTTAATTTTTTGGGTTAATACCACATCCTTTAACTTGAGCGTTCGAAGTAACTCGTCAACATAATCACCTTCTTGTTGAATACAAAACATTTCCAACTTGTCCAACATGTTTTGAGCTTCTTGACATGAGATTTTTTCTATTTCTACACTATCATTTTCTGGATTATCACCTTGCGCTTCTTGCCTAATTCCTATAATGATGTCTTCTTCGATTAAAGCACATGAATGAATCTTATATACTTTTTATGTTCATATGTTTTAAAATATGAAGGGACATTTCCAATCGTTGTATATAATATAAATTAATTTTTTTTAAAAAAATAATTTTTATATGTAAACTCTATATAAGAATAACCTCCCTATAGTAATATTTTTCTCTGGTCCCAACGATATTACTGTATAGAGGTTTTACTGTATAACCAAATTCAAAAACAACTTTTAAAGTCCCAATTACCTTTTCAGCTAGCACAATGACTCAAAGGAAGATCAAACTGTGCACCAGTTTGAGTGAGCATACTTAACTATTTACAGGCAAAATGAAGCACAAGGATCTGAAAGCATGCATCTAGAAGGTGCCAACATATCCATGCATGTCTTCAACAATAAACAAAATTGAAAAGCCTCGTATGTGGCTAACTCAAAGTCATTGCAAAAAAAAAGTAAATATCAAATTTTATCATCACCTTATCCAATCACGAATAGCCAACAAACTTAACTATTTACAAGCAAAATGATGTACAAGGGGCCTAAAACAGGATCTGAAAGCAAGCTTTTAGAGGTGCCAACATAGCCATGCATGTCTTCAACATTAAACAAAATTGAATAATATCGAATTTTATCAGCACCTTATGCAATCATGAATAGCCAACAGGGCAACAGGCATCAATAATAATGGATATATGCAGCCTTATAATTTCAATTATTTAACTCCTTTAAAGGTAACCAATCAGGAAGTTATTTTATTTATCAATCACAGGTCACAAAAGAGTGCAGAAAATAACTTTGAGAAAAACTTATCATTTCTGACCAGCAGATGCAGATATGAAGTAGAGATGGATCGCAAGGTTATATATATGGTTATCAAATCCAACCACCCGGTTAGGAAATGATTTTTGCACTTATTGCTTCTTCTAGCATTTTGTATAAACACAACAAACTGATTTACACACTTGTAGGAAATGAAAGTTTTCCTGACATTTGCAGAGAAAAAAAGAGTAACTGCGGAGCAGTAACAACTACTGCAACTCGTAATTTCATCAAAATGACAATGAACATACGTATTTATATTTACTTTCCATTGTCCAAACAAAAAGGGGAAAAACAGCAATCAAAATCTGTGTTCCCCCTTTAAAAGATAATGTTATTACCTTCGCCAAATCACGGCTGAGCTTCTTCGCTGTCATAGACAAGGAATCTCTTTCCTTCAATAGCTTCATCTGCAACAAAAATTGTGTGTGTAAGAGATAGAGACGGGGGGGGGGAGGCAGGCTTAAATCACCAAGTTAAAAAAACACACAAACACCCCAAAAAAAAGAAAAAAAATAACTCTTTTTTATTTTTTAAAACAATGCGGAAAAAAAAAAAGAAAAAGAAAAGGGCATGCATTATCTTCGCGCGTGATTTTCAAGCGAAACTCGGCGTCCTGAAAAGCACCGTCGAGCTGGGCGACCTTGTCCTCGAGCTCCTCAATGAGACGGTCCTTGTCGTGAAGCTTCTGGCGGAGCCTCCCGGACTCCGTCTCGAGCTTGGTGACGCGCGAGGCGATCGCCATGGACGTAATCTTACGCGCCAGATCCAGCTGATCGTAGGGGTCGGTGGGAATTACCGACAAAATCTCGTCGGGCAGATCGAAATCTGGCCCTGCCCGAGCACCGTCCCCTCCGCCGTGCGCCATCTGCCACCACCGCCACCACCAAACAACAACAACCCTAAATTTCCAAAAATTAGGAAAATTAGGGCGGAAGGGAATAGAACGGCGGACCTGTGTTGACGACCGTCGGAGAGTTCGATGTTGGGGGAAATTAATGAATGTGCGAAAATTGGGGAAATATAACTATAAAAATAGGTTGTAGTGTAAGAGGGGAATGTCAATGCGTATTAGGTGAGAGAGAATACGTGGAATGCGGTGGGTTTGTCTGCGTTTGAATTTTTGGGTTTTCCCTCCTCAAACGGCAGCTGGCTCCTCCTCTAATTCTAATTCTAATTCTAATTCTATTCAAGGTTGCCAACAAAATTCATTGCTTACTTTATTTTTTGGGATTTCAAAATATTTTTGCTATTTTTCTTAAGCATTCTGTAGTGTGAATACAAAATACATTTGAGGTATGCATGAGCTTAGAAACAATTAGGCTATGCTGATCCAATTTGTATATCTATGGGTTTTCTGTATAATATTAATACTCTTGTATTAGGTTAATTACATATATCACGCTCAATGATATATTTATTTTTATCTTTCTATTACATCTTATATCTCACTTAGGGATGACAATGGGTAACGACCCTATGAGTACCCGTAAAAATTACTCATGAGGAGTAGGGTAATCATCCACTTAAATGGGTACGGGTACAGATACAGACACAGACACGGGTAACTTAGTACCCAACCCGCTCCATACTTATATATATATATATATATATATATATATATATATTACAATCTATGCATTGAATTGTATTGTGATATAATATTATTTTTTGAAGATTTCATAACATTGTTAGTTTTTTATGTAATGTCACATTTTTATGAAGGGTATTTGTATTATATTTTAATATATATATATATATATTACAATCTATGTATTGAATTGTATTGTAATATAATATTATTTTTTGAAGATTTTATAACATTGTTATTTTTTTTTATGTAATATCGCATTTTCATGAAGAGTCTTTGTATTATATTTTAATCGAATTATGATTTAGTTTTAATCAATATTTTTAAAATTATAAATTATTTAATCATAATTTTGAATTATTTAGTACAAATAGTAATTACTAAATTAAATGTTCAATAAATAGTTCGTGATAAAGAAATTTTTATGTCTATATATTTTATTCTTAAAATATGACATTTATTAGAAATAAAATGATAATTGAACACGAATAAAATTTGGACTACTTGAAATATTAATTTGTAACTTATGTTATTTATTCTTATATATATATATATATATATTGTAAACTTGATAAATAAATGCTAATAAATATTATATCTTAAATAAAATATAAATTTATATATTTTTAAAAATATCTACGATAAAAAAAAATACAAATATAAGTATGTTTGAATGAATATAGAAAAATATCATTAAATTTATCAGAAAATATATTATTAGTTTTATGCTCACTGTGCTTAAGAAGATGTTCATCAATATATGTACATTAAAAAACATTTATTAATTATAAAAGTAATTTAGTCTTTTTTTTATCTCTTTTTAAAAATAAACAGTTATTTTTCTCTATCATCTATATAAATTACATTTCATATTTAATATATTTTTTATATATTTAAAACATACACAAAATATATATATATATACATAATTATGATTTTTTATTTTAACTTATAAAAAAATATTTTAAAATTTATTAAATACTATAAAGCATTTTTCATGGATCGCATAAAAGATATAGTTAAAATGCGGATAACGGATATATGTATGGATAATTAAGCACCCAGAGGGTATGAGGGCGAGTATAAAAGTTGATACCAAGCGAGTATGAAAACGGGTACGAGTATTTTCTTTAAATGCAGGTACGAGAATGGATACGGCAGTACCCTACTCATATCCTATCCATTACAATCCCTAGTCTCGATTCATAATACATTTTATAATATCATTCAATATAGTTTTATAATATTCAATAAATGTGTTTGTGCATTGACAACGATAATAAGAATAGAATATGAAAAAAAAAATTATTATTTTTATTATATTTTGAAGCAAAATTATTGTACTTGAACTGCATCTCCCAACCAAAAAAGAAGAGAAACACTGACAAGTTGGTGGACATTCAACTTCCAACTAGGGCCAAGACATTAAGTTGGAGTTTAAAAATAGTGTATTAGGTTCTCAATATTATTTAGTCATAATATAAGATGATAAAAGGGCATCAATACACAACTATTTTATATTAAAATATTTTACTTGCCAGAAAGCATAAGATACAGAGACCCAATCCCATCAATTTTCGTTGTGGTCAATAGTCAATACACTAGACTGCGTGGCTCCATCACATTTTCTCACCTTTTTAGCATTTCCCTTAAATCTTACGGTACATATAAAAAAAACGTGACGGCGGCTGAATTGTTGTTTTACATGTATAAGTATTTTAATGCAAAACCCCACAATTCCTAATTTTGTCTTTATCTACTCATGCAATCACTACCCTCTTTTACTAATAAATAAACAATTATTATTATTATTAATATTATTGCACAATGCACATTTTTTTGGCGCACACTATTTTCCACCTTTCCATATTTTACTAGACGAGATGCATCTCGATGAGTGGCTTCAAATGTCAAATCTGGAGCAAAAAACATAAAAAAGCATTGCAACAGTTTTGTTATTTTTTATTGGAAAATGAGAATCACTACAGTGCCATTCGAGTATTGGAACAGCTCTGTAGCGCTGCTTGGTTATTGTTCATAACTGATTTTTTTTTTCCTATTTATTATTCCTTCTTTACTTATTTATTTATTATTTGAAAAATAAAATTGTACATCAAATTAAATTGTAGAAATTTAAATGACATCAAATAAAAAACTCATTCTTTTTTTCAAGTTAAAATTAAAATGATATTTAATAAAATTGTATTAAAATCACTAAACATAAAAACATTGAAAATACAAATAAAGCATTGAAAATACAAATAAAATATTGAAAAATTATTCAACAATTTTTGTTCTTTGCAATATTAGTATATAATTTTTGTTCTTTGCAATATTATTATAAAATGTTTCTATGTTGTATTATTATTTAGTTTCACAAATTTTAATAGTTTTTTTTTTTGGAAAAAATAGATTAAAATAAATACATAAAAATGAATGTTATGGAATATTTTTTTTTAGTGCAGAATTTAGAGCAAACGGTTGGAAATGAAGTGAAGATTTTACTGTATAATAGAACTGAAACTGCTATAAAATGAAATAAATGGTTAGAGAAGGCCTAAGTCCCGACTTCCTTCCTGCTACAACTTCAAACACGGTATCATTACCATTTACCAGGGAGGAAAACTCAAAACAGATGCTACACTCCTCACAACTTACATAGGCAAATCACATCTTATTATGATTTATGAATAATAAATACCAAGAATTTTGTACAACGACGCCCCATATACATGCACAGAAGTCCTGAATATCAATATTTCAATGGCCCACCGCATTTGATTTTTCTGTGGGAGAGCAGACAATTACTAAAATCAGAAATGAATAAATATATGCATGACGGCCAATCTGTCTAGAAAAAACCCACAAGTCTGACCATTTTATCATCCCTGCAGTCACGGGTAGCACCCACGGCCACGAGCCACGACTGAAGATGCGTTCAAGGCAGGAACGCAAGTCGCATTCTGCAGAGTGCATGCCATAAGTGATGGATCAAAATTTCGAACTCCATGTTTAACAGGTTGAGTAGCTCTTTTCCAGTTTACATCAAAGCTAAATGTGTATAATGCAGTCTCTCCATGACAGACAAACAGCATGTTTTGGCATGGCGAGTGCAGCTCTCTGACCTTAAAATTATGTGATCATTCCCACTACCAAACCATCTTAATCCAATAACTTACACCATCTGGAAGTAGATTTAACTCTGGAAATGAGTCACCACAGAGCTTTCTGTTGAGGCACCTTAAAACTACTTAACTGCCCTCACACCAACTGTTTTAACACGAAATCGATACTGCGGTTGAGAATCATCATCATCTTCATCATCATCGTCGTCATCTTCTTCTTCACTCGAGTCATCTTGAACCCTGTCCCACCTTGAGTAGTCTAGCTGAGAGTGTCCTTTTGGTTTTGGGATCATCCCCCAACCCAAGGACTGTTGATCAGATGGTAGTTGTCTGATCTTATTCTGGCAGGGTACTATTTCATCTGTTAGACTCACATCCTCAAAATTACTTTTCTCATTGCTTTCTTCTGCAGCATCACAAGTCACGTTATTTACACTCCTTCCAAGATCTTCAACCTTTTCACTGTCCTGCTCTTCCTCGTATGGTTCGTGTTCCGCTTCATCTACATATTCACCGTCTTCATCAAACTCTGCTTCGTCTTCGGGTATTGGAGCAAGTGACTTTCCTTGAACAGAAGACACCATCAATATTGACAAAGCACCAAGATAGAGACAGAAAATGTCCAAAAAAATGAAAAATGCAGTCAATTTTCCATGAATAAATGCAGAGCACCGATGAACCAACTCAATAGCTGATGTAAAAGGACTAACTATATTTTAAATATACAAGAGAGATGCATATAAACAATTCTGATTTCCGTAGTAGAGATAACAAGAGTACACGTATTCTAAAAGTAATCTATAAGAATCCAAATGAACAAAAAATAACTTAACTAAAGTTCCATAATATTTGGGTCTGCCATATATAAAATAAAATATAATATGTTTTATAGCAAAGACCAGCTCATGAACTAAAAGGAAAAAATGACAGAACAGAGCGCAAAGAGGAGCATTGATATCATAAACATCATCTGAAGCAATTAAGGAAAAAGGAGCAACTACCAGTTGTGTCTTCAGACGGGCTAGAAGGTTTCTGTATACTTCTGATGACGGATTCAACTCTATGAGCCGATTGACGTCAAAAAGTGCCGAATGATACTCCTTCAAGGTGACCAGAGTTTGAGCACGCAACATCAGTGCTCCTGTGTGATTGTGATCAAGTTCCAGCACAGAGGTGCATTCTTCTGCAGCCTGCAATAATAAGGTGTATCAACTTCTAGGTAAGCATATACTAGGAAAAACACTGGAAAAGTTATCTTAACTTTGCTTTCATTTTTGTTTTCTCTCTCACTCTGATAAATCGAAGTATTCATAACGTGTAAAAGGCATATTGCAGAAAAATGATTACTATAGGAACTTATACAAAATTTAAGAAACCCATCATCAAGTACTCTTTATTCTTACTGGTTTATCACATAAACATTAAGGAATCAAGAACATAAGGGCCATTAGGTAATTGAATATTTATAAAATTGAAATTATTTCCTAAAGAAATATGCTAATAATTAAACCGAAGGAAAAGCAAAGTAACACTCTTCTCGTATATGTAAAAAAAGAACACGAGCTGATATCAATAATTGCAAAGAATTTTCTTATGACTCTTTATCTTGCAGAAATTCAGCCATATTTATTTAGCAGCCTTCAGTTTAAAAAAATAACAGTTCAGAAATGTAAACCCCTGCCAAAGCTTCCTGTCAACAGCACAGTAGAAAAAATGCACTAGTGGAAGATTATACGAGCCAACATGAGCTACCTTATGTAATTCACCAATGCCGCAGTCATGAAATTCATTTGTAGATATTCCAAATTATTTGGCGATGCAATTCTTTTTCAATTAACCTCAAGAAATGAGAGTAAAAATTCCTAGTTTCAATATTCCAATTACATATAATCAGTTGGCTTGTATTTTCATTTGTTGAAATTGCAACAATTTCAACAAATGAAAAGTTCCATAATCAAGGGGAAAAAAGGTACTTTCTGACTATCAATTATAGAGGGAAACACAAACCCAAAATCAGAATTATCAAGGCCAAACAAATTACAATATTTCTCTCATAATACTAATTTTATTTCCTTTTCCAATTCATTTGCACATAAATAGTTACAGAAAAAGGGTTCTGAATATCCTGCAACAGTTTACAGGTCAAGGTTCCTCCAAATGCATCAAGCAAAATAGGCAATAGTTAACTTGAGAAGCATTTCACACTATTACACTCGACATTTCATTGTTTATCTCCAAATGGACAATGAATAAAGAAAGTCATCAAATTTTGCATCTTGCATTAAAATATAATCCAGCGCACTTACTACAATGAATCACAGGTTTTTCAAAGGAATTAAATTTAGTCAAGATCAGAGCAGTGACAGTTTTGCGAATTCAACCGATCAACAACACCATAGCATGCTTCCAGCATCACACAAAAATCAACCGATTAAGCTTCCAAAACTAACAATTTTCAACTGATAAACTAGCATAAGATTGAGAGTAGAATCGGACCGTTTCAGCTTCATCGTAAGATGTAGATAATAGATACCTTGTTGAAGTGGTGGAGTTTGAGATAACAAGCGGCACGGTTGCTGTGGAGTGCAATCCTCTGCGGCGTGGTCTTCGCCATGGAAAGCGCGTCGGTGTAATAATCCAGTGCTTCGGCATACTTGCCCTCTCTGTACATCTGGTGCGCCCTCTCAATCTTATTAATCGCCGGTGATCCCGAAGCCATCTCCGATCACCACTAATAAATCAGTCGATGCAGATCAGTTGAAAAACCAAAAAATAAATTCCAAAGTATTCAATCTGAAGTATACAGAAACAGCTAAAATTTATGAACAGATGAAATCCTAAGACAGCTATAAACAGATAGAGGGTTCAAGAGTGACAGAAATTGATGAAGATAGGATTTCGGGAAATATGTAATAAATTTGAGGATAAGAAATTGGGGA
This sequence comes from Perilla frutescens, assembly GCA_026008535.1. NCBI lineage: Eukaryota > Viridiplantae > Streptophyta > Magnoliopsida > Lamiales > Lamiaceae > Perilla > Perilla frutescens. The sequence goes on from BRKX01000004.1 coordinate 12,596,788, forward strand.
GAGGGAGAGAGAAGGGATGTGTTGGCGGAGCAATAGATGTGAAATATAATGGAACGAAAAATGGGGGCGGGAGGGGCGTTGATGTTGGGGCTCCCCTCCTTATGTCAATGACTAAATGTGGAGGGCAGTTCCCAATTTCATTCAAATAATTTGCTTTATCAAATCTTATGTCAGACTCCAACTCCGACCCACATTTCCAGCCCAAATTATTGGGTTGGATTTGGGGGAAGTCGTCGTTAATTAAAATATAATTTTACTGGAGAAATTCTAAACGCAATCTCCTTTTGGTGTAAAATGTAAACAATGTTGGAAATTAGAATAATTTTTGAATTTTTGGATGGAGAATAAAAGAAATATTCATGGGCATCGGCAGATGAGCAAGAAAAGATGACAAAAATAATAAAAGTGGGAGTACAAATGGAAGGATTCTTCATGATTTAGAGAGGACAAATTTGCGTTTTGAGATTAAGACATATTGTGGTTTGTATATATGAATGTTTCATTTGAAATTATTTTAACGTTGTTCCCATGATAATTTCCAACATCTTCATAATCGCTCAAGGGATTTATCAAAAATGCAAAACAACAATTAAATTCTCAATCTTAAAATTTTTATGTCTTTCTTTTTCTACTGTCAGTCTTGTAGCGAGTTTTAAACATGATTTATTTTTCAGATCGAATCTCATTTGACCCTTCTACAAAAATACAGTTAACAATTTAAATTCTTGAATATTTAGTTCTGTTATAAAGTGGTGAGACTATAAGAATAAAATTGTCAAGTAAATTAATATTTATAGTTTAATTAATATTGAGGGTTATAAAGAGAAAATGAAGATTGTATTTAGAATTTCCAATTTTACTAGTCATTTTGGCCCTAATAATCACAACACTTAATTGAAATCCTACTCCCCCACCCCCCACCCCCCCCCAAAAAAAGAGAGGAACAACCTCCACCCTCTTTCATTCATAACTAAAAAAGGGAGGAAATTGAAAATAACCAAATTTAGAATACCAAATTCTTTTCTAACCAAGGTTTCTGAGAACTTCTTTTCTTACCAAACACAGGATCAAATGACTATCATGCCCTTAAATGATTATCTTTATATTTATTCCTAGAATACCATTTTCAGGATCAAACGGAAATAGTCCATTACGACCATATCAGGCCCATCATGCTTCCGTAAATCAAATACATAATACTATAAACCAAATTCATACCTTTTTGACTGGAATGCTGCCGGGTATTTTCGTCGGGATTTTACGGCCTCGCCAACCACACAATCGCAACCTATGGTTTTTAGCGACGAACTCCTTCAGCAACACACAGCGCAATCCACGCTCGTTTCCTACACGAGGTGTAGGGTAATTTTCTGGTATATAGTATATATATGAGACGAACACAAGGGATGAGCAAAAGCCTGGATTTTATTTAGGAATAATAATACATTTATTATAAATAAGTAAATCTCTTTTAGGGAGGAGACAAACTTGTTTAGCTACACATGGTAGCTATAATCCTCACAACGCTCATAAACTAAGAACACTCAAAATATTATAACTATTACAATTTTGAAGAAAGATAAGAAAATGTTCGATAATCCTTTCTTCCTCCAGTTTCTTGTTTTATAGAAGGGGGAATCCTTCTACTTTACCAACTCCATTATTTAGCTCTGCAATTCACGTGAGTGGCCCCTTCTGCCGACACTCTCTTTTGAATTAGTGGTCGGGCCCGGTTCCTTTATCCTCAAGTGAAAGTGGTTGTGGGTGGAGGTACCCACAAATAATGGCACCATGTGTCTCTTGTGTTGGACCACTCAGCTTCTGTCGTTTGGTGCTAGTGGCTTCTTCTTTTGGGTTACATGATCTGTGATCACATGTCTCCACATTCCCTTGTCGGGCAGCTACTTTTTTGGTGGGGCTCTTGGCATCCTTGTTTTCGGCATTGGATGCTTATCCTCCCCAGCTCGCTTTCGTTCCATCCTTGGACGGAACCCTTTTCCGAACTCTGGCTCCTTCTGGTTCTGGCAATCCGAGCATACTCGATTGTCTCATTATCCAAAATGAGCCATGTTGCAGTACTTGCGATGGGTTTCTTTGCCCATAGCAAGCTTGCTCTCCCATATCAAGGACCTTTTCTTCTCGAACAGATCCTCAGCAAATCTCGTTGTTCTCCTTGTCATGATATTTAACAGGAATGACCCATTCGCAGAATTGTGGAAAAACTTGAATGAGAACTTGACTTTGTCCATCTCAGTGAGACAGACCCATAATCCCCATGCTCGCCTAGTCGATATTTGATCTTCTGTAATGGAGGCGATTAGTGGGATTTCTTCAAATGAGGTTCTGATATCACCCCATTTTCTGGAATCTGGCCTTTGAAGCCTTATGTAGTGAAAGGCCTCATGATTCCCTTTCCTTACTGGTTCCGGAACAGCACTGATGAAGTATAGCTCAAGAACATCTCCTCGGCTGAGCATATCATTATTAGCCCAGGACTCTTGCACGGCTTCCTGTATCCACTTTGGTAGACACTTGATTTCTGGGAAGCCTGGTGACATGGTCTGAATTGAAGCTAATGCCCCAAAGTCATACCATTGCTTGACTTTGTGTGGATTGATTCCTGGTAACATCCACACCCTTGGGTACTTTTCAGAGATATCAACCTTTATTTTAGACGGATTGATTCCCTGTCTAGTATAGAGCTTCTCCCAGTTAGCTTGATAAACCTACCAAGATGAAGCTTCAGACTTGTTAGTATTAATCTTAGAGGTACCCGTCATGGGTCTAAGATTAATCTTTCCCTCTTTAACCCCAAAGGTGCTGGGTTGACTTGATGGTTCAGAGTGTGATCCCTGACCTTCAATTTTCTCTTGGGGCTGTGTTTCTTTAGAAATCACCGGCTTAGAGCTCGTGCTAGGGGTATTTGGATCCCCTGCTTCCATTTTAGAGGTCGGTACTGCTAACTCTCCTTTCATCAATGGTAAGTTGATGGCCCGGAGGAGGGGTTTATGCATAGCTGACCAGAGCTGCCCCTGAGTCTTTACACATGCTTGTATTCTCTCATTGACCTTGTTTTGGTCTGCTTGTTGCATTCTTCCTGCTTGTTCAGCATGAAGAACCAGCTCGTTCCATTCACGCTGAAGCAACTCTATGTTTTCAGTGAAGTGCCTCTGCACAATCATGATGGCATCGACCTCAATCGCTTCCATCTCTCGTTAGGAAATCTGTAAGAATATTTTCATGAGATTTTATCACAATAATGTCAAATAAATAATATTGACATTCCGCTTGCCATCTTATTAGTCTAGCTTTCTCAGGTTTAGATTCAATTTTATTTTTCAAGAAAGCTTTAACTTGTGTGTTATCAACTTTTAGAGTGAACTTCTTTGCTAAGAGAAACAGAGGCCATTTTTTAAATGTCTTCCGAACTGCAAAGAACTCCTTTTCATTGATATGCCATCGAATGACCTCATTATCTGAAAAGAGACCACTGCAATATCTATAGGGCTCCTCTCCATTGGGTGTGATTTTTGTAAGCACGGCTGCCCACCAATGATCACTTGCATCTGTATAGAGGATCAATTCATCCTCATCTTGTGGTATAGCCAGTTTTGGGAGATTTTTGCATATCTCCTTTAGCTGCCTGATTCCTTGTTGATGTTCGTTGGTCCATACAAACGGGGTATCCTTGTTTAGAAGGTTACTGAACACCTTTCTGTGTTTTGCAAGATTTTTTATAAAGATTCCTGTGTTCGTTGGTCCATACAAACGGGGTATCCTTCTTTAGAAGGTTACTGAACACCTTCCTGTGTTTTGCAAGATTTTTTATAAAGATTCCTGCAAATTTGACAACTCCCAGAAAACTCTGTAGTTGCTTCTTTTCTTTAAGAACATCAGGGAACTTCTACACCCTTTCTACAATATGATTTTGCAGAATGATTCCTGATTCATCCACCTCGATTCCCAAAAATTCCATCTTCCGGGTAGCTATTACTGCCTTCTTTTCTGACAGCACAAGGCCCTCTTTATGACAAACATCTGCAAAGATCTCCAAATGTTTAAGATGTTCATTTATAATTTTTGATGCAATTAGAATGTCATCAATATAGACAAACATAAAAGAGAAATAATCTTTAAAAAGATTATCCATCTTCCTCTGAAATATTTGGGGTGCGTTGGCTAACCCCATCGGTATTGCATTCCAAACATAATGCCCTTGTGGTGTTGAAAAGGCCGTAAACCTTTTGCTTTTCTCGTCCATGAGAATATGGTAGAAACCTGACTTGCAATCAAACTTAGAGAATATCCTAGCATTCCGTATGCAGTTAATAAGATGTTCTCTACTTGGGATAAAATATCTGTCAAACTCAAGAATGTCATTAATCCCTTTGTAATTAATGACTAGCCTTGGTTTACCTCTTTTAATCTCACCATGATTCCTTACAAAGAATCCGGGGCTGCTGTATGGCGAATTCCCTGGTTCAATCAGCTTGAGATCAAGGTGTTCTTTGATGATTGCTCGCATGTCCTTTTGATCTTTGATGTTCATCAGGATATGCTTGTATTTAACGAACTCAAACTCTTTTCCAGCCTTAACCTTCAAGGTTGCTTTGAGTTGGTTCTTTCCCCACCAGGCTAGCGGATTTTCATTATAATTTCTGGCTATCTTCCGCCTGACGTCTTCGAGGGATATCTTTGCTTCTCCCTTAATATCTTGATGTGATATTAAAGAAGCCTTGAGGATTTGGATCTCTTGTTCTTCAAGATCCTTTTCTCTATGAAAACTCAGGACTACTTCTCTAAATTTTCTTTTGTCCTGTATTTTTGGGTGTCGAAGATGTCTGTTATCACCACGCTTGCTATGAAATTGTAGTGTCATTTGTCGATTGAATGCCCATTTTAGTCACTGGACAATGATCTTATGGTCACAGATCATCGTAAAGATCAGTCTTCGATTGGTATTGTCCTGCGTATACTTTTTGAACATTTGTAGGAAATTGTTTCCTAACAAGATGTCTGCTCCTGTATCATGAAAATAGATTGGTGGAGTTTTCACCTTATACCATGGTGTATATCCTGCTCCTTCAATCAAAATTTTCGACTGCTTTACTACTTTTGATAGGAGCAAAACTCTTTTCGAGAAATCTCTTCCAGCAATTGGATTTAAATCCTCTTCTAATTCTTCTAGGAAGATTCCTCTTTTTGCAGTACAAATTCCTACTCCTGAGTCGATATAGGCTGCAAAGTATTCAGCCTTATATTCTTCGTATAACACCCCTACTGAGATGTATATGGAGAATGGACTAGTCATACAATCACCAGTTGTTTTCCGTTAAAGGTGATCATCATCCCATCTTCCTTCAGCTCCCACGACTTGAACCTTTCTAAGAAGTCAAGTCCTAAGATTAGGACTCCTGCTTCTCTTCCGGCTCTTCCTCGTACCTCCATTGTCATAGCCTCTATATCGAGAGTTCCCTTATAGTGGCTGACTTCTGGTTTTTGTAAACCATACAAGACGTCGCAAGGGAAATTATTTTCCTATCTTGTACTGTCGAATCTTGTATTGGTCTCTATCCAACCTTCTGGGCATTTGATTTTTATTTTAACTTGCCTGGGTCGCCTAAGATTTCCTTGGAAACTTGCTCTTGAGGACTGAGACCATGGCTCCGTCACAATCTTATCTCCTTGGAATGACAGTCTTTTACCTTCCAACTTGAGACTCTCATTGTATTTCAACAATGGTTTGTCTCCCACTTGAATGTTTATCTCTCTTGGTAGCGGCATTTCTGATCTGTCTGGATGGATTGCCTGTGCCACCTTTGAGAATATATCTGGTATCTCGATAAACTGCTTTCCCAGAAATAAATTTGTATGGTGTGAATTGGAAAGCGCGTAAGACACCTGATATGTTAAAGAAAACAGTCGACTTCCCTCATAGCTGATATCCTTTCTTTTAAAGTCTTGGTACAACGTCAGGGCTCGATTGAAATCTCTATCTTTCAGATTATAGGATATCTTCGGATAGATTACCCCCATAATCTGCTTGGCACAGAGATTTCCCGATATAGTTCCTAACAAGGAATCTCTGTTATTTCTGATACGCTTATCGCATATTGCAATATCAATGGGCGTATCAACACCTGCAGATAGTGCGGATTTGAGCACTATATGGACGGTCCCGATATGGATCCAGGATATGGTATCCTTTATCTCTGGCCTCATCCTTCCCAGCTCTTCTTGAACTTCATTGTATGGAATAAGTTGTAGCTCAACTTGATTCCCTGTAAGCTCTATAGGAAGCCACATCTCTCTTCTGGTAATCTTATAGATTACATTGTGCTTCCTACTTTTCAAACTAAAATTGCGGAGCAATTGATCAATCTGTCCGGCTGAAAAGCCTTGATATCTTTGGATATTAAGGCTCTTGTTCATGATTTTATCGATCATGCTTTGTGAGATAGTGGTTTGACTAGAATATCCAGTTTCGTCTACTTGCTCTTGATGGAAAACCTCAGCTTCAGTCTGATTCAGAGTCTGATCTCCCATCAATACTTTCGTTGCTAAATACTTCTTCTTCTTCTTCGTATATACTCTCATCCGAGGGTATATCCTCAAATTGGTAGACTTGTACCAAGTCTTGGTAGTAAACTGCTTCCTTGATGTCTGGTGCACCTTCAAAGCTTTTGACTCCTCTCTTTTCCGGACAATCTATCGAAATATGTACTCTTTCACCGCAAGTCCAGCAGTTGCAATCTTTAAAACTTTCATTTGCCCTCGTATGGGCCCTTCTGAAAGTTTTTCTCGCGGGAGTTCGACTTGATGAACTTTGTGATGTCCTGTCTCTGGAAGGACCCTTTCTTTGTCCAGATTTGTAAAATCTGACCTTTTGCCTGGTCCATCTGCTCCTCGGTTTCCAGGTCCTTTTTCTTGGAAATTATTCTTTGGCATAAGGATGAACTCTGTGTTTCTTGTTCTTCCGTGGCCTTTGAGATTCTCCTCCAATGATGGTCGGCAGATCATTGGATGTGTAGTCAAGAGGGGAATATTTATTCATCCTCTTTAACCTCTTGTAATTCTTTTGCAGAATGGCCTGTCCGCACCATTCAGCTAGCTTTTGTTTGACAAAAGACATTCTCCTCCCAACATTGTCAGGATCACCTGGAATGTATTCTTTAATGAACATTTCCTTCCAGGGACTCGGGAACTTCGTGAAGAAAATCTCTACACAGACCCTTTCATCCACATCTGAATTCCATTGGTAGATGTGGTATAACTTGAAGAATTAGTCAATTGACTCCTTCTCCATGCTGTTTAGTCTCAGGTTTAAAATAGCCTGAGAATAATTCTTCCTCTTTTCGAAATCTGCACTTCCGAAATTGTCTGCTCCCAAGAAGGTGAGTATAAACCAGAAAGCCATTCTATCCACGATCTCCGTGTATAAGGCTGGCTCCAAGGTTTCTTTTTTGACTGCTGGTGCAACTCTTGACCATAATGTTTTGGCTACACACAACAAACTCATCTCCAACAGCTTGATGAATCCTTCCTTTTCTAGATTCAACATTCCTGCAGCTATTCACATCGATGATGACCAATCATCAATAATCATATCGATGTCCTTGAAGTCAATATCATCGATATTGAGCATGAGTCCATACGGATGTATGGGATCAAGGCTCGTTCTCCCGAGAGGCGTATCTCGAAACTTAGGGATCTGTTTCCTCACCCTAGTTCCCGTAAGATTGTTCATATTGGGCCTCTCTCTCTTGTGTTGATCTTCAACATGAAAGTCCTCGCGGGCTCTCATGAGAACGTCTTGTACTGGGCCTCCTTCCTGTTGCTGTTGGGCTGGTGGCAACTGCGGCACTTGTTGTTCCGGGGGTACCTGATGGTATCCACGAGGGATTAAAGCCCCATCTCCTGTATTCATCTTCAGATCTACCATCTTCATATTGGCAAATGACTCTGCCAATTCTTGTAGATCTTCCAATCCTATCCTTTCGAGGGATGTCATTCTTTGATTTGTCTTAACAATTGGCAAATCCTTTCGTCCTTCGATTTCTTGGGTTCTTCTTTGGCCTTTGGTGTGAAATTCACTTTGCCAAAGTTGATGGGTTTCCTTCTATTAGAACATGTTTGATTTAATTCTAGTGTCTGGATCTTCTTTTGAATTTCTAACAAGATGGTTAGAATTTCATCTTGTTTTATTGAAATTCGCCTTACTTCTTGTGGTACTCCATACGTGTGATTTCCGTAATTTTGTATCGTCTTTTGGATCTCTCGTAAATCCTCCGAGATTTTAGATGTGTCTGCCACGATCTCTTTGAATCTGAGAGTTATCTCGTAGTTTCTTTGTTCCATTAACCGTTGTTTTGGTGTGCCCTTTGTTGATGGTTCATTAAATCGCATTGTAGCAGATTATTCACCATTAACAAGTTCATTTGAGCTTGTCTTTGGGAAATACACTGCTCTATTTCCTCCAGGTTTGACTCCGATAGGAATCTCTCTTCGTATTGGGCTTCCCAGTAGGATAGCCTCTCCTTGTGACTTTCCTCCAGTTCCTTCAAAATTTGAAGGTACCTTCTGAAATAAAAACATCTCGAACAAATGTTCGGATCCATATTTTCTGGGTGTCTCCTCCGTTAAGATATTACTTTTAATAATAAATAAAATATTATTCCTAAATAAAATTACCTAGGCTCTGATACCATTTTTCAAGCAAGTGGCAACTTAGAATAAATGAAAGAATGAATCAAATTTATCATAAATCAAATAGGACACTTTCACAAGTGTCTTATTAGACTAAGGTCCTTCAAGGCCAAAATGGTCATAAAAGATTGGATTGACTAGAAAAGAATATACTAAAGACTTTGGTTATTAAAGAATTTCGTAAGTTAAGTTTGGTTATAACCATACATTCACTCACTAAAAAAAGCACCCGAAAAGAAAAATAATTTCTATCGTGCAACTCGATTTCTTTGAACTATTTTCTCTCAACTCAAAAATAAATAAATCTCAACATCATCGTCCTGCTCCTTTATTATTTTCTTTTCAATAATGGTGAACCCTCGTCTATTTCCGTGAAATGGAGATTGGAGGGGCATGAACAAAATTTGAACTAAAAATGTTAACATTGGGAAATAATATATTTTCGGTGATTTTCTTATGTGAATAGAGATTGGACGGTTTTGTGGGAAAGCGAGAGAATTTAAGATTAGAGAGAATAAAATTTAATTGTGTTTATTTTTATAAAATTATTAGAAAATTAATTAATTGAAGTTCCAATAATTATTTTCTCAACCCTACAAAATACAGGGAATTGATGAAGAAGAGAACGTAATGATTAGCTCAAGATCTTACTGTTTCCAATTGATTTTTCTGGAAAACTTCTTTTATGTGGATTTTGATTAAATTTCTTTTTCTCTTTTCTTTTTAATAATCAATGTGAGCTATACATGAGCTTTATTTTATTTTATTCTGATTTTTTAAGAAGTGGAGTTATAAAGGGATAAAGGTCTAATTATTTAATATTTATAAATTACGAGGCCATAAAAAGGAAAACAAAAATGGTGAATATAATTACTCTTAGGTCTGGTACGGAATCTGACTTGAGAAAATAATTTAATTTCTTATTTTAATATATTGTGTTTGGTTCATTTTTTATGCGATATAGAAAGGAATCAGATTTATCAAAAGAAGGAAAATTGTGCAATTTTCTTAGAATGTGAATACCTATTCCAAGTAAGTATTCTTATTCCTTATTGATGGGAATCTAGTGTTAAATGACTTCATTGTTCGATTTCTTCATTTATTACTATTTAATTTTTTATAAATTATTATTAAGTTTGGATTCATATTTTTTTAACCTAAAAATAAAAAAAAATGGATTTTTTTAAAATTGAAAAAAATATATTTACTATTATCTTTTTTTTTATCAATACTAAGTTTAGATTAAAATATTTCAATAAAAAAAATGAGTAAGATAGGAAAAATAGAAAATTTTATAAATGAAAAAAGAAATTCAAAAAATTTGATATTTTTTTATTGATGAAATTCCAACCAAAATTCGATTATTCTATCAATCATTTTTTTATCATTTCTATCAAAATTTCAATAATATCATTTTGGGCAACATTGCGGATTAAATGACGGCACACCATTGTCAATATAGATAATTTTGACTTCATATTCAATAAAAAAATATTTATATAAATAATTTTGACTTCCAATTCAATAAAAAATATTTGGATCAACAATATAATGTTTGCCTTAATGGTCATAAACATATTAATCCAAAATTATAAAATAATTTTCTTGATTATTTTTTAGTCATATCTTTTTATTTAAATTGAAATAATATGTTGTATTCAATATATATAGTACTGTTGTACATTGAAGCAAACTAATTCTCATGGCTTTGTAATAGACTCTAAAAATTACTGATATTGGAAGTGTTCATTCCTTAAGTTCATAATTATGAGTTTTGATTTGAAGAACAATAGCCTTTAAAATGTTTCTATCAATTAATGAGACCATGAAATCTGGATAACAATTAAAAAAGATGGGACCAGTGCAATCCTTGACTCAACAGACCTAATAAGAGAATCATCAAAGTTTAAAAACCTTAAATCTCTTAAAATAACAAGGACATAAGTGTTAATTTATTTTTTTTAGATAATGATTTGAAACCTACTTGGACAAGTCCTAGGTGAAGATATTTATAATTTTTGTTTTTGTATCTATCAATGGATTCTTGAGAAAGTAATTTGATGCTTTCAAAAGGTTTTATAAGTTGCATGCCTCTTTCTTCAGTTTTTATGACATAGTCAAATTTAAATAATCTCCCAGAACTTTTATAGATTTCATCATTTTTGACTCTTGGTATTTTCCATTCATCAATTACCCTTACCAATTCTTCATTACTTATCTCTTCAGTGTTAATAATCTTCATATTATCCAAGGAAGTACTAGCAGCGAATACAGAAGAAGTAGATCTAGAGAAAATAGACTCTTTTTGAACCCATAAGTCCAACTTTCTCTGCTCTAAATGAATTAAATGTCATCACAAGAGAATTTGTAGATGATGTAAAATATCTAAATGTAGATTTTTGCTCAGATTACAACAAAGAAAAATGAGAATGGTTTTTCAAAAAATTTATGAAAAGGAGAAAAGAAAATTGAAAAAGAGTTTTATGATTTTATATAAAAATACAAAATTAATATTCTCTTCTTTGATTGGTTTATCATTTATACTGTACAAAATTTCATACATTTTCCTTTCAAATATATTTCTCCAACTATAACAAGAAACAAAAACCCCAATTGGGAAAAATCTGAATGGGAAACTCTTTATCAAAAAAATCATTCTTTCAAATCATACTCCTCTTCAGGGTTTGAAACTCATAGTTCCTGATGGTCCTGTAGAAGCAGTTCCTTTTAAAAGACCTGGAGAAGATGACAAAAGAAATGTTAGAATCATCATTTTTCAAAATAATTTCACAAATGCAAATTTGAATATTGTTGGAAAACAACTTGACAGAATTAAGAAAAATACAAAAGTTGAGGAATCTCTTGAAAACAAGGTCACAAAATCCATTTTCAAACCATTTCAAATATCTAAGAAAAGTGTCAAAAATTTGCATGAAAATAAGTCTGAGTTTGTTGATATTGTTCAAAAAGAAATTAATAAATTTTCTTCCAAAAATCCTTATCTTAATCAAATTGCTTCAAATAGTTATGATTCAAAACTTAGGGTAAATGTGCTTAAGGTTAATTCTGATTCTTCTGAATGTCCTGAAAGACCTAAGTCCAAAATAAACAAAAGTGAGAGGTTTCCAAGTCATCAAACTCATGTCCAAATTATTCATATTCCAGATTTAGGAATTTCAAAACCCATATACTAATCTCGTTATAATGCTTCATCCATTTATAAATGGAACATTGATGGATTAACTGAATATATACAATATTCTAAATACCCTTCAATAAATGACCATGGTTGCAAATGCCTACAAAATCCAAATATGAACAAATGATAGAACCATTGTTGAGCTTCTTATAGTTGGGTTCATATGACAATTAAAGGGTTGGTGGTATTATCATCTTAGTGAAAGAGAGATGGAGCTTATTTTAAATTCTTACAAAATAGATGAAGATGGTACAATCATTTTAGATGGTGAAGGAAATCCTTTACAAGATGATGTTGATACTTTAATACTCACTATTTCCTTACACTTCATAGGTGACCCAACCCATTTAAAAAATAAAAATACTGAATTACTTTCAAATCTCAAATATAAAAAACTCAGTCAACTTTCTTGGTATAAAAATACATTCATAACTAGAATTATGCTTAAGATTCAAATCAACCTTTCTGGGAAGAAAAATTTCTTGCAAGATTACCTACCCTTCTTGGTGAAAAAGTCAGAGATAAATAAGGGAAGTATCAGGTAAACAAATAATTTCTTATGATGATTATTGATGCACTGTCCTCACGCGCTCAAAATAAAACTATTTTTCCAAATGCCTAAATGGGTATAGTAGGTGGAAAGTACATGTCGAATCCTCAGGGAACAGTGTAATTCTTCTTTCTGTTGTAACTTTGGTGTTTTTGAGAGAGTGATTGTTAAACTAATAAACTGAAATAAAACAAAAGTAATTAATATATAAAAGCCGGATTGAGATTATAATTAATAGTGGTATGTCTCATTTCGTTCATTGGTGTAAAAATATCAATTCAAACATCAAACAAACTAGTTATGGAATACCAGAACCCGCTGACGTATTCATCATTTCTCCTTAAGCGTTATCGAATAAAAGAACCCTTATTATTCAACTTCTTATTAATTAACAACCCGCAAGAACCCTTAACAGATTTAATTAATCAATAGCATAAGGAATTAGAGAAACCCAGTTATATTACAGGCATACGGACCCGTATGCTCATAATATCCTCATATGCCCCCTGACAAAGAAAGTCAGCCTTACCACATATCAAACCGATTAGACAATTACAGATCCATCAAATTTGATTGGCTTTAATTATGACGTCCCAAAATTTCATAACTTTATTTAATCAATAAAAGAATTTAATACAGCGGAAGCAATATTTAAATTAAAATAATATTTAATTAATCTTGACCATCACCCTGTCTCTACGTCATCGCCCGAGCTTCATAAATCTGAAAAATATAATAGCTTTGGGGTGAGTGCCATTAACTCAGTGGGGTTACTGCATTTATCCAGATTATACATAATATGAACAATAAACACATAACATATCAAGTATCATTTTCCTGCAGCCCTTAGGCCGAACATGCAACCGGTAGGTTGAGTAACTTTTCCTACATCCCGTCGACCGAACATGCAACACGTAGGTTGAGTAATTTTTCCTGCAGCCCGTAGGCCGAATATATAATTTCCACATATAAACTGCACAAAATGCATAATAAGGATAAATGAATTATTGCATAACAATCCACGTTGGATTCCCCACCTTACTTGACTTTAAAACTTGATTGAAAATGAACTTAGTTAGATCCGTGTGCGCCGCCTCAAATGAAAACTAGAGTAGAGAAGAGAAGAAGAATGTTTATGGTGTGAATAGAGAAGTGATTTGAGTGCACTATTTAGACTAGTAGGCTAGGACATGAAAATGGAAACATTAATCAAAGATCAATTTGGTAGTGATTGGAGGAAAATCAATGGAGACAAATTGGTGGATTTAAGATATTGATTGAGTAAATTGATGTTTTCCTTTTACATAAATCATCACATGTTAAAAAAATTAAGCAGACTAAAAGAAAAAAAAATATAGGATTCAATAAATTTTGGGCTTTTCTTGAAATACTTAATTTGAGCTTAAAAAAAATAAGAATCTTTAATAATTAACATATATAAAAAAATATAAATGATGTAATAAACATTATATATATACATATATATATATATATATATAAATTTTACTAGTTATATATCGGTGTGACTTATAAGAACATAACAAAATATCAAAAATTTATTTAAACAACTATTCTTAGAAAGAAAAATGTAACGATCAATTTAAAATGATTTTGGATCGTTACATTAATCCTTAATCAACTAGTTGTATATTGGCCACTACACAATTAATCAATTCAGAATATTAACTTGATATCTCAGAGCACAAAAAGGTATCAGTGTGTGAATTGTATAAAAGCAATTAAACCTCACGATATGGGCATACCAAAATCATTACAATCTCATTCTGGAAAATAACTTAGCCACTCATAATGAACCCAATACAACCGATTATTATAAAATATGATGAACTGAAATTGAAATAAAATAACGATAAAACTAACAGAGAATTCTCTACAAACTGTATAGAAAACCGAATGCTTCTTCCAAATGACATCTCAACTTATATAGACAAATGATAATTTAAGAGCCATTAAATTGCATTAAGGTGTATCGTGATTTTTGGCTAAGCAATCGCCGATTCTTCCTTTAAAACCGATCGTTTCTCTCTTCCATCATCTTTGTATTAATTTCTTTTCTTATTCTTATGATTCTACCATGAATGTTAATAGTACCTCCCTTTTTTTTACACTCACACACCCGACCTGTGGTATTCAGGAGATTCGAACCCGTGACCTTTGGTCTCCAAGCAATCTCACTCCACCACTAGGCCATCCCCACCGGGACAATTGTACCTTCCTTTCTCATATCTTTCCTGCAATAACCACAAAAATAATATTTTAAGTCTCAAATATATAAAAATATAGATAATAAATATGAAATATTTGTGACTTATCAATTATATATATACATATATATATATTAGATATTTAACTCTATACTCTTATTTAAATTTAATTCAATAATAAAACGAGAATACTGACAATTTCCTTGTTATATTCCAAACATAGAATAAAGATTATGTTAGTCATAATTTTCCTCAGAATCACATTCCCAGAAATCATATTCCTAAAAGACTTTACTTTCTTACCAAACAAACGAGCCCTTAGTGTTGATTAATGTCATAAAGATCATGACAATCAAACATTATTGTGAGTGCAAAGTACAACACTTAATAAACTCCTTAGAGCAAAGCGTAGCACTAACAATCTCTCTCTTTGTCCTTATCTGTTGGCAAACCAGCTCTTTCATTTTTCCAAGTGCAACTCATTCAGTAGTATGAATGTTCACCTAGATCTTCGCGAACATTATCAAGTACTTCAGCTCTATTTTTCTTTTTATCATTTTGTTCTATTCTTTTCTTTTTTATTATTTTATCACATCAATGAAGTACATGAAAAATAAAGACAACAGTAAACCAGATGGAGAAGTACGGATGATGTAATGATGTGAGATAAGGTGGTTATAGATCGGTTACATCATAAAAGCTCAAGGAAGAGAGCTTTAAGCAAAAAGTAAAACTCAATTAAAGAGCCTTACAAAATCAGAGAAAAAAAATGTTTATTTAAAAAAACAGATTAGATAAAAAATGAGTACTTTCCCTAATTACCTGCAGATTAAGGCAAATGAGTATCACGAGAGTGCTTCAGTCATCATGTTTAGAGTCTGATTGGTTAGCTTCTTCCTAAGTAGATTCATAATCTTGCCGCTTGTGATACAACCCGGACTCTAGGAACGAACACACGTCGACACACGTAAGGTTTTGTGTCTTTTATGACTCAAACAATTAAAGAAATATGCGGAAGACAACAGGACAAACTAGACGACTAAGACCAATAAAAATACCTAAACTATGACACACAGAATAACACAATATCCAAAGGATAGGGGCTGTTATGGACGATTATGGTGAAGGTAAGGATGAAGGATTTTCGATGATAATGGATGGGTTTAGAAGGGCTTGAGTAGATAGGGTATGATAGAGTTGTGACGGACTTACGGATTGAATGAGATGAACACGAACTTAACTCGAACGGGGCTGAGCTTGGGACGGACGTGAATGGCTTATGGATGACGTCGAACGGCGGCAATGGAGGTGTTTTGTCGATATGAATCACAACCCGAAAGTGGCCTTGGATCTCGAACGTATACAAGGCCAAATTCTTTAATTTGCTCTTCGATTAGCGAGTCTCCGGCGATCCCTCAAATGTGGATGATGAATTCCCTTTGTAAAACTTAGAGGTGCTAAATCTAAGAGTATGAATTTAATTATCTAAACTCACAAAAGATTTAAAGGGGAGAGACGATATTGAAAGCAAATGCTTAATAATCAAATATAGTCTAAAGTAACAATGAAGCATGGATCACCTATTTATAGGATATAGGTGACTGAAAATCCTATGCTAATTGACCGAAAATTAGAGTCCAAATCTAACTAGAATTGGACTTGGAAGTTTCCTAAACTAGAATTCTATTTAAGGTAGAACTTGTAGATCTTACCTTATCTAAAATCCTAGTCAAACTATGACTTATAATAACCGAAAATTACTTCCAAAATAATTAAATAAATTTGATCCATACTATAGTCTAATTAAATAAAATAAATACTATAGTGTAAAATAAAATAACCCCTTAATTAATTAACTAAGGGCCGAAACTTTGGCTTCTCTTCACTCTCGGCCGTGGGCTCTAGAACACGCACGCTTGCACACGTGCACAACATCATGTAATGTTCTCCATGTCTTGATCTCCATCTTCCAACGTCAACAAGTTCAACATCTTCAAGCTTCCTTGCACGCCGTCTTCTTCTTCGAGCTTCTTGCGAATTGTAGCTTGCAAATAATCTTGCAACTTCTTAGCTCGTAGTCTTGTGACGGGTCCTTTGAATTGAAGCTCTTCATTGAGTTCCTCATTGCTATGGATGTCCTCATCATTCCCCCCCTGCTGAAAAGAATTCGTCCTCGAATTTGGATCCTCATCATGGTCGAATTCATCTGCAAGAAAATGAGATAAATCAGCTACATTAAACGTAGAAGAACACTTGTACTCACCAGGTAGATCAATGCGGTATGCATTGTCATTAACACGGCTTAGCACAGTGAAGAGACCATCTCCACGGGGCGACAACTTGGATTTCCTCAGGTTGGGAAATCGGCCAGGGCTTAAATGAACCCAAACATGATCACCGGGCTGGAATATCACACGTTTGCACCTCGTGTTGCGTGCGGCGGCAATTCGTTAGCCTTGGTGCTCAATCAGGGCACGTACCTTCTCATGCATCTCTCAAATGAAATCAGCTCTCTTCATACCTTTAACACTCGTTAGATGCTCAACGGGTAAAGGTAACAAATCAGTAGGAGTTAGTGGATTAAATCCATAAACTACCTCAAAAGGAGACATGTTAGTAGAAAAATGCACAACACGATTATAAGCAAATTCAGCATATGGTAGACATTCTTCCCATGACTTCAAGTTATTCTTAATTAGAGACCTAAGTAAAGCTCCTAAAGTATGATTCACAACCTCAGTTTGACCATCAGTTTGTGGATGACATGCAGTAGAAAACAATAACTTAGTACCTAATTTTCCCCACAAAACACGCCAAAAATGTCCTACAAACTTAGAATTCCTATCACTAACAATAGTACGAGGAATTCCATGCAATCTAACAACATGCACAAAGAACAAGTTGGCAACATGTATAGCATCTTACCATGCATTAAGTTCAAGAGAGCGTACCTTCTAGATAGAGCATTGGCGACCACATTGTCTTCGCCTTTCTTGTACTTGATAACATACGGGAAGGACTCGATGAACTCGACCCATCTCGCATGTCTCTTGTTCAGATTGTTTTGCCCTTTCAAGTGCTTCAAGCTTTCATGATCCGTGTGGATGACGAACTCTTTGGGCCACAAGTAATGCTGCCATGTATCCAATGCACGCTTCAAAGCGTATAGCTCTTTATCGTACGTCGAATAACGCAAACTGGCGCCATTGAGCTTCTCACTGAAGTAAGCTACGGGACGTTTTTCCTGCATCAAAACAACACCAATACCTATCCCGGAGGCATCACACTCGATCTCAAAAGTTTTGGAAAAATCAGGTAAACACAAAACAGGAGCAGAACATAACAAAGATTTCAAAGTATTAAAAGCATGCTCTTGTTGTTTACCCCACTCAAATTTCCGGTCCTTCTTACTTAGCTCAGTAAGAGGGGCGGCTATGCTGGAGAAATCCCGT
Source organism: Perilla frutescens (assembly GCA_026008535.1). Lineage (NCBI taxonomy): Eukaryota > Viridiplantae > Streptophyta > Magnoliopsida > Lamiales > Lamiaceae > Perilla > Perilla frutescens. The sequence goes on from BRKX01000004.1 coordinate 12,614,920, forward strand.
ACAAAGCGATGGTAAAACCTAGCTAGACCATGGAATGATCGAACCTCAGAGGCGTTTTTCGGGGTTGGCCATTCCTCAATCGCTTTGATTTTGGAACGGTCTACCTCAATACCTCGTGCACTAACGACAAAGCCTAAAAACATGACTTCATCCATACAAAATGAACACTTAGACAAGTTTCCATACAACTTAGCATCACGCAATAAGCAAAATACACGCCTAAGGTATTCTAGGTGCGCCTGTACACTGTGACTGTAAATCAAAATATCATCAAAGTATACAACCACAAATTTACCAATCACATCACGCAAAACATGATTCATTAATCTCATAAACGTGCTCGGTGCATTAGTGAGACCAAAAGACATAACTAACCACTCATATAAACCATGCTTTGTTTTAAACGCAGTTTTCCATTCATCCCCTTCATGCATTCTAACTTGAAAATAACCAGATCTCAAATCTATCTTAGAAAACATATTAGAACCACTCAATTCATCTAGCATATCATCAAGTCTAGGGATAGGAAATCTGTACTTAACTGTTATCTTGTTGATGGCGTGGCAATCCATGCACATCCTCCATTCGTTGTTCTTCTTTGGCACTAGGATGATTGGAACTGCACAAGGGCTCATCGACTCTCGGATTTGCTTCTTCTCTAGCAACTCCTTCACTTGGCGGTCGATCTCCTTTGTCTCCTCGGGCGAGGTGCGGTACACCGGTCGGTTGAGAAGGACGGCGCCGAGTACGGAGTCGATCTGGTGCTCGATCCCACGAACTGGAGGTAATCCACTTGGAATCTCTTCCGGAAATACGTCTGCGAACTCCTCCATAAGCGGCTGCACATCACAAGGCAAAGAAACACCATTAGTAGCACTGTCCTTATAAGATAAAAGAACGAAAGGTAAACCTGTTTTTAGTGCTTTCTCTACGCCTTTAACTGAGATGAACAAGGATCGATTCTTCTCTTTGTTTGGGGCTGATCCCGATGCCTTTCCATGAGCTAAGGACTCATTGGGAGGCATCTTAGGAGCTGCATTGGTTGAACTTGGTGTGGAGCTAGGCTGAGAAGTGACGGCCGAATTAGTTCGGGCTGCGGCTGCGGCTTGTTTTGCCCGTTCTTGTTTGAATCTCTCTTGCATCCTTTCTTGATCCTCTGCAATGGCTTTAGGAGTGAGTGGCTTTAATACTGTGGTGCGGCCATCCCTAGTAATCGAATAGGTGTTGGCTAGACCATCGTGAACCGCTTTTCTGTCAAACTGCCACGGTCTTCCTAAAAGTATATGGGCTGCTTCCATAGGAATAACATCTCAAAGAACAGTGTCAGAATAACGACCTTTAGTAAAAGAAGCATGTACTTGACCTGTCACTCGAATGGAACCTCTATCAGTAAGCCACTGCAACTTGTATGGCTTCGGATGCTTTGTTGTGGTAAGGGCGAGTTTATCAATGGCATACTGGCTGATTGCGTTGATTACACTCCCACTATCGATGATCATCACACAAGTCTGATCTTTGATTGCAACTTGAGTATAGAAGATGTTCTCTCGTTGTGATTGCTCTTTTTCTTCACGACTGATGTTCAGACTGCGAATAGAAACTAAGCTGACATGAGGTAGCTCGACCTCCTCATCATCTGGATCGACTTCAGGGACTTCAACTTCTTCAGGGGCGGCGGCCTGAGGCTCTTCTTCATCTTCACTGGCTGATTCAAGCCCATTCTGTTCATTGAGGAACAGAACACGCCGGTTTGGACACTGGTTCTGAAAATGGCCCCAACCTTGGCATTTATGACACTGGATGTCACAGGCTCGACTAGGGGCTGAATTCGGTGCTGGAGTGGGCTGATTGGGCCATTGGAATGGTGGCCTGGGTGTAGACTCGGGTCTACGGCTTGCTTGCGGTGTAGAACGGTCAAAACGGCGTTCCGGAGGACCGGATTGACCTCGGGGTTGTGTGGAATCAACAGAAGGAATAGAAGGTGATGTGGAAGGTGTACCTTTACTCCAAGAATGTCGAGTAGGGGCTGAGCCTTGACTGGATCGACGACGGCCTTCTCGCAACTGTTTCTCCACAATCGATGCGTACTGCACCATCCTCTCTATGCGGGTGAACTCCTTGAGTTCTACTTCGCAGGCAATGTCAGGATTCATACCTTCAATGTACCGAATGATGGTAGCATTTAAGGTCTCCTCCTTTCCGACTCGATTTAGGGCGGTTTCGAGCTCTTTGTGGTACTCTTCAATCGAACGGGTGCCTTGCTTGATCCGGTTGAGCTTCTTCTCAAGCTCTCTTTCATAGTGGACTGGAATGAAGCGTCCACGCAAGAATCCTTTCATCTCCTCCCAATTGTCGATGGGTGGATTTCTGTTCCTTCATCTTCTTTCTTGTTGCATCTCCCACTAAGTGGCTGCGTAACCTTTAAACTCCAAACATGCTAATTGCACCTTTTTGGCTTCTGTGAAGTCATAGCATGCAAAAATCTTCTCTACCTTACGTTCCCAATCAAGATAGATATCGGGATCATGAAGGCCTTCAAACTCCGGGATGCTCGTCTTGATGTTGTTGAGCATTCGGTCTTCACCATAGTCATCATTGTGGTTCCCACGCCGTTGGCGGCGCCCACGATCTGGAGTGTCATCTCCGACATCTGTATTCTCATCAAAGTACTCCTCTTCTGGCTCGTTTTGACGCTCTAGGCGCCTATTTCCTCGAATGGGTGGAGGAAAAACGGACGTTGTTTTAGTGCGTTCAAGAGCGTGCACTAAATCATCTATCTTGTCGGATAGAGCCTGGTGTTGTCTTTGAACGTGTTTGGACAGCGCTTCAAAGTGATACTTAGGATCCCACGGTGCGGGTGGATCCGAGGAAGACTCCATGGGTGCTTTGGATGGATCTTTGGACGGGTCCAAAGGTGGCAAGGTCGATTGAGGGTCGACTGGTGGTGTAGAGGATGATTCGGAGCGGGTTCCTTTCTTCATGATACCTACAAAATGAACAAACGTAAAAGAAAACAAGGTAGGACCTCACAATCTCATGTTCACTCTTTTGTTTTTCACTCTTGATTTTACCACTCATGTATCACTCAATATATGGGTGCACAGTGTGTGAAAATCATGTATGTGGAAGTAGAAACTCGTGTGATTTATTCAGAGGAAGGACGGGAATGCTATTCGTGGAACACGGAGGAATTTGGTATGTATAGATGAGTTACGGGTTGCGTGTGTGTATGTATGGGGTGGCCGAATGTAGTAGTAGTGTGGATGGGGGTGGCCGATTGTTTGATGGGTGTGGGTGTGGTGGTCGAGTATGGTGGTGGTAGGAAAGGAAAGAAGTAGATCAATTAGTGAAGTTCCAAATAGGTTTAGGAATTCCAAAAATAAATCTAGGTAGAAGAAGGAAAGAAATAGAAGAAATAAGGAAAGAAGAAAGAGATAAGGTAAGTAGGGGATTTGGATATGTATCAATCTATGTGACACAATCTAAATACCTTAATTAGCCTAGACCTAGAAGGAATGAACCAAAAATAAAACAAGACTCTTATGGAAGTTACCAAAAAGAAATAGAACTTGTATGGAAAGTTTCAAAAATAAAATCAAACTTAGAAGGAAACTACCAAAATAAGATGGGACTCACTAGGTAATTACCAACTATGATCTAATTCCAAAAGGAAAGTACCAAAATAAAAATTGGACTAAAAGAAAACAATGAATTTTCGTTTTTTTTTTCTGATTTTTTTTTCTCTTTTTTTTTTTGAAATTCGACTGGCTCTTTTTTTTTATATGATCGTGCCTTTTTTTTGAACGATGAACAATACGGAATTAAATTACAACTCGATCAAACGTAAAATAAAATAAAGACACAAAAACGAACCAAAGCTGACGTGGCTTTGATACCACTTTTATGATACGACCCGGACTCTAGGAACGAACACACGTCGACACACGTAAGGTTTTGTGTCTTCTATGACTCAAACAATTAAAGAAATATGCAGAAGACAACGGGACAAACTAGACGACTAAGACCAATAAAAATACCTAAACTATGACACACAAAATAACACAATATCCAAAGGATAGGGGCTATTATGGACGATTATGGTGAAGGTAAGGATGAAGGATTTTCGATGATAATGGATGGGTTTAGAAGGGCTTGAGTAGATAGGGTATGATAGAGTTGTGACGGACTTACGGATTGAATGAGATGAACACGAACTTGACTCGAATGGGGCTGAGCTTGGGATGGACGTGGATGGCTTATGGATGACGTCGAACGGCGGCAATGGAGGTGTTTTGTCGATGTGAATCACAACCCGAAAGTGGCCTTGGATCTCGAACGTATACAAGGCCAAATTCTTTAAGTTGCTCTTCGATTAGCGAGTCTCCGGCGATCCCTCGAACGTGGATGACGAATTCCCTTTGTAAAACTTAGAGGTGCTAAATCTAAGAGTATGAATTTAATTATCTAAACTCACAAAAGATTTAAAGGGGAGAGACGATATTGAAAGCAAATGCTTAATAATCAAATATAGTCTAAAGTAACAATGAAACATGGATCACCTATTTATAGGATATAGGTGACCGAAAATCCTATGCTAATTGACCGAAAATTAGAGTCCAAATCTAACTAGGATTGGACTTGGAAGTTTTCTAAACTAGAATTCTATTTAAGGTAGAACTTATAGATCTTACCTTATCTAAAATCCTAGTCAAACTATGACTTATAATAACCGAAAATTACTTCCAAAATAATTAAATAAATCTGATCCATAATATAGTCTAATTAAATAAAATAAATACTATAGTCTAAAATAAAATAACCCCTTAATTAATTAACTAAGGGCCGAAACTTTGGCTTCTCTTCACTCTCGGCCGTGGGCTCTAGAACACGCACGCTTGCACACGTGCACAACATCATGTAATGTTCTCCATGTCTTGATCTCCATCTTCCAACGTCAACAAGTTCAACATCTTCAAGTTTCCTTGCACGCCGTCTTCTTCTTCGAGCTTCTTGTGAATTGTAGCTTGCAAATAATCTTGCAACTTCTTAGCTCGTAGTCTTGTGACGGTTCCTTTGAATTGAAGCTCTTCATTGAGTTCCTCATTACTATGGATGTCCTCATCAAGTACGGATGATGTAATGATGTGAGATATGGTGGTTATAGATCGGTTACATCATAAAAACTCAAGGAAGAGAGCTTTAAGCAAAAAGTAAAACTCAATTAAAGAGCCTTACAAAATCAGAGAAAAAAAATGTTTATTTAAAAAAACAGATTAGATAAAAAATGAGTACTTTCCCTAATTACCTGCAGATTAAGGCAAATGAGTATCACGAGAGTCCTTCAGTCATCATGTTTAGAGTCTGATTGGTTAGCTTCTTCCTAAGTAGATTCATAATCTTGCCGCTTGTCTTCAGTATTATCTTCTTCTTCTTCTTGAGTAGCTTGTAGCTATTCTTCAGGTTCAGGCTCTTCTGCATGCTGTTTGCTGAGGTCAAATTGTGCCTTCTGTACTTGTTCAGTGTCCTTGACAACTGTGTCAGCCAAGGTTTTCAGAGGTTTGATCTTTTATTGCAGATGTCCTTGAAAATTCTATAGATTGAAGAAGTTCCTGAACTTTCTTCCTCTCAACAGCATGCTCAAGTACTTTTTTTGAGCATGAAAAGCAACACAATTTTCTAGATGAGATATTATCTTTTGTAGCACAGAGAGTGTTGGAGTGGGAAGATGCTGATGCTGAGCTAGATGCCTTATTCGAGTTTACAAATTTTTAAATTTGAGCTTGAATGTTCTCTTTGGTCGAAGAAGGCAGGTCTAAGGAAATTTTGATGCCTATTGCTTTCTTAAGCTTGATCACTGAGTCTATCTTTGTAGCCACATTCATCTTCTACTTTTTAATTATCCCATAAATTAGAACGAGATACACAATGGGAGCTTTCACAAGCTCACTCTCAACTAATGACACAATTTTGTAAAAAACAAACTCCCCAAAGTTGAATGCCCTTCCTATTCCAACATGAAAATGGAACCTTTCTTGATCCTAGTTTACACCTGATCGGTGTGTAGTTGGAACCCAGTTGTGAATGGTAATGCAAAATAGAGTGTTGTATTTTGTTGTCATCTTGCTTGATGTAATGATTTGGGGATTGGTAGGCCAATAGTCGAACTCTCTTCCTGTGAGTTCTACAGCTAAGACACCTCAGTCTTCAATCTCTACCATCTCTTTCTCAATAGTAGACCTGGTGTATTTATTGATCAAACTAGGAGAGAGCTCAACCATCTCTCCTCTCACAAACACTTTCTGAAAATTTTCAAAAGTAGGGTCATCCGTATTTTTAGTCAGGTAGTAGTATAACTCACAGACAACCATCGGAACGTACTCTCCAACCTTCAAAATGGTTTGTAACAGCCCAGTAACTTCAATCAAAGAGTAGATATAAAACTCCACCAACACGGATGTATCTACCCTCTTTTAGGAATTATATTCCCTTTCTTCACTTTATCCCAAAGTGAGGTATGTAAAACAGATCTAAATAGACCAAATGAGGCTATACCTTCTTTGTGTATTATCTCAAGCTGTCTGGAACATCTATTAACACGTCCATGACCAACTTCACAAATGTCCTTCTTTTCAACAGCAACCTTTGATCGAGTCTCCCTTCTAGCTTTTGCAGACTTCAAAAAACTTCCCATAATTTCTTGTGAGGCTTGGCTTCTGGTCATCAGACACCTGGTGGACACAACAAGAGATCCATTTGTTGACTTCCTGAGAATCTTTTTCTTAGACAGAGATCCTTCGATGGATGAGGATCCAACAGTGAATGACTTTATATGGTATTAAGAACTTACAAGTAGCTTTTCCTTTGGCAATGTAGGGGCTTCCTTCTCAGAAGATGAAGAAGAACTTTGGACTTCTTTATCAGGCTTGTACCTTTGAGGAATAGAGATATACTCATCTTCTTATTAAGGTCCAGTAGGTTCAGGGACCTTTTCTAGAACTTCTTTTTCTGCAACGACTTCTTTCTCCAAGTTCTTAGAGACCACTTTAACTAATTTATTGGATTTCTTTGCAGTATCTTTCTTCTTGATATCGCTCTTTGTTTTGCCTTTGGAGTACTGGTCAGCTTGTAGGATTTAGTAACTTTTTTGATCAAGTTATCAAGCTTTAGAGGTTTGTTTTTCTTGACTTGTTTGGATGAAGTAGCCTCTATTTCTTCATTAAACGCATTCTTCCATTGTCATCACTTGCATGATATGCATCTATCTCTCGATTTTCAGAGTCTTCTGACTCTTCATTGATCAACCTTCTAGAAACCTTCTATTTCTTAGAATCAAGTCCAAGAAATTACCTGTCGAAATCATCAAGCCGTGTATCTTCATCAATAGTTCTTCCAAGATATGTGACTCGTCTTTGCTTCATTCTGGGCTTTGAGAGTGATTTTCTTTTAAGGGCCATAGATTAGATATGAGAGATTTTGAGAGAAAAACTAGGCAATATCAGAAATAATGAGAATAATTTTTACAGTTACTGTGTGCATTTAATTATTATTATATTTATCTGCATGTTCCATATACTTATATTGTACATGATATGGTATAGGTCAGCAAGCGGTAAAGATCATATCATCATTTTCTTGCAATGTATTACAAGGCTCACGAGTTAGATAGTCCTGAACTCACCATCGGTACACCGTAGAATGATTTGATAATTAGCTTTTCTTGAATAATAGATTATTCTAGTACACCGGTGTGTGCATTGAGGAGGATCACGATAGGATTCAGTTTTCTATTTTGACCTTAAGTGAGAGAACAAAGATCCACAAAATTTGGATTTTTAACCTATATATATTGATGGCCATATATATGTTACGTCAACTATTTTGATTTATCAATGAGTGAGATTCTTTGATAGGATCAAAAATCTTGATAATTTGGGCAGTGACACTTACATATATGATGGGTCATGCATTATATATGGTCACCATATTCTGGTGCGCCAGATTGATGATGTCTCCTTGAGGAAGCGCAAAGTTCATGTGAAACTCTACAAGTGGAATTTATTTCTTACATGATAAAGCTCATGTTGTACTACTCTAAGAATGGGGATGTTAATTAATTATAGCTGTCAGAAGCTTACATAATTAATTAATGGACATTATATCTTAAACATGAGGAATGACTGAATTAAAGGAGAAAACATATCTATAAATATGTATTAAATTGGTAAGTCAGCATTATTTCTTTAGTGTAATAAAAATAATACTTAATTTATTTATTTATATCCATGTTATGGATATTAAAAATTAAATAAATTAGTATGCAAATTTTATATTTTTCTAGATCTCTGTTGTAGTCCAAATAAGACCTAAGTGTACTGGGGAATGGAATAAGTGGAGAGGCCCAAACCCATTAGGGTTAGGGGACATTATTTTCACCCCTATTAATTAGAGATGGAGGCACGGAATTTATGCATATCAAATTAGCCTCTTTTATGTTCACTTAATTCCCTAGAGTTCCCACACAGTTTAGTAGTTTGTAGACCACCCTGCATCTAAACAAGGATCGAAAATACAGTAGAGGATCAAGAAGTTGATTTGCTATCTTGGAGGAGTTCGAACACTTGAAGAGGAGGTTCCATTTGACCGTGTCTTCTCTAATAACGAGATTAGACCTTTAATCTCATCTTCAACCCTACTACGCAATGTAAGTATTTTATTGGTTCTATTTTTTCCGCTACGTTAGAATCGAGTTGCTTACTTGCTAATTCAACATAGGTAATAATTGGAATCACATATAAAATATGATTTACATGTTGTAGAATTAATGAACATTCGGTTAGATCTTGTGGGGGTACAATTCGAAAAAATCCCAACATCACAATTAGTTCTTCTTATATAAAATAAATGCAAAATATGTGAACATTATTCTCATTCATAATTAAGGGAAAATAATTATATACATAAAATACATGCTTTTAGTATACCAATGTTCATCAATTCTCCCACTTATACTTAAAGCCTTGCATTACTTTCCAAGTATCCAACTCTCATTTCTTCATATGCTCGAATAACATGAATATGTAACCCATAATCCATTTATTCTATGAGAAAATTGACTGGATAGTCATACTTGAAGCCTCGCTTTGTTTTACCATGCATTCGACTCCCACTAATTCTATAATTCAAATGACATGGATATGCAATCCATTCATTTTATAAAGAAAATAACTAGAAAGTCTACTAATGTAATCTTGGTAATTACAAAAAACCTCTATATATACGATTACTCATATAATGCGGTACTTCCTATATGCTTACTTGACTTATGAACTTGTAGCCTTTCAAATTTGCAAATGCACAAGTGTTTGCATAATAAATTGTACGTAAGACTTTATGCAAATCAGGCACTACTGTTTAAGCTCATTAAAAAGTTATTGAGTCATATAACCTTTACAGTCATAACTCTAACTCCCAAGATAAACATAACTAGAGGTCAATTTGTCCTTGTCCCTTTTCTGCTTTGAAAATTTAGTATAACCAACATGATTCTAACTATCTATCTGGCAAACTCACATATAATCTTTAGCCCTTTTCAGGTACTATAAAATATGTTTTACCATAGAAAAGTATCCCATACTGTTAGTTTTGTATACTGGAAGACATGTCTTTGTATACTTTTCTGATGATATGATGATATAGATTGATTTTATTGCAGTCATTATTTGCATTTACATTATTATATAATCATTTATGTATATTCCATATACTTACATTATAGATGATATGGTGTGGGTGAACACACAGTAAGATCATATCATCAGATCCTTGTATTGTATTAAAAGGCTCACGGCTTAGATGGTCATGAATACACCATCCGTACACTGTAGAATAATCTGATAGTTAGTTTATCTTGACTGATTGATTATTCTAATACACGTGTTAGTGTATTAAGGAGGATCACGATAGGATATTGTTCTCTACTCTAACACTATAAGTTAGAGAACAAAGATCCACAGAGTTCGGGTTCTTAACTTATATATATTGACGAACATATGTATGCTTTGTTTATTGCTTTGATTTATCCATGGGTGAGATTCTTTCATAGAATCAATAAACTCGATATCTTGGGTAATAGCATTTGCATGCATGATGTGTCGTTCAATATATATAAGCACCGTATCCTGGTGAGCCAGGTTGATGATGTTCTCTTGAGAAAACACAAGTTCATGTGAAACCCTGCAGGTGGAATTTATTCCGTACATGATAAAGCTTGTGTGGTACTACTCAATGTTTTATATATTAATTAATTATAGTTGTCAGAGGCTTACATAGTTAATTAATGAACATTAGATCTTAAACTCGGGGAATGACTGAACTAAAGGAGAAAACATATTCACAAATATGTATTAAATTGGTAGGTCAGTATTACTTCTTTAGTGGAATAAAAGTAATATTTAATTTATTTAATAATATCCAAAGTTTATTGGATATTGGGAATTAAATAAATTAGTGGGCCAATTTAATATTCTTCTAGATCCCTGTTGTAACCCAATATGACTTTAATGGATTGGAGATAGAAAAGGAGTTTGAGGCCCAAACCTAGTAGGGTTGGAACCCTGTATTTTTAGCCACCTCCTTATTAATAAGGAGGTGGGGTTTCAAAAATTACACATAGAAAATCAGCCCTTCAGTTATCTCTTAATCTCCACAGAATCCATAATTATCTAGTAGTTTTCTATCCATTATGAATTTAGATACAGTCTGAGAATACAACAGAAGATCGAGTAGTTGAATTGCTGTTAGGAAAATTGTTGGAAAAATCCCAAATGATGGTTTTGATGAAATGTCAAAACATGTGTGATGATTTAATGAAAAACTGCAGGTTATGAAAAGTTGGAAATCAGGGATAATGACCAAATAAGATTTCAAGCTGAGATGAGAGATAGCTATTCAGAAGCATGGTCAACCAGCTTACAGGTTGCCTTGATCAGACCAGTCAGAGTAAACTCTTCAAAGCTTGAGATAAGCTGTAAAGGGGGAAGAGAACTTTGGAGACTGATAGGCATCTACAGAGGAGTTAATCATCAGTCTTAGCAAAAAGCCAGGATAGACTAATGAATAGAGTCAGCTTGAAAGCTGAAACTGATCTGATCAGAGATCAGTCAGAGCTGATCCTAAACTGATCAAAGATCAGTTTATTGGTAAAATAGCTCTAAATGCATTGAGCTCCCACTTAACTGACCATAGATCAGTTCAAAGAGAAAAGGTAAAAGCTCAATCAAGTAGACAACTGATAAGTCTAGAAATGGAAGCTTTTAAGCTTAGCTGATGTAACAGCCCGGTCCCGAGATAGGGATTAATGAATGGAGACGGGGTGTTATTAAGGTATTAATAAATAAAGACGGAAGATTAACAAAGAAGCTTTTAAGAATTAAGATGTACTTTTGAAATATAGGCGACGATCCTTGGGTTTACTTGATTAAGAAGGAAACATGCTTTAGCGGAATAAAACGGCTAACTAATCAGATACCAACGAGCATAGACCCATTTATAGGTCAAAGCGGATAAACAGATACCAACATGAACAAGCCTCTTCATAGGCGAAAGGAAAATATATCTGAGAAGCAGAAATAAACTTATAATGCATCTTTGTATATGGATAACCATGTCTGGAGAAATATTCATAGAATCTCGAATGGTCATAATAGAACTTTGAACGAAATTTAGAAAGAGTGAATCAGAGTAGCAGAACACATAATGGGATTTCAAAGAAACTTATATAATAGCAAACAATCTTGGCAGCCAACCCACATCCACAGCTACCATCATCCTCGGCATCTCAACCTGAAAACATTTGAAAAAAGGGGGCGTGAGCACTAATGTACTCAGTGGGTTTTAATGAAAACTTCTTTAATAACTTGTGAAATATCCAATAATAAACTGGCGGTATATGGACAGCAAAACACAAAAGCCCTCTCCATATCCGCAAAACCTTTTCTTTACTTTTGGGCCCAACCTTGGCTCAAACTTGATGTCAACTGTACCCTTAGGTATGCCATAGGATAGAAGAGGGGTTACCTCAAATATCCAAACAAGCTTGCGAGGGAATTAACCCAGTAGTGACTCCCTTTAAAAGCTGTGAGCTTAATTTCTGCTTAAGTGAAATGCTAAGTTCCTTTCTTCCTTAATCTCGCTAGAAAGACCAATCTTAGAGCAACGTCTAAGGGCTAGTCCTTTAATAAAGCATAATCTTGGCCTATAAGGGATTTAATGCTACCCTAACAAAGTAATCCTTAATTCTTAACTTACGAGCCTTAACACAGCATAAACATTCAAATACAAGGAGTTGAACGTAAAGAAATACGAATTTCAACTAAAGACGATTCTAAACATCCCATGCTAAGCATAAACAATACTTTAATATTTCTAGCATTTCTAAACATGCTCAAGAGCTTAATTAAAACATAATATCTTTCATTTCTTCCTTCATTGTACAGAGATCGATCAGGCAGAGTAAAAATGCTTTATTGGATATTTCATTTGCCCTATATGCTTCTAGAGCTTATTAGCTCAAACTTTAGATGAGTATAGATTTACCCACCTCGATCACGGAGCAGAAGATGAGGCAACAAGTTGGTGATCCTTCGTCGAATTCCCACGAGGCTCACTTCCTCCTACAAAAGTCGAATTATCGACTTAGCGGCCTACTACGAGGATTTCTAGCTAATAACATGGAATTAAATAATACCCATCTTAAATATTCCTAATTAGAACTTAATCATGGATAACACGACTTTATGACTTTATAAAGATCCGAGAATGATTTATTTTAATTAAGGAACTTCTTGACTTGATTTCTCAATTTTTAGACGGAAAATAACTTTGAATAGCTTATTCGAAATAAATCGGGAATATCTTGAATGCTTCTCTAAAATTTAAACTTGAAAATAACTTGGAAATAACATGATTTGAAAATCTTGAAAAACTCGGGAAGAGGGTACGAAAATAGCCGGAAAATCGGTGGAAACAACACGGAGCAAAGGGGGGCGTCGTGGCGCACATGGGCGCCGGTGGGCAGCCCCCCGCTGCGGCGCCTGGGTGTGCCGGCGGGGCACCCTAGCCCTGGCGGGCTCATGGAGGCCGAGGGGGGTGTGGCACGGCGATGTACCCCCCCGGGGCTCTCTCCCTTTCTCTCTCTCTTCAGCCCAGTTCTGGGCGATCTTCAACTGGGTTCTTCATGTTCGTTGATTCTTTCAACGAACACGAAGAACACGAAGAACATCTAACCCGAAATTTCTTAAAAACAACATACTTAAAATTAACATGCAACAACATGCTTTAATTTTAAAAAGAATTTTGGCATTATAACGACATAAACACGATAATCCTCCTTAATAATTAGAATAACGACGAAATCTCTTAAATATAGCTTGAACGGAATTTATCGGGATAAACGAGGCTTATCTTAAGAATAATAACGACATGAATAAAGTGAGAAATATAACGTTTTAACTTGGAACTTCAATAAAAATTGAAATACAACTTAGACGGAAGGTAAACGAGCAATAATGAAGAACGCGAAGAACGGAAAGTAAATGCGGAATTTAAAGACGGAAAAAGAAATAGAGATCGAGACCGACGAACAAGAATGGACGGGGTTAGGTACGTCGAAGGAAGGTGGCTAGCTTGGCGTGTCGTTGAGTTGCAACGGCGACAGAGCCGCCCGCTACAACCCAATGACGCCCCTAACACCTTCCCTCACAGTATCCCTTCCACGCCACTCCACTCGTCGTCTTGCAGAACACTCACGAAGAACACCTTTTACTTCGACAGAACTTTCTCGGCTCTCACGAGCTTTTCCACTCTCTATGAAGTGAAATGGATGGAAATGAGCAAATGAATGAAAATGGGTGGCCTTTGTATTTATTGGAAAAGCTTTGGCTTCCAAGGGAAGCCACTTCAGTGCAAGAATACTGCAAAAGTTATCCCGGGTTCGGTTAAAAGCTGCTTTATTCGATGTCGAGGTCCAAATGACTTCAGACACGAAATCTAAAAATACCGGGGGACTCGTTGGCTCGAATACTAGTGAACCAACTTGATTCGTGAAGAAGACAGGGTCGTTAGAAGAAAGACGAGCAAAGATTTCCTTTTTGGGATTACTTTTTACTATTCACTCAGACTGACAGATTTTGCTCTCGAGCGTTCGATTGACCTCAGAATGGTAATCCGTGAATGCCAACGGAATCCTTGAGTCATTTCCCATAAGAGGAGCTTGATAGAACTAGACTCGGATCAATGAGAAGGATTTCGTAAATTTCTCAAAACACGAACGCACGCAAAAGTTACTATTCATTCATCCTTTAAATACATTTTTCATCACCGGGAACTCAAATGACTTCAGAATTACAATCCGAAAACACCAGCATACTCTTTGAGTTAAATCCTTTCTAACGAGACCACGAATGACCATAAAAAAATTAAGATCAACTTTTTCGAAAAGACGATTTCCACGAAAATTGACCCTTAAAGTCGTGACTGACATCTGACCTTAAATAATCTTAATTAAATTTCTTCCTTAACTTCTTAATTATTATTAAGAATCCTCTAAACCTTAATAAAAAATTTGGGGTGTTACATCCTACCCCTCTTAAAAAAATTTCATCCTGAAATTTACTAACCATGATAAACGATATCAGGGTACTTTGAGTAGCTCGGATTCGAGCTCCCATATTGCTCCCTCTGAACCATGAAGGTTCCAGATCATCTTTACAAGATTGATCTCCTTGTTCCTTAACCTCTGGATCTTTTGACCCACAAAGGCCTATGGCTTCTCTTCATAGGCTAAGTCCTTATTCAGGATTATCTCTTCCTTGCAAATCACGTGCTTTGGATCAAACACGTACTTTCTCAACATTGAGACATGAAAGACGTCATGAACGTTACTTAGGTTGGGTGGTAAGGCCAACCTGTAGGCTACTTCATTCACCTTCTCTAAAATTTCAAAAGGTCCAATAAATCTAGGCCTTAGCTTGCTTCATTTGCCCAAACTAACCACTCCTTGACGGAGAAATTTACAAGAATACTATCTTCAATGTTGAATCTTAGTTCCGTTCTTCTTTCGTCTGCGTAAGCCTTTTGTCTATCTTGAATCTCCTTGATTTGCTGATGAACAAGCTCGATCTTCTGGACCGCTTTCGGGACCATTTCAGGTCCATGTATCCTTCTCTCTCTAACTTCGTCCCAATACAAGGGCGATCTACACTTCTTTCCGATTCGGGCTTCATAAGGGGCCATGTCGATCGATGACTGGTAGCTGTTGTTGTACACAACCTTTACCAATTGCAGTAGCTCCTCCCAGCTGCTTCTTTGATCGATGACTACTCCTCTAGGCATGTCTTCTAGAATTTGAATAGTACTTTCGGACTGGCCATTCATTTGAGGATGTGAGGCCGTGCTGAAATTGAGCTTTGTTCCCATTGCCTCTTGTAGACTCCTCCAAAATCTTGACGTAAATCTCATATCACGATCCGATATAATCGAGACCGGCACATCATGCAATATGAACAAATTTCCTATCATATATCTGGGCTAATTGATCTAGCCCATCTGTCATGATAACAACAATGAGAGGTACTGCTTTCGATAATCGATTCACGATTACCCAAATAACGGTATTCCACCACTTAGACTTTGGTAATCCTACCATAAAGCCTATACTACTATAATCCTTCTTCCATACAGGAATTTCTATGGGTTAGAGCAAACCAGAAGGTTTTGATACAATGCTTCACTTGCTGATAGTTCAAACACCTTTCCACGAAGACGGCTACTTTTCTCTTTATGATATTCTACTAGAAGTTCTTCTTGAGGTCTTGATACATCTGGGTGCTTCCGGGATGTAATGTATGTGACGTGTCATGTGCCTTGCACATGATTTCCTCATTTAGTTCTTCCTTGCTTGGCACATAAAGCTTTCCTTTGAATAAGAGCGCTTTATCGGCGGCTTCTGCGAAGTCTTGCGTGCTATCTAATCGTGCTTCTAGTATTTTCTTCTCGAGAAACTCATTTCATTTCCAAACCTTAACTATCCTTTGTCTCAGATCGAGATGAGCGACTATCATGGCGATTTATGCTTAATTGATTGCAGGTAGTGTTAGCACCTCGATCCTTAACTTCTTGAATTCCTTATCGAAGCTGCTTCTGAACTAAAACGAATCCTAACTCTGCCTTCTCTTTCCTACTTAGGGCATCTGCTACCACATTCTCCTTGCCTGAATGGTAGTGAGTCATGCAGTCGTAATCCTTTACAAGTCCTAGCCATCTTCTCTGCCTTATGCTAAGATCCTCTTGCTTGAATGAGAAGATTCTCACCCTTGGCTCCGTAGAGATAGTGCCTTCAGATCTTCAGCGTATAGACAACCGCTGCTAGCTCTAGGTCATGCATGAGGGAGTTCTACTCGTGATTCTTAAGCTGCCTCGAAGCATAAGCAATCACCTTTCCTTTCTTCTTCAGCATGCATCCTAATCCTTTTCTCGACGCATCAGCATAAACCATGAAATCTTTATTTTCTTCCGAAATGGCCAATCATCGGGCTTGTGGTTAACATCTTTTTTTTTCTGGAAACTTTCATCGCACTCGGGCGTTCACCCAAACTTGAAGCCCTTCCTCAACACTTGCGTCATAGCCTTAGCTATTGGTGAGAATCCTTCGATGAATCTACGATAGTATCCCGCGAGTCCTAGAAAACTTCTGATCTCATTCACGTTCCTTGGAGACTTCGAGTTGCTTGCAGCTTCAATCTTAGCTGAATCCACCTTGATTCCTTCTACTAAAACTATATGACCTAGAAACATAACTTCCTTGAGCTAATGCTCACACTTACTAAACTTAGCGTAAAACCTTTCTCCTCTTTAACTTCTCTAGCACCACCCTTAGGTGCTCTTAATGCTCCTCTTCGTCCTTTGAATAGATGAGGATATCATCTATGAAAACTAGTGCAAACTTATCTAGATACGGGTAAAAACTCGGTTCATTAAATCCATGAACACTGTTGGGGCGTTGGTCAATCCGAATGGCATTACCACAAACTCGTAATGCCCAAAGCGAGTCCTAAAAGCAGTATTAGGAATATCCACCTTTCAGATCTTCAGCTGATGATACCCAGATCTTAAGTCTATCTTTGAGAAGAAACTTGCTCCCTTAAGCTTGATCAAAGAGATCATCTATTCTCGGGTGAGGGTATCGATTCTTGATGGTCAGCTTATTAAGCTTTCTATAGTCGATGCACATTCTCAATGTGCCATCCTTCTTCTTCAAGATTGGAACTTTCCAAGGCGACCTACTAGGTTGGATAAAACCTAGGTCTAATAACTCTTGCAGTTGAATCTTGAGTTCTTGCGACTCCTTAGGCGCCACTCTGTAAGGGGCTTTCGAACTGGTGCAGCTCCTGGTTCTAAACCGATAGTGGATTCCACTTTCCTATATGGTGGTAGTTCTGATAGCTCCTTTGGAAATACGTCTTCAAAATTTTCTTGTGCCTGAAATGCCTTCTATTGCAAACTATCCTTCCTCTTTTTTCGTCACAACCGCTTTTCGACGGTATTTTGACTTTATAGCCTCTGCTGGGGATCACCATCACTTGCAGGTGTAAAGATCGCATGACTGGACCTTGAACGTAAGCTCAGAATTTATCTGATGTCATTCTTCAGATTGCCTCTTAATATTGGACGAGCTGAAAAATCACTTTTAGAGATTCGCGTCCTACTAGAAGGGCACTAATTATCATACTTGGATTCTTCTTCCTATTGAGACTAATCCCTTTTATTCTTCCAAAGGAATATTGCTTTATACTCTCTGCTCTAATCAAGGATCCACACTCGAGCTCTATGAGTGAGAGCAAAACAAAATGATTGCCTCTGAGTGAGGACTTTATCTTGATCAATAATTCTTTAACAAGTTCCAAAAGTTGGAAGAGATATAACACTAGGTTATTTATACTAAAAACATTGCCTTTTCAGAGGACTTATAAACTCAAAAGGGGTTTTTGCGTGTAGCAAACGTATGGGAGACAATCGATGATTAACAACTGAGAACTGTACTGAATATTTGCAAAGGCGTCAGCATAACTTTAACAAGGGAATGCTATCACTGATTCTAGATGATTAAAGAAGTATCATAAGAAGATTATAATTTGTCAAAAATGATATAATATTGAAGAAATTCAAATAATATAAATGAAGAATTTAAATTAATATGAAGCTGTTGAAAGGTGATTGTTTTAATTGATACGAGAATGAATGAATAGACTCATCAAAACTTCTTATCTTACTGAAACTTTTAATCTACCAATTCTAGGTCTATCTGCTTAACGATCTTCTTCAGGTTCTCTCTCTTTCTTTCCTCGATCTTCACGAATCTTCTTCTTTACTAGATTGCTATGAAATAGCATGAGTCGCTAGGCCTTTAGCTACACTTGGCTGGAAAAGTTGACATATAGGGATCACTTTCACCTATTAGAAGGGATACAACAAAGTGACCTGATCTATACGCGTTTGCTTCTCGTCTGAAACCACAAATGCAGGGTATGTCTTGATAACTGGTTGAACTCTTGATCGTACATTGACAACGTCCTCTTTCTTTGCTTCTAGCTCCAGATCTCTACCTTCTTTGCCTTATGAACAATTTGGGATATACTTCTGATATAACTCGTACTTAAAACCTTCCCAATCATACTCCATCCATTACTCCAGAGTTATCGCTCTTCGAACAGACTCCTACTAGTAGTCCGTACCATCCATGTGCATAAAAGAGCACAACCTAATTCCTCATCCTTCGGTCAAGCTATAAAATCAAAAATTCACTTCTAAGGAACAAACCCATTTCTCGACTCCCATTGGGTCTCCTAGACTATTAGAATGGAAAGGTTGTGTTTGAGAAACACATTCTTGGCTCTTGAGTCGTGTTCAGGACTTGCTTGCGGCCTCGTTCTCTCGACTTGATGTCTTCTCGACGGCATTCTAAAGAATCCTACATATTAGCGATGCTCGCTCGAATTTGCACGAAGCAAAATGAAATGCCTTTCGATAAGGTCTTTAGATTATGCAGGATAGATCAAGAAAAGCGGGAAAATTGCCTCATAAGAGGATTTTTGGCATAAATAAGAAAGAGGTTCTTGGTTACATCCGAAAATAGGGCTACCTTTTGGAGAATTACTGCTGCTATCAAAATCTAAATGGTTGGTTAATACATTTTCAGAATAAGATCTGGATTAAAGCAGATAAACGGACAATAGGTCAGCAAGGTGTTCTAACAACAACACGTCCTTTGCCTACTTCTAAAGCTTAACTATATGCTGGGTCCCCTTCTTCCTCATCTTCATATGTCTCTGGTACCTCGAACTTGAATTTCCTTAAGCTTTCTTTGGGGAACTGATGGGGAATTCACTGTCCCAGACTTTGAGGGACAACTGGTTGATAGGCAGGGGCCTACTAGTGCATTCTGAAGGATAAAGACTTGGTGTCCTGAATGATCAAGGGTCTTGCTTCTAAGGTTCCTTCAACAAGAGGGCACGGTGCTTGAAATTCAGGGGAACTGTTTAGAGTCGCCCTTAGCAGTTTTGTTTCCATCACAGATGAAGGATTTTGGTCGGCTAGAACATTCACATGGCCATTCTTTAACTCCCCAAGAGCCATCAAGGCTGAGGAGAATTCTGTCAGGTTCTCGATTATAGCATACGTCTTGGGATCACGGGTGATGGTGCTTTGCAGAATGCGATACATTGCTGGCCTCTCAGCGGGCGGTGCTTGCTCACACATGCGGATGTACGTTTCCAAGTCGGATACCTTTCCTGGCGTTCCTCTAAAGTCGTTCATTCCTTGTACAGGGCGGGAAAGAGGCACATTATTCCTAACAGTCGAATGACGCTTAACCATCTAGAAATATGAAGCTTAATCAGTCTAGATTATAAAAGGGAGACCTATGGTTCTCCTGAGATCATGCTATCGTTTAGATTCAGACTACTTATCTTGCATGCATAGATCCCTTTAGCAGTTGACTTTTACAAAAATTTTGGTACCCAAGTCTTTGATCATAAACTTTACCTTTTTCTTTAAAACAAAATTTCGAGAATAAATCAACCCTTTTCTTTTAAATCTAAAACTCTTCTTTGAAACTTTTATGTTTTCTTAAGACATAGGTTTAAAAAATAAGTTTTAAAACACTTTTCTTTGTGATCAAGAACTTCTTTCACAAACTTTTTTCCTCAGGAAATCATTTTACCCGAATACTTTTTACTTGGAATTTCATTCTTAAGGTTTTTCCCTTATCTATAAAAGAGGCACGCTTGCTCAAATCTCTTCGTTTTCGATAGTAAAAAATTATGAATTCAAAATCTAAAATCTCTATACTATCATACCTCGATTTTTGTTGAAGATACGAGGGTGATGGCGAGTTGTGGGTTGCTGCTGTAACTTATCATGAAGCAATTCATATGCACATAAACACTTAGCTTAACTTAAACAAAGAGACAGGTCGGCAGAGTTGCAAGCCCGCTCTGATACCATCTGTAACAGCCCGGTCCTGAGATAGGGATTAACGAATGGGGATGGGGTGTTATTAAGGGATTAATAAATAAAGACGGAAGATTAACAAAGAAGCTTTTAAGAATTAAGATGTACTTTTGAAATATAGGCGACGATCCTCGGGTTTACTTGATTAAGAAGGAAACATGCTTTGGCAGAATAAAACAGCTAACTAATCAGATACCAATGAGCATAGACTCATTTATAGGTCAAAGTGGATAAACAGATACTAACATGAACAAGCCTCTTCATAGGCGAAAGGAAAATATATTCGAGAAGCAGAAATAAACTTATAATGCATCTTTGTATATGGATAACCATGTCTGGGGAAATATTCATAGAATCTCGAATAGTCATAATAGAACTTTGAACGGAATTTAGAAAGAGCAACTCAGAGTAGCAGAACACATAATGAGATTTCAAAGAAACTTATGTAATAGCAAACAATCTTGGCAGCCAACCCACATCCACAACCACCATCATCCTCGGCATCTCAACCTGAAAACATTTGAAAAAAGGGGGCGTGAGCACTAATGTACTCAGTGGGTTTTAATGAAAACTTCTTTAATAACTTGTGAAATATCCAATAATAAACTGACGGTATATGGAGAGCAAAATGCAAAAGCCCTCTCCATATCCGCAAAACCTTCTCTTTAATTTTGTGCCCAACCTTGGCTCAAACCTGATGTCAACTGTACCCTTAGGCATGCCATAGGATAGAAGAGGGGTTATCTCAAATATCCAAACAAGTTTGCGAGGGAATTGACCCAGCAACGACTCCCTTTAAAAGTTGTGAGCTCAATTCCTGCTTAAGCGAAATGCTAAGTTCATTTTTTCCTTAATCTTGCTAGAGAGACCAATCTTAGAGCAACGTCTAAGGGCTAGTCCTTTAATAAAGCATAATCTTGGCCTATAAGGGATTTAACGCTACCCTAACAAGGCAATCCTTAATTCTTAACTTACGAGCCTTAACACAGCATAAACTTTCAAATACAAGGAGATGAACGTAAATAAATACGAATTTCAACTAAAGACGATTCTAAACATCCCATTCTAAGCATAAAAAATACTTTAATATTTCTAGCATTTATAAACATGCTCAAGAGCTTAATTAAAACATAATATCTTTCTTTCCTTCCTTCCTTGTACAAAGATCGATCAGGCAGAGCAAAAATGCTTTATTGGATATTTCATTTGCCCTATATGCTTCTAGAGCTTATTAGCTGAAACTTTAGATAAGTATAGATTTACCCACCTCGATCACGGAGTAGAAGATGAGGCAACGAGTTGGTGATCCTTCTTCGAATTCCCACACGGCTCACTTCCTCCTACAAAAGTCGAATTATCGACTTAGCGGCCTACTATGAGGATTTCTAGCTAATAACATGAAATTAAATAATACCCATCTTAAATATTCCTAATTAGGACATAATCATGAATCGCACGACTTTATGACTTTATAAAGATTCGAGAAGGATTTATTTTAATTAAGGAACTTCTTGACTTGATTTCTCAATTTTTAGACGGAAAATAACTTTGAATAGCTTATTTGAAATAAATTGGGAATAACTTGAATGCTTCTCTAAAATTTAAACTTTAAAATAGCTTGGAAATAACATGATTTGAAAAGCTCGACAAACTCGGGAAGAGAGTACGAAAATAGCCAGAAAATCGGCGGAAACAACATAAAGCAAAGTGGGGGCGCCGCAGCGCACATGGGCACCGACGAGCAGCCCCCCGCCGCGGCGCCTGGGTGCGCCGGTGGGGCACCCTAGTCTCGGCGGGCTCATGGAGGCCGAGGGAGGGGCGATCTTCAACTTGGTTCTTCGTGTTAGTTAATTCTTTCAACGAACACGAAAAACACCTAACCCGAAATTTCTTAAAAACAACATACTTAAAATTAACATGCAACAACATGCTTTAATTTTAAAAAGAATTTTGGCATTATAACGACATAAACATGATAATCCTTTTTAATAATTAGAATAACGATGAAATCGCTTAAATATAACTTGAATGGAATTTATCGGGATAAACAAGGCTTATCTTAAGAATAATAATGACAGGAATAAAGTGAGAAATATAACGTAAACGTTATTAACTTAGAACTTCAATAAAAATCAAAATACAACTTAGACGGAAGGTAAACGAGAAATAATGAAGAACGTGAAGAACAGAAAGTAAATACGGAATTCAAAGATGAAAAAAGAAATTGAGATCGAGACCGACGAACAAGAATTGACGGGTTTAGGTGCATCGAAGGAAGGTGGCTAGCTTGGCGTTTCGTCGAGTTGCAACGGCGGCAGAGCCACCCGCTACAACCCAACGGCACCCCTAGCACCTTTTCTCACCGTATCCCTTCCACGCCACTCCGCTCGTCATCTTGCAGAACACTCACGAAGAACGCTTTTTACTTCGACATAACTTTCTCGGCTCTCACGAGATTTTCCACTCTCTATGAAGTGAAATGGATGGAAATGAGAAAATGAATGCAAAGGGGTGGCCTTTGTATTTATAGGAAAAGCTTTGGCTTCTAAGGGAAGCCACTTCAGTGCAAGAATACTGCAAAAGTTACCCCGGGTTCGGTTAAAAGCTGCTTTATTCGATGTCGAGGTCCAAATGACTTCAGACACGAAATCTAAAAATACCGGGGACTCGTTAGCTTGAATACTAGTGAACCAACTTGATTCGTGAAGAAGACGGGGTCGTCAGAAGAAAGACGAGCAAAGATTCCCTTTTTGGGATTACTTTTTACTATTCACTCAGACTGACAGATTTTGCTCCCGAACGTTCGATTGACCTCAGAATGGTAATCTGTGAATGCCAATAGAATCCTTGAGTCATTTCCCATAAGAGGGGCTTAACAGAACTAGACTCAGATCAATGAGGTGGATTTCATAAATTTCTCAAAACACGAACGCACGCAAAAGTTACTATTCATTCATCCTTTAAATACGTTTTTCATCACCGGGAACTCAAATGACTTTAGAATTACAATCCGAAAACACCGGCATACTTCTTGAGTTAAAACCTTTCTAATGAGACCACAAATGGCCATAAAAAATTAAGATCAACTTTTTCGAAAAGACGATTTCCATGAAAACTGACCCGTTAAAGTCGTGACTGACATCTGACCTTAAATAATCTTAATTAAATTTCTTTCTTAACTTCTTAATTATCATTAAGAATCCTCTAAATGTTAATAAAAAATCTGGGATGTTACAGCTGATTAGACAGCTGAACTAGACTATATCATGATAGAAGCTCAAGGCAGCTAAATATCTGCTAACTGAACAATCTCAGAGCTGAAAGCCGAGATAGCTGAGAGCCCGTCAGCTGAATGTCCAAAAAAATGATAGCCGAATCACTTGCTCCTACTGACAAGAAGTTAATGAAGATCTTATCAGAAAATCTTTAGAAGATCATGATGATCTTAGAGCAGATAATTTTAAAGTCAAAACGGCTAGTTCATTAAAAGAGCTTCAAATGGCTACAAGCATTAAAAATGCTATCGGTGGTTTCTAAACATCACCATTCATAATGGTCAAAATTCACTCATCTTTTTAAGGATGGTGAAATCAATTTTGGCCAAGACTTTCGCCAATCTAACTTTGCTATTTTACAGAACGAGCTATTTCTTTCTCTTCCTATAGCTCAAAGCTCAATACTCTCAAAGTGCGAAAAGTCTTATACTGAGAAGGCGTGCTTCAAATCAAGCAAGCTGCTAAGCTGACGCAGAATTCCAGCAATAGTAAAACTCCTCAGTACAGTTCTTCAAAGATCAACCACTCAGCTCAAGAGAAAGGAGCACTCCAGGTAGATAACAGATTCAAGACTGTCTTCTTGAAGATCGAGTGAGATCTAAAATCGTGTAAAGACAGGTAATAGCACCTAAAGTCTTAGCGAGCAGTTGGGACCGGTAAGTGTGAGCTGTCGACCCAGAAACCGGCTGAGGTGGAGCATGTACCGACGGGTCTATTCTTCTGGGACAGAAACGGCTGGAAAGGAGGCCGCGCTCGGGTTGAAGGGTGCCTTTTTCAGGTCCAACAGGAATTCTTCACTATGTAATTGTAATAAAGAAACTTTACTCTTGCATAGTGGATTGCCCTTCTGCGGAAGGTAGAGAGGATGTAGAAGCAGGAAGCTTCGAACATCTATAAAGCTCTGTGTGTGCTGTTCTTACTACATTTCAGTCTTGCAAGTTCTTTAACTATACACATTCACACACGTAGACTGAACTGACAAGCTTCAACCACGTCTTCTAGCTATCAGTTGAAAACTGATCAGCTCACCAGCTAAGCCTCTGTCAGCTTCTCTTAACTGATTAGTCAGCACAGATAAATCTCAAAAGCGAGTCAGGGCCCTATCCATTCCGCATCTGTTTTAAAGTTTTTGAAGTCAGTTTATTCACCTCTCCCCTCTAAACTGACAAAGGATCGCACTGGGACCAACAAGTGGTATTAGAGTGGTTGATTCTAAGGATCAGCCATTTCTACCGATCATTTGAATTAGATCTGTTTATTTGTGCTAACCTTTTAAGCTATGGAAAACCATAAGCTACCTCTCTTTTCAGTTGATAACTATGACAATTGGAGCAGGAGGATGAAAGCTCATCTATGCTCCATCCATGAGAATATGTGAAAGGTGTTCAAAGACTGTCCAATCATCATAATGATGGAAAATAAAGCCCACATCATGGATGTCAACCAACCGGCCAGGATCCTAAAAACAACTCATCTTCTCACGGGTGAAGAGAAGAAATTGAAAAATCTAGATTTTGTTGCTCAAGCAACACTCTTCCAGACTCTAGATGAGGATCGCATGAAAGACACAAAAAACTGCAGAACAACAAAGGAGATTTGGGACCTTCTTGCAGATTTTTGCAAAGAGTCCGAAGCCATCAAAGGAAACAACCTCCAGCTGGCAGTTGATAAATATGAGTCTTTCAAAATGCAGCCGGAAGAAAGCAGCTCGAGCCTAGAAACAAGATTTCTTGGCATCATAAGCAAGATGAATAATCTGGGAAGAAACTATCCCAACAGTGAGATGAACTTGAAAATTCTTGACAATCTCACTGGTGAATGGGATATGAAAGTAATTGCTACTAAAGAGTCGAGAGACATGAATAACATTACTCCCAGAGAGTTATTTGGATCTCTCAAAGCTCATGAGTACAGCCTGAATCGAAAAAGAGAAGCATCCACTTCCTCTTCTCATGATGCTTCTTTCTATGCTGAAAGAAATCAATTTATAGAAGCCCGCGGAAGAAACAACTTCCGACCAAGAGGCTCGCCTGTCAGAGAGAATCTTGGGGGATCGATGACTGATCGAAGAAGAGAGTCAGTCGATAAAAAGGAGATCCTGACTGAGGATTTGAATGAGCAAATCCAATCAATGATAAGATTGCTAGAGAAGCTAAGAAAAGTCAGAGATCAACAATCAGCTCAACCCCAACCTGATGAAGCTGCTAAAGGTGAGAGGAACCAGCAGCCAGTAGATCGTCCAGCTGAACAATTCAGGATGGCAAACAGGAACATAGATGAATATTTCCACTGCCACAAGCAAGGACACTACAGATACGAGTGTCCAGAGCTTTCTGAAGATAAAAAGGCCAAAGTGAGGAGAAGCTTCTTCAAAAGGAAAGCAATGATCGCAAACTCTGAGAATGCTGTACTTGACAATTCAGACTACCCATCTGGAATCGACTCAGACGGCTACAGCTCCGATGATGAAGCTCTACTATGCCTCATTGCTGACAATGATGAAGAGGTTAGTCAAACTGACTCAATAACCTCATTCTATGATATACATGAAGCATCGATCTCTAGGAACGAACTGGATGAACAGTTAAGAATCCTAAAAGATCAATTAACTTATGTATCAAGTATGCATATTGAACATAAGGGTGAAAATGATGAGCTAAGAAGCAGAGTTGATGAGCTAAGCGCTGAAAATGAAAGACTAAAAAGTCTTGATGCTCAGACAACAAAAATAGATCAACTGAAGTTGAGAAATGTAGAACTAGAAGCTGAGAATGAGCAGCTCAAGCAAGAAATTCTTAAAAGAGATGAATTATCTCTTAAATTCAAGAAGAGATCCTAGACTTTTGATGAAATCTTGAGTTATCAGAGAACTGAATCTGGGAGTCTAGGGCTGGGATATAGTAAGTACACTGCCGCAGAGAAGGGCAAGGCAGTTATACAGAGCTATGAATCTGGAATTCTGAGAGGATTCACAAGACCAGCTCAGTTCCCCCTAGTTGAGGAGTCAAAAGACAAGGGCATCTTGGAAACTCCTCAAACTCAGCCCAGAGATTAGACTGATCAATCAAGAAGGGCAACTCGAAGACAGTCGGTCTTTCAAAGGCTTGATTCTTAGTCAAAGCCACCAGTTCAACACAGATCAGCTCAGCAGTCTAGATCTACTAGTCGATTAAAAGCTCGTTCAAGGCCAAACTTTCAACAAAAGCCTTTATCTCACTCAAGATATTCAAATCAATCAAGATTTGAAGATCACTTAAGCTCAATCCATCAGAGAAGACTATCAGTTCAAAACATGCCATCAACAGCTCAACCAAGAGCTACAACCTCTTCCAGACAAGCCTATCATCAAAGGCCAGCTGTGCGTCAAACTGAGAATGCCTCAAATCCCAAGATAAATATACACATGAGATTGTACTATGCAAGATAACATAAATCAATCTCTCTGGAAGAATTCACTCAAAGTGACTTTGCAACCCAGTATGATGAGTGCTTGAACTCAAGGGATCAACTAACAATCAATCCCACTCATAACTGGCTTGGAAAAGGCCATCCCACAAAGGCCAAATAGCTCAGAGTCAAAGGTCTATTAAAAACTGGCCAAGACAAAGAACAACAAAGTAACAAGATGAGAGGATATTAGTTGAAGTCTTTTATCCTGACACTCATCGGAGATACAGATCAATGGACTCAATTCTCAATCGAAGAGTTACACGAAGTCCAAAATTGATTAGGAGATCAAATTCTGAAGGATCTCTCAATCAACAAAAGTAAAAAATGTGGCGAATGTGGATTCCCAAATATCTGCTTAACCTCTCAGAGATACTAGGTATCTAGATAGCGGGTGCTCAAAATACATGACCAGAGATAAGAATGATCTTGACAGTTATAAAGAGGTTAAGGGACCATTAGTCACTTTTGGAGACAACTCAAAGAGCCGAAGCATTGGAGAAGGGTTCGTGGTCAAAGGAAAAGTTATCGTGAATGGCGTGTCACATGTTGAAGGACTGAGGCACAAACTGCTGAGCATCAGTCAGCTTTGTGACAATGGGTACTAAGTCAACTTCAGTAATAGCTCATGTGACATCAGAGACAAGTCAACTGGAGCCATACTCCTGACTGGAGTAAGAAAAGGTAACATATATGTAGTTGACTAGTCAACCGGCTATTCAGAAGCTTGCTTTCTCTCCAAAGGATCAACTAAAGTAAGCTGGCTATGGCATCGACGACTAAATCATCTCAACTTCAAAACCATCAACTACTTGGCCAAGAAAGAACTAGTTGATGGGCTTCCCAAGGAGATCTATAAGAAAACTGGTGTCTGCGGACCATGCCAGAAAGGGAAACAGGTAAAGTCGTCATTCAAGAACAAAATTCATCCTCAAGGAACAACTGACATTCTTCAGTTACTTCAGATGGACCTATTTGGACCTGTGAAACCACCAACCCCCAGAGGTAAAAAGTTTACACTTGTAGTAGTAGATGACTACTCAAGGTATACCTGGGTGGAGTTCTTGAGAAGTAAGGATGAGACTTTTGAGAAGCTATCAACATTGATCAAGAGATTGTAGACTGACAAAGGAAAATCATTTCGAAGGATAAGATCCGACAATGGAATTGAATTTGTCAATCAGCAAATGATCAAGTTCCTGAGTGAACTGGGAATCACTCATGAATACTTTGCTGCAAGAACTCCTCAACAAAATGGCGTAGCAGAAAGAAGGAATCGCACGGTAAAGGAGGCAGCCAGAGCAATGGTAGCAGATGCCAATATAGCCGAATGCCATTGGACAGAAGCAGTTAACACAACCTGCCACACACAGAACAGAAGTGCCATCATCATCAACCATGACAAAACACCCTACGAGCTATTCAAGGGTCGTAAGCCTTCTATCTCTTACTTTAAGATATTCGGCTGCAAATGTTATATCCACAACAATGGCAAATCCCAACTGAAAGCTTTCAGTGCCAAAGCTGATGAGGGAATCTTTCTCGGCTATAATGCCCCTCATTCTCAAGCTTACAGAGTGTTCAACAAAAGGACACTGGTTGTGGAAGTAACATGTCATGTGGTATTTGATGAGCTTGCTAATGAGTACAGAAACAAAAAGGAGAACTGTATATCGGAGCAAGCATTACCTAGTGAAAGTGATGTAACCCAGATAATTTGTACAGGATACGAGAACGCGCGGAAGACATATAGAATCGAACACGTCAACTATGGAAGATTCAATCCTATTCTAATGACTCAAATAAAATAAATAAACTAAAATAAACAAAATACAACTCAAAATATTGGTATGAACTAATCTAGACTTAATTACGACACAAAAACGGAACACAAATCCAACAAGAAAGGGGCTATTTTAGGACGAGAATTATGGCTGGAAGTTGGTGGTATTTGGGACGTGATTTATGGGTTAAGAATGGCTAGGGAAGATAGGATATGATAGAGACAAGGATAACTTACGGTTTAAGGTGTAGAACGCGGATACGACTTTGGGATCGATCTCAAACTCTTGTTGAACAGCTCACGATCGATCTTGGGGCGTTGAAGGATGACACAAACATGGATGGAGGTGTATGACATCAATGATGAAGGCTGGAAGATGAAGGTGTTGTGAATTACAACCCGATTAATCCCCGGTGTATCTTGTACGACGAAAATGAATCTCCAGGTTGTTCTTCGGATAGTGAGTTCACCCTAATTCCTCGAGTAAATTAGAATGTTCCCTTGGAGTAAGACTTGAAATTGCTAGGCTTAAAAAATGATGATTTTCGACAGAAAACAATCAAAAGCTTTGAACGGTTGAGACACAAATTGAATGCAAAAGCAAATTTAATCAATAATGTCTAAAGTATTAATGAAACATGGTTCCCCTATTTATAGGGCCTATTATGCACGAAAATAACTAATAAAAAGGCCTAAAAATCTGATCCAAAAGGATCTCTAACTATACTATAGAAATACCTAAACTAGAATTCTATTCAAGGTTGGAAATTGCTTTAAATACAATTCTAGTCAAACCTATACTATTATGAACGAAAATTACACTTAAAAATTAATTAAAAACTTATCTAAACTATAATATAAATTAATTAAATAAATACTATAGTCTAGATAAAAATCAACCCTTAATTAATTGGACTAAGGGCCGAAAAACAGCTCCATACACGTCTTCTTCATGCACACGTGCACTTCTTCTTGCTCTCTTCTTCAACTTTTCAAGTTATATTCTCCATGGTGTGATCTTGATCTTCATTAGTTAATAAATTAACTAACATATGGCTGCCCTTCGCATCTTCCAATTCTTCGAACTTTTTGTGAATCAACACTTGTAGAGAACCTTGCAATTTCTTCATTCGAAGTCACGTCATTGGACCTTTGAATTACAGCTCGGGTTCAAGGCCTTCAATGCCTTACATGACATCATCATTCCCCCCCTGCTAAAGAGAATTCATTTTCGAATTTGGATCATCGTCTTGATCGAACTCATCTGCAACAAACGGAGATAAATCAGCAACATTGAAAGTTGAAGAATATTTATACTCACCAGGAAGATCAATGCGGCAAGCATTGTCATTTACACGACTCAGAACTGTGAAAGGACTGTCTCCACGTGGTGACAACTTGGACTTTCTCATATTCGGAAACTATCCGGGACTCAGATGAATCCAAATGCGATCTCTGGGCTGAAATATCACTTGCTTGCGTCGCACATTTCTTGATTCGGCCGTGTGCTTTCCTTTGTGCTCAATATGAGTACGCACTCTCTCATGTATCTCCTTAACTTGCTTAGCTCGTCTCAAACCTTTAACACTTGTTAGATGCTCAATAGGTAAAGGTAACAAATCAGTAGGCATTAACGGATTAAATCCATAAACAACCTCAAAAGGAGACATATTAGTAGAAGAATGTACCACACGATTATATGAAAATTCAGCGTAAGGTAAACACTCTTCCCAAGACTTCAGATTATTTTTAATTAAAGACCTAAGTAGTGTGCCTAAAGTGCGATTCACAACCTCAGTTTGACCATCGGTTTGTGGATGACATGCAGTAGAAAATAACAGCTTAGTCCCTAATTTTCCCCACAAAACTCTCCAAAAATGTGCTAAGAACTTGGAATCCCTATCACTAACAATAGTTTTAGGAATACCATGCAATCTAACTACACACATAAAGAACAGATTGGCAATATGCACAGCATCATCAGTTTTTCTACATGCAATGAAATGCGCCATTTTAGAAAAATGATCTACAACCACAAAAACAGAATCCTTACCCGATCTAGACCTAGGTAAACCTAAGATAAAATCTATAGACAAATCAATCCAAGGTGAACTAGGGGCAGGCAGGGACGTGTATAAACCGAACGGATATGAAGTAGACTTAGACCTATGATAAGTAACACATCTACTACACACATGCTCAACATCTCTTCTCATATACGGCCAATAAAAATGCTCATGCAGCATGCTTAATGTTTTATTTCACACCAAAGTGACCCATTAAACCTCCCGCATGCGATTCTAACACAAGTAGCTCACGCATAGAACAATTAGGAATGCATAATTGATAACCACGAAATAAAAATCCATCATGCATGAAAAACCCATCAAAACACTTAGACTTTTTCGAACATTCATAAAAAATCAAAGCAAAGAATGGATCACATGCATATAGACTCTTAATTGACTCAATACCATGCATTCTAGCATGTATCAAATTCAGCAACGTGTACCGTCTAGATAGTGCATCGGCTACAACGTTCTCTTCTCTTTCTTGTATTTGATAACGTACGGGAAGGACTCGATGAACTCGACCCATCTCGCATGCCTCTTGTTCAGATTTTGCTACCCTCTCAAACGCTTTAAACTCTCATGGTCCGTGTGAATCACGAAATCCTTGGGCCACAGATAATGCTGTCACGTCTCCAATGATCTCTTCAATGCGTACAACTCTTTGTCATAGGTGGAATAATGCAGAGCTGCACCATTTAATTTCTCACTGAAATAGGCGACTAGACGTCGTTCCTGTATCAAAACAGCACCAATACCTATCCCGGAGGTATCATATTCAATCTTGAAAACCTTATCAAAATCAGGTAAACACAAAACAGGTGCATGCTATAAAAGATGCTTCAAATGTGTAAATGCTTCATGCTGTGCTTTACCCCATTCAAACTTACGATCCTTCTTACTTAGCTCAGTAAGAGGCGCGGCAATACTAGAAAAATCGTGCACAAAGTGATGATAAAATTCGGTAAGGCCGTGAAATGATCGAACCTCCGTGGCGGACTTGGGCGTTGGCCATTCTTCAATCGCTTTGATTTTAGAATGGTCAACCTCAATACCACGTATACTCACAACAAAACCAAGAAATACAACTTTATCTAAACAAAAAGAGCATTTAGACAGATCTCCATACAACTTGGCTGTTCTCAGAATATCAAAAATGTGCCTAAGGTGTGCTAGGTACGCCTGTGCATCGTGACTGTAAATCAGGATATCATCAAAGTACACAACTACAAATTTTCCAATCACATCACGCAAAACATGGTTCATTAATCTCATAAAAGTGCTCGGTACATTAGTGAAACCAAAAGGCATAACTAACCACTCATATATACCATGCTTAGTCTTAAAAGCTGTTTTCCACTCATCCCCTTCATGCATTGTAACTTGGAAATAACCAGAACGTAAATCAATTTTGGAAAAGACTTTAGAACCGGATAATTCATCAAGAATATCATCTAATCTAGGGATAAAGAATTGATAGTTCACTGTTATTTTGTTGATGGCGCGGCAGTCCATGCACATTCTCCACTCGTTATTCTTCTTCGGCACTAGAATGACTGGAACTGCAAAGGGGCTCATCGACTCTCGAATCTGCTTCTTCTCAAGTAGCTCTTTCACTTGTCTATCAATTTCCTTAGTCTCTTCAGGGGACGTCCAGTATGCTGGACGATTTGGCAAGACAGCGCCGGGTTGAAAATCGATCTGGTGCTCGATCCCACGAACTGGAGGTAATCCACTTGGAATATCTTTCGAGAACTCATCTGCGAACTCCTCCATAAGTGGCTGCACAACACTAGGCGAAGAAACTTCATTAACAGCACTGCTCTTATAAGATAGAAGAATAAAAGGTAAACCTGCTTTTAATGCTTTTTCTACGTCTTTCACTGAAATAAACAAGCTGCGGTTTTGATCTTTCTTTGCAAGTGATCTAGACGAATTCCCATGCACAAGGGAATCATTGGAGGACGGTTTAGGGGCTGAAGAAGTAGGAGTGGCGGCCTTCTTGGGGGTCTCAGTCGACTGGGTGCCGTTGGCGGCAATCCGGGCTGTGGCGGCGGCCTCTTTTGCTCTCTCAACTCTAAACCTCTCTTACATAATTCTCTGATCCTCTGCAACGGCTTTAGGGGAAAATGGCTTTAGTGTAGTAGTCCGTCCATCTCTCTTCACGATGTACGTGTTTGCAAAGCCATCATGAACTGTCTGTCTGTCAAACTGCCATGGTCTACCTAACAATATGTGTGCTGCATCCATAGGAATAACATCGCAAACAACAGAGTCAGAAAATCGACCAATAGAGAATGAGACACTTACCTGGGCCGTTACTTTGATCTCTCCTCGATCCGTAAGCCACTACAACTTGTATGGCTTCGGATGCTCGATGGTGGTCAGTGCCAATTTGTCAAGTGCTCTAATGCTCCGGTCCTGAGGATAAGGACGTGGACAATACAGGAAAAATAGAAGGAAAAATGTAGCATGATGCAAAATCCAGAGGGTCCTCTGTAATGTCCCGGTCCCAAAAGAAATAATAAATGAGGGTCAGGGGTGTTACTAAAAAAGAAAGTGTTATTTAGAATAATCAAATGAAATGACTTTAGAACAAGAATATGTTATATTCCTCAGAAATTTAGGCAGCATAACATCTGTAACTGGAAGAAATCCACATTTTTCAATGTATCAACGAACTCAATTGATTCAATCAAGTCAAAGAATGCTTATTCATAGGCCAATCAAATTCAAACAGAATCCAACAATTAATAAATAGGATTCTGACTCTACAAATAACAGGACCTCTTCATAGGCCACAAGAACTAAGACCCATCAATAGGTCAGAGGCAAATAGACTATTTTATGTCCCATTCATAGGACAGAAACAATTAATCAACTTTAAGACCCATTCATATGTCAACTGGTAAATAAACAGAATCCAAGACTCAACCAAATATGACCAACTCATAGGTCGAAAATTGTAATGAAACATGCTTGGATTTATAAAAAGAAGTGAGACTTTATTTATCACGATTCAATAAAGAATACAATTCAGATAAACCCAAAAATAAAACATAGCATGCAATCATACTATGGGGGCAACTGTATCTGAGTTTAAGCGAAAAACAATGGAGCAATATTGTATCACATAACAACATACTCATGAACAATAATTTAGTCTGAACGAGACAGCAAGGCATGATCAACCCACAACAGTATATCGAGTCATCACGTCCAACATCTCAACCCGTAAAAAACATTTTGAAAATATTTTGGGCGTGAGTAATAAAGCACTCAGTGGGTTAAACTTTTAACTCATTCTTTAATAAAAACTGTAACAGAATATCCAAAATATAAATACAGATAATGGAAAGCAAAACGCGAAAGCCCTTCCCATTTCTGCAAACCTTTACTTCTCTTTGGTACCCTGTAGCTCCTTCTGGCGTCTACTGCACTCTATGACATGTCGCTGATAGGAAAAGGGAAGGGTTACCTCGCTAATCCGAGAAGAGTATACCAGGGATCACCTAGCATTGACCCTGAGTATACCAGGGGTTACCTAGCATTGACTCCTTATAGTGATGCCCAGATCACGTGTATGTGTAGGGGTTACCTCACAGTGACACCTTTAATGATTAGCATCACAACTGCAGGAATCACAGTTCCTGCCTATCCTTTGATCTATGTTCTCTATAAAGCGTGTAATATGATATAAGCATAAAAACTATGTCATCCTCTTAATATAGTAACTATGATATCATTTAAGTCCTCTAGCAAACTTAGTTCAATTATGCTTCATATTCTTTACACGGAAACCATTCTATAACTTGAGTTTAATAATAAATGCACAAGACAAAAATTATAACTCATTATACACAAGTATAATCAATACACAATAAATATTTAATATACTGTAACTTTAAACTATGACTTTTAGACTTTAAATATAAACTCTAACCTTAATCTATATACTATGAACTTTAAACTCTAACCTTAACTCTTAAACCACAAACTTTAATTATGACCAGGCATAATCTATTCTTTTTAATTATGTCGAAGCATAATCTTTATTCGCTTATTGTGATAAATCATAATCTATATTCTCAATAATTATGATGAAGCATAATCTATGTTCTCAGTAATTATGGCAAAGTATAATCTATGTTCTCAATAAATATGGCAAAGCATAATCTATGTTCTCAATAATTATACATCAGTATAATACTATGTTCTCATTAATTATACAACACTATAATACTATTACTCTAGCAGAGACTTGAGCAGATAATTTCTCAAATATTTTATTTGGATATTTTAACTATGACTATCACATTTATGAGTTAATAACTCAAATATAGATAGGTTTTGCAAATAAACCCACCTCGATTAGATCAACTCAGGTGATCAAACTTCTCGATATTCATCCGAAAGCTTCTCTAACTGGCTCAATAAGTCCTATAAGGTCAAACCTTATTTTAGGACTGTTATTCTAATTTTCAGAACTTGACTTTAATTTAATTGGAACTTTTATTTACTTTAATTATATTTCAACTAAGAATGCGCGACTCTAGAGACCTCGTACAACTTCCACATAGAAGGAAATAAATTCCAAAATATAATTTTCGATTTAATGGGACCAAAATATTTGACAAATGTCACTTTTCGTAACTTGCCATTTTAATCAAATTTTACATAGCTAACCTCAATTTCACTTTTCACTTATCCAAAAATTATGAAATAATCAAGCATGACCCCACATATATCTTTATTAAACTATATAATTTTTAAAATTTTCTGAAATCACATTCTCTAGTTATAAAAATAATCGCCTGATTAAAATAATCGACTTTAATCAAAACTTATCGGAAAATTATTAAACTTGGCAGTCCTATAGAAAATAATATTTTGAGCAACTTTCTAGTTTAAACTTTTTCGATTTGATGATCCAAAATGGGCAAAAACCGAAACTGATTGGCGCTCCTTTATTTTTCACATTTTCCAGCATTTTTCGCCGGTTTTCGACTACCGGACGACGACGCACTCAACATACGAAATGAAGCACTATTTAAAACACACAACATATTAAAATTTCAACTATAAAGTATAAGAAATGGACTGAAACGAGACATCTGAAGCGGTGGCGCGACGGCGGCACGATGACGATGATTTTTGGCCATCGACGGCAACAGCGGCGGTGGAGGCTCTCCGGCAGCCTTCCGGCGCTCGACAGCTGTTCCTACAGCAGCACCCCCAACAAAACTTAACCTAGGCCCGCATGCGCGATTTACTTGGTGCAGGCCCGGGTTTCTCTCCTTCGTCAACACGAACGAGAGATAAAGAGAGAGAAGAGAGAATGAGCAAGGAGCAAATGAATGGGGAGGCCCCTATTTATAGGAAAAGTCTTGGCTTCCCGGGTAAGCCACCCCGGATATAAAATACTGATAAAGCGATTTTCGGATTCAATTAAAGTTGTTTTATTCAATGTTGAGGTCCAAACAACCTCAGACATAAAATCTGAAAATACTGGGAGACTCGTTGGTTCGAGTACTATTCAACCAACCCATCTTTGAAAAACAAGGAGGTCGTCTGAAGAGAAACGAGAAAAGATTCTCTTTCAAAAATTAGTTTTACTATTCCCTTTGACTGACTGATTTTGCTTTCGAACGTTCGATTGACCTCGGATTGACAATCCATGAACGCGAACGGATTCCTTTGGTCATTTCATATAATATAGGTTTGATAGAACAAGTCTCTGATCAATGAGGAGGATTTCGCAAATTTTTCGAATCACGAACGC
Source organism: Perilla frutescens (assembly GCA_026008535.1). NCBI lineage: Eukaryota > Viridiplantae > Streptophyta > Magnoliopsida > Lamiales > Lamiaceae > Perilla > Perilla frutescens. The sequence goes on from BRKX01000004.1 coordinate 12,651,841, forward strand.
ACGCAAAAATTACTATTTATAGGTTTTCCCTTTACGATTTTCAATTACGAGACTCCTGTAGAGGTCAGAATAAAATTCTGAAAGCACCAACAACTTCGTTTAGGACGTTACATTCCAAGAAAGACCAATATTGACTATCATCCGAAGACAAATGCAAACTCTCATAAATCGATTTTCACATAAAAGACACAAAAATGTCGCGACTTACATTTGTTTTACTTTATTTTAGCTCCAATTATTTTCTTTAATCTTCTAAATAAATTTAGAAAATTCCTTAAGATATTCTGAAATTCTGGGATGTTACAACTGCATACTGGCTCATGGCATTGATCACACTCCCACTGTCTATTATCATCGAGCAGGTCTGGTCTTGGATAGTAACACGTGTGAAAAAAAAGTTCTCACGTTGATCCGGCTGCTCTTCTTCACGATTGATGCTCAGACTGCATATAGACACAAGACTAACATGAGGAAGCTCGGGTTCCTCTTCATCCGAGTCGACTGGAGGCATCTCTGGCTCCTTCTTGGCGTCAACTGCGGGCTGGTCCTCGTCCTCACTGGCTGACTCGATCTCATTCTGTTCGGTGATGAACAGAACACGCCGGTTCGGACACTGGTTCTGAAAGTGGCCCCAACGTTGGTACTTATTGCACTAGATGTCTCTAGCTCAATTCTGGTTGGCACTAGGTGCTGGGCTGGGTGGATTGGGCCGTGTATAGGCTGGCCTAGATGGTGGTGCTGGTGTAGACTCCGGTCTACGACTGGACTGCAGTGTAGAACGGTCGAAATGCCGCTCGGGCGGTTTGGACTAACCTCAGGGTCGAGTAGGCTCAGTAGAAGGGGTAGAAGGTGATGTGGAACTCGTACCTTTGTCTCATGATGGTCGAACAAGGGCTGAATTGTGGTGCGATCTCCGTTGTCCCTCTCTGAGCTGTCTCTCCACAATTGATGCGTAGTGCACCATCTCTTCTATAGTTGTGAAGTTCTTGAGTTCAACTTCACATGCGATGTCAGGATTTATGCCTTCAATGTACCGAATGATGATAGCATTTAAGGTCTCTTGTTTCCTAACTCTATTCAGGGTGGTCTCAAGCTCCTTATGGTATTCTTCAACTGATCGTGTCCCTTGCTTGATCTGGGTGAGCTTCTTCTTGAGCTCTCTCTCATAATGTACTGGAATGAACCTGCCACGCAGTAACCCTTTCATCTCTTCCTAAGTATCGACAGGTGCATATCTCTCACATCAGCGTCGCTCCTGCTGCATCTCCCACCATGAGGCTGCGTAGTCTCTAAACTCTAACAATGCTAACTTGACCTTCTTCTGCTCAGGAAAGTCATAGCAGTCGAAAATCTTCTCAATCTTATGTTCTCAATCCAAGTACAGATCAAGATCGTGAAGGCCTTCAAACTCTGGGATGCTTGTTTTGATGTTGTTCAACAAGCTGTCGGGATCTGCATGTCGGGGTGCTTGTCTGTAGGGTAGACGTGGTCAGTCACGTCTCTGATATGGATCGTACTCAACCTCTAATTCATCTGCAAAGTCACCATAATCTTCTTCAGCATCACGATCATAGGGATCGTTAAACTGCACTTGGAGTTGGTGACGCTAAGCTTGTGGTGCTCTAGCCTTCACCCTGGCTAGCTCGGCTACATGAACTTTCAGCTGACGAGCTGCTTCAGGCTGATGAACTGCTTCTGGCTATTGAGCTACTTCAGGTTGACGAGCTGCTCCTTCTGGCTGGATAGGTTGGCCTTGAACTAGTGGTGGTACAGGAATTCGAGCAGTAATAAGCTCGAGTTGTGCCATCATCTTGGCCAACGAACTATCTAGTTTATGCTCCAGTTCTTGATGGTGGTACTGGGCATCCTAGGGCTGTGGCATCGATGAAGCCGCATCTGTATGAGAACAAACGTGTAAATAATGAACAAACGTGAAAGAAAAATAAGGTGTAGGACCTCACAATTTCTCACAATCACTCATGTTTTCTCTCTGTATTTTACCCATCGTATATACTCTCAAGTATGTAGTGGTGCTCATGTGATAGGTGTGTATATGGTGGTGTTAATCGACTCTTCTGTTGCTTGAGATCGGCTTCTCTCGAACTTCTGGGGGTGATTTCACCTTGAAGCTGATGGAATTTTGCCAAAAAAGCATATATGTTACGATAACTCCATGAGTTTGGTTCATCTTGTCGAGACATTTCTGGAATGGTATCGTGGAGAAAAATCGGAGCTCAGGAGCAGAAATAGTAGGGAGAAGATGGAAAACCGGAAAACCGGGTGTTTTAGGGCAAAAGGAAGGAAAGAAAAGAAGTAGGAAGGAAGAAAAGGATTTGGATATGTGTACCACTAGTGTGACACAATCTAAATACCTTAATTAGACTAGACTCTAAATGGAAGCTACCAAATTAAAATGTAACTCAATTGGAAATTACCAACTAAAGAACTATACTATAAGGAAAGTTCCCAAAACTAAAATAAGGCTCACAAGGGAGTTACCAACTATGACTAGAACTAAAAGGAAATAACTAAAAATAAAATCGAACTCAAAAGGTAAATAAAAAATCAAATTGGATTTTTTTTTCGGATGTTCTCTTCTTTTTTTTTATCCGATTTTTTTTATTCGGTCTTTTTTTTTTACCGTAACCTTTTTTTTGTTTTAAACTTTCGATTTTTTTTAACCGATCTCTTTTTTTTAAACAATGAACACTAGTCTATTACAACTCGATAGACACGACGACTGACACGTAAGCAATAAATTGACACGTAGGATTGAACCACGACCAGCAGAGCTGACGTGACTCTGATGCCAAATTTATGATATAACCCGGACAATTTGTACAGGATACGAGAACGCGCGGAAGACTTATAGAATCGAACACGTCAACTATGGAAGGATTCAATCCTATGACACAAAATAAACTGAAATAAACGAAATACAATTCAAAATATTGGTACGAACTAATCTAGATTTAATTACAACACTTAGACTACGACACAAAAATGGAACACAAATCCAACAAGAAAGGGGCTGTTTTAGGATGAGAATTATGGCTGGAAGTTGGTGGTATTTGGGACGTGATTTATGGGTTAAGAATGGCTAGGGAAGATAGGATATGATAGACAAAAGGATAACTTACGGTTTAAGGTGTAGAACGCGGATACGGCTTTGGGATTGATCTCAAACTCTTGTTGAACAGCTCATGATCGATCTTGGAGCGTTGAAGGATCACACGAACGTGGATGGAGGTGTACGACGTCAATGATGAAGGCTGGATGATGAAGGTGTTGTGAATTACAACCTGATTAATCCCGGACGTATCTTGTACGATGAAAATGAATCTCCAAGTTGTTCTTTGGATAGGGAGTTCACCCTGATTCCTCGAGTGAATTAGAGCGTTCCCTTGGATTAAGACTTGAAATTGCTAGGCTTCATGAATGATAATTTTCGACAGAAAACAATCAAAAACTTTGAACGGTTGAGACACAAATTGAATGCAAAAGCAAATTTAATCAATAATGTCTAAAGTATCAATGAAACATGGTTCCCCTATTTATAGGACCTATTATGCACGAAAATAACTAATAAAAAGGCCTAAAAATCTGATCCAAAAGGATCTCTAACTATACTATAGAAATACCTAAACTAGAATTCTATTCAAGGTTGGAAATTGCCTTAAATACAATACTAGTCAAACCTATGCTATTATGAACAAAAATTACACTTAAAAATTAATTAAAAACTGAACTAAACTATAGTCTAAATTAATTAAATAAATACTATAGTCTAGATAAAAATCAACCCTTAATTAATTGGACTAAGGGCCGAAACACAACTCCATACACGTTGACTTCTTCATGCACACGTGCACTTCTTCTTGCTCTCTTCTTCAAATCTTCAAGTTATATTCTCCATGGTGTGATCTTGATCTTCATTAGTTAATAAATTAACTAACATATGGCTGCCATTCGCATCTTCCAATTCTTCGAACTTTTTGCTAATCAACACTTGTCGATAACTTTGCAATTTTTTTGCTCGAAGTCGCGTCATTGGACCTTTGAATTGCAGCTCGGGTTCAAGGCCTTCAATGCCTTGCATGGCTTCATCAGAAAGTCTGCTGGACTATGTTGATCACATTGTCCCAGAGCAGTTTGAAGTTTCACTAGAAGATGGCATAGAAACTGATTCTAGACCAGTTGAAGATAACTTGGTCACTGAAGATACAAAATGTCATGAAATCTCAAACCCCATAACTAGAATAGGGGGAAGAATCTGTGAAAATGAAGAACTAGCCGGAGCCAAAACAACAGCCGAAGGAGCAACTGAAGAATCAGCTGATAAAGAAGACGAAGGATCAGTTGCAGAAACAACTAAAGAATGGGTTTCAGAAAGGAGTCATTGATCGTACTCTATTCAGAATAGAACGATCAGCTGAGATATTGATGGTTCAAATTTATGTGGATGACATAATATTTGGATCCAAGAGCAAAGATCTCTGCAATCGATTCATACAACTAATGCAAAGCGAATTTGAGATGAGCATGATGGGAGAAATGACATTCTTCCTAGGACTCTAAGTAAAGCAGCTCAAGGATGGAATCTTCATCAGCCAAGCCAAATATACCAAAAAGCTTGTCAAGAAGTTTGGAACCGACAAGGGAAAAGCTCTCAAAATTTCAATGAATACGTCAGTGCAGCTGACTCTCGATGAAGAAGGAGAATCAGTCAGTCAAACACACTACAGAGGAATCATTGGATCCCTTCTCTACCTGACCACCAGCCGACTAGATATCTCCTACTTAGTCGGACTGTGTGCAAGGTTTCAAGCCAATCCGAAGAAAAGTCATCTTGAAGCAGCAAAGAGGATTATGAAGTATCTCAAGGGAACTATAAATCTTGGATTATGGTATCCTAAAGATGAGAGCTTGAGTCTAACCGGCTATTCAGACTCAGACTTTGGAGGATGCAAAATCGATCGAAAGAGCACCAGTGGAACATGTAAGTTTCTTGGAAACAAACTGATATCCTGGTTTAGCAAGAAACAGCACTAAGTTGCCACGTCAACAACTAAGGCTGAATATGTAGCTGCTGAAAGCTGTTGTGCTCAAATCTTATGGATGAAGCAACAACTCAAAGATTACACGGTGGAGACTGAAGAAGCGCCAATCTACTATGATAACAATAGTGTTATAGCAATATCTCAAAATCCAGTATTGCATTCAAGGACGAAGCACATTGATATCAAGCACCACTTCATCAGAGATCATATCGAGAAGAAAGACATATGCATCAGATATGTCAACACGGAGAAATAAATAACCGATATCTTCACCAAGCCATTGCCAGAAGCTAGATTTGTTGAATTATGTATCCAATTGGGATTGCTCGAACTAGCTTCAAAGGAGGATGACGATCATCCAATAGAAGGAGTGAAGATGAACACTCCCACTAATGATGAGAACTAACTCAAGGGGGCATCAGTATTCCAAGCTTTGGAGCTTAAACTGATATAGTCCATATCAGTTCTAAAATGAGTGGCGAAAGGCTGCAAGAAAGCTGTTGAAAATGAGTAAACTGATCGCAGAAGGCACCAGTTCTCAACCAGTCATATTCAACAAATGAGAGCAGTTGAATTCAAAACTGATTGATAAAAACAAGCTTCAGCTGAGGACAGCAGCTGACAAGCTTAGGCTGAGCAAAGCTGAAGAGGACATCTTAAGCTGACAAGGAGTCAAAGCTGAAGACACTCCAGCTGGAACTGATCACTCCAGACCAAGAGAATTATCAGTTAAGAAGGTAACTGATGACGTCAGCAACTCAAATGCCACGTGGAGACTAGATGGGAGCAAAAATCAGATAAGTTCAAATTGAATTTATTACTGAACGGTAAAATAACGTGTCTCTCAAATATTACCGTTGGTCCCACCCACCTTTTCTCTCTCCTCATCAATTCAGAACAGATAGATTTTGAACGCCACACCCAGCCGACTCTTCGGCATCATGTGATCAAAACCGTTCAGATTAACTAAAGTTAAAATTTTCTAACCGTTGGATTGAAATTATCCCACTTCATAAATAACTTGGCTGAAGTTTCAAAGTTACCTTACCAACTTTAGACTCTCTGCCTCCAAGCATTTCTCTCTCCAAAGAAGCAAACCCTAAGTCGCCTCAAAGATCCCACCTTCACTCAAAAGAATCCTCAAACTGAAATCATAGCCCAAAATCCTGTTCGCCGTACCCGAAGAGAGTTCAATTTCCAATCAAGCAGAGAAAGCTCATCCAGGTTTTGTGACAAATTGCTCAAGGATAAGTTCTTTGAGCCAACTGTGTTCTCTGACAACTGTGAGAACTCAGAATTGAGTGGAGAAATCATTGCCAAATTATGTGATGCTCAACTACAAATATTTCTTGAAGTCACTCCTTCAAAAGTTTATTCAGAAGCAGTAGCCGAGTTTTATCTCAATTCTGACGGGTACAACAAAGAAGACTTTTTTACTACAAAAGTAAGAGGACAAAGATTCAAAGTTACAACTGAAACATTGGGAGCGATGTTCAGCCTTTCAACCAATGGAGCCAATCTTGAAGATATTCACTCAGACTCAGAGAGTGATTACAGATTGTGGAAATGAGCAGACGCAACATCCAAATTCAAGAAGAACCATTATATCTCTCTCTTCAAGGAAGAACTTCAAGTATTAGGCTCAATCGCCTCCAAGATCATCATCGGAACTGCTGGAAGCTGGTCAGAAATGTCAGAACCCTAATATCAGGTTTGTGCGGCAATTATGTATCAGATCAAGATCAACTGGGCAAAATTCTTCTTCGGGCAACTCAAAAGATTCGTCGACTCCTGGGAGAAGAATGGGGATGACAAGAACTTCCCTTGTGGAATGTATTTTCTTAACCAAATCAGCTTGATCTTGGAAAAACAACTCCCTCACCTGATGAAGGAAGAGAGACTCTTCACAACTGTCACGTGGCAAGACTATATTCCAAAACCATGTATGAAGTCAGTCTCCATCAATGAGCCTGCCACTCAGCAAAATATCAGACATAAGAAGAAAACTACTCATAAAGGAAAAAGAAAGAAAGCAGTCATTGAAGAACCAAGTAAAACATCTATAGATTCTGATGATGATATTCTCCTGTCTCAAAAATTCGGCACACCGCTAAATGTTCAACCTCTCATAACAGTTGACGCTAGATCTCTATCAACTGGGACTGGATCATCTGCACAACATTTAGTCAGAAGAGCAAGGAGAACAATCATTATTGAAGAAAGCTCTTCAGCCGACTCATCCGCAAATCACACACAAGACGACGAGGCTGCAGGAAAAGCATCAAAACTGGAGACAAGAAGACAAGTTCCTCACTCAGCTCAGATGATGACCGAGCAACTTACCAAGAGAAGTGTTGAAAGCTCAGGGACAAGAAGGAGTCAAAGTCCTCCATCGGATTCTTCTAGGGCCACAGCTGAAGGACACATATATCAGTCTGTTGCTGACTTTGGGTTATGCGCAGATCCAAGGGACATCATTCCTGCTCAAGGAATTCCACACAAAGGAGCTAGAACAGACTACTTCAAATTCACGTGCCCGCCCATGCCCAACACCAAAGAAAATATCAAAGCTTTCTCAAAAGGAGAGAACTTCAGAAATTGGGCCCTAGAACAAGTCAACCAGTATACGGCTCGACACTTCACTACAGAGCTATCTGGGTATGAAGAGCTCTACAATACCTTACTAAGGTATGTTTACTGGCTCCTCTGGAGGCACGTGTATGAAGCTGATTCATTTCTGATGCTCATGGGATTCCATGGAATGAGCTTCTAGAAACGAGAAGAAGAATGGAGCTCAAAATGGACAAGCACCAAGAATGCCTGGGCAACAAGAAGGCACGAGCTCAAACAACAGCTTCACCTCCGCAAACAATGTGAAAATCCATCTGAAGGATCCATGTTTGAAATTGTCGAGGAAGTGAGTGAATTGAAAGGAATATAACTTCCTACTTATTCTGATGAGAATGAAGAAACAAAATGGAAGTACATCAGAATAAAGCAGAAATTACTGCTTGACGAATTAATGAAGCATGAGCCAAGGAGTCATAATGGAAATTCCCCTCAGAGAGAAGAAGAGACTCCAATTGACGACATCATTAATGAAACTGCAGAAGAACTACAGTCAGGAGTTCCTCCATAGGTCATAGAGCGTGAAATTAACATTCTAGACTCTCATGTCCAGCCAAAAGGTGTAAAAGTTACTACAGAAAGAACTGTCAGTGATGAATAGTTTGATGAATAACTCAAATCACAAGTTCAACCGGCAAGCGAAACTGTCCAACTGACTGAGAAAACCATTAAACCCTCACTTATCCCAAAAGAATCACAAGCAGCTCCAACAGAAGCTTCTTCGCCAACAGCAGAAGAAGAAACAACTGCTAATGATTCAGCTGATCAAACAATTCAGCTGACATCAGCTTCCAAAGTGCAGGATATAGTGATCTTTGCTGATCCAGTCCAGATAGCACTTCAAGCTCAAGCTCAGGCGAATCCAGAAACTCTCCCTGAATCAAGTCACAACACAATTGAATTAGGGGATGTAGATCAACTAGCAGCAAAAACTGCTGAACAAACAACTGATCAATCCACAATAGTTCTTTGTGAAGAACTGGAAGCTGCAGAGGACAAAGATGAAATATCATCCAAAGGAGATGACTTGCAGCTAACCATTGCAACTAATCAATCCAGTCCTTCAGGAACTATCTAGGCAAAAGATCAGTTCAGGCGGTCATCAGGTCAATTATCAGCTCAGCAAGAAGAGCTTCTTCAGAGACTTCAACATCAGTTGAAGCGACATTAGAAGCTGATCAGAAAGCTTCAAGCACACACCGGACTCCAATCATCTGAAGGTGAGTCCTCTAGCTCTGATGATGGGGAAAGCAACCCCACCTTGCCTGCCACCAAAAGAAGAAGAACTGAACACAAGCGAGACTAGGAGCCTGATCAAGCACAACTGATTCAAACACTCTCTAGTTACTATCTTGTGATTCGGTGTACTTCAAAATTCTTTTAAAAAAAATGAATGAAAATTAATTTTAAATTTTTTCATGACATGTCAGCATTCAGTTTGAAATTTTAGACTGTTGGTAAAACTTTGACACGTGGCATGATCATTTCAAACAAATGACTAAAAACGATAAAGGAATTTAATTCTTTCAACCAACACATTTATGAGTCTCCTTCTTCACTCGTAAAAACCCCTTTGCCAAAATTTTGAGAGAACACAATACATCAACACATTCAACATCTACTGCATTTTTGTAACGCCCCAAACTACTCCGTTTGGCCACGTCACTTAACAAATAACTCATTCACATGCATTAGCGTTCTCATAATAATTTGAGCGGAAGCTAAGGTCAAAAGCATGATAAGGTAAGACATCATAAATTTTCAATATAATTTTCTTTCGAAATTATAACATGCAACCTATCAAATCTACCCTGTGACACAACATAGTATTTAATGGAAGTATAGAATAAACCCATCCACATCATTCATACAATCATCTATCCTATCGGGCTCATAGGTCTTATACAACCCGCCCGTCTAGCACCCTAGTATAATCATCACAAAATTTAGGGTTCATCGACATATAGTTACACAACGTAGGCTCCTAGGTCAATCGACCCGCCTTTAAATCATTGACATCTTATATCAAGTCAAATAAAATCACAACTATAAAAATCGGGCTAATCCCATCCCCAATAATCGTTAATCATGAGATACATAGAACGATCAATGGAATTATAATAATATGCATATTCAAAGGCATGTAAAAGTTAACACAATCTTGTGGGGGTTCTCTTATGTTCACAATGCTCCTACTCAGGCATCGACTCCTCAACCTGAAATTCATTGAATGAATGGCGTGAGTATTTAACAACATACTCAGTGGGGAATACTGTTAACAGTTATAGCTAATTGCACAAGTGAAAATATAACATATGAACTTTTCTTTACTTTGTGGAGACTAGTCTCAACCCCGTAGGGTCTAAACATCATGATGCCCCCGTTAATGAACATCTTTGGCCCTGTAGGGATGCCCGCAGACATACTACCCGCCAGGGAGGACATTAACAGGTCTATGTTCGATCCCAAAGGATCTCTGCCCCGAAGGGTCTCTATGTCGACCCCGAAGGATCTCTGTTATACCCCGAAGGGTCTCTTTTATCTCTGGTCCGAAGACCCTTCATACTTATACAATCAAAGCACAACAATAACTATAACCTTACACGTGTTCACAGTTTAGAGTTACCCCACCTTATGAGATGCTTTAAAATCCTTTCAACCTTGAAATACTCCTTTGCCATGCACAAGTCATCCACCTCGAGCCCCAATACGTCACCAAGCACCTTTCAATTCCCTTTTCATTTTAGATGTCGAGTTATACAATTAAATCATAGTTTAGACCAAACTCAAGCTATAATTTTCTTTAAAGATTTCATACGTATCCATATACATAACCATGGATATACAAGCTCATAATATGATTTTGGACTCAAAATACACATTAAAACTCCTTGAAACATTTAATCCAACACGTTACGTGCACGCATTTAAACCACATGCTCACGACTCAATTTAAATCCTTTAAACCCAATATTTCATATACAAACACCTTCATCCTAGGGCTCTAACATACATGAAAATCAATTTCATAAAACCATCACAATACCCCCAACCAAACACCAACAACTTAAGGGGAAAATAGGGTAAAAATCATATCTTTAGCAACAATGAACCATATGAATTTAATATAACTTCACATATAGCTTCAATGGAGTAAATAAACCATATGTTTAAGATATCAAAGCATGAGGATCAATAGAATCGAAAACCTTAATTTTTGGGTATGAACCTTAGATTCAAATCAACATGAAAATGGTGTTTTAATCACCAAGGTGAAGAGGGTATGAAGTTACCTTGGTTGATGGAGGATGATGAAAGGATCCACCCAAAACTTGAAGAACTCCTTGAGAGAAGTTGGGAAGAAATCGTCCAAGAGTGAAGAAAATGGAAGAAATAGGTGAAGTGTGGTATTTATAGGGTGGAATTTCCGAAACAGGGCGCAACCTAGGCTGGTCGCGTTTACAGGTCACATTTGAGCCGAAGAAAAATGGCTCTCTGAAGCTGGTGACACGCGACCGAGGGGGTCGCGTTTCATGGTCGCGCTGTAGACCCCTCAGAACGCGACTCAAATGGGGTCGCGCTTTCCGGTCACACTCAGACTGTAGATCTTTGAAAGAGCTTCGATTTGAGTACTTATGGGCCTCGTGGTTCGAACCGAGTCAAAAGTTATGACCTCCGGACGAAACCTTACCGAAACTCAGTGAGACCCTCGATTTATGCTATTTTCGAAAATAGATACAATACACAACTTAAATTTTCAAAACATAATTACTACTCATTTAATGCACACACCGAAATTACATAAAATTAAGGTGTGGCAAATCATAAAATTAAACGCAATTACAATCATTCCTTAACACTTAACTCGACATTTTAGTATTAAAATTCAAACTGTATTATACACTCAGTATAACATCTCTGTGTGCTATGACGTATCAGCTCGAGTGGAACAACCTGCATTAAATCAACAACATAATACAAACATACTCACATCATCAATATTCAAACAACATTAATTCAAATTCATTTTCCAAAAATTATAATTCATAATTTTAGAAAAAGAGACGGGGTATCACAATCTCCCCAACTTTTAAAAATTTCATCCTCGAAATTAGCCTAACATTTATGTTACATTTGGATATCAAGCTATTATATCAACTTTTTTTTTCTCCCAAGTGGCCTCATCGGGTCCATGCCGACTCCATTGCACTTTCATTAAAGGAACCTCACGGGTTCGAAGTGTGAACTCTTCTATCAATCACAGCAATTGGGACTTTTTCATACGTTAAGTCTTGGGAAACTTGCACCGTGTTATATGAAATGACATGACTAGGGTCAGACACATATCGTCTAAGCAACGACACATGGAAGACATCGTGCACCCCCGTCAAATTCGGAGGTAGTGCTAGGCAATAGGCAACTTCACCTATTTTCTTCTAAAATCTCGAATGATCCCACATAACGTGGCTGCAACTTACCCTTCTCCCCAAATCTAACCACTCCTCTAATTGGTGCACTCTTCAAGAATACCTTTGCTCTCCATATACCGTCAGTTCATTGTTGGATATTTCTCAAGTTATTAAAGAAGCTTTCATTAAAAACCCACTGAGTTCATTAGTGCTCACGCCCTCTTTTTCAAATGTTTTCAGGTTGAGATGCCGAGGATGATGGTGGCTGTGGATGTGGGTTGGCTGCCAAGATTGTTTTGCTATTATATAAGTTTCTTTGAAATCCCATTATGTGTTCTGCTACTCTGACTAACTCTTTCTAAATTCTGTTCAAGGTTCTATTATGATTATTCGAGATTCTAAGAATATTCCCAGATGATTACATATATATAAGACGCATATTAAGTTTATTTCCGCTTTCCGAGTATGTTTTCCTTTCGCCTATAAAAGAGCCTATGCTTGTTGGTATCTGATTAGTTAGCCGTTTTATTCCGCTAAAGCATGTTTCCTTCTTAATCAAGTAAACCCGAGTATCATCAACTATCTTCAAAGCGTACCTTTATTCTTAAACTTCTTCGTTAATCTTCTGAATTTACTCGTTAAATCCCTTAATAACACCCCGTCCCCATTCGTTAATCCCTATCTCAGGACCGGGCTGTTACAGTTGGTATCAGAGCAGGCTTGCAACTCTGCAGACCTGTCTCTTTGTTTTAGTTAAAGCTAAGTGTTTATGTGCATATGAACTGCTTCGTGATAAGTTACAGCAACAACCCACATCTCGTCATCACCCTCGTATCTTCAACAAAAATCAAGGTATGATAGTATAGAGATTTTAGATTTTGAATTCATAATTTTTGACTATCGAAAATGAAGAGATTTGAGCAAGCATGCCTCTTTTATTGATAAGGGGAAAACCTTGATAATGAAATTCCAAGTAAAAAGTATTCGGGTAAAATGATTTCCTGAGGAAAAAAGGTTGTGAAAGAAGTTCTTGATCACAAAGAAAAGTGTTTAAAAACTTATTTTTAAACATATGTCTTAACAAAAGATAAAAGTTTCGAAGAAGAGTTCTAGATTTAAAAGAAAATGGTTGATTCATTCTCGAATTTTTATTTTAAAGGAAAAGGTAAAGTTTATGATCAAAGACTTGGGCACCAAAATTTTTGTAAAAGTCAACTGCAAAAAGGATCTATGCATGCAAGATAAGTAGTCTGAATCTAAACGATAGCATGATCTCAGGAGAACCATAGGTCTCCCTTTTATAATCTAGACTGATTAAGCTTCATATTTCTAGATGGTTAAGTGTCGTTCGACTGCTAGGAATAATGTACCTCTTTTCCGCCCCGTTCAAGAAATGAACGACTTTGGAGGAACGTCAGGAAAGGTATCCGACTTGGAAACATGCATCCGCATGTGTGAGCAAGCACCGACCGCTGAGAGGCCAGTAATTTACCGCATTCTGCAAAGCACCATCACCCGTGATCCCGAGATGCATGCTGTAATCGGGAACCTGATAGAATTCTCTTCAACCTTGATGGCTCTTTGGGAGTTAAAGTATGGCCACGTGAATGCTCTAGCCGAGCAAAATCCCTCATCCGTGACAGAACCAGAACTGCTAAGGGCGACTCTGAACAGTCCCCCTGAATTTCAAGCACCGTGCCATCGTGCTGAAGGAACCTTAGAAGCAAGACCCTTGATCATCCAGGACACCGAGTCTTTATCCTCCAGAATGCACCAGTAGGCCCCTGCCTATCAACCAGTTGCCCCTCAGAGTCTGGGACAGTGAATGCCCCATCAGTTCCCTAAAGGAAGCTTAAGGAAATTCAAGTTCGAGGTACCAGAGACAGATGAAGATGAGGAAGAAGGGGACCCAGCATATAGTTAAGCTTTAGAAGTAGGCAAAGGAGGTGTTGTTGTTAGAACACCTTGCTGACCTGTTGTCCGTTTATCCGCTTTAATCCAGATCTTATTCTGAAAATGTATTAACCAACCTTTTAGATTTTGATAGCAGCAGTAATTCTCCAAAAGGTAGCCCTATTTTTGGATGTAACCAAGAACCTCTTTCTTATTTATGCCAAAAGTCCCCTTATGAGGCAATTTCTCCGCTTTGCTTGATCTATCCTGCGTAACCTAAAGACCTTATCGAAAGGAATTTTATTTTGCTTTGTGCAAATTCGAGTGAGCATCACTAATATGTAGGATTCTTTAGAATGTCGTCAAGAAGACATCAAGACAAGAGAATGAGGCCGCAAGCAAGCAAGTCCTGAACCACGACTCAAGAGCCAAGAATGTGTTTCTCAAACATAACCTTTCCGTTCTAATAGTCTAGAAGACCCGATAGGAGTCGAGAAATGGGTTATTCTTTAGAAGTGAATTTTCAATTTTATAGTCTGATCGGAGGATGAGGAATTAGGTTGTGCTCTTTTATGAATACGAACTTCGGGTAGGAGTCCGTTCGAAGGATGATAAATTTGAGGCAGTAAGCGTAGTATAATTGGGATGATTTCAAGTACGAGTTATATCAGAAGTATATCCCGAACTGTTCATAAGGCAAAGGAGGTAGAGATCTGGAACTAGAAGCAAGGAAAGAGGACGTTGTCAATGTACGATCAAGAGTTCAACCAGTTATCAAGGCATAACCCGCATTAGTGGTTTCAGACCAGAAGAAAACGCGTATAGATCAGGTCGATTGTTGTATCCCTTGTAATAGGTGAAAGTGATTCCCATATGTCACCTTTTCCAGCCAAGTATAGCTAATTGAAGGCCAACCGACTCATGCTATTTCATAGCAACCTAGTAAAGAAGAAGATGCGTGAAGATCAAGGAAAGAAAGAGAAAGAACCTGAAGAAGATCGTTAAGCAGATAGACCTAGAAGTGGTAGATTAAAAGTTTCAGTAAGATAAGAAGTTTTGATGAGTCTATTCATTCATTCTCGCATCAATTAAAACAATCACCTTTCAACAACTTCATATTGATTGAAATTCTTCATTTATATCATTTGAATTTCTTCAATATCGTTTTGGACAAATTATAATCTTTTGATGCTACTTCTTTAATCATCCAGAATCAGTGATAGCATTCCCTTGTTAAAGTTATGCTGACACCTTTGCAAATATTCAGTATAGTTCTCAGTTCTTAATCATCGATTGTCTCCCATACGTTTGCTACACGCAAAAACCCCTTTTGAGTTTATAAGTCCTCTGAAAAAGCAATGTTTTTAAGTAACCCAGTGTTATATCTCTTCCAGCTTTTGGAACTTGTTAAAGAATTATTGATCAAGATAAAGTCCTCACTCAGAGGCAATCATTTTGTTTTTCTCCCACTCATAGAGCTCGAGTGTGGATCCTTGATTAGAGCAGATAGTATAAAGCAATATTCCTTTGGAAGAATAAGAGGGAGTAGTCCTAATAGGAAGAAGAATCCAAGTATGATAGCTAGTGCCCTTCTAGTAGGACGCGAATCTCTAAAAGCAATTTTTCAGCTCGTCCAGTATTAAGAGGCAATCTGAGGAATGACGTTAAATAAGTTCTGAGCTTACGTTCAAGGTCCAGTCATGCGATCTTTATACCTGCAAGTGATGGTGATCCCCAGAAGAGGCTATAAAGTCAGAATACCATTGAAAAGCGGTTGCGACGAAGAAAGATGAAGGAGAGTTTGCAATAGAAGGCGTTTCAGGTACAAGAAAATTTTGAGGACGTATTTCCAAAAGGAGCTATCAGAACTACCACCATATAGGCAAGTGGAATCCACTATCGGTTTAGAACCAGGACCTGCACCAGTCAAAAGCCCCTTACAGAGTGGCGCCTAAGGAGTCGTAAGAACTCAAGGTTCAACTGCAAGAGTTATTAGACCTAGGTTTTATCCAACCTAGTGTGTCACCTTGGAAAGTTCCGATCTTGTTCGTGAAGAAGAAGGATGGCACATTGAGAATGTGCATCGACTATAGAAAACTTGATAAGCTGACCATCAAGAATCGATACCCTCACCCAAGAATAGATGATCTCTTTGATCAAGCTTAAGGGAGCAAGTGTCTTCTCAAGGATAGACTTAAGATTTGGGAATCATCAGTTGAAGATCTGAAAGGAGGATATTCCTAATACTGCTTTTAGGACTCGCTTTGGGCATTACGAGTTTGTGGTAATGCCATTCGGATTGACCAACACCCCAGCAGTGTTTATGGATTTAACGAACCGGGTTTTTACCCGTATCTAGATAAGTTTACGCTAGTT
The DNA here is from genome assembly GCA_026008535.1 of Perilla frutescens. NCBI lineage: Eukaryota > Viridiplantae > Streptophyta > Magnoliopsida > Lamiales > Lamiaceae > Perilla > Perilla frutescens. The sequence goes on from BRKX01000004.1 coordinate 12,668,207, forward strand.
TTCATAGATGATATCCTCATCTATTCGAAGGACAAAGAGAAGCATCAAGAGCACCTAAGGGTGGTGTTGGAGAAGTAAAAAAGGAAAAAGGCTTTACGCTAAGTTTAGTAAGTGTGAGCTTTGGCTTAAAGAAGTTATGTTTCTAGGTCATATGGTTTCGGTAGAAGGAATCAAAGTAGATCCAGCTAGGATTGAAGCTGCAAGCAACTCGAAGTCTCCAAGGAATGTGAATGAGATAGGAAGTTTTCTAGGACTTGCGGGATTCTATCGTAGATTCATCGAAGGATTCTCGTCAATAGCTAAGGCTATGACGCGAATGTTGAGGAAGGACTTCAAGTTTAGGTGGACGCCTGAGTACAAGGAAAGTTTCCAGAAAGAAGATGATAACTACAAGCCCGATGATTGGCTATTTCGGAAGAAAATGAAGATTTCGTGGTTTATGCTTATGCGTCGAGAAAAGGATCAGGATGCGTACTAAAGAAGAGAGGAAAGGTGATCGCTTATGCTTCAAGGCAGCTTCAGAATCACAAGTAGAACTACCTCACGCATGATTTAGAACTAGCAGCGGTTGTTTTTACGCTAAAGATCTAGACGCACTATCTCTACGGAGCCAAGTGTAAGACTCTTCTCTAGATCACAAGAGCCTAAAGTATTTCTTCAAGCAAAAGGATCTTAGCATAAGGCAGAGAGGGTGGCTAGAACTTGTAAAGGATTACGACTACACGACTCACTACCACCCAGACAAGGAGAATGTGGTAGCAGATGCCCTAAGTAGGAAAGAGAAGGCAGATTTAGGATTCGTTTTAGTTCAGAAGCAGCTACGATAAGGAATTCAAGGAGTTAATGATCGAGGTGCTAACACCACCCGCAATCGATTAAGCACAAATCGCTGCGATAGTCGCTTGTCCTGACCCGAGACAAAGGATAGTTAAGGTTTGGAAATGAAATGAGTTTCTCGAGAAGAAAAAAACCTAGAAGCATGATTAGATAGCTCACAAGACTTCGCAGAAGCCACCGATAAAGCGCTCTTATTCAAAGGAAGGCTTTGCATGCCAAGTAAGAAAGAACCAAAGGAGAAAATCATGTGCAAGGCACATGACACGCCTCTCGATTATATCGGATCGTGATACGAGATTTACATCAAGATTTTGGAGGAGTCTACAAGAGACAGTGAGATCAAAGCTCAATCACAGCATGGCATTTCATCCTCAGATGAATGGCCAGTCCGAAAGGACTATTCAGATTCTAGAAGACATGCTTAGAGGAGTATTCATCGATCACAGAAGCAGTTGGGAGGAGCTACTGAAATTGATAAAAGTTGCGTACAACAACAGCTACTAGCCATCGATCGGCATGGCCCTTATGAAGCCCCGTTCAGAAGAAAGTGTAAATCGCCCTTGTATCGGGACGAAGCTAGAGAGAGAAGGATACTTGGACCTGAAATGGTCCCGGAAGCGGTCTAGAAGATCGAGCTTGTTCATCAACAAATCAAGGAAATTCAAGATAGACAGAAGGCTTACACAGACGAAAGAAGAACGGGACTGAGATTCGATATTAAAGATAGTATTCTTGTAAATGTCTCCGTCAAGGAGTGGTTCGTTTTGCCAAACGAAACAAGTTAAGGCCCATATTTATTGGACCTTTTGAGATTTAGAAAAGGTGAATAAAGTAGCCTATAGGTTGGCCTTACCACCCAACCTGAGTGATGTTCATGAGGTCTTTTCATGTCTCAATGTTGAGAAAGTACGTGTTTGATCCAAAGCGCGTGATTTGCAAGGAAGAGATAGTCCTGAATGAGAACTTAGCCTATGAAGAGAAGCCCCAGGACTTTGTGAGTTAAAAGATCCAGAAGTTAAGGAAGAAGGAGATCAATCTTGTAAAGATGATCTGGAACCTTCATGGTTCAGAGGAAGCAACATGGGAGCTCGAATCCGAGCTACTCAAAAAGTACCCTGATATCGTTTATCATGGTTAGTAAATTTCAGGATGAAATTTCTTTAAGGGGGGTAGGCTATAACACCCCAGATTTTCGAATAAGGTTTGGAGGATTCTTAATGATAATTAAGAAGTTAAGGAAGAAAATTAATTAAGGTTAATTGAGGTCAGATGTCAGTCACGACTTTAAGGGTCAGTTTTCGTGAAAATCATCTTTTCAGAAAATTTGATCTTAATTCTTTTATGGCCATTTGTGGTCTCGTTAGAAAGGTTTTAACTCAAGGAGTATGCCGGTGTTTTCAGATTTTAATTCTGAAGTTAATTGGGTTCCCGGTGATGAAAAACGTATTTAAAGGATGAATGAATAGTAACTTTTGTGTGCGTTCGTGTTTTGAGAAATTTACGAAATCCTCCTCGTCGATCCGAGTCTAGTTCTGTCAGGCCCCTCTTATGGGAAATGACCTAAGGATTCCGTTGGCGTTCACGGATTACCATTCTGAGGTCAATCGAACGCTCGGGAGCAAAATCTGTCAGTCTGAGTGAATAGTAAAAAGTAATTCTAAAAAGGGAATCTTTGCTCGTCTTTCTTCAGACGACCCCGTCTTTTTCACGAATCAAGTTGGTTCACTAGTATTCGAGCCAACGAGTCTCCCGGTATTTTTAGATTTCGTGTCTGAGGTCATTTGGACCTTGACATCGAATAAAGCAGCTTTTAACCGAACCTGGGGTAACTTTTGCAGTATTCTTGCACTGAAGTGGCCTTTCACTTTTTCCACACCAATTTCACCCATTCCTCATTTCTAGAGAGTGGGAAAGCTTGTGAGAGCCGAGAAAGTTATGTCGAAGTAAAAAGCGTTCTTCGTGAGTGTTCTACAAGACGACGAGCGGAGTGGCGTGGAAGGGATGCGGTGAAGGAAGGTGCTAGGGGCGCTGTTGCAACTCGACAAGACGCCGAGCTAGCCACCTTCCTTCGACGCACCTAACCCCGTCCATTCTTGTTCGTCGGTCTCGATCTCCATTTCTTTTTCCGTCTTTAAATTTCCGCATTTACTTTCTGTTCTTTACGTTCTTCGCGATTTTCATTATTGCTCGTTTACCTTCCGTCTAAGTTATATTTCAGTTTTTATTGAAGTTCCAAGTTAGTAACGTTTACGTCATATTTCTCTCTTTATTCCTGTTGTTATTATTCTTGAGATTAGCCCCGTTTACTCCGTTTAAATTCCGTTCAAGCTATATTTAGAGATTTCGTCATTATTCTAAATATTTAAAGAGGATTATCGTGTTTACGTCGTTATAATGCCAAAATTCTTTTTAAAGTTAAAGCATGTTGTTGCATGTTAATTTCAAGTATGTCGGTTTTAAGAAAATTCGGGTTAATTGTTCTTCGTGTTCTTCGTGTTCGTCGAAGAATCAACGAACACGAAGAACTCAGTTGAAGAAACCCAGTTGAAGAAACCCAGTAGAAGAGAGAGAGAGAGAAAAGGAGCCCCGCGGAGGGGAGGTGTGCCGCCGCGCTACACCCCCCTCGGCCGCGCCTAGCCCGCCGGGGTAAGGCGGCCCCGCGGCGGCAGAGATCCCGCCGGGGCAAGGTGGCCCCGCGGCAGGGGGGAGCCCACCGGCGCCCATGTGCGCCGCGGTGGCCCCCCCTTCTCCATGTTGTTTTTCCGCCGTTTCATTTCGGCTATTTCGGTACCCTCTTCCCGAGCTTTTCAAGCTTTTCAAGTCGTGTTATTTCCAAGTTATTTTCAAGTTAAATTTTAGAGAATCAATCAAGATATTCTCAATTTATTTCGAGTAATCTATTCTAGTTATTCTTTATCTAAAAATTGGGAAATCAAGTCGAGATGTTCTTTAAATAAATTCTTCTCGAAATTTATAAAGTCGTAAAGTCGTGCAATCTGTAAATAAATCTTAAATTTTAGTCTTCGAGTAAAATGTCATTATTTCTCATTTTAGATAGTCAATTTCTTCAAAGGAGGTCGCTAAGTCGATGATTCCACTTTTATAGGAGGAAGTGAGCCTCATAGGAAATCGGAGAAAGATCTTCAGCTCGTTGCTTCATCTTCTGTCCAGTAATCAAGGAGGGTAAATCTATACTCATCTAAAGTTTGAGCTAATAAGCTCTAGAAGCATATAGGGCAAATGAAATATCCAATAAAGCATTTTTTTTGCTCTGCCTGATCGATCTCTGTACAAGGAAGGAAGGAAAGAAAGATATTATGTTCTAATTAAGCTCTTGAGCATGTTTAGAAATGCTAGAAATATTAAAGTATTATTATGCTTAGCATGTGATGTTTAGAATAGTCTTTAGTTGAAATTCGTATTCATTTACGTTCATCTCCTTGTATTGAATGTTTATATTGTGTTAAGGCTCGTAAGTTAAGAATTAAGGATTGCCTTGTTAGGGTAGCGTTAAATCCCTTATAGGCCAAGATTATGCTTTATTAAAGGACTAGCCCTTAGACGTTGCTCTAAGATTGGTTTTGCTAGCAAGATGAAGGAAGAAAGGGACTTAGCATTTCGCTTAAGCAGAAATTGAGCTCACAACTTTTAGAGGGAGTCACTGCTGGGTTAATTCCCTCGCAAACTCGTTTGGATATTTGAGGTAATCCCTCTTCTATCCCATGGCATGCCTAAGGGTACAGTTGACATCAGGTTTGAGCCAAGGTTGGGCCCAAAAGTAAAGAAAAGGTTTTGCGGATATGGAGAGGGCTTTTGCATTTTGCTCTCCATATACCGCTAGTTCATTGTTGGATATTTCTCAAGTTATTAAAGAAGCTTTCATTAAAAACCCACTGAGTACATTAGTTCTCACGCCCTCTTTTTCAAATGTTTTCAGGTTGAGATGCCGAGGATGATGGTGGCTGTGGATGTGGGTTGGCTGCCAAGATTGTTTTGCTATTATATAAGTTTCTTTGAAATCCCATTATGTGTTCTGCTACTCTGACTAACTCTTTCTAAATTCCGTTCAAGGTTCTATTATGATTATTCGAGATTCTAAGAATATTCCCAGACAATTACATATATATAAGACGCATATTAAGTTTATTTCCGCTTTCCGAGTATGTTTTCCTTTCGCCTATAAAAGAGCCTATGCTTGTTGGTATCTGATTAGTTAGCCGTTTTATTCCGCTAAAGCATGTTTCCTTCTTAATCAAGTAAACCCGAGTATCATCAACTATCTTCAAAGCGTACCTTTATTCTTAAACTTCTTCGTTAATCTTCTGAATTTACTCGTTAAATCCCTTAATAACACTCCGTCCCCATTCGTTAATCCCTATCTCGGGACCGGGCTGTTACAATACGCACTTTATGTAACGGTCTATAACCGTTATCTATACTGAATGAAGCATGACGTATTATGATCTTTCGTAACAGTTTTTATAACAAACCGTTACCTATTATATATTAAACGTAACGGTTTCTTATAAAACCATTACGTATTATATTTTTTAGATAACACTCATTAAGGAACCGTTACATATTCCATAACATAGATAACGCTTTTTTAGAAACATTTACATATTCCATAGCATAGATAACGCTTTAATGAAAAACCGTTACGTACTCTTTCAATTAGATAACGCTTTTTTTAAAACCGTTACGTATTCTTGTATTTAGATAACGCTTTTTATTTAAAACCGTTACATATTCTTGTATATAGATAACGCTTTTTTTAAAACCATTACGTATTCTTGTATTTAGATAATGCTTTTTTTTTGCAACTGTTACGTATAATGTTGTTCTGCACAATTTTTATAAAAATAAAATTATATTTTCAAATTGTAAATAATCTATATAATATTTCAAATTAAGCGCTAAAACATAAAATAATTATAATAATGAGACATTATCCAAGTATCAATATTTAAATACAAAGGAAAATTTAATACAAATTTAATAAAATCCTAAAATCAATAGATAATAAGAAGAATTTATCCAAGTACCAAACTTTTTAAACAAAAAAGAATTAACCACAAATTCAACGGGTAATGGAAGAATTGAGCAACCTTGAACCCTCCAGTTTCTTCACAAATTCAACCTCTTAAAACATTCCTGTAATAATACAATACGTATAAAACCATAGCATAAATAGAAAGTGAACGACAAGATTTTGCAAATACTCCACAATTCCAACCATCATTCAAATTTTAATAAGTAAAGTCAATGATGCATACAGTATGACTGGAAGTGAGCCCTTATTATAGGGTGGTACAGTGGTAAAACTTACAAATCTTTCAAAATTGGAAGTTCCACATGGTTGAGTTCAAGAGAAAGGAATCCTACGCCTGGTTTAAGCACCCTTTAATAAACAATAAGCACAAGTCAGGATAATAAAATTAGCTTTCAATTACGAAGAAAACCAAAAAAAGGAACTAAAGATTAGGATAACCAACTAAACAGATCACATGGAAACATGTGTCTAAGCCAATGATTTCTCAAATACTGACCAGAAAAAAATATAAATGCTATCCTTAAAAGAATCATACAATAAAAAAATATTCAATACAAAAAAGGCGAGAAAATAGTAAATTGAAAAAATAGAATAGTATTGGCAATATAATCATATCAAAGAAAGGAAGACAAATATAGAAACGAAAGGTAACCTGTAAGCTTCTGCAAGAGCTTTTTCTCTATGTGTTACATTCCTTATTCCAAATGCAATTGTATAACCATCCATCGGATCATATTAGTCTTATTTTAATACATCTTATGTTTAAAGAAAACGAAATTAAATCCAAGAAAGAATAGAACACCAGAGTTATTTACCTGAAACAACTTGTCAAACATCCTCTTGAAAAACAATGAGCCATTGTGGTGGAAGATTTTGATCCTTCAAAGAAAGGAACAAAAAGAAGAAAAGCAGCCATCAAATTAGTTCACAAATTAATACAATGAATAATTGATGACGAGTTAAATAAGAATATGACATAGGTAAAAGAGAAAAATAACAACATCATATAATAAAAGTAATTGCTATGGTAACCATTCAGTTATTTCAAAAAGCACCACATACATCAGATCATAGTAATGGGAAAAATCAAGCCTCGGCTATGTAAAGAAAAAAATAAGGATACATCCATAAACAACCGCAAATTCTTTACCAAAGAAAGATCCATGATAATCATGCACAGGCCCTCCTCACCTACCAAAGTAAACAAGATTATTTGGCATTAACTGTTAGTATATGTATATCAACTAATTAGCATGTTTATTTCGCTGAAAAAAAAGAATGGCAGATAACACATACGAAGTGGCACTAATCCCTCATAAGTTCCATCTGTAGTCAAATAGTTTAGCTTTGTCTCTCCTTAATAACTTTCATTTGTTTTATCAACATCTGACTGCACAACAATCAAGAGTCCTTTGGAACCAGCCGCATTTACCTAAGTAAAATAAATATAAGCTTTAGTGAGTGTAAAAAATGCATTTTTGTGTGCATAGACTCTTCAAATGAATCAGGCACTGGATGAAATTCGTCTAAATATTAAGAGCAAAAAGCGTGTTCAAAGATAGAAAAATAGGGAGTGGAATCTCTAGCACCTACTCAATAGGATAATGAAATGGAAAGGGATCTTGCATGAACTAGTAGGAAAATAGGCTTCACAAAAACTAGCCACATTGTTCCCATCTCCTTTATCTTTTGTGGTCTTAGAAAGAAAAGGCAATATGCAAATGGGATATTTTCTGCAATATTTACTGGGTTCTGCTTTCTCTAATAATCAGGAATTAAAGACTTTAGTATATTTATACCAGCAGAATATTAACCAGGCATGCTACAAGCAAATGGTTTTAGTTCCAAGTGCACAGCCTTTACATGCTGATTGAGATTTGATGCCTGTACACATACATATGTTGAATAAGGAACTCTCCATCAAAGGATCATGACATCCACAAACCAAATGCCATCCACAAACTTGTATGGAAAGAAGACTTACAGTTGAAAATGTTAGTGAGCATCCCTTGACACTACAATTGATCATCCCTTGAGATTTTTCTTTAGCTATTTTGTGCCGCATTCTTCACATAAAATGTACTGATGACAAGACCGGATATGCTCCTTGAGACACTGCTCACTAGAAAAATATTTCATACAACCTGGTTCTCCACAGAATGCCTCCAAAGCATCCAACCTAACTGCATTATGTTAAGATTTTCATCAGTGATTGATGATGATGGTTAGCAAAAAAACAAATTAACAACTGAAATGTGACTTACCATGAGAATCCTTGTGTTTATATAATTTGGAGGGGTATTTAAATGCCTTTCCACACTGAGGTTCTGCACATACATGTTAAATAGGATGCTTGACATTAGCATAGATCGATTCACCGCGGAATTCTTTCATATGCCATGTCATATGACCCTCTACTTTAAATGCCCATTTACAATCCTTAACTGGGCATTCAAACAATTTCCCTTGAGAGTCACTGTGACAGTCTGCATAGTCAGATTCCTTAGGATTCTTAACATGAGCAGCAGCAGATTCATAGTGAAACTCTTTCGCATGTCGTGTCATATTACCCTGTAGCGTAAACATCCGTTTACAGCCCTCAACTGAACATTCAAACAATTTCCCTTCATGCTAAAGCATATGTCTGTTCAAGTGGTCCTTCCTTCTGTAACTAGAGTCACAGTCATCCACGGAACATATAAAGTCCTCTGTAAAGGTACACACACTTGCTATCAGAAAAAAAAATGTGCAGAACTTTCTTACAGCAGCTACTTGCGTTCTACTCCAATACATAGACTAAGAATCCTCAAACCTCGGCAGCTACTTGTATTCTGCTTATCAATTATGTTACCTGTCTACGAAAATTGTGTCATCTGCCATTTTTATAATACATCAACAGGATCAACTTTACAATCATTGCTGCCTGCCGCGCCATTATATCTGCCAGAAAAAAATACAAAATAAGTACAAAATATCAGTAGATTCTATATATATGAAGCATGAAAAAGAACAAATAACCAACAAGAACACTAATCTTCCTTTTTTTCCTGTAAAACCAAGTTTAAGTTCTTCGGTTTAATTTACAAGGCTTGAATCAGATTTACACAAATAATACTGCAATAATTCAGTTAATGAAAATTGAGTCTCACCTTTAGAGCAGTTTGCTTCCAAAGAATGTCATTGGACTTCAACAAGATAGTAGTGGAAGGTATACTTCAACAAGATATGCACCATTTATTTTCACAGAATGGAAGGTATACTTGAAACTGACTTCCTATGATTAATGAAAGAAAACACCACCGTTTCTTAAAATATTTACAAGTTCGTTAATCACAATTAAACATTCTCCACATATGACATCCATGTTTGTTGAGCAGAACATGAAGGAGTAGCAAAACAAGAAAGGGCAGCTCTTAAGCATCCTTAGATATTAAGAATACATGTAAAAAAACCTAATCCCAATCATCCAGAAAACCTATATAGATTATAGCAATTAATCTAGTTCTATATTTATTCATTTCCACATTCCTTACCAAACCATTGCGGAATGCGCCTTCACCTATGCCGGCAGCGCCGCCGCTGCCATTACCACCACTCGTCGACTGAAACATTTGCTCTCATCGCTCGACACATGCCAGAGACAAGAGCATTACTTCAAACTTCAATTTGAGTAGTGGTCGCCGGTCAATGGTGGATGGTGGATGGTGGATGGTCATCGGTGATAAGGGAGAAGAAGAAAAATACTAGGGATTCAACTGTGAATGGGGATCTGAGATCTGAGAGACGAGGGATGCGAGAAGGTTCTTAGATCTGTAAAATTATCCAATTTTGGTTTTTTAAAATTTTTAGCCTAAGATTTTGTAACGGTTTTTGAAAAGTGTTGCCAAACCGTTATAAAAACAAAATACGCACATAGGTAACGGTTTAATAATAAACTGTTACATATGGTCTTTCAAAAATACGCACATATGTAACAGTTATATAGAAACCGTTACGTATAGCACATCAATATGTAACAGTTTAATAGCAACTGTTATATATACTAATGAAGACACGTACATACGTAACGGTTTTTCTAAAAACTGTTACGTATGCTTCGTTTGTAACGGTTTTTAGCTAAAACCGTTATGTATCTAGTGTTATCTATTCATGTTTTTGTAGTAGTGCATGTTGTCACAGAATAAAATAGGGACATCATGTGCAGCTTTATAGTCTTTCATCATCTGTAGAATCCACACGATTTGAGTACAACTGCTTCCTGCTGCAATGTACTCGGCTTCAGCTCTAGAGAGAGATATACTATTTTGCTTTTTGCTGAACCAAGAAAGAAGATTGATCCCTACAAAGAAACAAGCACTTGATGTGCTTTTTCTGTCATCTGGGGAGCCTACCTAGTCAGCATCACTATAAACCACAATGCTTGAATTTGTATCAGTGGAATACCAGAGACCATACTCAGTTGTCCCATTGACATATTTGATGATGTTGTTCACAGTGTTCAAGTGACTTTCCTTTGGATATGCTTGATATCTGGCACATACTTCCATACTGTAGGTAATATTAGGCGTACTTGCCGTTAGATATAACAAGCTTCCAATCATACTTCTGTAGAAGGTCTGATCAACATCAGTGCCAGCATCATCCTTGGTGATCTAGGTTGTTAATCTGATTAGAGTCCTTTTATGCTTGCTTCTCTTTAGTCCAAACTTCTTAACAAGACTTTTGGCATATTTGGACTGAGATATGAAGATACCGTCTTCTGTTTGCTTGATATGCAGCCTTAGAAAGTATATAAGATCTCCAACTAAGCTCATATCAAATTTAGTCTCCATGTCCTTAATGAAGTTCATGACCATCTTTTCTGACTTTGAACCAAAAATGATGTCATCAACATATACTTAGACGATGATAACAACATTGTTCTTCTTTTTGATGAATAGAGTCTTGTCTTCTCCTCATCTTCCGTATCCTTTGCTTAGAAAATAATTTGCAAGCCTCTCATACCAAGCCTGAGGAGCTTGTTTCAGACCATAGAGAGCTTCCTTAAGCTTGTAAATGTTTAATACCGAATCACACTACACAAACTACTTCAATCCGGACCCACAAGAGGATGGGGTCGATTGTAGGGCGGAGAGCTAACTCGGGTTATGTCTCTCGAGGAAAGCTTCGTGTGGGAGATTATCTTTCTATGCTATAATTGTCAACAAGAACATGAATTTAAACACATACCTAAACATCCTAAATAGGGGTCGGATGGCTTTTACTAAACTAGTAAATCTAAAGCAAGTAAAATTAATTGACAACACCACTAATCACAAAGATAGATGATAGAATTATGAGAAGAGCATTAGGGTGTAGATTCTCTCATTGATTTCTCTCCTATCTTAAGTCAAGTTGATTATGTTAATCCTGGTCGTACAATAGTCCCTTCAATTGGTTTAACTTCAATTACTATCAATGTCTATCCGTTAAATCTCTATCGGCTATATCATACGAACCAATAGGCTTATGTACCTAGTCCACCTAAAGATTAATGATTAGACTTATGAAATCCAGTCCACCTAACGTTGAAGGAACCAAGTTTGGGTTATAGAATCTCTTCTCGGTCTCATCTAAAGCCTAGAAATGCTAAGTAGTGGTCAATTACCCAACATAATCAAGCACAATTCCAACAACAAGAAACCAACCATCACAAGCATAAAATCGAACCCAAATCGATTATCTATCCCCTAATGTAGAAATTAGCCTAACACCATGCTCAAGATCGCACAATAATCCTAAAAACCATTCATTTCATAAATCCAAAGATAAATAAAATAGAAACTTCTACAATGTTTGTTGTCTCGAGAGTTTTGGGACAAATCCCTACAAATGGGCTAAAGCTAAAAGAAAGAATTACCAAACTGGAGGTCCTCATTCAAGCTTAGCTACCGCGGTCCACTTGAAGTTGGATTTCTCTTCTCGGGCCGTCATCAAAGTGGAGCTCCTTCTGCAAGCCTAGCTTCTGCGGACGGCTTGGAGTTGGACACCACTTCTCGGGCCTTCCTCTTTAATCTCCAACCCCTTACCTCTTCTCCTCCTCCTTTCTCTCACTTTAGAACGGCGGTGAAGATGAAGTGGTAGATGGAAAGGTAAGTTGGTGAATAGGGTGAAAGAGGAGGGAATGGTTGATGGTGTGATAAGTTATGGTGTGTTGGAGAAGAATCCCCTTTTTATGTAGTGAAGAGAGCGAAGGATGAATTGTGTGTAGTAAGAGAGAGTGGGATTGAGTGGGATGGAGTGAGAGGAAGTGTGTGATATCTTTCCAAAAAGATATGGAAAGATATGGGAGATAAGAGGGAAGATTTGTTGGAAGATTTGGGGACAGAAATCAAAAGGCTAGGAATTAGGGTAATTAAACCCCTACAAATTTAGGTGCCAAAAGTCCACCCCTAATCTATTTTTCCCAGCTGGACATGTGGTGAGAAATAAAGGATTAGAGCCTTGGTTCAAAAACGGGGACTCAAGAAGGAGAGTGGAAAAACTGATCAGGTGTGAAAAACTAAACAGGGAACAGGACTGGACGTACCCTGTGCGCCGGCAGGGTGCTGTGCGCCCGCGGGGGCTGGAATGTGCGCCGGCGGACCCTTGCGCATGCGCAGGGGCCTCTTGGCCGGGGGTGCTGAGCGCGGTAGCACGCGTCGCGCACAGCGCGCGGTGTTCAGCTCCGTCTTCAGCAGCTTCCACGGTTTTACTTCGTTCTCGCTCGTTTATTGGCCGATTGATTCGATTCAACTTGCTGCGCACTCCTTATTCAATTCTCTATCTTTTCATTATCTTGAATCCCTCAAATTTTACAGTCATTTATCCTCCATTTTCTCAAGATGTTGTGCAAATCTGACAAAACTCACCAAAAGAGCATAAGTGAAGGAAACAATATAAAAATCACACAAAAATACAGGGAAAATACATACTAAAGATACTAAATTTCTACAATAAAATAGTACAAATAATAACTAAACAACTCCCCACACTGAACCCTTTGCTTGTCCTCAAGCAAACAAAATCATTCAAGATATGAAGCAAGAAGGAATTACCCCCAAGAAGATCATGCATACTAGAACCTTTCACACTATTTCAAACTAGAAAGCTTATCATCGAGGAGAATGAAACATTTATTAAACAAGGCATGTGGCTCGTCCAATGAGAATAAGCAGACAAGATGTTCTCAAGGCAAAATATAACAATTATCCTATAGAGCATTCCTCTCACTAACTCCCCCACGCTTTATTCAAAAATAATCGGGAATGCACCCAAAGGATATAGTTCATTAGGTGAAATCATCGGGTTAAACCGAGCTTCCTAACGTGGTTTTCCATACTCATCATGGATAGATTCAAAGGAACGACACACATGATAGGAGTAGAATCCAAAATACAATCCTGTTTATTACAACAATAAAACGGGAGGACGTGGATCAAACTTCACAAGGTTTTAGTCCTTAAGGATAAAATCCCTAGTGTCCTTGTGTGGTTTCCCATGCTTATAGTCGATTTAGACGACTAGAGGAGCAGAAATCCTTATTATCCTCGCTTTTATTTAAACATTCATTTTATTTTATTCATTTTTCATTTTTTCATTTCATCATTTCGAGCATAATTGACACATTTGAAAAGAGAACGAATCAAGCCTTCAAATTCTTAGAGGACGAGACCCACAACATAAATCATGTAAATATAATCATTCTTCAAGATAATTCACAATCTACTATGCAATAATGAGAATGATTTTCATGCGACATGATCATCTTAATAATAATCCCTTGAAGATTCATATTCCAAATAATCAAGTTTGACAATTAGACAAGATAAAGTATGCTCAGTGCGGGTTTAAACAACAAACACTCAACATAATCAAAACATAAATAAAAAATGACACACAACAATTTCCACAAATTTTTAAAATTCAACAAAATTTCAAATTCAAATTGAAATGAGAATCAGTTTTACTGAAGCATGATCAACTAGCTTAAAGGTTGCCTTGATCAGACCAGTCAGAGTCAACTCTTCAAAGCTTAAAAAGCTAGAGGGGGAAGAGAACTTTAGAGACTGGTAGGCATCCACAGATGAGTAACTATCAGTCTAGCTGAAAGCCAAGATAGACTGATGAGAGCAGGGCTAGCTTGAAAGCTGAAGCTTAACTGATCAAGAATCAGTTAGCTAATCCTAAAACTGATCAAAGATCAGTTTGACTGAGAGAAAGCTCAAAGAGCTTTGAGCCAATACTGAACTGACCTACGATCAGTTCAATGAGAGAAAAGCTTAAACGATCAGCCAACTGACAGTCCAAAACTAAGAGCTTTTAAAGCCAAGTTGCCAAGGAAACTTCACTGGACTGTTCCAAGACTGAAGCTTAAGGCAACTGAGGAACTGCTAACTGGACAATCTCAGAGCTGAAAGCCCAGATAGCTGAAAGCCCACCAGCTGAATGTCCAGAACTGACAGCCAAAATATCCGCTCGCTCTGATAAGTAGTTAATGAAGATCTTAATAGGAAATCTTGAAAAGATCTTGATGATCTTTGAGCAGAAGTTATTAAAGTCAAACGGCTAGTTCATTTAAAGCTTTTAACGGCTACATGCATTAAACTATCGCCGATGAATTCTACAGATCCACCAATCACAATGGTCAAAATGTCACTCATCTATAAAAAGAGAGTGAACACAATTTGGATCAAGACTTTTTTCACCAAACTAACTTTTGCTATCTTGCAGAAACTGAGCTCTTCTTTCTCCCTCCCCACAGCTCAAAGCTTAAACCTCTTAAGTGCCAAAAATCCTAGCTGAGAAGGCGTGCTTCAAATCTCAAGCAAGCAGCTAGCTGATGAAGAATTCCAGCTAGAGCAAAGCTTCTCAGTTCAGTCCTTCAAAGATCAACTACCCAGCTCAGACGCAGACGCGCAAATGAGCATCTCAGTTGATACCAGTTTCAAAACTGTAATCTTGAAGATCGAGCGAGATCTAAAATCGTGAAAAGACAAGCAATAGTACCTAAAGTCTTAGCGAGCAGTTGGGACCAGTAAGTATGAACTATCGACCCAGAAATCGGCTAAGGAGGAGCGTGTACCGACGGGTCCGTTCTTCCGGGACAACAACAATTGGAAATGAGGTCGCACTTGGTTTGAAGGGTGCCGTTTTCAGGTCCAATAGAATTTCTTCACTGTGTAATTGTAATAAAGAAACTTTACTCTTGCATAGTGGATTGCCCTTCTGCTGAAGGAAGAGAGGACGTAGAAGCAGAAAGCTTTGAACCTCTATAAGTCTTGTGTGTGTTGTACTTATTGCTTTAAGCTTTGCATGTTCTTTAACTGCACACTCTAGCACACAAGCTGCACTGATAAGCTAAGTTGACTTCTCAAGCTATCAGTCCTAACTGATCAACCCATCAGCTAAGCTCTAATTCAAGCTCACCCTCTCAACTGAATTGTGCACAGATAAAATATTGAAAACGAGCCAGGGCCCTAAACATTCCGCAATCAGTTTAAAGTTTTTGAGGTCAGTTTATTCACCCCCCCTCTAAACTGACATAGACTCGTATCGGGACCAACAAGTGGTATTAGAGCGGTTGATTCTAAGGATCAACCATTTCTGCAGATCATTTGAATTAGATCTGTTTATCTGTGCTAACATTTTCAGCTATGGAAAACCATAAGCTACCTCTCTTTTCAGTTGAGAATTATGACAACTGGAGCAGAAGGATGAAAGCTCATCTATGCTCCATCCATGAGAATATGCGGGAGGTGATTGAAGATGGTCCGATCATTATTATGATGGACAATGAAGCCCACATCATAGACATCAACCAATCGGCCAAGATCCCAAAACCAACACATCTTCTCACGAGTGAGAAGAAGAAGTTGAAGAATCTGGAGTTTGTTGCTCAAGCAGCACTTTTCCAAACTCTAGATGAGGATTACATGAAAGACACAAAGAACTGCAGAACAGCAAAGGAGATCTGGGACTTGCTTGCAGATCTGTGCAAAGAGTCCGAAGCTATCAAAGGAAACAAGCTGCAGCTTGCAGTCGACAAATATGAGTCTTTCAAGATGCAGCCGGAAGAAAGTATCTCAAGCCTAGAAATAAGTTTTCTTGGCATACTAAGCGAGATGAACAATCTGGGGAGAAACTATCCCAATAGTGAGATGAACTCGAAAGTTCTTGATAATCTCACAGATGAATGAGATATGAAAGTAATTGCTATTAAGGAGTCAAGAGACCTAAATAACATTACTCCCAGAGAGCTGTTTGGATCTCTCAAGGCTCATGAGTATAGCCTAAACTGAAAGAGAGAAGCATCAACTTCATATTCTCATGATGCTTCTTTCTATGATGAAAGAAATCGGTTCAGAAAATCACGCGAAAGAAATAATTTCCTACCAAGAGGTTCACCAGCCAGAGAGAATCTAGGAAGATCGGTGACTGATCGAAGAAGAGATTCAACCAACAAAAAGGAGATCCTGACTGAGGATATAAACGAGCAAATCTAGTCAATGATAAAATTGCTGGAAAAGCTGAGGAAGGTCAGAGATCAACAATCAGCTCAACCCCAAGCTAACGATGCTGCCAAAGGAGAAAGAAGCGAGCAGCCAGCTGAACAATCAGCTGAACAATTCAGGGTGGCTAGCTGAAACATAGAGAAATGTTTCCACTGCCACAAGCAAGGGCACTACAGATTTGAGTGTCCCGAGCTTCCTGAAGATAAGAAGGCTAAAGTGAGAAGGAGCTTCTTCAAAAGGAAAGCTATGATCACTAACTCCGAGAATGCCATCCTCGATGACTCGGACTACCCATCTGGAATTGACTCAGATGGATATAGCTCAGACAATGAAGCCCCACTCTGTTTCATGGCCGACAAAGATGAAGAGGTTAGTATGTCTGATTCAATAATCTCTTTCTATCATATACATGAAGCTTCAATCTCTAGGAATGAACTGGATAAATCCTAGAAGATCAGCTAGCTATGTATCAAGTATGCATATTGAATTGAAAAATGAGAATGATGAGCTAAGAAGCAGAGTGGATGAGCTAAGTGTTGAAAATGAGAAATAGAAAAGTCTCGAAGCTTAGTCAACTCAAATGGGTCAGCTGAAGCTAAGAAATGTTGAACTAGAAGCTGAGAATGAGTACCTCAAGCTAAAAATTCTTGAAAAAGAAGAATTAATCCTCAAACTCAAGAAGGGATCCCAGACTCTAGATGAAATTCTGAGTCATTAGAGAGTCAAAGCTAGAAATCCAGGGCTGGGATACAGCAAGTACACTGCCGCCGAAAAGCGCAAGGCAGTAGCTCAGAGCTGTGAATCTTGAATTCTAAAAGGATTCACAAGACCAGCTCATTCCCCCCAGTTAAGGAATCCAAAGACAAGGGCATCTTGGAAACCCCTCAAGCTCAGCCCAAAAATTAGACTGATCAGTCGAGCAGGGCAACTCGAAGACAGTTAGTCTTTGAAAGGCTTGGCGCTCAGTCAAAGCCATCAGTTCAATATAGATCAGCTAATCAGCCTAGATCTATTGCTCGATCAAAAGCTCATCCAAGGCCAAACTTTCAACAAAGGCCTTCGGCTCACTCCAGGTCTTCAACTCAACGGAGACCTGAAGATCACTCAAGGCCATTCCATCAGAGAAGACCATCAGTTCAAAACATGCCATCAGCAGCTCAGCAAAGAGCCACAACCTCCTCCAGACAAGTCTATCCTCAAAGGCCAGCTGTGTATCAACCTGGGAGTTTCTCAAATCCCAAGAGAAATATGCACATGAGATTATACTATGCGCGACAGCATAAATCAATCTCTCTGAAAGAATTTACTTCAAGTGACTTTGCAACCCAGTATGATGAGTACCTGAACTCAAGAGATCAATCAACGGTCATCCCAATCATAACTGGTTTGGAAAAGGGCCATCTCACAAAGGCCAAAAGGCTTAAAGTCAAAGGCCTATCAAAGACTGGCCAAGATAAAGAACAACAAAGTCATAAGATGAGAGGATATTAGTAGAAGTCTTTTATCCTAACACTCATCGGAGATACAGATCAATAGACCCAACTCTCAGTTGAAGAGTTACAAGGAGTCCAAGATTGATCAGGAGATCTAATTCTGAAGGATCTCTCAATCAAGAAAAGCCAAAAGTGTGGCGAATGTGGATTTCCAAATATTTGATTAATCTCCCAGGACCCGATGTTATGTGGGTACCTAAAACTTGATCTTT
The DNA here is from genome assembly GCA_026008535.1 of Perilla frutescens. Classification (NCBI taxonomy): domain Eukaryota; kingdom Viridiplantae; phylum Streptophyta; class Magnoliopsida; order Lamiales; family Lamiaceae; genus Perilla; species Perilla frutescens. The sequence continues at coordinate 12,686,334 of BRKX01000004.1, forward strand.
GTTTTGCAGAGAAAGAGCATCCTATCGAAGAAAAAGGTCAAAGATACTTGGTATCTAGATAGCGGGTGCTCAAAACATATGACCGGAGACAAGGAAGATCTCGATGGTTACAAGGAGGTTAAGGTACCATTAGTCACTTTTAGAGACAACTCAAAAAGTCAAACCATTGGAGAAGGGTTCGTGGTCAAGGGAAAAGTTGTCGTGAATGGCGTGTCACATGTTGAAGGACTGAAGCACAAACTGTTAAGCATCAGCCAGCTTCGTAACAATGGGTACTCAGTCGACTTCAGCAACAGCTCATGTAACATCAGAGACAAGTCAACTGGAGCCATACTCCTGACTGGAGTAAGAAAAGGCAACATGTACATTGTTGACTGGTCAACAAGCTATTCAGAAGCTTGCTTTCTCTCCAAATGAACAACTGAAGCAAGCCAGCTGTGGCATAGACGACTGAACCATCTCAACTACAAAACCATCAACTACCTGGATAAGAAAGAGCTAGTTGATGGGCTTCCCAAAGAAATCTACAAGAAAACTGGTGTCTGCGGACCATGCCAGAAAGGGAAGCAAGCGAAGTCATCATTCAAGAACAAAAGCCATCCTCAAGGAACAACTGACATTCTTCAGTTGCTACACATAGACCTATTTGAACCAGTGAAGCTACCAACCCCAGAGACAAGAAGTTTACTCTTGTAGTAGTAGATGACTATTCAAGATATACCTGGGTGGAGTTCCTAAGACGTAAGGATGAGACTTTTGATAATCTGTCAATGTTGATCAGATGACTGCAGACTGACAAGGGAAAATCAGTTCAAAGGATAAGATCCGACAATGGAATTGAGTTCCTCAATCAGCAGATGATCAATTTCCTGAGTGAACTGGGAATCACTCATGAACACTCAGCTGCAAGAACTCCTCAACAGAATGGCATAGCTGAAAGGAGAAATCATACGCTAAAGGAGGCAGCTGGAGCAATTATAGTAGATGCCAGCATAGCTGAATGCCATTAGGTAGAGGCAGTTAACACAGCCTGCCATACACAGAACAGAAATGCCATAGTCACCACACATCACAAAACACCCTACGAGTTGTTCAAGGGTCGTAAGCCTTCTATCTCTTACTTTAAGGTATTTGGATGCAAATATTACATCCACAATAATGGCAAATCCCAGCTGAAAGCCTTCAGTGCCAAAGCTGATGAGGGGATCTTTCTCGGCTATAATGTCCCTCATTCACAAGCTTACAGAGTGTTCAATAAGAGAACACTCATTGTGGAAGTAACATGTCATGTGGTATTTGATGAGCTTACTGATGAGTACAAGAACAAGGAGAAAAACTGTACATCAGTACAAGTCTTGCCTAGTAAAAGTCTGCTGGATTATGTTGATCACATTGTCCCAGAGCAGTTTGAAGCCTCACTAGAAGATGGCATTGAAACTGATTCTAGACCAACTGAAGACAATGCGGTCAATGAGGACACAAATTGTGGTTAAACCTCAAACCCCATAATTGAAACATGGGGAAGAATCAGTGAAGACGACGAATAAGCCGGAGCCGAGGCAGCAGCTGACAGACCAACCGAATGATCAGCTGAAGGAGCAGCCGAAGGATCAGTTGAAAGAGCAACTGATAAGCCAGTTGATGGCGCAGCAGAAGCCACCATACCCAAATGGCTTTGAAGCCATCCAGTCGATAAAATTGTTGGCAATCCAAGAAGCAGAGTCCAGACCAGAGGCTCAACTGAGCATACTCTCTTCACATGCTTCATATCGCAGATGGAACCAGCCAACATCAAGAAAACATTAGAAGATTCAAAATGGATTATTGCAATACAAGAAGAATTGAACCAGTTCACAAGAAATGACATTTGGTTTCTTGTTGACAGACCGAAAACCTAAAAAGTCATTGGAACTAAGTGGGTCTTTCGCAATAAGCTGGATGAACAAGGCGTGATCACAAGGAACAAGGCCCGACTGGTAGCCAAGGGATACTCTCAAAGTGAAGGAATCAACTTTGATGAGACATTCACACCAGTTGCAAGACTGGAAGCCATCAGATTGTTCCTCGCATATACAGCTCACAAAAATTTCATGGTCTATCAGATGGACGTGAAAAGTGCATTCTTGCAAGGAATGCTCATGGAGGATGTGTATGTCGAGCAACCTCCAAGATTCGAAATTGGAGATCAAGTCTACAAGCTGAAGAAAGCTCTATATGGCTTGAAGCAGGTGCCAAAAGCTTGATATGAAACTCCTACAACATTATTCTTGAAGAATAGGTTTCAGAAAGGAGTCATCAATCGTATTCTATTCAGAATAGAACAATCAACTGAGATCTTAATGGTCTAAATTTATGTGGATGACATAATTTTTGGATCAAAGAGTAAAGATCTCTGCACTCGATTCGCTCAACTGATGCAAAGCGAATTTGAGATAAGCATGATGGGAGAAATGGCATTCTTCCTAAGACTCCAAGTGAAGCAGCTAGAAGACGGAATCTTCATCAATCAAGCTAAATATACCAAAGAGCTTGTCAAAAAGTTTGGAACTGATAAGGAAAAAACTCTTAAAATCCCAATGAATACATCAATGCAGCTGACTATTGATGAAGAAGGAGAATCAGTCAGCCAGATGCACTACAGAGGAATCATTGGATCCCTTCTCTATCTTACCATCAACCAACTAGACATCTCCTACTCATTCGGACTGTGTGCAAGGTTCCAAGCCAACCTGAAAAAAGTCATCTCGAAGCAGCAAAGAGGATCATGAAATACCTCAAAGGAACCATAAATCTTGGATTATGGTATCCCAGAGATGACAGCTTGAGTCTTATCGGCTACTCAGACTCAGACTTCGGAGGATGCAAGATCGACATAAAAAGTACCAGTGGAACATGTCAGTTTCTTGGGAACAAACTAATATCCTGGTTTTGCAAGAAGCAACACTCAGTTGCCATGTCAACAACTGAAGTCGAATATGTAGTTGCTGGAAGCTGCTGTGCTCAAATCCTGTAGATGAAGTAACAACTAAAAGATTACAAGGTGGAGACTGAAGAAGTGCCAATCTACCGGGATAACAATAGTGCTATTGCAGTATCTCAAAATTCAGTATTGAATTCAAGGACGAAGCAAATTGATATCAGGCACCACTTCATTAGAGATCACATTGAGAAGAAAGACATATCCATCAAATATGTCAACACGGAGAAGCAGATATCCGATATCTTCACCAAGCCATTGCCAGAAGCTAGATTTGTGGAGCTGTGCATCCAACTGGGATTGCTCGAACTAACTTCAAAGGAGGATGATGATCAACCAAAAGAAATAGTAAAGAGGAGCACTCTAGCTGAAGACGAGAACTGTCCCAAGATGGCATCAGTTAACTAAGCTTTGGAGCTTAAACTGATAAGCCCATATCAGTTCTAAGGAAATAGCAAAGGCTACAAGGAAGCTAATGGATGAAAATGAGCAAACTGATTGCAGAAGGCATCAGTCCTCAACCAGTCACATTCAACTGATGAGAGCAATTGAATCCAGAACTGACTGATGAAAGCAAAGCTTCAGCTAAATGAAGCAGCTGAAAAGCTTAGGCGGAGCAAAGCTGAAAGAACAGCTCAAGCTAACAAAATAAGGAGTCAACTGAAGAAACTCCAGCTGGAACTGATCACTCTAAGCCAAGAAGATCATCAGTCACGAAGACAACTGATGACGTTAGCAGCTCAATGCCACGTGGAGACTGAAGGAGAGCCATAACCAGATAAGTTCAAAGTTGAATTTATTACTGAATGATAAAATGATGTATCCTCTTAATATTACTGTTAGCCCCATCTACCATCTCTCATCATTAATCTCAATGGATAAATTTAAAATTAAAATTGACGGATTTATCGGAACTGTTTGATTTTAATTTTAACTTAATATTTTTTTACCATTGGATGCATCATTCGCTTGAGTCTATAAATAGGTTAGCTGTTTTCTAAAGTCACCCACATAGCTGACCAAAGAATTCAAGCACTCAGTCTCCTTCTCTCAAAATCCAGAGTTCTCATTCTACTCAGCCTTTCAAATCATCCCAAAACCTATTTCTCAATGGCCCAATACTCATCCAACCTCCATCGAAAACCTTGAAACTTCAGACACTCCGGTGAAGACTCATGAGTCTTTTGCAAGGATCTGGGTCATGACAAGATACTAAGCCCAGACAACAACAGAAAATTCACCAACTTCTCAAGGATAGGTGAATTGATTCTCAATCTGATCAAGTCAGCGAGACTAAAAACCTTCACCGAAAGTACTCCCACTAAGGTGTATCCAGAAGTCGTAGCAGAATTCTTTCTCAACTCCTTCAGCGAGAAAGACTCTTGGATAATTATCAGTGAAGTAAGGGGTATTCAAATCTTAATCACCCCTTCCGTAGAGAGAAACATTTTTGATCTACCAGAAGGAGGGGACAAACTTGAAGAAACGGCAGTAAATGCCTATTTCTGCTTCAATCATTAGGCAATAAATTTTACAGCAGGAGACTTCCAAATCAATCATCAGATATCCAAATTCCAAAAGGAATTTCAGGTGCTAACAATTGTGGCCACACAGATGATGATGATGATAGGATCATGCGAAGGCCATCTGGGAAGCTTGTGGACATTATAAAATTTGCAATGCCATCTGGGAAATTAGAGAAATAGACTGGTCATCATTCCTCTTCAAGCAGTTGAAGAAGCTTGTGGACATTGTGAAGAAGAAACAAAAGGCATGACATGCTTTCCACAATAAATGTACTATATCAATAAGATTAGTTTTATCCTGGAGAAGCTGATTCCTGATTCAATGGTGGAAGAAACAAATCATCAGCCCGTTAATCCTGATGATTTCATTCCGAAAATGACAGAAAGAGCACTGCCTCCACTGACGATCAGAGAGTCACAGTCACGATTAAGGTAGAAGCTAATTCCCTCAATTTCAGAAATAAAGGGAAATGGAAAAGCCAAGATAACAGAGTCAGTAGTGCAATCAAACTATGACTCCGATGATGTCCTCCATGCTGTTGAGAGGTATGAGTCCTCAGGAGAAGGGGATGATGGCAGAAAAGACTTCGAGAGAAGCCCAACTGTAAAAAGGGATGTGTCTCCAATTCCATCTGAATCAGTTGAAAAGCCAACTGCTGGTCCTCAGACTGGAGCGCATCAGCCAATTACAGAAGAAACTCAGCTTCGAGTCCAACAAGCTAAAAGACAACGATCAAGAAAAGCCTCAACTCAATTCAAAGCACTGATCATGTGCATGAAGGAACAAGTAAAGTTGCTCTCTGACTCTATCATAAGACTGGAAGCGTGCTCGGGAAATGAAGATTCAGAAGAAAACTCTTCAAGTCTGCACTCCAGACAGCTCTAGAAAATCAAAGAAAAAGAAAAACTGAACGCAAGAAAATCTGAAGGCCTATGTAGTCAGCTGACTAGACGCCTTAGGACAACTTCTTGTAAATCAGTCTATTTCTTAATTTTCTAATAAAATATCTTTTGGCTCAAATAAATGCTTATGTCAGTATTAATTATTTTTTACCATTAATCTGAAATCAAAAACCAAAAGCCAAAGGAAAATGACAAGGGGCTATTTAATTCTTTCAACCAACATAAATTTATGAGTCATTCATCTTACTCATAAATTCCCTTGCTCAAACACTTAAAAACAAAGGCAGTAGAAGCAATATTTCTTCAAAAAAAAATAACTATCTTTAAAAAAAAAAGGAGTATTATCTCTTTCTCTCTCTCAAAGGATTCAATTCAAAGCCAGACAAACCCAATTTTTAAAAAAAATGGCTGAATCATTGAAAGCTCTTATCTCCTTCAAATAGCAAATGTTGAGAGATAAATTTCTTGAAAGACAGAAATTTCAATTGATTCTTAAAGAATCAAACACCCCATTTTTTCTAGTCAATCTCCACAAGACTGGAATTTTGCACTACCTTGAAACTCCTCCAAGATTCTTCAGACAAAACTTGGTTGGTGAGATCTTGTTTCAAGCAAAGGTATCTGCACATAGGAAGGTTATACACAGTGGTTCAAGGAAGCAAACTTCATATCACTGAAAGAAAGATTGCAGAAATCTTTCAACTTCCCAGAAAGGGTTCCAGGGTTCAAGATTTAAAGGATTCAGCTGAACCATACTGGAAAGAATGGTGTGCTTCAACTTGCACCAAGCAGTTCAGTTTTATCACAGCTAATACTGACTTGAAGCCCGAGTATGGAGTTATGTTGGATATAATGAACAAAATGATGTTCGGCGCCATTGGAAGCTTGAGTCAGTTAACTCAAGAAAAGATTCAAGGTAATGATACACGTTGTTGAAAGATTTGAAGCAAATTGGGTAGAATTTGTATTCTTTCAATTCAAGCATCAAGTTATCAAAGTTGCCGACTCAAAGAAGACTGGGAAATTTGATTCCAAAGTAGGACTTATTCTAAGAATGAGCAAGTTCCTGGAAGATATGCTGAATATTCTAAATGATGATGCGCTACCAGTCCTCATCTCTGACTGGATCCCCAAGAAAGGGAAAACACATCTTCAGTCACTCAAGAAGAAGAGGAGATCCAAAGCCAAAACTGGCAATACATCTTCTAGTAGTTCAACTACCAATGAAGTTCCATCTCCACACTCCAAGAATGGATCATCAGTTGACTTCAAGCCCTGCACTGATCAGATGAGCTCATTTCATTCATCGGAATTCCTCATCCAAATTATGGAGCTGACTACTTCAAGAGAACTTGTCCTCCTCTTCAGCTGACTGAAGATAATATTTGCACTTTTTACAGTGGTGAATATGTAGTCAAGAGTGCACAGAAGGATGTAACAAATCTCCTTCTCACTCACTTCACTATGTTTCCAAGCAAGATAATCAGTTGTTCAAACAACTGCACCGGTACTTCTACTAGTATAACTGGAGACATTCTATGTCAATCTAGTTGCACTTCTTGCTAACTTCCTTTCATGGCATGAGCTTTTGGCAATGTGAAGAGACTTGGAGCATTAAATGGATTGGGGCTTCAAATCCATTTCCTCCAACTATTGTGCAAGTCCAGCGGATTAGGAAGCATCGACTTGATAATAACATTCCAGCTAAGGCAATGCTAGCTGATGTTCAAGCCAGCTTGAGATTGCAAGAAGTTGCAACTGAATAGCAGTTTATCAACAATTCAGTCGATCAATGTTGTCTAAAACTGAATTTTGATCCAATTCAGTCAGAAGAGGCATCACTACAAGCTGTGGGGGCCACAGAAAAGTTAAAACAAGCTCTGTCTCACACCGAAATTGTGGCGACCCCTAGGAGTCAACACCATGGACAAAATGGAGCCAATGACGATGAGGATACTGCCACGTCACCAGATCTCCTGTCCCGAGGCTATGTTACTCCACTTATCAAGTCTTGCTCAAGAGCTGCAGAACTGATGAAACATCAGTCTAGCTCATCCTGCAGAGGAATTAAAGAACTGACCACCTTAAAGCTGACAACCTCAGCAGTTGCTCTTAAGCAACTTCAGCAAGTTGAGACTGCAACCAAAACTGATCCTCTTAAGGACTTTCTCAGTTCAGCTTCCAAAAAGAAACGGTCAAACAGCTCCAGAGAATGTGGAGAAGCCAGCCCCATCTAACCACTCAAGAAGAGGAAACTGCCGAAAAGTCAATCAACTGCTGATCAACAAAACTGATTAAATCAGTTCGAAAGGCGTATCATCGGTTAAGCAGGAAACTGACGCCTAAGAAATCTTCAGCCTTTCATCAGCTGCATGATTAATCCTCCTTGATAAGCTTCTCTACTCTCTATTCCTCATAGCTTACCTTTGAATAGTTACCGTTATAACTTCAAAATAAGCTTACTATTCATCTTGGTTGCCATTAAAGTCTCTATATTGAGCATTAAAGTATAAAGAGATGAATTTTTCTGAGGGATATAAATAGCAAATCTTCTGGAAAATATTTGGCTATTTATGGCAACTACCCAGATTTTTAAAACCCTCAGATCTCAGCCGCTTGATCAAAAAGCAAAAGTCCAGGTGGACGGCTGAGATGCATGCATTATTAACTCAGCTAACTTTCTATCAAATCAGATAGCTGATCAGCCAGAAACACTCGATTGCTATGGTAAATGTATGCAAACTTACTACTTTATAAGCAGTGGAGAAGTTGAGATGAAAAATAGAACTCTCAAAACATTCCTTCTCCTTATCTTCTTCACTTATCCAAAGCTATTCTCTAGCTCATATCTTTTGTCATCAAAAAATGGCTCTTCCATTTCACTCGATGAATGTTGCAATTCTTATACAGAAGCTCAGAAAGGATAAGTTTCTGGACCAAGAGTATCTTCAAGCTCGAATAGGTTCATAAAAGACGAGTATGATCTTTCACTTGTTAAAGACATGCGGGCTCTTGTCATTTATGACAGTTAAGCCCAAGAAGACATATCTTCCACTTGTAGCCGAGTTATACTACCATGCGGAGATTGAGGGAGACAACATGTGATACCCCGTCCCTTTTTCTAAATTATGAATTATAATTTTTGGAAAATGGTGTTGAAATTGAATATTAATCATGTGAGTATGTTTGTATTATGCCGTTGATTTAATGCAGGTTGTTCTACTTGAGCCGATACGTCACAGCACAGTGATGTTATACTGAGTGTATAACACAGATTGAATTTAATACTAAAGTGTCGAGTTATATGATAATGAATGAATGTTATTGCATTTAATTTTGTTTGCCAAAACCTTGAACACCCTAACGCTGAGTTGATCGGGAGGCGCGCGGTCGCGCGGGCTGGGCCGATTTTCCTACCTATAAATACCACACTTATTCATTTCATTTTCATTTTCTCCACTTCCATTTGGGCGATTTCCTCCATCTCTCTCTCAAGAAACTCTTCATCTTTTGGAGTAAATCCTTTCAACATCCACCATCAACAAAGGTAACCTCTACACCTCTCCTTCACGGGGATTAAACACCCATTTCTTGTTGTTTTGGAAACTAGGGTTTGATAACCAAAATTAGGGTTTCCACTTTTATTGATCCTCTTGCCTTGATATCTTAAACATATGGTTTATTTACCTCCTTGAGGCTATATGTGAAGTTATATCGAATTCCTATGGTTCATTGTTGCTAGAGTTTGGATTTTTGACATAATTACCCTTGAATTGTTGATAATTGTTTGGAGGTGTTGTGTTGGTTGTTTGGGGTTGATTTTCAAGTATGTTAGAGCTCTATGATGAAGGTGTTTGTGTTTGAAATGGTGAGTTTAAATGATTTAAATTGAGTTATGCTTTAGTGGTTTAAATGGATGCACGTAATGTGCTCGATTAAATGTTTCAAGGGGTTTTTAATGAGTATCTTGAGTCCAAAATCACGTTGTGAGTTTGTATATCCACATTTGTGTATATGGGTATGTTTAAAGACCTTAAAGCAAAGTATATCTTGAGTTGGTCAAATTATGATTTAATTAAATAACTTGACGTCTAAAATGAAAGAAAATTGAAAGGGTGCTAGGTGACGTGTTGGGGCTCGAGGTGGATGACTCGTGCACGGCCAAGAAGTATTTCAAAGGTTGAGAAAGATTTGAAAGCATCTCGTGAGGTGGGGTAACTCTAAACTGTGAACACGTGTAAGGTTATAGTTACTGTTGTGCTTTGATTGTATATGTATGAAGGGTCTTCGGACCAGTGAATGAAAGAGATCCTTCGGGGTCGACAAAGAGACCCTTCGGGGCAGAGATCCTTTGGATCGAACATAGACCTGTTAATGTCCTCCCTGGGGGGTAGGATGTCTGCGGGCATCCCTACAGGGATAAAGATGTTCATTAACGGGGGCATCATGATGTTTGGGCCCTACGGGGTTGAGACTAGTCTCCACAAAGTAAAGAAAAGTCCATATGTTATATTTTCACTTGTGCAATTAGCTATAACTGTTTGCAGTGTTCCCCACTGAGTATGTTGTTAAATACTCACCCCATTCATTCAATGAATTTTCAGGTTGAGGAGTCGAGGCCGGAGTAGGAGCGTTGTGAACACAAGAGAGCCCCACAAGCTTGTGTTTAATTTTGCTTGCTCTTGAATATGCGTATTGTTAATATTATTACATTGTTCATCCTTTCTGCTTTATGATCAACGATTATTGGGGATGGGAATAGCCCGATCTTTTATAGTTATGCTATGTTTAACTTGTTATAACATGTCAATGATTTAAAGGCGGGTCGATTGACCTAGGAGCCTACGTCGTGCAAATGTATGTCGATGAATCCCTAAATTTTGTGATGGTTATGTTAGGGTGCTAGACGGGCGGGTCGTTTAAGACCTATGAGCCCGATAGGTCAGATGACTGTATGAATGATGTGGATGGGTTTATTCTATGCTTCCGTTAAACACGATGTTGGGCGACATGGTAGATTATGATAGGTGGTATGTTATAATTGTGGAAGGAAATTTTATATTCGGAATTATGATGTTATACCTCATTATCCTATTTAACCCTAGCTTCTGCTCAATTTATTATGAGAATGCAAATACATGTAAATGAATTATTGTTAAGTGACGTGGCCAAACGGAGTAGTTTGGGACGTTATAAGTATGCTGAGTGACGTGGCCAAACGGAGTAGTTTGGGGCGTTACACAACATAATCTCTGTTGTCAATGATCAGGTTATCACCATCGATAAAGATGTGTTAGCCGATCTGTTCCAGCTCCCTGATGAAGGTCAGCTGGTGTATGAACTCGCACTCCCCTCTAAGTTGAAGCTGTGGAATGGCTGGAAGCTTCCACATGTTGATCACTGTGATACCCCAAGCCTTTTTGCTAAATTATAAATTATAATTTTAGTAAATGATTTTGAATTAATATGGTTGAATATTAATCATGTGTGTATGTTTGTATTATGCCGTTGTTTTATTGCAGATTGTCCCACTCAAGCCGATATGTCATAGCACACAGTGATGTTATACTAAGTGTATAATACAGTTTGAATTTTAAATACTAAAGTGTGTCGAGTTATATGATAGTGAATGAGTGTAATTATATTTAATTTTGTTTTGCCATACCTCGAACATCCTAACACTGAATCGGATGGGGATCTCCCTATATGTATTAAATGTGTATTGATTATGTTTTGAAAATTTAATTTGTGTATTAAATGTGTTTTTAAAATTTAAGTTTAATTTATGTTTAAATTAGAAATTTAAATGGAGTTGGAAATGTCCGGGTGTCGGACTGAATTCGAAAACCAAATCGGATCTGAAGCGCGACCCATAAGCGCGAGTGCACCGATTTAAGCCTCGCAGTGAAGCCGAGACGCGACTGGAAAATGTGACCTCCTTCAAATCGCGTTCCGAGAGGTCTATAGCGCGACCTTGAAACGCGACACCTCCGGTCGTGTGTTAACAGCTTCAGAGGGCCATTTTTCTTCGGCTAAAACACGACCACCTTGGGTCGCGCCTCTTAGTGTCTTTCAAGCGTGACCTTCAAACGCGACCTCCCTTGGTCGCGCCCTGCTTCAGAATTTTCATTCTTTAAATACCACACTTCACTCATTCTCTCTTCATTTCTTCTTCACTAGGGCGATTTTCTCCCAAAGCTCTCTCAAGAAATTCTTCAACTTTTGGGAGTGGATTCTATCATCATCATCCATCATCTAAGGTAATCTCATACCACTTCCCCCTTAGTCATTATGTACCATTTCATGTTGAATTGAATCTAGGGTTTATACCCAAAGTTTAGGGTTTTCAATTTCATTGATCCCCTTGCCTTGATATCTTGAACATATGGTTTATTTACATCCTTGAAGCTATATGTCTTGTCAAATTGAGATTCCTATTGTTTATTATTGCTAGGGTTTGGATTTTTGCCCTAATTTCTTCTTAATATGTTGATTGTTGAATGGAGGTGTTATGATGATTGTATGAAGTTAATTTTCATGTATGTTAGAGCCCTAGGATGAAGGTGTTTGTATTTGAAATTATGAGTTTAAAGGATTTAAATTGAATCTTGATCTTATGGTTTAAATGAGTGCACATAATGTGCTCGATTAAATGTCTCAAAGAGTTTTAATGTGTATTTTGAGTCCAAAATCATAAGATGAGCTTGTATATCCATGGTTTTGTATGTGGATATGTATGAAAGCCTTAAAGCAAAGTATAGCATGTGTTTGGTCAAAATTATGAAATAAATTGTATAACTCGACATCTAAAATGAGAAAGGGAATTTGAATGTGCTTGGTGACGTATTAAGGTTCGAGGTGGACGACTTGTGCATGGATAAGAAGTATTTCAAAGGTTGAAAGATTTGAAAGTGTCTCATAAGGTGGGGTAACTCTAAACTGTGAACACGTGTAAAGTTATAGTTATTGTTGTGCTTTGATTGTATAAGTATGAAGGGTCTTCGGACCAGTTATAAGAGTGAGACCCTTCGGGGCAAAACAGAGATCCTTCGGGGTCGACAAAGAGATCCTTCAGGGTCAATAAAGAGGTCCTTTGGGATCTATAATAGACTCATCAATGTCCTCCCTGGCGGATAATAAGCCTGTGGGCATCCCTACAAGGATAAAGACGTTCATTAACGGGGGCATCATGATGTTTGGACCCTACGGGGTTGAGGCTAGTCTCCACAAAAGTAAATAAGTATCCATATGTTATATTTTTACTTGTGCAATTGGCTATAACTGTTTACAGTGTTCCCCACTAAGTATGTTGTTAAATACTCACCCCATTCATTCAATGAATTTCAGATTGAGGAGTCGGATACCGAGTAGGAGCGTTGTGAACACAAGAAAAACCCCCCACAAGCTTGTGTTTACCTTTTTGCATGCTCTTCTTTTGAAAATACTCATATAATTATTATTTCATTGATCACTCCTTTTTTGTCTCAATGATCAATGACTATTGGGGATGTGAATAGCCCTATTTTTTAGTTATGATGTATTTAACTTGATTTTGTGCAAAACATTCTAAAGGCGGGTCGTTCGACCTTGGAGCCTTCTATGTGTGTATAATGTCAATGAACCCCTATGCTATGTATGATAATTTAGGGTGTTAGACGGGCGGGTTGAGTAAGACCTATGAGCCCGATAGGTTAGATGATTGTATGGTTGTGTGGATGGGCTTACACGATGCTTCTACTTAACACTATACTGTGTGAAGAAATAGATATGAAAGATTGCATGTTTTAATTGCGAATAATTTACTTAGAGAACTATGACATTATTCTTTATCATGCTATTTGACCTTAGCTTCCGCTCAAATTAATATAAGCACACAACAATAAGTAAGAAAATTGTATGTTAAGTGACGTGGCCAAACAGAGTATTTTGGGGCGTTACAATCACAGAGACTTCTCAAATAATTTGAAGGATAGTCTCCCTCCAACGATGGTCCAGATCATGGACATTGTGATGTATACTTTTCTTAGTAGCATCACAAATGTGCAGTTCAACGATAACACCACTCACCTCATGGCCGCTATATATTATGGATGCAAAGCTGATTGGGCATCCTTTATACTGGCCCAGCTTCGTAGGTATGTGAGGCATGTTGAGATCAATCTAACCTCTAGCACCTTTCGAGCCAAGTGAGGATTTGCCAATCGACTCAGTCACATCCTTGAGGAGCAACTTGGAGCAGTTTCTGTTAGATTTAATCTCACCAGAAGAGATCTCCTTCCTACAGTTTATATCCATAGGAAGCACCGTGGAATAACTGGCCGCCCTAAGAAGTCAAGACTTCAGCTGACGGAGGACCCCAACTCTGCAAAAGGAAAGCAACTGCTCCTTGATGTTGAACCTCCAGCTAACGTAGATTAGTGTACGACTGGCAATGACTCTTTCACTTCTATCAGTGATGAGTTAACTGCACCTACAACCAGCAAGCCTTCTTACATCATTGTCCTAGAATTTCTGGAAGAAGGCTTCAATGCAAGCCTTGACCATCAGCTGTAGAGCTATTTTGGTCAAATCAGAGATCTTAATCCCTTTCTCTTCGAGCATTTTCGAAGATATCTCCAATATCACTTATGGAGATTCCAAGTAGATGATGCCACCATGTTGCACATGGTGAACAAGCGAGGCTACTCATATTGGATAGAAGAGGGACAATGGAGTCGAGGCTGGATGAACTATCCACTCGATTCACCTCCATCTTTTCCTGAAATCATGGATTCCATGATTAAGAGGTTTCAAACCTTAGTGCCTCATGATGCATCTCATCCAAACCATGAGCCCTCAAATTTATCTACAACTCCTCTTCTAGAGGATCCCCTCTTCACCCTCCCAGACGAGCCACTTCTCGAACTCGCATCAGCTTCTACCTCCGATCAAGATCTCTTCTTTCTACTTGATCTTGACCAACTGATGCCAACTGAGGAATCTTGTGCATGGCTATCCACTCCCATGATTGCACCCCAAGTTTTCCACATCACCTACAACTTGGTGGCCACTTCCTTCTCTCTTCTGCCACAGTTGTCACTGCCAAACCATGATTTTCATCAGCTTACCCTTTTAGATAATGCCAAAAAGAGGGAAGGGTATGCTGATGATGGAAAAGCATGTGGAACAACACATGATGAAAACTGGCAAGGTGATCTAGCTCTTTGGGATGAGATCCAAAGAGAAGTTCAAAAAGAGGTACAACTTTAGAGGGAAGCTACCTTTCAGGGGGAAGCTTCTCAGGGGAAAGTCCAAATTGAGCAATGGCAAGCTCAAGCTCCTCAGGGGGAAGTCCAAGGCATTTGGACCTGGAAGAATGCCCAACTAGAGCAACAACAACTTTGGGGTATCCACAGTATACCGGACATCTCTTCCTGCAGGTGGAAGAAGGGAGAATCGAGCAAAAGAAGAAGGAACTGAATGGTGAACAGTTCCAACTGAAGAAGGAAGTTAAAATATCAGTTCTTGATATTCTCTCTCTCTGATACTTCCTTAAAATTCTTCATCTTCTTTTCTTCTTTGCTCAATCAGTTTCTAAACATGCTCCTTGTTAATAATACAAGTACATTCTGATCATGATGATATATTTTTCTGAATAGCTTAATGCTTTCAACGTGCTCTAAAATTCAACAAAAAAATCTGCATGATAATCAGAATTGAGTTGCTTTAGAACTGAAACATTTGAAGTCTTTTCAAGCTATGCAAACGAGTATTAAAATATCTTAAGACCACTCTAGCTGCAACTTTTGACAGCAAAAACTCTGATGCTTGAAAGATAAAACTCTTTAAGCTCAAATGTTAACTCTGATCTAATACTCATCTATTTTGTTTTTTCAAGCTCTGATATTTATGTCAAAGTCTTGATACTCATGAATGTCAAAACTTATAAGCTTTTAAAAGCTATAAGCATCTAAGACTGTTTTGAGGAACATGGTCTGATAGTAGCCTTAATACCAAATACTGGTACAAGCTACTTAGATGATCATTCATGAAAAATAACCTCACACAGTTTTCTATCATCAAATCAACAGGTTTTAACATCATCAAAAAGGGGAAAATTGTTGGAGTGATCCAACTAATGGTTTTCATGAAATGTCAAAACATATTTGATGATCCTATGAGAAACTGCAGGTTATTTAAAGCTGGAAATCAGGGGTAATGATCAAGTAAGACTTCAGACAAAGTCAAACTGAAATGAGAGTCAGTTGTACTGAAGCATGATCAACTAGCTTAAAGGTTGCCTTGATCAGACCAGTCAGAGTCAACTCTTTAAAGCTTAAAAAGCTAGAGGGAGAAGAGAACTTTGGAGACTGGTAGGCATCCACAGATGAGTAACCATCAGTCTAGCTAAAAGCCAAGATAGACTGATGAGAGCAGGGCCAGCTTGAAAAGCTGAAGCTTAACTGATCAAAAATCAGTTAGCTAATCCTAAAACTGATCAAAGATCAGTTTGACTAGGAGAAAGCTCAAAGAGCTTTCCAATACTGAACTGACCTACGATTAGTTTAATGAGAGAGAAGCTCAAACGATCAGCCAACTGGCAGTCCAAAACTGAGAGCTTTTAAAGCCATGTTGCCAAGGTAGCTTCACTGGACTGATCCAAGACTGAAGCTTAAGGCGGCTGAGGAACTGCTAACTGGACAATCTCAGAGCTGAAAGTCGAGATAGCTGAAAGCCCATCAGCTGAATGTCCAGAACTGATAGCCGAAATATATGCTCACTCTGATAAGCAGTTAATGAAGATCTTTGTTAGGAAAAACTATCAAGGAACCCCTAGATTAGGTTTTGATGAGATGTCAAAATTATTTATGAAAAACTGACTAAAATTCAAGTTGCAGATCGGAGCTGATCAATCCAGGGCATCATCAAAAAGGAAATCAAGCAAAGTCAAAGTCAACCAATCAAGAGTATGGTCTGCAAGCTGAAGGATACGTCATTTAGTTAGAAGTCAACTCAACTGAGAAGTCAAGAAGTCAAATCAGTCGAGACAAACTGACAACTAAGTCAGCTGAACTGAGGGAGAAAAGAGTCAACTAAAGGAACTGATAAGAGGTCAGTTTAGACTGAAGACTGGAAGTATCCAACTGATGACCAAACTGAAGTAAATAAGACAGATCAGCTGAAGGCCAGAACTGTAGTCAGGTAGCTTGCGATAAGTCAATCTGACAAGAAAGCTCAAGACAAATCAATCAACTGGAGCAATAGCCAAACTCAGCTGACGAGCTCAAAACTGCCAACTGGAGCAATAGTCAAACTCAGTTGACAAGCTCAAAATGACCAACTTGAGCAATAGTCAAACTCAGATAACGAGCTCAAAATTGCCAACTGAAGCAATAGCCAAACTCCGCTGACTAGCTCAAAACTGCCAACTGAAGCAATAGCCAAACTCAGCTGACGAGTTCAAAACTGCCAACTGAAGCAATAACCAAACTCAGCTGACGAGCTCAAAACTGCCAACTGGAGCAATAGTCAAACTTAGCTGACAAGTCCAGAACTGCCAATTGGAACACAAAACTGCCAAGAAAGCTGAAGCCAGAGAACCCTGGAGTTTGTTGCTCAAACCGCCGAATCTTGGAATAAATGCTTCAACAAAGATCTTGGAATTAAATATCCAATGAAGATCGATTGGCAGAGTAACGGCTACTTCAACCAAAAGCTCAAAGCGATCATCTTCCATTGATGAGCCAACAGAGCTACCGATCAATGGATAATGGAACTCAACGGTCATAAAATCACTCCTCTATAAAAGACGAGTGAATCAGAGTTTAAAAAAAAACTTTAAGTAGAGCCAAGAAGAATCATTCGCCTACACAACTTTCGCATATATAAGCAAGAGCTTTTCTTTCTCCCTCCCACTCAAGCTCAAGTTCAGCATTTGATAGAAACTGCGAGAGTCCAACTGAGAAGAAGAAATTCACAGAGTAGGGTAGTCTTCTCAATTTTTAGGAAGACAACGATCAACTACTCAGCTCAATTGAAAGAGCACATCAGTTGATAACCCCTGTTCAAGACTAACCTCTTGAAGATCGAAAGAGATCTAAAACCTTGTAAAGACGACAATAGCACCTACCTTCCTAGCGAACAGTTAGGGACTTCAAGTGTGAGCCATCGACCTGCTGAGATAGTGAGCAGTTACCAGTTTCAGCCAACTGTCCTTCATTGTATAATTTGTAAAGAAACTCAAGTTATATAGTGAAGTTGCCCTTCTGCGGAAGGAAGAGAGGACGTAGAAGTTTGAGACCTCGAACCTCTATAAATTGCTTGTGTGTTGTACTATTTTGATTATTGCATATCTTTGAAATGCACATAATATCACACAAGCTGCACTCAAATTGTCTTAACTATTCAATAAGTTTGTGCATAGATAAGTTTTACTAAGCGAGTCAAAGGGCCCTGTTATTTCACATTTGAAGTGAAAAGTTTTAATCAGTTTATTAACCCCCCCCCCTCTAAACTGATATCAACTCACTCGGGACCAACAAGTGGTATCAGAGCGGTTGATTCTAAGGATTAGCCATTTCTGCAGATCAAATGAATCAGATCTACTTATCTGTGCTAACATTTCAGCTATGGGAAACCATAAGCTACCTTTGTTTTCAGTTGAGAATTATGATAACTGGAGCAGGAGAATGAAGGCTCATCTCTGCTTAATTCATGAGAATATGTGGGAAGTCATCGAAGATGGTCCAATCATCATCATGATGGACAATGATGCTCACATAGTTGATATCAATCAACCGGCAAGGATTCCAAAGCCAACTAATCTTCTCACCAGCGAAGAGAAGAAGCTAAAAACTCTAGAGTTCATTGCTCAAGCTGCATTATTCCAAACTCTAGATGAAGACAGGATGAAGGACACAAAGAACTGCACAACTGCCAAGGAGATATGGGACCTACTAGCAGATCTATGCAAAGAGTCTGAAGTCATCAAAGGAAACAAGCTCCAACTAGCAGTCGACAGATATGAATCCTTCAAAATGCAGCCAGAGGAGTCCATCTCAAGCCTTGAAACCAGATTTCTGGGCATCATCGACGAGATGAACAACCTCGGGAAGATTTATCCTAATTCTGAGATGAATTCCAAGATATTGGATAATCTTACTGAAGAATGGGATATGAAAGTGATAGATACAAAGGAATCAAGAAATCTAAATAGCATCACTCCAAGGGAACTATTTGGTTCTCTTAAAGCCCATGAGTACAGTCTAAACCGAAAGAAGGAAGCATCAACATCATCAGCTCAAGATACAGCTTTCTACGGTGAAAGGAACCGGTTTAGAGACACTCGAGGAAGGAACAACTTCCGACCTAGGAGCTCACCAGCCAAAGGACATCAAGGCGGATCTTCAACTGAATGAAAAAGAAAAAGAGAAGCAACTGAAAAGAAGGAGAATCTAACTGATGACATCAATGATCAAATCCAATCAGTTACCAGGTTGCTAGAAAAGTTGAAGAGAGTTCGGGATAAACAATCAGTTCCACCTCAAACTGATGAAATCCCAAAAGATGAGAGAACTTATCAACCAGCTAAATGGTCAGCTGAACCATTCAGGAGTGGCAACCGAATTCTTGGAGAATGCTTTCACTGCCACAAACAAGGACATTATAGATTTGAATGTCCAGAACTCCCTGAAGACAAGAAAGACAAGGTGAGGATAAGCTTCTTCAAAAGAAAAGCAATGGTTGCAAACCTTGAGAATGCCGTGCTAGATGATTCAGACTATCCTTCTGGATTTGATTCTGACAGCTACAGCTCAGATGATGAAGCGCTATTCTGCCTCATGGTTGACAATGATGAAGAGGTTAGTACAGCTGATTCTCAAACCTCTTTTTATCATATAAATGAAGCAACTGTCTCTAGTAATGAACTTGATATGAAACTTATGATGATATAAGACCAATTAGCTTCAATATCCTACTTGCATGTTGAGCTGAAAGATGAAAATGATGAACTAAGAAATAAGGTTAGAAAATTGAGCATTAATCATGAAAGATTGAATTATCTTGAGTCTCAGTTTATAGAATTTGAGAAATTGAAATTGAGAACTGCTGATCTAGAGGCTGAAAATCAAAAACTCAAACAAGAGATCCAGGAAAGAGAAAAAGTAACTCTGAAGTTCAAAAAGGAATCTCAAACCTTAGATGAGATATTAAATCATCAAAGAATTGGAACTAGCAGCCCAGGGCTAGGATATAGCAAGTTCACTGCTCTAGAAAAGGGAAAAGCAGTTGCCCAACCAAGTGATAAGGGAATCCTAAAAGGGTTCACTAGATCTCACGATCAGCTAGCTGAGTCAACCAAAGGAAAAGGAATATTGAAAAATCCTCAAACTCAGCCTAGACAATTTGGTCAGTTTTACCAAACAAAAACCCCAGGACAACTGAAGCCCAATTTCCAACCAAAATCATCAGTTCACTCAAGCCAATCCACTCGTTCAAAGCCTCCAGTTCAACAAAGACCACTATCTCAACAAAGAATGCCTCCAAGACAAACTGATAGATCAGCCCTCTTTAGAAAGAAAAATCAGTTTGGATCTCAAGCCTATCCTCAAGCCTATCGTACCAAGAAGTTCAATCAGAACACCTATAGGAGAGATCAAGGAAACTCGTTTGAACCCTACCATCATTATAATGAGTATCTAGATTCCAGAAATGAGCCAAAAAGGTTCATTCCAATAAACTGGAAACATACAAAACACTGGTCTGATCACAGAACTCAAAGGTCTCAAGACCAAAGCATTTTAGTTGAATTATTTTATCCAACTAACTCTGAACGCAGGTATCACTCAACTGATTCAAATCAGAATAGAAGAGTTGAGAGAAAATCTAAACTGATCAGGCAATCCAAGTCAGTTGGATCTCTGAATGATAAGAAGCCAAAAGTTTGGCAAGTTTGGATTCCAAAAAGATTGATGAATCAATAAGGACCCGATATAAAACGGGTCCCTAAATCCTAATCCTTGTTTTCGCAGGATAAGAGCATCCTATCTATGAAGAAAACCAAAGACATTTGGTATCTAGATAGCGGGTGCTCCAAGCACATGACCGAAGACAGAGAAGATCTCGACGGTTATGAAAAATTCAAGGTCCACTTGTCACATTTGGTGACAACTCCAAAAGCCGAACCATTGGAGAAGGGTTCGTAGTCAAGGGAAAAGTAGTAGTAAATGGAGTCTCCCACGTGGATGGACTAAAGCACAAACTACTCAGCATCAGCCAGCTATGCGACAATAGATACTCAGTTGACTTCACTAAAGACTCATGCAGCATAAGAAACAAGTGAACTGGAGTAATTCTTCTCACTGGCATAAGAAGAGGCAACATGTACATTGTTGACTGGTCAACCGGCTACTCAGAAGCTTGCTTTCTTTCAAAAGGATCAACTGAAGCAAGCTGGCTATGGCATCGACGACTGAATCACCTCAACTTCAAAACAATTAACTACCTAGCCAAGAAAGAGTTAATTGAGAGGCTTCCCAAGGAAATATACAAGAAAACAGGCGTATGTGGGCCATGCCAAAAGGGGAAGCAGGTGAAAGCATCATTTAAGAATAGGTTTCATCCATCAGGAACAACTGATTGCCTCCAACTACTACATATGGATTTGTTTAGTCCAGTTAGACCACAAACCCCAAAAGGCAAAAGATTCACTCTGGTAGTAGTTGATTATTTCTCAAGATATACATGGATGGAATTCCTAAGGAGCAAAGATGAAGCTTATGACAAGCTAACGGCGCTGATCAGAAGGCTACAAACTGAAAAGGAAAGATCAGTTCGGCATAATCGGACACTCAAAGAAGCAGCTCGAGCAATGATAGCTGATGCCAACATAGCTGAAGGTTACTGGGCTGAAGCAGTCAACACAGCTTGCCATACTCAAAACCGAAGTGCCATTATAGCTGCACATGACAAAACACTCTATGAACTATATAAGGGTCATAAGCCTTCTATCTCATATTTTAAAATATTTGGCTGTAAATGATATATTCACTACAATGGCAAGACTCAATTGAAAGCTTTTAGTGCTAAAGCTGATAAGGGAATATTTCTTGGGTATAACTCTCCTCATGCACAAGCTTACAGAGTGTTCAATAAACGAACTCTTGTTGTGGAAATAACATGTCATGTGGTATTTGATGAATTTGCTAATGAGTACAGGAACAAAGAAAGAATAAACACATCAGTTCAAGAACTACCTAGTGAAACTGAGAACTCGCAGGACTATGTGGATCACATTGTTCCAGAGCAGCTTGAAGTTTCACTAGAAGAAGGCAATGAAACTGGTACTAAACAAGTTGAGAACAATATGGTCAATGAAGACACAAATCGTGCTGAGACCATAAACCCCACAACTGAAATAGGGAGAAGAACTGATGAAAATGCTGAACCAACTGATGAAAGGGCGACTGATGACGTCACCATTGAAGAGCCAGCTGAAGCTATCTTGCCCAAATAGCTCCGAAGCCATCCAACTGACAAGATAGTTGGTGATCCAAGAAGTCAAGTCCAAACCAGAAGTTCAACTGAGCATGCACTATTCACAAAGTGAAGGGATTGACTTTGATGAGACATTCGCACCAGTTGTAAGATTGGAAGCCATCAGATTGTTCCTAGCCTATGCAGCTCACTTCAATTTCACAGTCTACCAAATGGATGTCCAGAGTGTTTTTCTTCAAGGAATGCTCAAGGTGGACGTATATGTCAAGCAACCACCAGGCTTTGAAATTGGTGATCAGGTCTTCAAACTGAAGAAAGCCCTCTATGGATTGAAACAAGCTCCTAGAGCATGGTATGAAACTCTCACAACATTTTTATTGAAAAATGGGTTTCAAAAGGGAGTCATTGATTGAACTCTATTCCGAATAGAATGATCAACTGAGATCTTAATGGTTCAAATTTATGTGGATGACATAATTTTTGGATCAAAAATCAAAGATCTATCCACCCGATTCGCTCAACTGATGCAAAGCGAATTTGAGATGAGTATGATGGGAGAAATGACATTCTTCCTAGGACTCCAAGTGAAGCAGCTGAAAGATGGGGATCTTTATCAGCCAGGTGAAGTACACCAAGGAGCTAGTCAAGAAGTTTGGAATAAGCAAAGGAAAAACTCTCAAGATTCCTATGAACTCATCAGTTCAGCTAACTCTCGATGAAGAAGGAGAATCAGTTAGCCAAACATATTATAGAGGAATCATTGGGTCGCTACTTTACTTAACAGCCAGCCGGCCAGACATCTCTTATTTAGTCAGTCTATGCGCACGGTTTCAAGCTAACCCAAAGAAAAGCCACCTTGAAGCAGCTAAGAGGATTATCAAATATCTCAAAGGAACCATAAATCTTAGACTATGGTATCCCAGAGATGACAGTTTGAGTCTAATTGGTTATTCATATTCAGACTTTGGTGGATGCAAGATCGACAGAAAGAGTACCAGTGGAACATATCAGTTTCTTGGAAACAAACTGATATCCTGGTTTAGCAAGAAGCAGCACTCAGTTGCCACGTCAACAACTGAAGCAGAATATGTAGCTGCTGGAGCTGCTGTGCTCAGATACTCTGGATGAAGCAACAGTTGAAGGATTACAAAGTTGAAACTGAAGAATTCTCTATCTTCTATGACAAAAACACTGCAATTGCAATATCTCAAAATCGAGTTCTACATTCAAGAACCAAGCACATTGATATAAGACATCACTTCATCAGAGATCACATCGAGAAGGACATATACATCAAATATGTCAACACGGAGAAGCAGATAGCTGACATCTTCACCAAACCATTGCCTGAAGCAAGGTTTATGGAGCTATGCATACAATTGGGTTTACTTGAGCTAACATCAAAAGATGAAGATGATCAACAAGAAGAAAAAGGCCAAGAACCCAATCCAGCTGAAGAAAGGAACTGAACTAAAAGGCTTCAACTCATCCGAATGAGTAATCCATAGCTGAAAAGTCTTTAAAATGATCAGTTGGATACCTAAGCCATCAGTTTGAAGTAAAAGTAAGAAGCTGTGGAAAGAAAAGTAAACTGGAGATGATCAGTTTACCCCATGAGCTCAACTAAATCACCAGTTCAGTCACTCAAACTGATGATCTAGTCAGCTGTGTAGAATATACCGGCTGCAAATGGATCAAACTGATGAAGGTATCATAGGAACTGGAATCAACTCAAAAGGAGATATCAGCTCAAAAGACCAGCTGAAGGAGAACAGCTGAACTGAGAAGCAGCTGAATGAAGGTCCATGTAGTCAAGACCAGTTCGGAACTGATGAGAAGACATCTCAGTTGGAACTGATCAACAGAAAGATCATCAGTTATAATCAAAGCCAACTGATGACGTAATCAGTTTCAAGCCAAGGAGAAGCTGCTAGAGAGAAAAGATAAGTTCAAAAATTTCAATATTAGAAATGGTAAAAACACGTGTCACTCAAATATTACCATTGAACTTTCTCTCTCCTCCTTCATTTATCCTCAACGGACAGAATCGAAAGGCCAATCGATGGGTCGATTGAATTAATCTGACCGTTGAATTTGGGCATATGAAGCGACACAACCGTTGGATGAGCCCAATCTCTCTATAAAAAGGTCGGCTAAGTCTTCAAGATAAGCTTCACACCTTATACTACCGACTTTTCTATCTCATCTCCATCCAGAGCTCAAAGCCTTCCAGATTATCTCCCCACCCCTAAAATTACACCTTCGTAAATCATGACTCTATTCTCAACCAATCCTCATCGAAGGAAGTTCAATTTCAAAGTCACCAAGGAAGACTCCACAGTCTTCTGCAAGGATCTGTATCATGACAAGATACTCAGCAGAGACAAATTCAGGAAATTCTCCAATATTCTCAGCTATTGTGAAGGAATCATTCGGTAAATTGAAAATTCTGGGCTGAAGACATTCACTGAGAATATACCCGTTCAGATATATCCAGAGGCAGTTGTCGAGTTTTTCCTCAACTCAATGGGCATAGAGAACCCTCTGGAATTCAAAACAGAAGTTCGAGGGTAAGAAATCACAATCACTCCATCAGTGTTAAAAAGGGTATTTGATCTCCCAGATGAAGGAGATAATGTTGAAGAAATAGAAGTTGATGCTAAAGACTGCTACGACAGATGGGCAACGATTCACTTTGAGGGAAGATATCACATCAACCATTATGTGTTCAACTTTGGAAAAGAATTTCAAGTACTAGCAACAGTGGTTGCGAGAATGATGATAGCATCATGTGAAGATCAATCCAGCATGTCAGAAATAAAGTACAGAATCTGTAATGCAATCTGGAAAGAAAAGAGAGTCAACTGGTCTCTATACTTCTTTCGACAATTAAAGAAGCTTGTGGACAATGTGGAAACTGGAACCAAAAGCTCAGGGCGCTTTCCACAAAAGATGAACTTTCTCAACAGAGTAAGCTTCATCCTGGAGTACCTTCTTCCTGATGAGATGATTAAGGAGACTCATCCTCAACAGATTAATCCTGACGACTTTATCCCCAGAATAAATACAACTACACTACCTCCACTAACAATCAGGGAGTCACAACCAAAATTAAGGCAGAAGCTAATCCCATCTACTCCAATAACAAGGGGTAAAGGAAAAGCTATAATGGTGGAGTCAGAGGTTCAATCAAACTCCAACTCAGATGATATCCTTCGCATCATTCAGAGATACAAGTCATCAACCGACGGAGATAATGATAAAAAAGACTCTAGAAAGGGTCAAACTGAGCAGAAAGCAGCTTCACCAACTCAATCTGAGACAGTTGAGAAACCAGCTGCTAATTATCAAAGTATAGAGCATCAGCTGGATGCAGATCAAGAGACTGAAGAGCATCAACCAAATGCAGAAAAGACTCGACAATATATCAAACAAACAAAGAAGCAGCAATCAGGCAAGACGTCAAAACAATTCAAGAAATTAATCGAAAACATGAAAGTTCAGGTAAAGTTTCTCTCTGAATCGATCCTACAATTGGAAGCATACACTGGAACAGAAAGCTCAGAGGAAGTCTCCTCCAATGAGGACATGCCAAACAGCTCCAGAAAAGCTAAGAGTAGGAAAACTGATCACAAGAACGACTAAGTGGCTGATCAAGTTAAACCTGATTAGAAAAGCCCTAAGTGTACTTCTTGTTAATCAGTTTATAATTATCCTTTGATATATTTATAAAAGTTTATCTTTTTTATTTCAAATAAATGTTAAGCCTCACATTTATTTTGAAATCTTGACCGTTGCAAAACAATGACACGTGTGAAAGTCATTAATTGCCAACGACCAAAAGAGACCAGAGGCTAGTACCATTCCATCCATCAGATCTATAAGTATGTCCAAACACTCATAAAAAGCTCCTCTCTTTCAAACCTCTCAAAAAGCCCCCTCCTTCTACAATCTCAAAAACTCTCTCTCAAAAGATCTTAAATTCCTAAAATCTCAGCCAACCTCAAAGATAGACGAGTTATCCAGATCTTCAAATTCCTTCAAAGAACAACTTATAAGAGATAAATTTCTTAATAGGAAGAAATTTCAATTGATTCTAAATGAATCAAACAACCTAATCCTTCTGTGAAATCTTCATAATACAGAAATTCTTTACTACCTAGAAACACCACCAAAGTTCTTTAGACAAAAGTTGGTGAGTGAATTTTTACTTCAAGCAAAATTATCTGCAGATGGAAAGACAGTGTCATCAGTGATTCAAGGACGACCACTTCAAATCACTGAAACAACAATTGCAGAAGTGTTCCAACTCCCACAGGAAGGTTCATCCGTTCAAGATCTAAAGGAATCTGCAGAGTTGTATTGGAGAAAATGGAAAGCTTCAACCTGCGACAAGCAATTCAGTTTTACAACCGCTAAAACTGACCTGAAGCCCAAGTATGGAGTTCTACTTGACATAACGAACAAGATGATGTTCGGGGCCATTGGAAGCCTGAGTCAACTCACCCAAGAGAGATATAAGGTTATGATTCACCTTGCTGAAGGGTGACGAATAAACTGAGCAGAATTTGTCTTTCAACAATTCAAGCATCAAGTCATCAAGGCCTCTGACTCAAAGAGCTCTGGTAAATTTGAGTCCAATGTCGGACTTGTTCTAAGAATGAGTAAAATGCTTGAAGACCTGCTGAAGCTTCCAAATGATGAGTCTCTACCAGTTCTTATCTCTGACTGGATTCCCAAGAAAGGAACTGCTCATCTTCAGTGACTAAAGAAAAAGAGAAAAGCCAAAGCCAAGACAGGCAACCCCTCTTTGAGCAACTCAACTTCCAAAGCCGTTCAGTCTCCAAAATCAAAGAACGGATCACCAGTTGATTTCCAGGTTTGCTCTGATCCAGATGAGCTTATTCCATTCATTGGAATCCCTCATCCAAACTACGGAGCGGACTACTTCAGAAGTACATGCCCTCCTCTCCAGCTGACTGAAGAGAATATTCGCACTTTTTATAGTGGTGAATATGCAGTCAAAGGTGCACAAAAGGAAGTGACCAATCTCCTTCTCACTCACTTTGCCTTTGTTGCACAACGTGACCAAGAGTTGTTCAAACAACTCCACCGGTACTTCTATTGGTATAATTGGAGACATTCTATGTCCATCCAGTCTCATTTTCTGCTAACTGCCTTTCACGGCATGAGCTACTGGCAACGAGAAGATACATGGAGCATCAAATGGATAGGTTCATCAAATCCATTTCCTCCAACCATTGTGCAAGTCCAGCACATCATGAATCACCGGCTTGTTAACAAGATTCCAGCCACCGCCTTATTAGCAGAAATCAAGACCAACATCATGCCTCAAGCAGTTGGAACTGCAGATCAACTAGTCAACTGCCCAACTGGCTCGCTTTGTCGAAAACTGAACTTTGGTAATCTATCAAGTCAGTCAGCTGAGCCATCACGACAAACTTCACCGGTCGTCGAAAGGATAGAACCACATCTATCACATACTGAAGCTGTAGCTACCCAGAAGAATCCAAGGCGTGCTAACGAGAGCGATAGTGATGATGAAGACACTGCCACATCACCAAGCCTCCTATCCAAGAGCTATGTCACTCCACTGCTCACATCTAGCTCAAAAGGCATGCAATTGCCTATGAAAAATGATCAATTTCGATCATCGCCAAAGGGAACTTCAAAATCCCTTAGTCAAAGGATGAAAAACTCGTCAGTTGCCATCTAGATGCACCTTCACCAAGCCCGGAGGACTGCAAGGCCTGAACTGCCAAAGACCAAAACTCTCTCCAATAGAAGCAGTGCAGCCAGTCCGGCTAGGCCCTTCAAGAAGCGAAAACTGTCTACTGAAAGCCAAGCAACTGATCAAGCCAACTGATCAATTCAGTTCAACTACAGCTTCAGCTTCAGCCAGTTCTTCAGCGACAACTGAGAAGTGAGACTCAACTGATCATTCAACCGACAAAGCAGTCAATCAGTTGGACTGTATCCCA
Organism: Perilla frutescens; assembly: GCA_026008535.1. Classification (NCBI taxonomy): domain Eukaryota; kingdom Viridiplantae; phylum Streptophyta; class Magnoliopsida; order Lamiales; family Lamiaceae; genus Perilla; species Perilla frutescens. Next base: position 12,714,218 of record BRKX01000004.1, read on the forward strand.
ACTGAATCCGGATAAGTTTTTTTTTAATTTTTCAAAGCTTATCATAATTACATTCTTACCGTTGCGATTATGAAATTTCTTATATTATACTCAACGGTTACAATTTGAAAATAGGGTTCTATCTCACAATGCTGCAATTAATATCTCTGCATTGATATTAAATCAACTCTTCAAAATTGAAAAAGAAAATATTTTTTTCTCTGAGATATAAATAGCAAGATCTGCAGAAAATATTTTGCTATTTATGGCAACTATCCCATTTTCAGAGTCGCTACTTCTCAGCCACAAGATCATAAAGTTACTTCTTCATCAAACGGCTGAGATGTAAGCATCATTAATTCAGCTAATCCTCCATCAAATTGGATGGTTGATCAGCTAAGAAAAGCAATCGAGTGCCCTCGATTCCTGCATGCAAAGCTAAATAAATATGTGCACAGAGATGAAGGCTCCAATCATCTGCAAACCCTTTCTCTCTCTTGCTTTGATCATCTGCTAGTCTTCTCTCTCTCCTCAAAAACACTTGCTCTCTAAACTAAAACAATATCTTTTTGCAGATATGAAGCCCCCATTTCAGACGGTAGATGCAAATCTACTTATTAAGAAGCTGAAGAAAGATAAGACTCTAAGTCTAGAGTATCTTAACGTACGTCTCGGCTCAGACACATTCCAAAGCATTTATAGGCCATTGGAGGCAACTGGCCTGCTGCCATTTTTGATGATCATGCCGCTCAAGCACTTACCTTCCCATGTTGCGGAATTCTAGTACAACGCAACAATCTCTGGCGACAACATCATTTCTACTGTCCGGAGCAAGACGATCACAGTGACGAAAGGGACGATGATGTCTACCCTTCACCTTCCAGGTGATGGTCCAAATGTCATGACCCTGCAATTGCCCTGTAAATACGCACTATGGGATGCTTGGAAGCTTCCTCACATCCGCCACCATGACTGTTCCCACAGGCTGAAGGAGAGTATGCCCAATGATATCCTCCAACTCTTAGATATCACCGGCCATATTCTACATGGCAACTTTGAGACAGTCCAATTCTCGGACATCAAAGCCCATCTCATAGCCGCTCTATATTACGGATGTAAAAATGACTGGGCCTCCTTCATCCTTGCTCAACTGCGAGCTAATGTAGAATGAGCGGCATATGACCCATCAACTGGCTCATTTCGCGAACCTCTTTCAAGGCTGAGTGATCGGTCTACAATATCAGCCAGCTCCCAACCTCTACCATTAGTCCAACGTGAATCCATTAAGGTTGAGTTTGAAGCAGTTCTAGACCATCAGCTGAGAAGCTGCTTCGGTCTCGTTGAGGACACAGACTCCTCTCTATTCAACCAAATGCAGCGGTACCTGCAGTACCACATATGGCAATTTCAACTGGATGAGTCAACAATGTTCCACCTCATCTGCATCCATGGCTCCACCTTCTAGATCAACGAAGGAACATGGAGTAGAAACTGGATGAATAATCCACTCTCCTGGCCACCAACGCTTTCAGAAATAATAGATTCGATGATCAAGCGAATCCAACTGAACATAACAGCCGATACTCCTCTCTTTAAAAATGAACCGGCCAACTCCTCATGCACACCATTCGTTGATGATCCACCCATCCCTTCAACCGATGAGATCTTCAACAACTTGGCCTCGATGAACTTCAGAGAGCAAGAAGTTTCTCTCTCCTCTGCTCAAGGTCAGTTCATGACAACTGAAGAAGCCTATGCATGGCTCTCCTCACCCATATAAATTCCTTCAGTTCCCTTAATTCATGATGACAATATGGCAACTGCGTTCACCTTCCTGCCAAACTTGTCACTACCATCATGCGACCCATTCCACCTTTTGGATGATGCCAAAAAGGGGGAAAAAGGATAGATAGATGATGGATGCTTAACTCTTTGGGATCAAATTCAAAGAGAAATTCATCATGAGGGGGAAGATCAGCTTCAGGGGGAAGCATGGAGAATACAAGGAGTCCAAGAAAGAGGAGAATCAAGTACAAAGAAAAGGAGCAATTTTCAGGGAGTAGATTAGTAGTTTTAACTACTCTTGAAAATATAATATGCTTTAAAGTGAATATATATAATAAACATTTCGATCATGCTTATAATGCTCATGCTCTGATACTTCAAGTATGATTAAGTTGAATGCTCTGATACTTGAATGAAAAATAGTTGAATGCTCTGATACTTGAATGAAAAATGCTCCAATACTAGAATGAAAGCATGCCCAAAGTGAAAGAATGAGAGAATGCTCTGAAACTTGAAGTCTAATTGCTCTAATACTTGAATTTCATGCATATCTGAAATACTTTAATACTTGAATGACAAATGCTCTGATACTTGAATGAAAATCATGAATCAAATTTTCTCTCAAACTTGCTCTGAATTTGCTCTGAAACTGCTTAAGCAAACTTGCTACACTTGTAGTTTTTCCATCATCATCAACAAAGTTTTGACATCATCAAAAAGGGGGGAAATTGTTAGGAAAAACTATCAAGGAACCCCTAGATAAGGTTTTGATGAGATGTCAAAATTATTTATGAAAAACTGACTAAAATTCAAGTTGCAGATCGGAGCTGATCAATCCAGGGCATCATCAAAAAGGAAATCAAGCAAAGTCAAAGTCAACCAATCAAGAGTATGGTCTGCAAGCGGAAGGATACGTCATTCAGTCAGAAGTCAACTCAATTGAGAAGTCAAGAAGTCGAATCAGTCGAGATAAACTGACAACTAAATCAGCTGAACTGAGGGAGAAAAGAGTCAACTAAAGGAACTGATAAGAGATCAGTTTAGACTGAAGACTGGAAGTATCCAACTGATGACCAAACCGAAGTAAACAAGACAGATCAGCTGAAGGCTAGAACTTCAGTCAGGCAGCTCACGATTAGTCAAGCCGACAAGAAAGCTCAAGAGAAATCAATCAACTAGAGCAATAGCCAAACTCAGCTGACGAGCTCAAAACTGCCAACTGGAGCAATAGTCAAACTCAGTTAACAAGCTCAAAACTGCCAACTGGAGCAATTGCCAAACTCAGCCGACGAGCTCAAAACTGACAACTGAAGCAATAGCCAGTCTCAGCTGACGAGCTCAAAACTGCCAACTGAAGCAATAGCCAAACTCAGCTGACGAGCTCAAAACTGCCAACTAGAGCAATAGTCAAACTCAGCTGACAGTCCAGAACTGCCAACTGGAACTTAAAACTGCCAAGAAAGCTGAAGCCAGAGAACCTTGGAGTTTATTGCTCAAACCGCCGAATCTTGGAATAAATGCTTCAACAAAGATTCTGGAATTAAATCTCCAACGAAGATCGATTGGCAGAGTAACGGCTACTTCAACCAAAAGCTCCAAGCGATCATCTTCCATTGATGAGCCAACAGAGCCACCGATCAATGGACAATGGAACTCAATGGTCATAAAATCACTCCTCTATAAAAGACGAGTGAATCAGAGTTTAAAAAAAACTTTGAACAGAGCCAAGAAGAATCCTTCACCTACACAACTTTCGCATATACAAGCAAGAGCTTTTCTTTCTCCCTCCCACTCAAGCTCAAGTTCAGCATTTGATAGAAACTGCGATAATCCAACTGAGAAGAAGAAATTCACAGAGTCAAGATAATCAACCAGCTATTGACAATCCAGCCAGGGCAGTCTTCTCAGTTTCAGGAAGACCACGATCAACTACTCAGCTCAATTAAAGGAGCACATCAGTTGATAACCCCTGTTCAAGACTAACCTCTTGAAGATCGAAAGAGATCTAAAACCTTGTAGAGACGACAATAGCACCTACCTTCCTAGCGAGCAGTTAGGGACTTCAAGTCTGAGCCGTCTACCCACTGAGATAGCGAGCAGTTACCAGGTTCAGTCAACTGTCCTTTATTGTATAATTTGTAAAGAAAATCAAGTTATATAGTGAAGTTGCCCTTCTGCGGAAGGAAGAGAGGACGTAGAAGTTTGAGACTTCGAACCTCTATAAATTGCTTGTGTGTTGTACTATTTTGATTATTGCATATCTTTGAACTGCACACAATATCACACAAGCTGCACTCAAATTGTCTTAACTGTTCAATAAGTTTGTGCATAGATAAGTTTTACTAAGCGAGTCAAAGGGCCCTGTTATTCCGCATTTGAAGTGAAAAGTTTTAATCAGTTTATTCACCCCCGCCCCCCTCTAAACTGATATCGACTTACCCGGGACCAACAATCTTAATAGAAAATCTTGAAAAGATCCTGATGATCTTTGAGTAGAAGTCATTAAAGTCAAACGGCTAGTTCATTTAAAGCTTCAAACGGCTATATGCATTAAACTGCCGCTGGTGGATTCTACAGATCCACCAATCACAACGGTCAAAATGACACTCATCTATAAAAAGAGAGTGAACACAATTTTGATCAAGACTTTTTTCGCCAAACTAACTTTTGCTATCTTGTAGAAATTGAGCTCTTCTTTCTCCCTTCCCACAGCTCAAAGCTTAAACCTCTTAAGTGTGAAAAGTCCCAGTTGAGAAGGCATGCTTCAAATCTCAAGCAAGCAGCTAGCTGACGAAGAATTCCAGCCAGAGCAAAGCTTCTCAGTTCAGTCCTTTAAAGATTAACTACCCAGGTCAGACGTAGACGCGCAAATGAGCATCTTAGTTGATACCAATTTCAAGACTGTACTCTTGAAGATTGAGCGAGATCTAAAATCATGAAAAGACGGGCAATAGCACCTAAAGTCTTAGTGAGCAGTTGAGATCGGTAAGTGTGAGCTGTCGACCCAGAAACCGACTGAGGAGGAGTATGTACCGACGGGTCCGTTCTTCTGGGACAGCAACAATTGGAAAGGAGGCCGCGCTCGGTTTGAAGAGTCCCATTTTCAGGTCCAATAGAATTTCTTCACTGTGTAATTGTAATAAAGAAACTTTACTCTTGCATAGTGGATTGTCCTTCTGCTAAAAGAAGAGGGGACGTAGAAGCAGGAAGCTTCGAACCTCTATAAGTCTTGTGTGTGTTGTACTTATTGCTTTAAGCTTTGCATGTTCTTTAACTGCACACTCTAGCACACAAGCTGCACTGACAAGCTAAGTTGACTTCTCAAGCTATCAGTCCTAACTGATCAGCCCATCAGCTAAGCTCTAAGTCAAGCTCACCATCTCAACTGAATTGTGCACAGATAAAATATTGAAAACAAGTTAGGGCCCTAAACATTCCGCAATCAGTTTAAAGTTTTTGAAGTCAGTTTATTCACCCCCCCCTCTAAACTGACATAGACTCTTATCGGGACCAACAAAACTTAAACACACAAAAGGGTAAAAATTAAACTAAACATGAAAGCAATAAAATCATGGGTTGCCTCACATGCAGTGCTCATTTTAAAGTCTCGAGCTAGACAGAGCCTTAGTAGATTATCATGGAGGATCATTGAGCATGATCGGCTCGACTCCGTGCTCCCATTGTTGGTCTTCATTTCGAGCTTCGTTACTCAAAGAGAAAGCTTTACTCAAACTTTTCCTTTTTCAGTTGGGCACCTTAATCCTCCTTGGTCTGTAAATATTTTTGAACATAGGGCTAGCGTTCTGTTTAGACATTTTTGACCTAGCATACACAGACATAAATGAGAAAAGGGATCACACGCAACTAGGGAAGAAGAAATGGAAGCTAAAAGAAAAACACAAAAACACAAAGAACAAAACTAAAATAAAACAACACAAGACACACAAAAACACAAATACCAAAACAAAACAAAACAACACGAAAACACAAACACTAAGCAAACACAAAAGCACAAACACGAAAACAATTATAACACAAAAAGATAATATGCCTAAAGCTTTCTCTAGCAACAACGCCAATTTGTTTAATGCCGAATCACACTATGCAAACTACTTCGATCCGAACCTGCAAGAGGACGGGGGTCGATTGTAGGGTGGAGAGCTAACTCGGATCGTGTCTCTCGAGGAAAGCTTTGTATGGGCAATTATCTTTCTATGCTATAATTGTCAACAAGAACATGAATTTAAACACATACCTAAACATCCTAAATAGGGGTCGGATGGCTTTTACTAAACTAGTAAATCTAAAGCAAGTAAAATTAACTAACAACACCACCAATCACAAAGATAGATGATAGGATTATGAAAAGAGTATTAGGGTGTAGATTCTCTCATTGATTTCTCTCCTAGCTTGAGTCAAGTTGATTATGTTAATCCCAATCGTACAATAGTCCTTTAAATTAGTTTAACTTCAATTACTATCATCATCTATCCGTTAAACCTCTATCGGCTATATCATACGAACTAATAGGCTTATGTACCAAGTCCACCTAAAGATTAATGATTAGGCTTATGAAACCCAGTCCACCTAACATTGAAGGAACCAAGTTCGGGCTATAGAATCTCCTCTCGGTCTCATCTAAAGCCTAGCAATGCTAAGTAATGGCCAATTACCCAACATAATCAAGCACAATTTGAACAACAAGAAACCAACCATCACAAGTATAAAATCGAACCCAAATCGATTGTCTATCCCCTAATGTAGGAATTAGCCCAATACCATGCTCAAGATCACACAATAATCATAAAAACCATTCATTTCATAAATCCAAAGATAAATAAAATACAAACTTCTACAATGTTTGTTGTATCGAGAGTTTTGGGACAAATCCCCACAAATGGGCTAAAGCTAAAAGAAATAATTACCAAAGTGGAGGTCCTCGTTCAAGCTTAGCTACCGCGGTCCACTTGAACTTGGATTTCTCTTCTCGAGTCGTCATCAAAGTGGAGCTCCTTCCGCAAGACTAGCTTCCGCGGACGGCTTGGAGTTGGATTCCTCTTCTCGGGCCTTCCTCCTTAAGCTCTAACCCCCTTACCTCTTCTCCTCCTCCTTTCTCTCTCTTTGGAACGGTGGTGAAGATGAAGTGGTAGATGGAAAGGTAAGTTGGTGAATGGGGTGAAAGAGGAGGGAATGGTTGATGGTGTGATAAGTTATGGTGTGTTGGAGAAGAATCTCCTTTTTATGTAGTGAAGAGAGAGAAGGATGAATTATGTGTAGTGAGAGAGAGTGGGATTGAGTGGGATGGAGTGAGGTGGAGTGGGATGGAGTGAGAGAAAGTGTGTGATATCTTTCCAAAAAGATATGGAAAGATATGGGAGATAAGAGGGAAGATTTGTTGAAAGATTTGGGGACAAAAATCAAAAGGCTAGGAATTAGAGTAATTAAACCCCTACAAATTTAGGTGCCAAAAGTCCACCCCTAATCTATTTTTCCCAGATGTCCATGTGGTGAGAAATGAAGGATTAGAGCCTTGGTTCAAAAACGGAGACTGAAGAAGGAGAGTGGAAAAACTGATCGGGTGTGAAAAACTGAATGGGGAACTGGACTGGACGCACCCCGCACACCGGCGGGGTGCTGTGCGCCCGTGGAGGCTGGGTTGCACACCGGCGGGGGCCTTTTGGCCAAGAGGTGCTGAGCGCGGTCGCGCGCGCGCGTTGTTCAGCTCTGTCTTTGGCAGCTTCCATGGTTTTGCTTCGTTCTCGCTCGTTTCTTGGCCGATTAACCCGATTCAACTTGATGTGCGCTCCTTATTCGATTCTCTATCTTCCCATTGTCTTGAATCCCTCAAATTTTACAGTCATTTATCCTCCATTTTCTCAAGATGCTGTGCAAATCTGACAAAACTCGCCAAAAGAGCAGAAGTGAAGGAAACAACATAAAAATCACACAAAAACACAGGAAAAATACATACTAAAGATACTAAATTCCTACAATAAAATAGTACAAATAATCACTAAATAGTAAACATGGTCTGTAAAGTGAGAATCTTCAAACCTTTTTGGTTGAGCAACATACACAGGTTTGTTGAGAAAACCATTTAGGAAGACACTCTTCACATCCATCTAGTGTAGTTTCAACTTCAGTTGGCAGGCTATGGCCAGAAGTAATCTCACAGATTCTAGTTTTGTCACATGAGCAAATGTCTCATCAAAGTCAATTCCTTCAATCTGAGAGTAGCATTGAGCAACCAGTTTTGCCTTATTCATTGTGATGTTTCCATCTTCATCAGACTTGTTTTTGAAAATCCACTTAGTCCCAACAATGTTGACATTATCTTGGGCTGGAACTAGATCCTAAACATCTTTCTTCTTGAACTGTAGCAATTTCTCATGCATGGCCTTAATCTATTACTGACCTTGCAGAGATTCCTTCACATTCTTAGACTCAATCTTTGATGTGAAGCAGACATTAGAAATTAGTTCCTGGACTTTAGCTCTACTTCTTATTTTTAGAGAGTCATGCACATCTCTTATGATTGCAGTTGTTGGATAATTCTTAACAATATGCTTGTATGTCCTTTTAAGAGTCACAATAGGTTCTTCATTAGCTGAGTCGTCTAACTTTTCTGAACATTCTTCAGAAGGTTCAAAAATATCTTGATGAACATCTTCATCATCACTCTTGAAGTCTTGAGCATCATCAAATTTGACATTGACAGACTTAATAACAGCTCTTATTTAAGTGTTGTAGACCCTTTAGGACTTGCTGTTCCTTGAATATCCAAGAAAGACACATTCTACTCCTTTATTCTCCATCTTGGTTAGATATTATCTACCATTGAGAATGTAACATGTGCAGCTGAATATATGGAAGTATTTGACAATAGGCTTCATTTCCTTCCATATCTCATATGGAGTGACTAATGTTCCAGGTCTGCTGTGAACCCGATTGCTGATATGACATGCAGTGTTGATTGCCTCAGTCCAAAAGTGAGTGGCAATGTTGTTTCCATCAATCGTTGCTCTAGCCATCTCTTGAAGAGTCCTATTCTTCTTTTCCACAATTCCATTCTGCTGAGGAGTCTTTGGTGCAGAATATTCATGGTTGATTCCAAGCTCTTCACAATAATCATCGAATAGCTTGTTTTCAAACTCCTTCCCATGAGAACTTCTGATTCTCATAATTGGAACTCCTTTTTCCACAGAAAGTTTACAGGCTAACTTCTTGAAAGCTATAAATGTTTATGTCTTGTCTCTCAGGAATTCAACCCAAGTGAACCTAGAGCAATCATTTATGTAGATAAACACACACCTCTTTCCTCCATAGCTTTATGTAGCCATTGGTCCCATTAAATCCATGTGAAGAAGATCTAGGACCCTGTTGGAGGTGATGTGTTGAACATCCTTATGTTGAGATCTGATTTGCTTCCCTAATTGACATGGGCCACAAACTTTGTTGTAGTTGACTTTGATCTTTGGAATCCCTTCTATCATATCTTTGTTGATCAGCTTCTGAAAATTCCTAAAGTGAGTATGGCCAAGATTTTGATGTCATAACTCAGTTTTGGAGAATTGTTGATTTCTACTTCCTTTCAATATCTTTCTGAAATTATTGGTGATAAGAACCATATAATTTAGCATCTCATCATCAGGAATGTTTCTATGAACTTTTTAAGGAACTTTCTCTGAAGCTTCAACTTTCTAGGTAAGTCGTATGCCTTTATCCATATTTTTTTCATCTTCAGGATTCATCTCCAAGGTTCTGAGAGAACCCAACAGCTCGTCTAGCCTCATACTCCTGATGTCCTTTGCTTCTTCAATAACAACAACCTTGTAAGAAAATATTTTCAGCAAAGATCTCAAAACTTTTCTGACCAGCTTTTCATCTGCCGTTGCTTGTTATAATGAAAAAAATCTCATTAGATATACTCCTCAAGCATGCATTAAATTCTCTAATTATTTATGAATCTGCCATCTTCAAGTTCTCAAATTTAGAGGTAATATTCTGAAGTCTTGAGAGTCTAACAGTGTTGGTTCCTTCAAAGGTTGTCTCAAATATATCCCACGTAGCCTTGGTGGTTTCACATGTAGAAATCAGGCTAAATGAGTCCATGTCCACAGTGAAAAATATAGCATTGAGAGCTTTGAAGTTTGCATTGAACCATCTCTTTTGAGGTTCTGTTTAGTCCTTCTCCGAAATAGGAGTATATGACAACTGTGTATTTTACACAATTTTTGGATATGAATTGATGCACTTTATTATGTGGAGTTGTGTATTTTATATAGCTTTTGTGCTTATTTTATTATCATTTGGAGTTTTGATGTGTTTGCTAGTTTTGCAGTAATTGTTGAGATTTCATTGCATATTTGGAGAAAAACTAGTGAATATGGACAAGAGGAGTTAAAGCGGTATTTAATTAGGCCTTTGTGCTTAATTAAATACTTAATAAAAGCCTAACAGGCCAGATTAAGTTATCAAAACCAAAAGAAATCTGAAGCCCAACTCGAAACAGGGGTGGATCGACCCCGGAGAGCTCGGTCGACTCGATCCAGTGTAATCTGTGAAGGAGTGGGTCAACTTGGCTCAACTTACCTGGGTCGACCATATGCAAAATCGGGGCTCTAGGTTTACCCAGATGGCTTGGTCGACCCGGGTGTGATGGATCTGTGAGAACTTGATTTTCTCACTCCAATTCAGGGTTTCTAACCTACATATAAAAGCCTCCATTTTGATACATAAAAACAACAGACATACGCACGTTGAGAGAGAGAGAGGAGACGCCCCATACACGTTTGAAAAAATAAGAAAGAAGAAGAAGTTGTCATCCACTCAAGATGAGACATCAAGGTTGTTAGAGACGAAGTACCATTACAGAGAAGACGAAGTCATTGAATTACATCTTGTTCTTCGGTTTTCTTTATTTCTTATGTCATGAATACTGAAACTCTAATGTTGTTTATTTGCTTTATTATGTCTAGCTAAATCTGTAGCTAGGTTTTAGGGATTGGAACCTATGGATTTTTATATATGATTTGATCACTTTTTCTTCTTGCTATCTCTCGGGGTTTGATTTCTATGATTTATTTTATATCTTGTGTGGATTCTTGATCACTATTTATGTATGCTAGTCGTTAATCTAAAGCACTAACCAGAGAAAGATTAATGATAGAAAGATAGAAATCAGAATGTGTGCTTGGAAAGACTGACCAAGTGAACAAGTATCACATAGGGTTGAATAGATCTTTGAGTACTTAATTAGGAGTAATGACATATGTGAAGAATCGACCGTAGTAAAATGCATGCTCATTGTATCTATATTATGGTTTATGTCTTAAATAGCAGCCTGATAACAGTCTAGTGATCCCCCACCATTGATAGATTAAAGACAAGATAATTAGTCGGGTTGAGAGAATCAATGAATATAGTGAAATGATATAGTAAATCCATGTTCCCTAAAACCTATTGTTTTCATTTATTTGGTTTATTTTAGTATTTTATTATTTTGTGTCTTTGTTTATGCTTGTTATTTTTATTTCTCTTTATTCGAGTGTTTTTAGTCTAGATATTAATTAAGTGCTTGTGTATAAGAACAGGTAAATACGGTCTCTGTGGGATATGATACTCTTACTTATCTAGATATTACAATAATACCGTGCACTTGCGGTACGATTTATTTATTAATAAATAGCGTGTTAGTATACGTATCATCTTTACCCACAGTTGGTTGAATCCATCCCTCTGTGACACTCTTCCATGTCTGATTATCGATTGATCTAAGAAAAGCATGTATCCTTACATTCTAATATGGATAGTTGTTATCTTCTAGAAATGGTGGCCTAGCTGTGGATCCTCATTCCTTGATAAAACTCATGATTAAAAACTAAATACTACACACAGAGATGTACTTCCACTAGTTTTTTCATTTTGAACTCAAAACGACTTGCTCTAGTGCCTATTGAAATTACATGCACATGTGCAAAGTATCTGCTCTACAAATGTTCATAGTAATGTACTTGAACATTCTATATAATGTTCAGAATAAAGTACTTGAACGTTATGATGAAATTAATTGAAATTGTAGAATGTAAAGCACACAAAGAGTTAGTAACCCTGTTTGATCAACTGATCTACGTCAGAATGACTTGTTAAGTCCATGGGTAACCCTATTTGACCTCCCATGACTCGCTATGCTTTCTACCCGTATACTCTTTTTCATTGAATTGAATCGTGAGATCCCCTCATAACCTAGACTCTCTCTATCTAGTTTCCCCATGTATTTTCTCCTGAGAAACCTTTGACAATGTATGAAAAATGTTTCAATACACGAAGACTAAAACACTAAAATCTAGCCTAAATAAACGACTGAAACTATATGGCTCAAAATAGTTAGAGTTCTTAAAATAATCTGTGCAATTTCTCTCTTTTTGGTGTCTCTAACAAGTTTGATTCTATGCTATTTATAGATCAGAACATAGCCTTAACATAGTAATCAGAAGTCCTAATCCAACTAGGCATCTGATAAGGAAACTTTCTTATTTAAACTAAACTGAGGACTTGTCTTGTTAGAACTCTTCTATCTTTAGACTTCTACCCTATCTTCAGCCACGTGCTCTTCAAGCTGATTAAGGCATCTTCTAGAACGATCTTGAATCTCTTCTTGGTTGACAAACTTCGAACAACTTCAATGATCTTGGAAGAACAATCTGGACAGAAGATGTTCATGCAAACGTTCCACGAACATTGTTGATCTTGAACCTTCCCTTCAGGTAGCACAGTGGAAGGACATTGCATGTTCACAAACTGATTTTTGACAATCACAAGCTAGCTGACAATACTCAGTGTGTTGAAGAATCTCAGTTGTGTCTCAGTGCACAACTGTCTTCATCTTCAGCTCAATCATGTCTTTATGCTTGAGCTATCTTCATTGAAGTTTATATCACGTTTTGCACATCCTTGCGAACGTTGTTCAGTACAACATGTTTAGTACTTTGAAAAACCAAATAATTAGTGTTGATTAATGTCATAAAGATCATGACAACCAAACACTACTATAAATGCAAAATACAGTACTTAATAAACTTCTTAGTGCAAAGCGTAGCACTAACAAAAATCAAAACCCTCAAGGACTAATAATAGTTTAGAGTTTTGCAATGCTCAAGTTGATGACTTATGTATTAAATATGGAATTAAAAGACACAAATATGTTCTTTATAACCCCCAGCAGAATGAGGTTGTTGAATGGATAAATATAACTCTTTTAGAAAGGGTGAGGCAGTTTGTACTGCTGCGTACTTGATAAATAGGTCCTCTTCTATTTCCTTAAATGGTAAATATCTCAAAAATGTATTTTTTGGGAAAACTATTAATCTGTGAAACTTGAAAGTGTTTGATTTTTCTGCTTATAACTGATAAGCTAGAACCAAGTTCAAGAACGTGTGTTTTTTTTGTTATTCCGAAGTAGTCAAAGGCAGCTTTGGGTCAAAGATCTGTCTGGGCTTAAAACTATTGTTAGTAGAGATGTGATATTTAAAGAGTCCGAATTCTCATGCTTATCTGATTTTGTGCCTGCTCCTTCTATGTGTGAGATATGTGAGTGCGCCAGAGTTAGGATTAGCTCGAGGGGCCTATGGTCTAGTGTCGTTTCTTGGCTGAACAACTATTTGTGAGGCTAGTTCTGAGGTTTGTGGTCACTATATTTTTCTTTAATCAGTAGGAGTGCCTGAGCCATACCGTGTTCTACTATTCATGGTTGAATATGTCGGCAAATATGAGAGAGCGCTCAGATGAAGTGGATTTGATATCCAACGAGTGCTAGGATAATTCATTATAGCCGTAGGATCTTTTGTTAGTTGGTAGATATTTTTGTATTTCATTTTTGGATTGTATAAATTAGAAGAAACACACTGTATTTCAGTTTTTGAGAGAAAATTATAAGAAAGCCAGTTACTGCTTTGTTCATGAAATTTTCGTTCCTTTTGATTTCCATACAAAATGGAATTTGTGAATTCAACAAACATATACAGATACATACGTATATATATTGCTAATATTATTGGATCCTTTGATTTTATTTCCAATAGACAAGAACATGTGCGTGTTTGCCTTTTTTTTTCTCTTTCTTCTTTTGCATTCCATGTTTTTTTTAATTAAGAAGTGTGTTTACTTTATATTTAATAATAAAATAAATTTGCACAACCTTTTCAATCTACATTTAAAAATATATTTCACTCACGATGTGATTGGTATGAAAGAATGAAATTAGGTATAAATGAAATGAACTTATAAATGGAATGAAGGTCTAAATGGAATGACAATTCTTATTATTGATATGTCACGTGAATGAAGAACAGAATAGAATATTATTTATTTTTTATATATAAAATGAATATTTTATATAATTTCAATTTTTTTATAATTAAATAAATTGTTGTAGCTAATATTATCAACACGTGTTGTAATATTTTGTTTCTTATATTTCTAAATTGCATTTTTCTTTTATAGTATGTGATTTTTTTCTAATATTTTTAGAAAATTTAAATTTATTTATTTTATTAAACACTTTATTCTAAATAAGTTAATTAATACACATATAATGATTTGTATAACTTAATAAAAATAATTTTACTTGATAGAAAATAGTTTATTATTTCAAATTTTCATCTGAATATATATATATATATATATATATTAAATTATATAAAAAACACAATTTATTTTTTATTAGAATATATTTATATGTTACATTTATTTTGTTACCATTTTTCTTCAATATAATTTTAAGAGCTATCAAAATTTTATTTTAATATATATTTTAATTTTTTGAAATAAATAATATAAAAATAATTATGAAATAATAATAATAATAATAATAATAATAAATTATTTAATCCAAGTTTCAAATTATTTTTCTAAATATGATCAAATGATATTATAAGATATGAATATGTGTAAATATACGGTATATTAATTTTTTGATTCATTGTGAATGGGTAAATCTATGGGGTGAGTGGAATGACTATTCTCTTACTTTTGAGAATAACTCATTCGGGAATGGTAATTCCTAATTTTAAAGCATACCAAACACAGTAATGAGTATGGATATGAGAATGAGTATTCCATTCCTCCATATCAATAAACTCCTAACAGAAATATGACAACAGTGTTATGTTTGCGATCGAAAATATCTTCAAAGAATAGATATATATTACTTCATCGTCCCTATAAAAAACAAAAAATAAATAAAATAAAACATTGGTTTCACTAGACCTTGGATTAATTATGAATGTTTAATTACGGCTTACATAACTAGAATGTACATCGATGTCTCATGATCTCAATTAATTATTGATATTGTACATGATTAATGCAATTGGAATCTTTAGCCAAAATTACAAGAAAGAAGTTGGCCGCCAAATTTTGGTTTGGCAGCCAAATCTTGGTTGTTTGCCAAATCGTATTAATATTGTAGAAGCCTGCCCTTTGTTTTAGTTCATGGAAAGGGAGCCCAAAACGTTTCTCTTTTGCGCAAGGGTCTGAATTACTTGGGTGTTCCTGAAACAATTTTATACTAGTCTAAGGAGGTAATTGGTATGAAAGAATGGAATTAGGTATGAATGGAATGAACTTAGGAATGAAATGAAGGTCTGAATGGAATGACAGTTCTTATGATTGGTATGTTACCGGAATGAAGAACGGAATGAAATATTATTTTACTTTTAATATTATAAAATGAATATTTTTAATACTTTTAAATTTCTTTATAATTGAACAAAGTGTAGTAACTAATATTATTAACACATGTTGTAATTTTTTTTTTCTTATATTTCTAAATTGTATTTCTTTTATAGTAAGTGATTTTTTTCTAATATTTTAGAAAAAATTAATTTATTTAATTTATTAAAAAATTTATTCCAAAGTATTTAATTAATACACATAATAATTTGTATACCTCAATAAAAATATTTTTACTCCATAGAAAAATAGTTTATCATTTCAATTTTTTATCCGAATATATTAAATTATAATTAGTTTGTTTTTTTATTATAATATATTTATATGTTACATTTATTTTGGTACCACTTTCATTTTTCTTCAATACAATTTTTAAAACTATCAAAATTTTATTTTAATATATATTTTTTAATTTTTTTAAATATAAATATATAATATAAAAATAATTATGAAAAATAATAATAATAATAATAATAATAATAATAATAATAATGATAATAATAAATTATTTAATATAATTTTCGAATTATTTTTCTAAATATGATCAAATGATATTATAAGACATGATTATGTGTAAATATACAATATATTAATTTTTTGGTTCATTGGGAATAGCTAAACCCATGGGGGGTGAGTGGAATGGCTATTCCCTTACTTTTGGGAATAGCGATTTCTTCGGGAATGGTGATTCCCGATGTTAAGGCATACCAATCACAGGAATGGAAATAGACATGAGAATGGTCATTCCATTCCACCATACCAATCAGCTCAGTGATATATATATATATATATATATATATATAGACACATTGTAAAAATCTTGACACGTGATAATTATGGTGTATTAATTATTTAATCGCCGCATCTTCATTTATTTATGAAAAAATCACAATTTTCACATGTCAAAATCTTTGTAATTGTAGATAGAACCCTTGAGAGATAAAAAAAAAAAAAAAAAAAAGGTAAATGACAGATAATATCCCAACGTCTTAAAAATGTCATTTTGATATCTATCATTTAAAAAAATTATATATATCTCGAATCTAGTTATCTATTGAGTGAAAACACACTCAAATTTCCACGAGTATATTCTATGTCATCCACAAATCCCCTACTATAGTGAATTTGAAGTGAAACTACGTATTGATGACCGCCTTGTGTGTTTAATAGTCGTCGGATGATAATTGGACTCGTTACATTTTTAAATATTAGGCATCAAAATGATACGTATAAGAGCTTGAGATACTTTTAATATTTTCCTTAAACGTTGAAACATCATTTATCATTACACAAGAAAATATGAATTGTCTATACATCATGGAAAGTTGTGACAAGATCACGATCCAGGACAAAGAGGAGGTTGGATGGTCCTTAATTACTCATTACTCATTATTTTGGTGTTTATAGCTTTGCAATGGACTGTAGGAAATGCCAAAAATTGAAAAAATATTAAATAAAAAAATATTGTGGCCCAACCTTTTCTAACTTTAACTCTGAAATCTCCCAAATCCCAATATGTTCAAAATTGAATAAATTAAAAAGATAGTCCTCATACAGTCCTGAACTCCTGGTCTTATAATTTTGTGATACAACAGAATGTACAAGTAAATAAATCAACCAAAAAGAAAGTACGTAATAATTTTTTGAGCAAAATTTTTAAATAGTCATTTTTACTTAGTAAATCATGTAAATAGCCATTTTTTTAAAAAATAAGAGGTGCACTTGCATGCAGCACCTCTTATTTTCAGCAATTTCAGGCGGGCGCGTGGCCCCACGTGGGCGTGCTATGTGGCGTCCATGCGCGACTCGTGAGGCCCACGCGCCCATCTTTTTTTTTTTGCGATTTTTTAATTTTTTTTTATACCTATTTTTATCATATTTGATACCTTTTTTCTTACCACATGGTACTTTTTATTGTAGTTGGAATGATTATAGTATTAATCTTAGGTTGATACCTATTTTTATCGTACTTGATACTTTTCTTCTTACCACATGGTACCTTTTATTTTACCGAACTCATGTTTTGCTTTCCTTTGCAAATTCTTGGAATGATGATTGTTTTAGATTAATCTCAACACATACAATATAAAAACTAAGAAAAAAAATCAGAATTTGAACTAAATAAACTAGTATAAAATAACTAGCAGACTCCTTACTTTTTAATGATACAGATGGTACTTTTCGAATGTTTTGTGATATTTTTTAATAGGAAGGTCGGTACTCACTTTGGACAGTTTTTTTTTATGGGTTGACCCAGTCAAAGCGGGTTGACCCGCATTGACCGGGTCAAAGAGCGGATTGACCCGCGTTGATCGGGTCAAAGAGCGGGTTTGACCGACCCGTCTCATATAGTGTTATTTGCATCATGATGCATGCAAGTGTTTGCCAAAAAATAATGTATCTAGCGCCATTATGAAAAAAAAGTACTATTATACCCTTACTTTCATATTTAATATTAAGAAATATTATATATATATATATATATAATATATATTCATATATCAATAAGATTTGGGGAAAAAAGATCTGATTTTCTCTCTTTTCAATCTATAACGCCGTTCTCTCCCCACTCGCCTCTCTCCTTTTCAATCGTTGTTTTATCATTTGGAATAAAACAACAATTAGCGAAGATCAAAAGCTATGATTTTTGAAGATTATCACGATTTTTCATCTCTATAATCACCGTTTCAGCGATAAATTATCTGATGCAAAGTCAAAAATTAGGGATTCAATGCGAGTTAGGTGATTTTAAGAAGTTCTGTTGACATCGCGTGTGTTGTTTTTTGCGTCAATAAGGTATGATTTTTATGTATATGTACTCTTTTTATTGATCTAGATATTAAGTTTTTATTTTTCTTTGTTTGGAAGTGGTGGAAAAATTGAATGTTCTTTGGTGCACGAATCGATTTCTTTCAGTGCACGAGTATTGGAGTAGAATCGTGCACCAATTTATTTATAACGTGTGGAATATCAATTTTTTTACTGTTGCACGATTACACGAATTAGCAGAATAATGAACTCGTGTGTATTTATAGATTTTTGAAGTAGTGCACGAATACATGAATAAATATACTAATGCAGTCGTGTTTCAATTTAATATTCAACTGCTACACGAGTACACGAATGAGCATAATCGTGTTCTCGTGTATTGAACTGTTATATTAAACTATTAGTCTACTTGTGTAGTAGTTGGATATTTAACCAATGCACGATAACACGACTTGAATTACTCGTGTCATAACACTCGTCTACTCGTGTTGCATTATAATTTCGATTTAAACACTAGTATATAATTTTCCTACTCGTGTAAAAGTCATGCACCACTAGATTAACTAACTATTGTTTTCGTGTATCACATGCAACTCCAAAGGGAGAAAAACAAACTATATACTCATGCATCATGTTTATGATAAAGGTCGAATTGTTACTTCAGGGAATTGTTCGTTATGAGGATGAGGTTGTTCGAAATCATCGTCCATGATTGTTCAGCGACTGTTGAATCTTGTAGTTTTTTCAGTTTTCAGTGTTGATACTTGACTTCAATGGCGGCGACTAGCGAGATATATTTTTAGTTTGAGTGTAAGAAAATATCAATGTGTATCAGCGTTCTTTGTTTCCGGGTGTGATAAAAGATTACTATAAATCTAATGTGTTTTTAAATATATTAGATTATTATGAATCTAATTTGTTTTTAAATATATTAGGGTATTTTTATTTTAGGAAATAATAATGTTAAAAATACATTATATTCAAATATTATTTATATGAAAGTAAGGGGCATTGATGTATATTTACATTCTAAAAGACTAAATACATCATTTTTTTTTAAAACTGACTATTTATATTATTTACTAAGTGATAATGGGTATTTACCCCCTGTTAACACTAATTTTTTTGACAAGAGAAGAAACATGTTGTCGCTATTTTTATATGCATATGTTTTTGGTAAATTCCACTTCCATGATTCTATCTAATACCTTGCACACCACACCGAAAAATATAATAATAAATTGCCATAGGTAATCTCACTTCCATGAATTTGACATAGAAATTATTAATATTGGTGTTGGTAGGGTAACTAGGGTTGGAATTCACAATTTTTTTGTATCAAGCTTATGTAAGACATACATAATTCAAGAAAAAATAATACACAATTCAAGAAAAATAGCTATATATACACACACACACGCAAGTATGGGTTTTACTTTATACAAATAAAGTATATGTAACTCAATTTTTTTTTTATATATGTAACTCAATTTATATATGAAGAATAAAGCAAAGATCCAAATATACATCCAATACAAAATTTAAAAACTTACCATCAACCTAATTCAAATCCAAACGGACATTAACTGTTGATATAAAGGAAGAAGTTTCGAATTCAATCACGTTATCTCCCTCCCGACTAAATAAAAAATAAAAAATAAAAAAATTAAGCGTGTTGTGTTTCTAATATGTAGTACAATTCCATCTATTTAAGGAACGTGGATCCGCAACAATCTGTGTATCTCTCCCATGGCCATCATTGGATATCCAGAGCTTTTCTTCTCCACCCTCATCGCAATTCTCCTTTATGTCTGGACAACTCAGAGCCGGAAAACCAGGTCCCTGGTGACCAATTGGCCGGTCGTCGGAATGCTGCCGGGACTTCTCTACAACTGCCACCGTATCCACGATTACATAACAGAAATCCTAGCCCAATCCGGTGGCACCTTCGAGTGGAGAGGCCCCTCCTTCTGCAACATGGACATGCTGATCACTAGCGATCCTGCAAACATTCACCACATTTTGAGCAAAAACTTCTCCAACTATCCAAAGGGACCTGAATTCAACAAGATTTTCGAAATCTTGGGAGATGGGATATTCAACGCCGATTTCGAGCTGTGGGAGTTTCACCGGCGAACGACTCTCTCCATCTTAACTCATGCCGAGTTCTACAGTTTGCTGGAGAGGGCCGTGTCGCAGACAATAGAAACCGGGCTTCTACCAGTTCTTGACTATTTCTGCAGAGAAGGGATCGATACCGATTTGCAGGATATTTTCCAGCGGCTAACTTTTGACAGTATATGCAGACTTGTTTTCGACTACGATCCTCGCAGCTTGTGCTTGGAGATGCCTCACATTCGTTGCGAGAAGGCGTTCAACGACGCCATTGAAGCGCTATTTCATCGCCACATTCTGCCAGAGAGCGTTTGGAAGCTGCAGAAATGGGCTGGCATCGGAAAAGAGAAGAAGCTGAAAGAAGCATGGAAGGCTTTCGATGAGTTCATATACCCGTGTTTGGAGAAAGCAGAGGAACTAGAAAATGGTGATGATGATAATGGTTTCAGTTTCAAACTGATATCATCATTCAGAAAGGCGTATAAAGAAACAAATATTAATGCTTCTCTAGAGATGCAGATGTTGAGGGATACTGCGTTGAGTTTGATGTTTGCCGGCAGAGATACGACGAGCACCTGTCTGACGTGGCTTTTCTGGCTGATTTCTCAGAACCCTAAGTCGGAAAGGAAGATTCGAGAAGAAATGGAGGCCCAATTGCTTGTAAAAGGGGACAGTAAGTGGAGATTCTTCAACGTGGAAGAGTCTCGGAAACTAGTGTACCTCCACGGAGCACTGTGCGAGTCTCTGAGGCTGTTCCCACCGTTGGCATTGGAGTATAAAGCTCCAATAAGGGGCGACAATCTGCCGTCTGGTAATTACATGAGAGAGAATGGTAAAGTAATTGTTTCTTTCTACTCAGTGGGAAGAATGAAAAGAGTGTGGGGAGAAGACTGCTTAGAATTCAAGCCGGAGAGATGGATTTCGAGGAAAGGAGGGGTGAAGCACGAGGCGTCGTACAAGTTCCCGGCGTTCAACGCGGGGCCGAGGACTTGTTTGGGGAAAGAAATGGCGTTCATACAGATGAAAATGGTTGCTGCAGCAATCATACATCACTACAACATTAAACTAGTGGAGGGCCAAACAGTTTCCCCTCGTGATTCCGTCATACTTCAAACCAAAACTGGGTTGAGGGTCACTTTGTCCAAAACAAATGCGCCAACACTCTGATCGAAGCTACCTCTTTCTTGTTGTGTATGAATTATGATGCATGTTATAATTACTTATAATTTTGAGTTGAGTGAATGAGTGTGTGGTTTGGCTACCTACGTCTACGTAGGTACGTGTATAACTATTAATGAACTCATATTTATGCATGCTAAATTAAACTGCTGCTTCTTCAACCTCAACTTCCAAATTCAATATGCTCCTAACTCTAAAAAATTACAAAAGTAAAAAAAATAAAAAGAATTCATGACTTCTCTCAATTAAGTTCATTTTGGTGCTTTAATCAACTTGATCAGCATTTACCAACAAAACAAATAAATTGAAATCAATAAATTTCAATTCAAAAATATAAATTGAAATTATAATAATTATAATTATAAAATAACAATCCTAATTAAAAAGCAATTATTAAATAAAAATTTAAAATTAAATTCTAAAAACTATATATAAACCTTTAACTAATGATTTAAAAATTAAACTACAATATAAGAAATTGGAATTGAAGGAAGAAAATGAAAAAAAAAAAAATCATTAACACACACAAAAAGTAACAGAAGATCTCAAATTAACTGTGTTAGATTCGGCCAAATCTCATTAGTAGCTACTAGCTATAGCTAATGTTCTCGAACCCTAATAATGGGATTTCCTAAATTACCAATTACTATAACTAATGCTCGTCGTGGGTTTCTTGTGTGAGAATGAGGGAGGAAAGAGAGTTGGGCTTAGTTGGATTTTGATGTGCCTTGGGATTTAAAGAGTTGCTGGGCTATCCTTTTAATTAATGAAATGAAATGGGCTTCTTTATCGAACTTTTAACCAAATCCGAAGCCCAAGACTATAAATTTCGTGTATTAATATAGATTTTTCCATATATATTAATTATTAGGGTAATTCTAAACACGGCTCCCATTTTACTTTTTAAAACCCACTTTATTTTAATAAATAAGAAAAAAAATTCAAATTTACTTTCATATCTTTAAAATCTATCGCAGCATATTATGTTCTCAAATCACAGTTCCATCTTCCTCATCTCATTATCACCACTGAAATATATCACAAACACGGCCTTATGATTCGTCCCACTAACACCATTAAAAATATATCAAAGACACAATCTAATCGTTAATGATGACAAATGACATGAAACTTGTCTTTTGTTGCTCTCAGTTGATGAAAATAAAAACATAGCTCATACCTCAACATCTTTAATCTAATTTTAAGGTGCGGAATACACTTATAATATGATTCCCTATCAAACTAATTTTCATTCTTATCGAAAATGCACAAGTAGAAAATTTATTAACTTTGATTAAATGGGACACATCGCATTGGAGGATTATCAGAAAATTTTGATTTCTTGGATTACGCATAATTTGATTTCAAATTTGGAGTATGCATATTGGATTTTCTTAAATGACGCATAGTATCAGTTCTTGATAAAAATCATGGAGAATTTTGATCACCGTCAATATTATTAGAAAAAAAAAAATCTTCATTTCTGACTTGCTCTAGATGTTGATTTCTTATGATGGCATAAAAATATTCACCAAACATTATCAAGTAGCAAAAAATATAATTTATCATCTTCATGACAAATAATTAGTCTACTTCGTCTTTAAGAACTATGTCTGATATCTTAAGATTTATAAAATAAGAGAAGTTGTGTGGGTTGTCTTTTGGGGCGGTGAACAACCTTCTTTTTTTTTCTGTTATTTAATTAAGGGGGATTATAAGTATTGAGTGTTATAGGAATAAAATAGTCTAGAAAAATATATTAATATTTTAATTAATTTTAAGGGATACAGAGAGTAAATTGGGAATTGTGTTAAGAATTACCCTAATTATTATTAAGAGGAGCGCACAAACATTCCACTCATTTACACTTCTGGGAATAATGCATCGAATGATCTGAATCTGATGGGACAATTTTTGACACTCAACTCTAGCAGGGAAAGTTCTGCGTATCCTCAATTTTTCCAACTCTCAAACTTCAGAACTTAATTAATTAGTTCATGTATGTCATTTATTTAAGGAGAATTGTCAATTCATAACATAAAAAATGTATAATCTATTAATTCATAAATATAATTGTGGAATGCGAATTGTAACACCAAATTTAAAATAGAGGATTTCATCAAGAACTCAAAGATCTTTAGTCTTAACTGAAATTACACACATCTGTATGACGTATCCGTTCTGCAAACGTTTACACAAAAGTACTTGAACGTTGTTAGATAAAGTTCACAATAATGTGCAAGAACGTTATTATGAACTTAATGTAAAATGCAGAAAGTAAAGCACACAATGAGTTGATAACTCTGTTCGATCAAATGATCTACATCAGGGGGACTTGTCAGGTCCGTGTAAAATAATTCACTACTCCGATGCAACGTTTACTTGGGATATTAAACGCAGCTGACCTCCCGTCACTCGATACCCGTTCTATCTATACACCCTCTTTCGATGAATTGAATTGTGAGATCTCCTCACAACCTAGACTCTCTCTATCTAATTCCCACAGGTATTCTCTCGCGAGAAACCTTTTGACAGTGTATAAAAAGTGTTTCAATACATGATGACTAAAACACTAAACTCTAGTCTAAACTGACGATTGAAACTAATATGGCTCTTTAAACAATTTAGAGCTCTTGCAGAATTTCTCTACTTCAGATCTTTTAGTTTGTTTTGGTGTATCTAACAAGTTTTGATCTCGGGCTATTTATATGATAATGATATAGCCTTAATATGGAAATCAGAAGCCTTAATTCTATCAGATATCTAATAAGGAGATTTTCTTATTTAGCTTCAAAACTGAGGACTTGTCTTGTTAGAATTCTTCCATCTTTAGATATCTGTCTTATCTTCAATCATGTACTTTTCAAGCTGATAAATACTTCTTCTAGAACGATCTTGAATCCCTTCTTGGTTGGCAAACTTCGAACAACTTCAATTGATCTTGAAAGAACAATCTGGACAAAAGATGTTCATGAAATGTTCCCGAACTTTGCCATGAACATTGTTGATCTTGAACATTCACTTCAGATAGCACATCAGAATGTCTTGTATGTTCACAAAATGACTTTTGACTATGACTCAAGCTAGCTGGCAGTACTCAGTGTGTTGAATAATCCCAGTTGTGTCTCGATGCACAAATGTCTTCATCTTCAACTTAATCCTATCTTCATGCTTGAGTTGTCATCATTGAAGTTCAGATCACGTTCTAATACATCCTTGTTAACGTTGTCCAGAACATGTATTTGGAAAAACCAAATACTTAGTGATCATTTATGCCATAAAGATCAATGACAATTTGATGTGATTGGTAAATTCGTGGTTGTATACTTTGATGATATTCTGATTTACAGTCATAGTGCACAGGCGCACATAGAACACCTTAGGCGTGTATTTTGCTTATTGCGTGATGCTAAGTTGTATGGAAACTTGTCTAAGTGTTCATTTTGCATAGATGAAGTCGTGTTTCTAGGCTTTGTCGTCAGTTCACGAGGTATTGAGGTAGACCGTTCTAAAATCAAAGCGATTGAGGAATGGCCAACCCCGAAAAACGCCTCTGAGGTTCGATCATTCCATAGTCTAGCTGGGTTTTACCGTCGTTTTGTACGGGATTTCTCCAGTATAGCCGCCCCTCTTACTGAGCTAAGTAAGAAGGACCGAAAATTTGAGTGGGGTAAACAACAAGAGCATGCTTTTACTACTTTGAAGTCTTTGTTATGTTCAGCTCCTGTTCTTTGTTTACCTGATTTTACTAAGACTTTTGAGATCGAGTGTGATGCTTCGGGCATAGGTATTGGTGTTGTGGGCTTCACCAATACCGAAATCTTTGGGCTTCACCAACTTGGCCGTGGGCTTCTTCAACACGCACACATGCACGTCCACATGCACACGTGCACATCTTCATGTTGTGTTCTCCATGTCTTGATCTCCATCTTCCAACGTCAACAAGGTCATCATCTTCGAACTTCCTTGCACGCCGTCTTCTTCTTCGAGCTTCTTGCGAATTGTGGCTTGCAAATAATCTTGCAACTTCTTAGCTCGTAGTCTCGTGACGGGTCCTTTGAATTGCAGCTCTTCATTGATAAACATGCTTAGTGCAAAGCATAGTACTAACATCAACCTTACGCCATTCCACTAACAAGTCCTCCCCAAAAGAACTATTGACATGTCTTCTTAATGTCATGAATAGTTGGCAAATTGTTAAATATGGAAATTGGATTATTATTATTATTATATGTAGTGCTAATTACTAATTACAATTCGTTGTTTCTGGTACACATTAATTTAATAAAATTATATTATTAATCATTATCCAAAAATTTAATTGATATTTACGATAACTAAAAATATGCTCATTTTCAATTAAAACAAATATCTAGGTTTTCATAATTATATAATATACGTTTACATGTGTATAGGAATGTGGCTAAAGAGTTGACGTATTTTATTGATTGTAATTCTATATATTGTACCTTAATTAAAAGTTTGTTTTTTACGTAAAATTTTAATCTTTTATTAGATTGATTGATGATTGATTATAAAAGATTATCTAGATTACCACATAGAATTTCTTGTTACACTTTTCGTGTTACACCCCGTGTTACATTTTCAAATTACGAGTATTTCTTGTACTTTTTTCTTTAATTTTATTTTATGTGATTTAGTTTAATTTTATGATTATTTTTAGACTTCACCCCACTCAATTAGGGTTTATAATTATTTTTTAATATTTAATTTTCAATTTTCAATTAATAATTCATTATTATGGTTGATTTTTTCAAAATTACATTTTTCAATCTTTTTAATTCATATTTTTTTGTTGATAAATGTTGACTATGATTATTTATGTTGTAATTAATTTTTATTTTATAATAAATATTATTAAAATCATAAATTTAATAATGAAATACGGAGTGAAACACGAAATAGTGTAACAGGAAATTTCAACCCCTAGATTACAGTCAAATTATAATTTTGTGACCCTTCGATTGACATTTTATAGCTCTGGTTCAGCATACCATTTGCGATAAAAAAAAAAAGATGACCGACCTTTATATTGAGGTTCTTTTCCTTCCTTTGTACATAGTTGATTTTATAAATAATTTATTTATTTATTCATCACTAATTATACTTTTTCCTCTTTGGCAGTTGCTTACAACACTCCTTTTTTTTTTTGTTATGGTCAGGTCAACCACATGAAAATCTCTTAACATCATATGACTTTGAAGCTTCATCTTTTACGTGCATTTTTTCTTGATCGAGAGGTTAGACTAATTTATTTAAACTATGATATCCATGTAATTCTTTACATCAAAGACTTTAAATATACACTTTCCGCATGTATATATTTTCTATATATATTATTTGTTATTGTATTTATTTTGTAAAACTTTTGTAGTATTTCATTATTTTAGTAGTGTTGGTTCATATTTTTTTTTTTTAATTTTTTTTTATGAGCAGGGGTATTGAATTTTTGCTACAGTTGATGTTTGTGAGTTGTGATTATCGCATTTTATTATTTCTTAATGTTATATATAAGTTCTAGGAAATGAAATTGTAGTTGTTGTAATTAATTTTTATTCAATTTTTGTTGTTGTGGTTGTTGTTTGTGTAATTTTAACATTTTTTTTGTTATATTCCATTTTTATTTAATTTAAATAGATCGAGAAATTTTAATATTTATTTCAATATTATTACATATAATTAACTAATATATTTTAGCCTATCATATCTATTAGACTAAAATTTGTACGTGTACGTGTGTGTGTATGTATGTGTATATATAAATTTATTATATACTAATTTATAATATGAGGCTATTTGTTTATGTAATTTTTAAAGGTTGCAGCGAGGTCGCAACATCAATCCCGTATAAATACATGTTAAGTCTTTTTTTTTGTTCAACTAATTAATTTTTTTATTATTAATATATTTTATTACAAATATCTATTTATATATACATTAGTAATAAGAAATTAAAAATTGAGATTATAATTTAGTTTATCAAAGGAAGAGGATCACTTGTTGTGTCCCTAGCACTGCAGGTTGTGCTATGCAATTTTTAAACTTTTTGGGTTAGATGTTATAATATTAATTTTTTATTTTGTAAATTTTGAATTAATTTATTATTAAGGTTTTAGAATCATTTATTTGTTATTAATTTTGCTCCTAATTAGGAATCATTATTTCATAACCAGGATTATACATATTTTTAAATTATTAATTAGTGTTGATTGTTCATAAATAGGGCCTATAATTTTCTTTTCATATTTTAGTTTATAATTAAAAATTAATTTTGATTATTCAAAATTAGTTGGTGCCAAGTTCCTTAATAAGCACATCAAGAAGTGTCATAAACTTTCTTATGAGCATACTTTAAAAATAAAATAGGTTGACCAATTATTTCAAATGTAATGTTAAACCGGTTACAACCAACAAATTAGAAAAATTAAATAAAATAATAAATAAACAAAAAGAAATATTACTTTCTCATAGTCGTGGTTTTTTTTTCAATGAATTCATATTTCTTTTACCACATATTAATTAAAATAATTTAAAATTTATTCATAAGCACTCTAGTCAGATCGTCTGACCTCAGGCCGGTGGGTAGCCCCATCGGACCGCCGCAAAAAAGAAAAAAAAATCCGAGAAAAAATATAAATCGTATCCCTAAAATTAGGCATCAACCGTAATATCAAAGTATCATCCTTACTACTTTACTTGTATGAGTTTATTTCATCCTGGTTAGGATTTATTAATCATAATTAAGATTTATTAATTCCAATTAGAGTTTATTACATCTCAATTAATTATCGAGCGCAGTGCATGAGTCCACAGATTATTCACGTTAATTTTAAGGTTCACTAATTTTATTTTAAGGTATATATTTACTTCGAAAAAAAATAGTATGCGCTTTAGAGTGGGTAATCAGCGTGGTGACGAGATCACGCGTTAGCGCTGGGCAAGTACACTGTGTGAGCCGCCGAGATTCAATCTTAGGGTATACATTTTTTAGGGGAAAAAAAATCGAAGCCCGTCTGATGGACCACCCAAGTCCATCTCAAATTTATTTTTTAATATTAATTAATCGTTGTGTAAAATCATGGAATGAAATTATGAACATATGACATTTCAAATGTTACTTGGATCATTTGTGAAAAGCAAGTTCATTTCAATCTAAAAAGCTAGCATATTTAGAATTCAATCACCCATGCGTGCAATATTCATACTTCTTTATTTTTACATATTTTAATTTTACAAAAAGATATGTCATTGTCATAATATTTTATGCAAACATGTATATTTTTACAATGATAAACTTGTATGAGACCATCTAACGGGTCGCTTACGTTAGACGGGTCAAATAAAACCAAAACCCGCCCAAAACCCACCCCAAAACCCATTTTCGTGCGCATGCACGTGTCTTACGCGCGCCCCCACGCGCAACCACTGGAGTATTACTGGGTATAAAGTAAAGTATCACTATGTGTGAAGTATCACTAACTGTGAAGTTAAGTATCATTAACTATGAAGCGAAGTATCATTAGATATAAATTTGGCGAAATATCATTAACTATTAAGTGAAGTATCATTAGATATATATCTGGTGAGTATCATTAACTGTTTGTGAAGTATCATTAATTATGGATGAACTATCATTAACTCAGAAGTGGAGTATAATATGATATTATTGATGATTAAACATTAATTATCAAATCCACAATAGATAAATGTCATTAACTATGAGTGAAGTATAGATCTAGCTACAACAGTCATTTTTCTCTCCTTGGGAGACATGTTCCCTCTCTGGTAGGGTTTTCCCCCCTCTGTTCCCTCCTTGATGAGGCACCGCTGCCATCGTTTCTTTCGTCCAAACCCACTCTACTTTCTTTCACCTATGTTTCTTGGCCCTCATTCTTACCTCCCCCTCTCACATTCTATCTCATCCCTTCCCTCAAAAACCCCTCTCTGCCATTATGGACCCTTTTGATGAAGAGGACCGAGACCTTCTAGATCTTGACCAAATTCAAGCCTCTCCAGCAGAAACACATCTGAACCATACAAATTGTTTGGTTGGGAAACTCCTCTCTGATAAATCTGCAAATTCCTTTGCTATTATGGAAGTAATGAAAAAAGCATGGAAATCGAAAAAGGGAATGGAAGCCCGCGAATGGACTAACAACCTCTTTTGTTCAAATTTGAAGATCTGTCTGAGATGCAGTGGGTTATCAACAACCAGCCATGGCACTTCGAAGGAAACCTCTTCACCATTCGTCCTCTCCAAGAAAAAGAACAACCATCAAAAATCCAAATCTCTGAAGCCCATCTTTGGGTCCGCATATATGATGCTCCGGTGAGTTGCATGTCACTCACTTCGGTGCAAGCCATGAAAATTGGACAATTGGTTACTGTCGATCCATCCCACTATTTCTTTGGCAAACATATAAGGTTGAAAGTGAGTATAGATGTCTCTAAACTCCTAAAACGAGGACTTTTTGTCCTTGTTGGAGGCAAAAGGTTATGGCTTCCTATTAAATACGAATCTCTACCACTCTACTATTATAATTGTGGGTTGATTGGGCACACCCTCAAATCGTGTGACTCCTTGGATCAAACAGATGAATTGGACCCGCAAGAACTCCCCTTCGGCCCTGTTATTAAAGCTTTACCTTATAAAAAAAATCGCTCTTGGCCAAATAGAAATAAATCCCCCCAACCTTATCTCCCCATCCACTCTCTATCAAAAACCTCACCCACCCCTTTAGTCTCATTCACTGGCTCCAGATCTAACCCTCCTCTTCCTCCTCGAATCAGTAAAAATAACCTATACCGCAAACTAATCCTATCTCGTCAAGCCTTTGAGAGCCAAGTCCAGCACCCTACATTCAAACCATCAGCTTCGGCCTAAACCCCGACAACAAACATATCCCACTCCTAGTTACTGAAGCCTCAATTCCCATCGAAGTTGACAACCCATCTCTCACACCTCATGTTGACCCAAATAACAAACTTATCTCTCTCCTAGCTATCGAAGCCTCAATTCCCATTGAAGTCGACACTCCGTCTCTTACCCCTCATGCCATCAAAATCTCTATTAACCCTGAACTGGAAACCTGTTAGGAAAAACTATCAAGGAACCTCTAGATAAGGTTTTGATGAGATGTCAAAACTATTTATGAAAAACTGACTAGAATTCAAGTTGTAGATCTAAGCTGATCAATCCAGAACATCAAAGAGGAACTCAATTAAAGCTGATGTCAACCAAAATGGAGTATGGTCTACCAGCTCGGAGGATACGCCAACCAGTCAAAACTCAATTCAACTGAGGATTCGAAGAGACGAACCAGTCGAAACAAACTGACAGCTAAGTCAGCTGAGCTGAGAGAGAAAATAATCGACTAGACTGAAGAAACTGATACGAGATGAGTTTAAACTGAAGACTAGAAGTATCCAACTGATGGCCAAACTGAAGTAAACATACAAATCAGCTAAAGGCCAGAACTGAAGTCAGTCAGCTTATGATCAGTCAAGCTGACAAGAAAGCTTAAAGAAAGTAGTCAAACTGACAAGCTAGTCAATAGCTTGTGAATAGTCAAGCTAACAAGAGAGCTTATAAATGATTAGTCAAAAAGTTGAGATCAGCCGAACTAGAGGAAGAAGCTCAGAACTGCCAACTGAAGTAATAGCCAAACAGAGCTGACAAGCTCAGAACTGCCAACTGAAGTAATAGCCAAACAGAGCTGACAAGCTCAGAACTGTCAACTGGAGCAATAGCCAAACGGAGATGACAAGCTTAGAACTGCCAACTGGAGTAACAACCAAACTGAGCAGACAAGTTCAGAACTGCCAGCCAGAGAACCCTGAAGTTATTGCCCAATCGGCGAATCTTGGAATATATGCTTCAACTGAGATCCTGGAATTAAATATCCAATGGAGATCGATTGGCAAAGAAACGGCTACTTCAATCAAAAGCTCCAGCGATCAATAAAGACCATCTGCCATTGATGAACTAACAGAGCCACCGACCAATAGAACTCAACGGTCATAAAATCACTCATGTATAAAAGATGAGTGAATCAAAGTTTTAAACACTCTTGCCTCCGAGACTTTTAGCAATACTTATTCTTGAAACCTTCATTCAAGCAGAGCTTTCTTTCTCCCTCCCACATAGCTCAAGTTCAGCATTTGCTAAAAACTGCGAGAGTCCAACTGAGAAGAAGAATTCAAAGAGTCAAAACATTCAGCCAGCTGTTGATAATCCAGCCAGGGCAGCCTTCTCAGTTTCTCCAACACAACGATCAACTATCCAGCTCAATTGATAGAGCACATCAGTTGATATCCCCTGTTGAAGACTAACCTCTTGAAGATCGAAAGAGATCTAAAATCTTGTAAAGACGTCAATAGCACCTACCTTCCTAGCGAGCAGTTAGGGACTTCAAGTATGAGCCGTCGACCCACTAAGGTAGCGAGCAGTTACCAGGTTCAGCCAACTGTCCTTCATTGTGTAATTTGTAAAGAAACTCAAGTTATATAGTGAAGTTGCCCTTCTGCAGAAGGAAGAGAGGACGTAGGAGTTTGAGACTTCGAACCTCTATAAATCATTTGTGTGTTGTACTGTTTTGATTAATTGCATATCTTTGAACTGTACACAAGCTCATATAATCTGCACTCAAGCTGTCCAAAGTACTTATTCGAACTGTGCATAGATAAGTTTCTAAGCGAGTCAAGGGCCTTTATTATTCCGCAATTGAAGTAAAATTTTTAATCAGTTTATTCACCCCCCCTCTAAACTGATATCGACTCGTCCGGGACCAACAAAACCCAAATTCCTTTCCATGAGACCACTTGTCCAAACTCCTCTCTCCCAAAAAAGAAAAACCCAAAAGTGTGGAAAAATTTGGTAAGATCGAAGTCAGTCATTGCCCCACCCCCTTAGAAGAACTCTTCTAAAGGAAGACGACATATGTCTGATGACCCCTGCTCCCCTCACATTGAACCGGCCGAGGCTAAATGCCTCAAGTTTCTCTCCCTTTGTGTGGTCGATACTACAACGGTGGAGGCTACTGATGAGCAGCTCGACCGATCCAAATGAGTTGCTTTGGCTGGAACTATCGAGGGCTTGGGAACTAATCGACAGTTCAAGTGCTTCAACGAGAAATCAAACAAAAGAAACCCAACATTGTCTTCCTAATGGAGACAAAGATTGCAAGCTTTGAGTTTACTCAAATTAAAAATAAATTGAGATTTGACTGCATTCATGTTGTGGATTGTGTTACTGATTTTGGTGGACGAAGAGGGGGCCTCTGCTTGCTCTGGAATGAGAATACTGATCTTTGTATTCTATCTATCTCCCACCACCATATTGATGTGCGAATCAATTGTCCCTCTCGAGGTTTGGAGTGGCATTTTACAGGAGTGTATGGGTGGGCAGAAGAGCATGATAAACCTCTTACTTGGGATTTGTTTCAGCATCTCGCTACTTGTCATGATTTGGCATGGATGTGCATGGGAGATTTCAATGAGATTCTCTATCTTCATGAGAAGGAGGGAGGTTTACCTCGTGATCATTCGAAAATGCTCGCATTTCGCAACGCTATCTTTACTTGCGATCTTGAAGACTTGGGGTTCAATGGATATCGCTTCACTTGGATGAATGGGCAAAGTGGAGCTGATAACATCCAAGAGAGACTTGACTGCTGCCTTGCAAATAAAAAATGGATCGACTTGTTTCCGACCTACATAGTTCACCATCTAATTAGACAACAATCTGACCATTGTCCTCTCTGGATCACTTGGAATAAGCAGAGCTCTTCCCACCACCGATGAAGGAAACGTCCTTACCGATTTGAAGCCATGTGGCTTCAGGATGAGTCATGCACTGCAGTTTCCAAAGTGGCTTGGCAGAAACATCCTACTAGCTCCTCCCCCCAATGCCTTAAACAGAAAATTGATGAAGTGGGCACTGCTTTGAAATTGTGGGAACGAGACCATTTTGGACATATTACAAGCCAGATTGAAACTCTCAGAGAATCTCTAAAGCATATCCAACAAGACTCACCATCGCCCGAAAACATTGCAGAGGTAAAAACCATTGAACGGGACCTCAGATGTCTGATGCAAAAAGAAGAGACTATGTGGCAGCAAAGGTCTAGGGCACTCTGGTTCTCAGATAGCGACAAGAACACATCCTTTTTCCACCGCTCTGTCTCTGGAAGATGAAAAAGAAACTCTATCAAACAAATTAAAAATTCCTTGGGACAATGGGAAGAGGAGGAACCCTCAATTGAACACATTTTCGCTAGGTATTTCAAGGAGATTTTCACATCTGAACCGACTGTAGGGGTTGAAGAAGTTCTCGAGGTTGTCCAACCTAGATTCATAGATGAAATCAATGAAAGTTTGGGGAAACCTTTCACAGCTGAGGAAGTGGTGGAAGCACTCAAGCAAATGCACCCACTTAAGGCTCCGGGACCGGATGGTACTCCCGCTCTTTACTATTCTAAATGTTGGTCTTTCATTAAACACGATATCCTCTCTGAGGTCCTCAACATCCTCAACAATGAATCTTCTCCTGCTCCCATTAACCACATCCATATTGCACTTATTCCTAAGATGAAACAACCAACCTCCCTGAAAGAGTTTCGTCCTATCAGCCTCTGCAACGTCTCCCTTAAACTTGTCACTAAGTGCATCACCAACAGACTAAAACCAATCCTCTCAAACCTGATCAACCAAGCTCAATCCGCTTTCATCCCAGGTCGACTCATCACGGATAACGCGCTCCTGGCTTTTGAACATTTCCACTTAATGAAAACCAATCAATCACCCCCGCCAAGCATGTTTTGCTCTCAAGCTTGACATGTCGAAAGCCTATGATTGAGTTGAATGGTCTTTTCTTTAAAAAATCTTAACTCGATTTGGATTTTGTGCTAAATTTACAAGTCTCATTCTTCGATGTGTCTCCATAGTCTCCTACTCCATCCTTATTAACGGTAACCCAACCCTAATTTTCTGTCCCACTCAGGGTCTGAGGCAGGGAGATCCCCTATCTCCATTTCTTTTTCTTTTCTGTGCAGAGGCATTCTCGGCTCTTATTGTCCAAGCAAAGATGGCTAGCTCCCTCCATGGAATGAGAGTCACCAAAAGGGCTCCTATTGTCACTCATCTCTTTTTCGCGGATGACAGTCTCATCTTTGGAAAAGCCTCCCCGAAAGAGATTGAGACTGTTAAAATTATCATCCAAAAGTATACTAAGGCTTTCAGACAATGAGTTAATTTGGACAAATCTGAAATTGCCTTCAGTGGATGCCTATCGGCCGATTTCGTTGTCTTTCTTGGTTCCTTTAGTGGAGTTCAGATTGTCAGCAAGCATGCAGTTTATTTGGGTCTTCCTGCTACTATTGGCAGATCAAAAAAAGAAATCTTTCACTTCATTGAAGATCGAGTTGCAAAGAAATTAAAGAATTGGAAAGTTAGATCTCTCTCGCAGGCCGACAAACTTGTTCTCATTAAATCAGTAGCTCAGTCGATTCCTTTATACATTATGAGTTGTTTTCTACTTCCTCAGGCTACTCTCCACTGCTTGAATCAACTTGCGGCTAGTTTCTGGTGGGGATAAAAACATGAGGAAAATAAGATCCACTGGTGCTCTTGGGACATTTTGTGTTCCTCGAAAGAGAATGGAGGTTTGGGATTGCGGGATCTCAAATGCTTCAATAAGGCTTTCCTTACCAAACAAGGATGGAGAATCCTTACTTCTCCAGACTCCCTTCTCTCTCAAAGCCTGCGCGCACGATACTTTCCCCGATGTTCTTTCCTTGAAGCGGATCTAGGGCACACGCCTAGCTACACTTGGAGGAGCATTCTTTCAGGTCGGCCTATTCTCAAAGATGGTGCATGTTGGAGCGTGTGAAATGGACTTTCTATCCGAACTTGGCACGACCCATGTATCCCACACACTCCATCTTTTAAAGCTCCTCAACCCCAAATTGATCCCCTAGAATTTAATTTGGTGCGTGATTTATTCAATGATGAGGGTAACCATAGGAATATCTCGACAATCCGCTCTCTGTTCTCCCATGACATTGCTAAACACATCCTGTCTATCCCCGTGAGTACCAATTATGGTGACGATTGTCTGCAATGGATTCACACCAAAAATGGTTGTTTCTCTGTGAAGACAGGTTATTGGATTGCGAAGAAGCTCAAAGATTCCTTGTCATCAAATCCCTCTGCGTCCTCCAATAACCCGACTTTGTGGAAATGGCTATGGTCTCTATCTGTCCCACCCAAAGTTAGAATCTTTTTGTGGAGATGCATGCGTGGAATCCTGCAAACTAAAACCAAACTGAGGAAGAGAGGTATGCTTCTTGATACCATTTGTCCTAGATGTGGACAATTTGAAGAAACCTTGGAACATGCCCTTCGTAACTGTGCTTGGAGCTCCTTCTATTGGCAAAGTTGTGTCCTCCATCTCCAGATTCCGACTCAGGCCCCTACTGTCTTGATTCCAGATTAGATTATGCATGTCGTGAAAGACAAAGGCTCTGAATTCATTGAGATTTTCTCTATGCTTTTATGGTTTGTGTGGAAGGCCCGGAATGCCTTTGTGTTTTGCCAAATCTCATGGACGCATCAACACTGCTTCTCCTCAGCTCTTTTCCTCTTGAATGAATTTCAAGCTAACAATCTCAGCTATCCTCCCTTTTCAGACCAGCAGATTGCCCCCCACGGGCCACACCACTTTTGTGATTGGATCAAACTTCAAACTGATGCTTCCCTTGGGTCTGATGGGGACACAGGCCTTGGAGGAGTTTTCTGGAATCACTCTGGTGCCATGATCAAAGTGTTCGCCTCCCCTTTGGCCTTCTGCTCCGAGGTTGATATTGCTGAAGCTCAAACGTGCCTTAAAGGTCTTCTAATGGCTAAGCAAATGGGCATTCTCAAAATTCTGGTTGAGCTTGATAACCAAGGATTGGTCTACATGCTCCAAACTGCAACTATTCCCCGAACTGGAGTGGGAACTATCATCTCTGACATTCTCTTTACCTCCAAAGCATTCCAGGAGATCTCATTTTCATGGATTAGTCGATGCTTGAATGTCACTGCCCATAAGTTTGATGGATATGCTCGTCAGTCCTTTTTTATTGTTGATTCTGTTTTTTCGCTCCCTGTTGAGCTTCAATGTTTTGTAGCATCTTCTGATGCCTCCTCCTATTAATCAAGTTCCTTTTTTCTCAAAAAAAAAAAACTATGAGTGAAGTATCATTAACTTAAGTATTATTATTTATGAGGTGAAGTATAATTAACTCACATGTGAGCATCATTATTTATGAGGTGAAATATCATCACCTATGGGTGGAGTCTCATTACTACGGAAAAAAGTATCACTAATTACAAAAAAAAAGTATCACTAATTAGAAAGAAAAATGTCAGTTTAAAACATAATCTCAAATTGAGAACCGGATTTATGAATACAATAAAAACTCATTCTTGAGTAAAAAAATTTATTTTATTATCATAGAGAAAAATATTATTGATTACAAAATAAAGTATCACTAATTACAAAAGAAAGTAACACTAATTACAAATAAAAGTATCACTAAAAATCTTCAACACGGTCTCGATCTTCCATCTTACAAGACCAACAATGACATCCTTAACGCACTTGTGATAACAGATCTGCTACAAACTCAAAATTCAAAAATGAATGCAGAGACAAAATGTAGATTTTTTTTGGAGCAACAACTCACACATTTGCAAATGGAGATCATGTGAATAATTTTAGGTCCAGAATTGAATATTGAGATCAAGAATAACCAAAATCCTTAAAGCATAAACCTAATCAGCTATTTCGTAATCCCCAAAAAATAAAACACCGGGAGATAATACAAAAACAAGAAATGCATAGACAAGCTAAATAAATTTTAGCACTAGCAACTCACATTTGTAAATCAAAATCCAATTAACACTCAAAAACTCTTCAAACATTTCACAATTCCTCCAAAATTAGATACATTCCACACGACAGAGCAAAAAAACAAGAATCAGAACTCAACAAACTGATGCTACAAATGAAGAAGAAGAAGAAGAAGAAGAAGAAGAAGAAGCATACTGTTGAGCTCGTCGAGCCATCATTTGACGCTCTCAAAAATGTTGTTCCTGCTGATATCATAGACAATGAGTGCGACGACAGCGCCGCGATAATAGGCGGAGGTGACGACGTGAAAGCGCTCTTGGTCGGCGGTGTTCGGGACTTGCGCCTTGACCTCCTTGCCGTCAACCTCCACCACCTGCGTCTGAAACTCAACTCCAATGGTGGCTTTGGAGTTGTGGTCGAACTCATCTCTTGCGAAGCAGGAGAGCAAGTTGGATTTGCCCACAGCTGAATCTCCGATCACAACTATTTTGAACAGATACTCCTCTCTGCCTCCTTCCTTCACCATTGTTGTCGTCGGAATGCTCCTTTCCTTGTGAGAGAAGTGGGGGAGAGAGAGAGAGAAAGAGATAGAGAAAAGCTATCACGATCAGATTCGCCACTGAGAGAGAGAGAGAAAGCTATCATCTTTTTTGATCTAATTAGGGCAACTGAGAGAAAGAGATAAGCGATATTTTTTTTTTTAATATATACATATAGCCGGGTCGGATCTGGGTCGGGTGAAGATCCGTCTAACGTAAGAGACCCGTTAGATTTTAGACAATCTCACACAAGTGTGCCCCTTTTACAACATATATTATTTCATTGTATAATCACTTTTTCATATGGAATTAAGCGCACGGACAGTATGCTAGTTTATTAAAAAATACAACCAAACAATGCATAAATTAAATAACAATAAAAATAATTCAATGTGCATGCATAATGATAATTAATTAGGTGCGACTAGAATATTTTAGGAAACTAACGCTATTTTTGGTGCAAAAATCATAGTATTTTTGTGTGAATTTCACATATCATATATAGATGGTCTAAATTAATTAACTTGGTAGATGTAAACTGATATATAGATATACGGATATATACGTTCATCGATGTGAAGCAAAAATAGGGTGCGTAGCTAGATCGTTGTTTCCTCCCTTGATGTACGTAACTCAATCAGCTAATTAAAGAGCCGTTAGCTCTTAAAGAAGCCTATAAACTATAAATTAAAGTATCGACTGCTCTATATATATAATCTATTTTTATTTTATTTTTTGTGTAGGAGAAGAAATTAAAGATGGCACTTAAACATCATGTCTAATTAATTCGACGCACAAATAGCAAGGACGACCGGATCGAGACGCCTAATTAGCTCTACAGCTTCAAAGTTGAGAGCTATATATATATAATATTAATTAGCATATTTTTTTTAGTTCTTTTGCATTTATCCGAATACGTTTTAATTTTACATAATCATATCTACAAATAGTCTAGCTAGATTATCAAACCATACTCCCTATGTCATTCTTTATATATAAATATATCATGTGTCAAACTTTTTTTTTTCAATTTATTATGATTTAATTTATTTTAATTTTTTTTAATTATGATCATCCTTCCCCAATTAAGTTATATTAAAAAAATTAAAGAAAAAATAGTAATGGAACACGAAATGTACATGGGAGGGCACGAGGATTTGATTCGAAGTTAAGAACAAAATCACGTTTATTTTTTTTTTTTTTTTTTGTAAAGTCTAATATTCAAATGTGAATGGGCTGAAAACATTATATTTATAAATTAAGCTCTAAATCTTGAAGTTACATTTAACAATCTTTGGAATCTTTTAACGTAGAGTTCATTTCATATTATTTCATCTTTGAATGCTCTGGAATTTTTGAGTTAGAGAACGATAGATTGATTGTTGTTTTCGAATCTCAAGTTGAGATGTAAGAGATATTTTACATAATATATCTCTATTTTTTTAAAATGATGAAATGAAATTTTGGTCCCAAATTGGTAAAAGAGTATTTTTAAACGTTGTGGTTAAAATTAGTTTTTTAAAAGTTGGTTCATTTAATTACGTATTCCATTTTCCACATGCTTGCATAGGAATGGAATATGTGCATACACCGTTACGGAATACTAGCTATATATTAGATAGAAGCTAGCGATGGAATATTTGTAGTTATACAAGAATGAAGGGCAAACACTCATGCACATAAGATGTACATCAGACGGTCAACGTGTGTTGATCGGGTCAACGAGTGTTGACCCGGTCAAAGCCTTGACCAAAAAAATCATTAAAACGAGTGATACTTTTTAGGGATACAAGTGATACTTTTTTTAAATTTTGAATGATATTTTTTAGTATTTAGATTGATATTGATTTTAATAGTTTTTTCTTTATTTTTTTTCTGGCCGATACTTTTTAATGATACAAATGATACTTTTTGGGCTTTGAAATGATACTTTTCAATATTATGAATGATACTAATTTTGACGGATTTTTTGGTTAACGTATTGACCGGATCAACGGACGTTAACCTGGTCAACGCGTTAACCGTCTGATATGCACCCAGTGCACACAAGACCTGCCCATAATGAAGTGGTTGAAATTTAGTTTAATTTTGATAAATAAATGTGACAGCCACCGTAGCGTATATAGGGTAGGGATAATATATATGTAGTATTGAAATGAAAGTAACCACAGGAACAAGAACACACGTACCGCGCGAAAGCACTATAATATAGGATCGAGTATGGATGTGGATGGAGTTATATATAATACTCCTAATAATTATATATGTATGGTATGGAAATGAAAATGAAAAAAACTATATAATTAACAGTAGCTATACACAAACAACTGCACGTAGATGCATGCAGGCGGTTGCAAAAGAAAGAAATAAAACATCGATCAATTGAAGATCGATCCATTGATCCATATACATACATACCATATATATATGATATTAATGATGGAATACCCTGAGCTTCTGGTGATCATCCCTATCCTTGTCATCTTGTTTATGAGAAAAATGAGGAAGCAGTGGCGGCACATCCTCGCCCCCACCAACTGGCCGGTGGTCGGGATGCTTCCGGGCACCCTCCTCAATCTCCACCGTCTCCACGACTACCTCACCAGCGTTTTCAGCCGCTTCGGCACCACCCTCGTATTCAAAGGCCCTCGCATCGCCGACATGAACATGGTCTTAACCTGCGACCCTGCCAATCTCCACCACGTATTCAGCCGCAACTTCTCCAACTACCCCAAAGGCCCTCAATTCCGCACCATCTTTGACGTTCTCGGCGACGGCATCTTCGGCGCCGATTTCGAGCTCTGGGAGATTCACAGAAAGACGACGCTCTCACAGTTCTCCCATGCCGACTTCTCCTCTCATCTAGAGAGGACTGTGTGGCGCAAGGTGGAGGCCGGGCTTCTCCCCGTGCTTGACCGTTTCTGCGAGGAAGGGGCGGAGTTCGATTTGCAGGATGTTTTCCAGAGGCTGACTTTCGACAACATATGCAAACTCGTGTTGGGCTACGATCCCTGCAGCTTGTCTCTGGGGCTGCCTTATGTTCGTTGCGAGAAGGCTTTCAGCGGCTTGGCAGAGCCCCTGCTCTACCGCCACGTCATCCCGGAGTTCATTTGGAAGCTGCAGAAACGCCTTAATGTTGGAAGAGAGAGGATGCTGGCGGAGGCGACGGAGGACTTCCACGACTTCATCTATCCGCGTATTGATGCGTCCATCAACAGTACTCATGACACTGATGATAAGGATGAGGGCTTTAATGTTTTGAAGGCTTTTGAGAGGGTGTATAATGACAAGATTAATAATCTTATTGGATATTCCTCCGCTGGTAATTTGAGGGATTTCTTGAAGGACACTGCGTTGAGCTTGATCTTTGCCGGCAGAGATACCACCAGCACTTGCCTCACCTGGCTTTTCTGGCTCATTGCTAAGAACCCTTCCACACAAGACAAGATCCGCCAAGAAATCGAGGCGGAGCTCAAACTAGTTGAGGAGGATAATAATATTAAGAAGAAGAAGAAATGGAGATTCTTCAATACGGATGAGTCGTGCAAGCTCAAATATCTGCATGGAGCTCTCTGCGAATCTCTCCGGCTATTCCCTCCGGTGCCGTTGGAGCATAAAGCTCCTATTGAGGCGGACATTCTTCCCAGCGGCCATTACCTCCGGAAGAACTCCAAACTCATAGTTTGTTTCTATTCGATGGGAAGAATGGAGTCGGTGTGGGGGAAAGACTGCTTGGAGTTCAAGCCGGAGAGATGGATTTCTCCCGCCGGAAAAATCAAGCACGAGCCATCGTACAAGTTCCCGGCATTCAACGCGGGGCCTAGAACATGTTTGGGTAAAGAAATGGCGTTCGTACAGATGAAGATGGTCGCTGCAACAATCATATTTCATTACAACGTTAAACTTGTTGAGGGGCATCCGGTCTGTCCTCGCGACTCCGTTATTCTTCAAGCCAAACATGGATTGAAACTCAGCTTATCCAGAATCCATTAATTAATTATCACTCAGCTCCTTAATTAATTGATGTCATAATTAATTATCTCGTCG
Organism: Perilla frutescens; assembly: GCA_026008535.1. Classification (NCBI taxonomy): domain Eukaryota; kingdom Viridiplantae; phylum Streptophyta; class Magnoliopsida; order Lamiales; family Lamiaceae; genus Perilla; species Perilla frutescens. The sequence goes on from BRKX01000004.1 coordinate 12,756,278, forward strand.
CGCGATAAACAAATTCAGATTATATGTTTTTGTTTTTGTTTTTTACAATTGTTAATTTTTTAGGTCTTATATATTGACAATTTTCATCCTTCACATCCTGAATTGATAATTTTCATCTTTTATGTTTTGACATATTACCCATCTTTAAAGTTCTAAATTGAAAATTCTCCTTTTTTTAGAGTAATTAGGTGTCATATTATAAGGTAATAGAAAATACGTACATCAATCAAAAGATGGAAGCACAAAAAAAAAAAAAAGGTTTGTGGAGAGGACCACGCGCCTACAGCCATGGGCGATGACTTAGAAGAAGTTGTATACCGATGAAGCTAAACTAGCAGCCGTGACAATATATCTTCTTAGGAGGGACAATAATTTCGACATATTTATTCCTAACTATTTATATATAGTATATTCTGGATAATCATTTTAGGAGGGACAATAATTGTACACATTTCTCCCAACTATATATATAATCTTTTTATTATTAAGTACGAGTGGTACCGTTCGATTCTTCCCAACAAGAAAGCTATGTTTTATGCTTTTGATTTAATTGTATTAAATTAATTTCACTTCCTATTCGCAGTGTTCTTTATATGATCTCGCCATGATTTAATTTTGTCATGTATTTACCCATTTTGATGAGCATCAAAGTTAATATGTTTTCACGTCATCATCTGAGTTTAAGTTGGATAAATTTCGCTCTTATATGTATAATAATCTGCACATGCAAATTTTCCTGTACATAAGATGTACATCAGATGGTCAACGCGTTGAGCAGGTCAACTCGTTTTGATCTGGTCAATGCATTGACCAAAAAAATCATCAAAATAGGTGATACTTTTTAGGATACAAGTAATTTTTTTGAATTTTGAGCCATAGTTTTTAGTGTTACGGTTGATACTAATTATGATAATTTTTTTTATATACTTTTTAATGATATAAGTGATGGTTTTGGGCTTTTGAGCGATGCTTTTTGGTGTTACGAATAATACTGATTTTGATGAATTTTTGGTCAACACCTGGATGGGTTAACGCGTTGACTGTCTGATGTGCATCTAATGTACACAAAACCTGCCCATCTGCAAATCATACATGAGAATTGAATTTTATTAGGAAAGTCATGCGCGGCGTGCAAGACATGTATGATATTAATGAAATTTGAATTTAAGACATTTGACCACATATCATGACACCCCAATAAAAACCCACCCCAATGAAGTTTGAAAAAGAGGTAGAATTGATGGCCGGTTAAAATTACATAAGAGTTCTATTAGATGCACCATTTCCCTTTAGTATATTTCTGAAGTTTAGCTCATCAATGGGTTAATTATGGTGTCTGTTTCTGGTGGGCTAATTGTGGTTTTGTTCATGTGCTAAAAGTCTAAAATAGTTCTACTTATCGCAGTGCTAGCTAGTTATATATAGAGATATTGATCCAGCCGCCCTCTTTAAATTTATTAATGACCAAACTATTTTAGCAAATCGTATTAAAACATCATTCAGTTATAAGTTACTACAAAACTCTAGCAATATTGTTGACAAAGGGATTAGTGAGTTAATTCGATCACTCAAAGTCACAAACATATACATTATACTGTTGACTAGTAAGAGAGTTAATTAGTTAACGTACGTGTACGTCTTCTTTTTTTTTGGATGTCTCTCACGTCTCGCTGAGCTGCGTTGGTGGGATTGGAAATCAAACAGATTTTTTATTTCAAATTTGATTTTTCAATCAGTATTCTATAATCTAATTTATGAGTTAAATTATAGATATTACAAAAATAAAAAATATTATAATATAACCGATTGAGCTACATTTATCAACAAAAGGCTGAAATTTAAAAATTATATATAAATCACATTTATAAAAATAATCAATCATAATAATAATTTTTTTAAATTAAATCCTAAAAGTAAATATAAAACATAACTGGGTAAAATCAACTCTAATTAATAATTGTAAAATTAAACTACAACATAATAAATTAAAATTGACGCAAAAAATGAAAGAAAATTTCATAAATCTGATCGTAGAATATGACTTGAATACCAAATTTAAAATAGAGGATCTCATCCGGAACTCACAGGCCTTCAGTCTCAACCTTACACTATTCCACTAAAAAGTCATATCCAGAAGAACTATTGACGTGTCTTCTCAATGTCATGAATAATTGACAAATTGTTAAATATGTAAAATTCTTAGTTAGTGTTAAATGGCTCAGGCTCCATTGGAAGATAAAGATTAAAAAGGCAATAGGAAAAATTGTTCTTATATTTCACTGAATGGTTGATTGTATCGATTACAATGCTCCTTTAAAGGAGTTGTTTTGTATAATGAAAGGAAATAAATCAAAGTGTATCCCTATTTTGGTGGACCTATTTTGAGCTATTATTCTTTTTGGTTCTTTCCTTCCAACACTCCCCTCAAGTTGAGTGGTGACATCGCCAACACTTAACTTGCACAAAACCTCGGCAAAGTTTTGCGAACTGACCGCCTTAGTTAAGATATCTGCCAACTGGTCCTCTAAATGAATAAAAGGAAGCTCAACCAATCCACTTTCAATCTTTCCTTTGATGAAGTGTCGATCTACTTCAACGTGTTTGGTTCTATCATGTTGAACCGGATTTTCTGAGATACTGATCGCTACCTTATTGTCACAAAACAACTGACTCCGTTTAGACGGTTGAAAACCAATCTCTGTTAACAATCTTCTCAGCCACAAGATTTCTGTGAGTCCACTTTTGATTCCTCTGAATTCTGCCTCGGCACTTGATAAAGCCACGACCGTTTGCTTCTTGCTTCTCCATGTGACCAGATTTCCCCCGACGAACGTTAAATATCCTCCTGTCAATCTTCTATCCATCAGATTTCCAGCCCAGTCTGCATCTGTGTATCCATGAATATCCAGATGTCCATTTTTCTTAAGCAGTATGCCATAGCCAGCTGTACCTTTGAGGTAACGAACAATTCATAAAGCAGCCTCCATGTGTCCCACCTGTGGTTTGTGCATAAACCGGCTCACAACTCCTACTGCATAGGAAATATCAGGTCGAGTATGGGACAGGTAGATCAGCTTCCCGACTAGGCGATGATATTTTTCTCGATCTGTAAGAGGAGTATCTTCGATAATCTGCAGCCTATGATTAACCATGATTGGCGTCTCAGCTGGTTTACAATCCAGCAAACCGGTCTCGGCTAACAGGTCCAGGATGTACTCCTTCTGTCGCAGGAATATGCTTCCTTTTGATCTCAGAACTTCGACACCAAGAAAATACTTTAGTGTCCCTAAATCTTTCATCTCAAATTCTTGAAACAAATTGTGTCTCAACTTTGAAATTTCCTCAGTGTCATCTCCTGTAATGATCATGTCATCCACATAGATGATCAAACATGTTACCCTGTTATATTGATGCTTCAGAAACAGGATATGATCGGAGTTGCTCTGTTTGTACCCGTATTTTACCATGGCATCTGTGAACCGCCCAAACCAGGCTCTTGGTGACTGCTTCAAACCATACAAGGTTTTCTTCAGTCTGCATCCTTCCCCGTTTGCATATTCCCCTAAGAAACCCGGAGGTGCTTCCATATACACTTCTTTATTTAATTCTCCGTGAAGGAACGCATTGGTAATATCAAACTGATGAAGTGGCTAGTCCCGGTTAGCTGTAATCGAATGAAGTACCCGTATAGTGTTCATTTTAGCAACTGGAGAAAAAGTCTCTAAATAGTAAATACCGTATGTTTGAGTGTAGCCTTTCACCACTAGTCTTGTTTTATATCTCTCAATGGAGCCATCAGGTTTTCGTTTGATGGTAAAAACCTATCGACATCCAACAGGTTTCTTCCCTTCTGGCAGTCGGCATTTCTCCCAAGTGTGGTTTCTCGCCAATGCAATAATTTCCTTTTTCATTGCTTCTCTCCAACATTCATGTTCCATTACTTCTTCAAGAGACGATGGAATGTTTTCTTCTCTCAATATGGCTGCCTCGAATACTCGAGCTGATGCAGTAAGATTACTTGCAGCATAATCTTCAACAGAATCGAGGGTTCATCATTTAGTGTGTTCAAGAGAATATCTTTTGGGTGGAACTCCTCTGTTCTTCCTTGGGGGCAAAACATACCGGTCAACTTCCACTCTTGTTTCTGTACTTTCATCAGGAACAGCTTCATTACCTGTATCTTCATTACTCATTTCACTTTCCAAATCATCAGTAGCAGTATCAGAAAGAGAACTGGAATTGTTACTACTATCAGTAGAAGTTTGTACCTCAAATATTCCAAGCGGTGAAGATGTATCAGAAACATGATCATTCAGGACTGTAGACTGTACTATGTTTGGAGATGTCCCCGCGGTGCTGTTAACTTCCTCTGTTGGGCCAGTGTCCAAAATTGGAGCCAAGAAACTTGGTAGAAGAATCGATAGCTAACTTAAGGAGTCACTAGGTTCTAGACTCTCCCCCTGACTCCGAAGGTAGTGAAAGAAATACTCGTTCTCCAAGAAATTGCAGTTCATAGTGGTGAATATACGACGGGACTTAGGATCGTAGCACCTGTATCCCTTTTGATTGATACCGTAGCCAACAAAGACACATTTGAGGGCACAAGGAGAAAGTTTATCACGAGTATGTTTTGGGAGATGAACAAAGACAGAGCACCCGAACACCCTAGGCTTAAGGGTAAGAGGAGTATGAATCTCAGCTTGTTTGGATAAGGCCTGAAGAGGAGTTTGGAGTTGTAATGCCTTGGTAGGAAGCCGGTTTAAGAGATAGACCGATGTGGCTAGAACTTCCGGCCAGAAGTACTTTGGTGTGCCGGAGTCGAGCAACATGGCCCAGGCCATTTCTAGGAGGATTCTGTTTTTTCATCCAGCGACACCATTTTGTTCTGGAGTGTGAGGACAGGTAGTTTGATGGATGATGCCATTAGAAGCGAAAAATTGAGTCATCCTAGAATTAACATATTTTCCCCCATTATCCGAACGAAGAACTTGGATAGTTTTCTGAAATTAGTTTTTGACTAGAGCATGAAAATGGGTGAATTTAGAAAAAACTTCGGACTTATTTTTTATAAAATAAATCCAAGTCATTCTAGAATAGTCATCTATAAACAATAAAAAATATCGATACCCGGGACCCCCTATAATTGGTGCAGGACCCCAAATATCAGAATGAACAAGGGAAAAAATTGAATTAACTCGAGTATTATTGAATTTAAATGACTGTCTATGGCTTTTGGCCAAAACACAAGAGTCACAATGCATGTTTCTAGAAATAACAAGATCGGGAAACAATAATTTCACATAACTAGTAGAAGGGTGCCCTAACCGACGATGCCAAAGCCAAGCCTCCCGGTTACCAGGCCCGTGAGTCAGCATCACAATACCTTTTGGAGCTATCTCATCCACATAGTAAAGTCCTTGTCTCTCAGTGCCACGTCCAATAATCTCCCCCGTCTGAATATCCTGTAACAAACAAAAATGAGGTTGCATAAGTAGAGTGCAATTCAGTTCTCTCGTGACATGACTGATAGACAAAATTTTGTGAGATAGAGTGGGAACAAGTAAGCAATTGGACAGTGTAAGAGTAGGAGACAAGTTAATGGTGCCGGCTCCTTGGACCGGTGCAAGTCCTCCATTTGCGGTCTGTACGTAAAACTTTCTCGGTTTTGTTGCGACAATAATATCTGAGTGGTCAAATGTCATGGTGTCGGTGGCACCGCAGTCGAAAATCCACTGTTTATTTTTTGTTGGACCCATGTCAGGAATTGTACATGCTTCCGGGTAATCTTCGAGGACCTGAAATGAGTTAGTACAAGAGATGGGGCCATTCTGCAATTTTTGAACTTTAGCCTTGGCCATGGGATCTGTTTTAACAACATCTAATGCTGAGGGACTAAACTGCAAAATGGCACTTTTATTTCTACCTTCACTATCTCGAACCCTAGCCACCCCTCTTGTGTTCGTTCCGGTTGTGACATTTGCCTCTGCAACACCAGACTGCAAGCTGCCGGTCACCGCCCCGGCATTACCCGTTCCGGCGTCGATGGCCCGGTCGGCGGTGACTGTAGCGGCGGCAACACCTCCTCGATTCCGACCTTGATTTAGTTGCTTGGTTCTCTTTGTCTCGTCCCACCAGTCAGGGTATCCGACGAGCTGAAAACACGAATCTCTTGTGTGCTTTTTCATGCCACAATGTGAGCAAACAAGCTTGGATTTGTCTTCCTCAGTGGGTCGAGCCCCTTTTCCTTTGTAGCCTCGGTGAGGTCTGTCCTTCGCCGCCAAGCCTAGACCGATGCCCGATGATGTGTCTTCATTTTCTCCGGCGACTGCCGGCCGAAGGATTCGGTCCCTGGCGATCTCCCGACGGATCATTCCGTATGCCGTTTCGACTGAGGGTAGCGGTTCTTGCTTCAATATCTCCTTCTTGATAGGTTCATACTTGTCATCTAGGGCTATGAGGAATTGGTATAATCTCTGAGTTTGAACAATTCGATTATAGGTCTCTATGTCTTTGGAGCATTCCTGATACGACCCGGGCTCTACTAACGAACACACGTCGACACACGTAAGGTTTTGTGTCTTCTATGACTCAAACAACTAAGGAAAAAATATGCGGAAGATAACGGAACAAACTAGACGACTAGAACTAATAAAATACCTAAACTATGACACACAAAATCAACACAAATCCAACGAAGATAGAGCTGTTTTGGGATGGCTATATGGACGGTATTTAGGAGAGAATTTCGATGGTGATGAATAGGTTTAGAAGGGCTAGGGAAGATAGGATATGATAGAGTTGTATCGAACTTACGGATGAAACGAGGGGAACACGAACTAGAACACGATGGTGGTTGGAGTTGAGGTGGAGGACGGTGGTTGATGTTGGCGTCGTGAAGGCTGGACGGCGGTGGTGAAGTGTTGTGAATTACAACCCGAAAGTTGCCTTGAATATTGAACGTACACAAGGCCAAATTCTTTAAGTTGTTCTTCGATAGCGAGTCTCTGGCGATCCCTCGAACGTGGATGACGAATTCCCTTTGTAAAACCTAGAATTGCTAGTTCTAAGAGTATGAATTTAATATCTAAACTCACAAAGATTTAATGGGGATGAGACAATATTGAAGCAAAAGCTTAATTAATCAAATAAAGTCTAAAGTATCAATGTAAGATGGATTCCCTATTTATAACAATAGAGGGGACGAAAATAATGCTAAAGGGCCGAGAATATTGGAGTCCAAATAGATCTCCAATTGGACTAGGAAAATTCCTAAACTAGAATTCTATTTAAGGTAGTTTCTTCCCTTAATTAAAATTCTAGTCAAACCTATGACTTGGAATAATAATGACCGAAAATTACACCTATTTAATTAAATAAAATATGATCTAGACTATTGTCTAATTAAATAAAATAAATACAATAGTCTAAAATAAAATAACTCCTAAATTAAATAGCATTAAGGCCGAAACTTTGGCTTTCTTCACTTCATGGCCGAAACTCCTTCAACATGCACACATGCACACGTGCACAACATCATGTAGTGTTCTCCATGTCTTGATCTCTATCTTCGAACGTCAACAAGGTCATCATCTTCAAGCTTCCTTGCACACCGTCTTCTTCTTCGAGCTTCTTGCGAATTGTAGCTTGCAAATAATCTTGCAACTTCTTAGCTCGTAGTCTTGTGATGGGTCCTTTGAATTGCAACTCTTCATTGACTTCCTCATTGCTATGGATGTCCTCATCATTCCTTCCCTGCTGAAAAGAATTCGTCCTCGAATTTGGATCCTTATCATGGTCGAATTCATCTGCAAGAAAAGGAGACAAATCAGCAACATTAAACGTAGAAGAACACTTATACTCACCAGGTAGATCAATGCGGTATGCATTATCATTAACATGGCTTAGAACAGTGAAGGGACCATCTCCACAGGGCGACAACTTCGATTTCCTCAAGTTCGGGAATCGGCTAGGACTCAAATGAACCCAAACACGATCACCGGGCTGGAATATCATACGTTTGCACCTCGTGTTGCGTGCGGCAGCTATCCTCGAGCCTTGATGCTCAATCCGAGCACGTACCTTCTCATGCATCTCTTGAATAAAATCAGCTCTCTTCATACCTTTAACACTCGTTAGATGCTCAACGGGTAAAGGAAGCAAATCAGTAGGAGTTAGTGGATTAAATCCATAAACTACCTCAAAAGAAGACATGTTAGTAGAAGAATGCACAACACGATTATAAGCAAATTCAGCATATGGTAGACATTCTTCCCATGACTTCAAGTTATTCTTAATTAGAGACCTAAGTAAAGCTCCTAATGTACGATTCACAACCTCAGTTTGACCATCGGTTTGTGGATGACATGCAGTAGAAAACAATAACTTAGTACCTAATTTCCCCACAAAACACGCCAGAAATGTCCTAAAAACTTAGAATCCCTATCACTAACAATAGTACAAGGAATTCCATGCAAACGAACAACATGAACAAAGAACAAGTTGGCAATGTAAACAGCATCATCAGTTTTCCTACATGCAATGAAATGAGCCATTTTGGAAAACCTATCAACTACAACAAACACAAAATCCTTACCCGACCTAGATCTAGGCAATTCTAAGATGAAATCCATAGAAATATCAATCCAAGGAGCTGAAGGGGTGGGTAGGGGCGTGTACAATCCGAATGGGTGTGACGTGGATTTGGCTTGACGACAAGTAATGCAACAACTACACACATTCTCTACATCCTTACGCATATGCGGCCAAAAGAAGTGTTCATGCAGCAAGTTCAATGTTTTGTGCACACCAAAGTGACCCATTAAACCCCCCGCATGCGATTCTAACACTAATAGCTCACGCATAGAACAAACAGGAATGCATAATTTCAACTCTTTGAACAGGAAACCATCATGCACATAATAACCATCAAAAGACCTAGGTTTCGAACTACATGAGGCATAAATGGGGCTGAAGTAGGCGTCCTCAACATACAACGACTTAATGGACTCGAAACCAAGCATCTTAGCATGCATTAAGTTCAAAAGAGCGTACCTCCTTGATAGAGCATCGGCGATGACATTATCCTCGCCTTTTTTGTACTTGATAACATACGGGAAGGACTCGATGAACTCGACCCATCTTGCATGTCTCTTGTTCAGATTGTTTTGCCCTTTCAAGTGTTTCAAGCTTTCATGATCCGTGTGGATGACGAACTCCTTAGGCCAGAGATAATGCTCCATGTGTCCAACGCACGCTTCAAAGCGTAGAGCTCTTTATCGTACGTTGAATACCTAAGGGATGCGCCATTTAACTTCTCACTGAAGTATGCAACGGGTCATTTTTCCTGCATCAAAACAGCACCAATACCTATGCCCGAAGCATCACACTCGATCTCAAAAGTCTTAGTAAAATCAGGTAAACAAAGAACAGGAGCTGAACATAATAATGACTTCAAAGTAGTAAAAGCATGCTCTTGTTGTTTACCCCACTCAAATTTTCGGTCCTTCTTACTTAGCTCAGTAAGAGGGGCGGCTATACTGGAGAAATCCCGTACAAAATGACGGTAAAACCCAGCCAATCCATGAAAGGATCGAACCTCAGAGGCGTTTTTCGGGGTTGGCCATTCCTCAATCGCTTTGATTTTAGAACGGTCTACCTCAATACCTCGTGAACTGATGACAAAGCCTAGAAACACGACTTCATCTATGCAAAACGAACACTTAGACAAGTTTCCATACAACTTAGCATCACACAATAAGCAAAATACACGTCTAAGGTGTTCTAGGTGCGCCTGTGCACTGTGACTGTAAATCAGAATATCATCAAAGTATACAACCACGAATTTTCTAATCACATCATGCAAAACATGATTCATCAATCTCATAAGTTTCCATACAACTTAGCATCACACAATAAGCAAAAGGCTCACTGCATAGATGGTCCTGAATCCACCATCGGTACACCGTAGAATAATATGATAGTTAGTTTATCTTGACAAACTGATTATTCTAGTAACTGTCTTGTGTATTGAGGAGGATCACGATAGGATACTGTTCTCTATTCTGACCTTAAGTGAGAGAATAAAGATCCACAAAGTTCGGGTTCTTAACCCATATATATTAGCGAACATATATATGTTATGTCAACTACTTTGATTTATCAATGACTGAGACTCTTTGATAGGATCAACAACCTCGATATTTTGGGTAGAGGCATTTACATGTATGATGGGTCGTGCATTATATATGGTCACCATGTCCTGGTGGGCCAGATTGATGATGTCCTCTTGAGGAAGCACGTAGATCGTGGGAAGCCCTGCAGGCAGAATATTAATTTATTCCTTACATGATATGGAAGTCGTGCGGTACTACTCAAGGATTAATATATTAATTAATTATAGCTGTCAAAAGCATACAAAATTAATTAATGGACATTATATCTTAAACATAGAGAATGGCTGAACTAAAGAAGAAAGCATATTCTGAAATATGTATTAAATTGGTAGGTCAGTATTATTTCTTTAGTGGAATAAAAATAATACTTAATTTATTTATTTATATCCATGTCATGGATATTAGAAATTAAATAAATTAGTAGGCCAATTTAATATTCTTCTAGATCCCTGTTGTAGCCCAATATGACCCAAGTGGACTGGGAATAAAATCCGTTATGTATGTGAAAAAAGCTCTGTTACGTATACTAATGTTATCTATGCTGCGCTCATACATAACGGAATAATATCCGTTATCTATGTTATTAAACATAACGGTTGTAGCAACAAACATGACATCAGATATTACGTTATCTATAACTCTCATACATAACGGTTTCTTCCGTTATGAAAGTTTAACTATCTTCATTATCTATGAACATTTACATAACGGTTTTTTTTTCATACATAACACTCTTCATTGCGTGATCTATTACTGTTATATATAACGGTTTGTACCGTTATGAAAATTCATTTTTCTCCTTTATGAAATATAGCACATGGATTAATACATAACGTTGTTTGTAGTTTACATGACGCTTTTTTACGTTATGTATGTTTTGATACATAACAGATTTTTACCGTTTAAATAATTCTAAAACAATAAAAATAACTGAAATTCTCATAAATCATCGTATATCTAATTCAAAAAATATTCATACATTCATCCAAATATAGTCAATATTCTACACATGTTTATACCATACTAAATGTCAAAACAAAGATAACATATATATTGTAACTAGATAGCTAGCCATTTCGATCGGAACAACTTTTTCAGTGATTGAGAGACGTCTATTCAACTCAACTACTCAACTATAAACCTGCCACGGTTGGAGAAGTAAGTGGTAACAATTAATCAACACAATACTCAATAATAACCCAATCTCAACTAAGATGACATAAAATATATTCCATGAGCAACAAATAAAAAGGATAACCATTTGTCTCAAGCAAAAATAATTGAACTGGAAACAATACCTATCAATCGAAGACATACTTTATCACACATTTTGCCCATTTTTTTCAACTTGGAAGATTGTCAGAATCCAATGCCCGCTATTTCATAGGAGTGTCAAATTATTACAGTTGAATTAATGCAAAAATCTTATCTTTCTGCATAACAGTTTCTGGAGAGTGAAAGCAATGCACTTGAATTAATGCAAAAATCTTATCTTTCTATCTTCTTTATAAATTTTAGTAGTTGCAGGGCTTGAAACAAATTCAATTTGAGATATATGACAAGATTTAAGCAGCACTCAAAGTAACTGTGACAGTCTACTCCTGTTTTCCAAGCAACCAATAAATAATCATTTATTGGTACAGCTAAAACAAATAATGAGGGTACAGCTAAAGAAATTTCAAAAATCTTATCTTTCTATCTTTTCTATAAATTTTATCAGTTGCAGGGCTTGAAATAAATTCAATTTGAGATATATGACAAGATTTAAGCAACACTCAAAGTAATTATCAATTAAAAATTTAAACTTGCATCTCCCAAACCAAATAATGATGATACAGCTAACACAAAATTTAGCAATAACAAATGAAAGAACCAAGTGCTTTCATACTCGAGTGGAAGTTAGCTGCAGCAGCACTACCATAAACCTTTTATAAAATAAAGAGGAATAATGATGAGGAAGTTCATAAAGGCTTTACCACAAACATCGATATCTGAGTAGAAGATCCAATTGCAACTCCAAGAGTTATGTCATGGAAATAGAACAACCAATTAAACAAAAGTACAATATATAATAACAGCAGATAGCTATAATATTTCAACACTCACAAGCTTGTCCTTCATGGCGAACATAATAGGCATAGCTAAATCTAAATGCTCAGAGAAGAAGGGGAGGGTGATTACTCTTAATGATCATTGGAAGATAGGCACAGCTAAATCTAAATGCTCAGAGAAGAAGGGGAGGGTGATTACTCTTAATGATCATTGGAATATAGGCACAGCTAAATCTAAATGCTGACCTTGAGATCTTCAACTGATTTAGCCGTTAGGAAATCCTCTTAAGTATGTAGCTAGTGTTTTACACACAGTCAGTCTTAATAGTCAGAAAGTGAACTTTCCACTCACAAAAGACAAAAATGACTGAGCAGCTACTCTCAACTCTACTATAGTAATAGTTTGGTATTCTTGAACACATAACTACCAAGGAGCATCAATTATCAAGCATCCACATTAAAGCTATTTCTTGTTTCTGATAATCATAGTCTAATGAAATTCGATCTGACATTGCTCCAAACACTAGAAGATGGACATCTACAATAAATAGAAAAAAAATCACGTCAAGAAGATACAAATCCACAACCTACCTTCATACATCTCATATGCCATTTTACTTGTTTTCTCGACAACACTACTAACATATCGATCTCATTTACATGAACAGAAGAGCCTAACTTAAGAGTAACACAACTATAACTCAAACTGACAAACTATAACTCTAGAGCAGCTCAGATAATACAATCACAACAAAATTCACAGTAGGCAAATTGATAAACTCAAAAGCAGCTGACGTCTTCCATCAAAACATAATGCACAACAGCCAAATAAATTAATGGCATATTGCCCGTGCTTAAACTCAACAAATAAGAGAAATACCATCAGCATCGTGAGGAGGTTGGGCGGCACGAGAGATTTTCCCCTGAGCTCCCGACGGTGGAAATGTCTGGAATCTGGACACAACATCGCCATCCAAAAATATGCAAACACTTAAAGCAAATCAACTCCACCCACACTAATCATAGTAAACTATGGTCGGAAAATAAAGAAAGAGGGAGAAAAAAAAAAAGAAATAGAAAAATGAAGAATTACCGGTAAATTTTACGGCAACATGAGACAGCGGATCGAAGACTGCTTGCAACAATATCAATGCCAACAAATTTATTAATTACAAATTGAACAATATATATATATATATATATATATATATATATAGAGAGAGAGAGAGAGAGAGAGCAAATTAGATCTACGATGAGAAATAACAGAGAAATAAATTACCCGAACAGATCCGTCAACATTTTCATTGCCGATAGAAGTGTAATTGCCGATGGAGATAACCGCACATTTCTTGCCACCTCCATTTCTAGCGCGACGCTTCGACCGCGCGCAGCGTCAGCGCTAGTGCCATCTCAAACAAGAGAGAGAGAAAGAGAGAGTGGCTGAGCAAGATAGAGAAATTACCTGTGCAGCGAGGTTGGGTTGTGGCACAGTGGGTGGTCGGAGAGGCGGCGTAGTGGCTGTCTGGGGCGGAGGTCGCCGGCGGCCACAATAAGGGAATTGGGGATTTCAATTTTGAGAATTTTAGGAAGAGGAAAAAATTGGAGATTTTAGAAATTTTAGGGCTTCACCTTTGAGCGAGAAGAAGAGATGGCGGAGAACGATGGAGGCGAAAGACGGCGATGAACGGCGTGGGGATGAAGAGCAGTGGGAAGAGGCTCGTGAAGAGGAAGAGCAGCTGGAAAGATATATACTTAGAAAATATTCGATGTATATAATTTAATTTTAAATTAAAAAAATAATAATTAACACATATGCATAACGGATATTCATAACGGTAATGTTACCATTATATAATGTGTTTAAACATAACACAACGTATAACCGTACCAAATGAGCGTTATTAATGTGAACAATATGTAACACTCACAGATAACGTAAGAGTCAAAAACGTTATATATAATCGGAGATAACACTTCTCTCGTAACAGATTTTTAAAATATGCTCTCTTGATTCCTAGAGTTTCCACAACTGTTTAGTAGTCTGCAGCCCACCCTACATCTAAACAAAGTCCGGGAATACAGCAGAAGATCAAGAAGTAGAATATTGGAGCTGTGAGATTTCGAACACCAAGGAGAAGTAAATCGCCATCCATGTGTTCTCCATCAACAACGAGATTAGATCTTTAATCCCGTGAGCAACCCGACAGCGTTTGTAAGTACTGTTTCGACAGATTCTATTTTATTCCGCTGTAATAGATTCGAAATTGAAACTTGCATGTTAATTCAACATAGGTTAATTAATGTCACACATAAAATTATGATTTACATGAGTTAGAATTAAAGGCATCCAAATAGATCATGTGGGGTACAATTCAAGAAAACCCCAACAATTGGTATTAGAGCAGGTTTTGGCTCTGTCCTAGAATTAATTCTATGAAAATTTCGAATTATATGTATAAATCTGTAGATAAATTTAAGGTGTTTAAATTTTCAGATTTATTTTATACTTTAAATGAAATTGTAGGTGTTTAAATTTTCAGATTTATTTTATACTTTAAATGAAATTGTAGGTGTTTAAATTTTCAGATTTATTGTTCATAAAATTCGAAATATGTAGTATTAAAAATTGGATGATTTTTTGATGTTCTTCGAAAAAATTCAAATTTTAATCTATGTGAATTTTCGTCCTCTATGAATTTTAATTTGGAAAGCATTTTGATGAAGATCAAATTTTCAGATTTAATTCATATGAATGTTCGAAAATTTAGGATTGAAAATTGTTAAGGATTTTTCAAAATCGTAATTTTTAATCTTAAGACGTTTTTGATTATGGATCAAGATGTTAAAATTTTATCTTTGATAAAATGTGATTCCAAATTGATATGCCATGGCAGGCCGAGAGTTATCCATTAGTTCCCTAATTCAATGTTTAATTTGCTTTTGTAGATCATGATTAGTTGTTTAGATTTAGATTCATTCCAAATCAATAAATACTATGGGCGAGAATTGTTTAGTTAAATTCTCTAATTTAACTTATGTAATTTTTTATATTTACGATTTAATTTGGAATAGAATTTTGATTAATATCAAAATTTCTAAATTTAATCCTAATGAGGATCGAAAATTATGGGGATTAGAATAGGAGAAGGTAATTTTTGATGTATATCAAAAGTTACCAAATTCTAATCCAAGTAGGTTTCAAAATAGAATTTTAAATTTTGTAAATGGACTGGGAATAGTACAAGAGTTGGAGGCCCAACCCATTAGGGTTTGGAGATGAAGTTCTCGCCCCCTCCCTTATATTAAGAGATGGGGGCCACGAAAATTAGATGAGAAATACACATCAATACAGCCCCTCTAAGTGCTCTCTTGATTCCTAGAGTTTCCACAACCGTTTAGTAGTCTGCAGCCCACTATGCATCTAAACAAGATCCGAGAATACAGTAGAAGATCAAGAAGTAGAATATTGGAGCTGTGAGATTTCGAACACCAAGGAAAAGTAAATCGTCACCCATGTGTTCTCCATCAAGAACGGAATTAGACCTTTAATCCCGTGAGCAACCCGACAGTGTTTGTAAGTATTGTTTCGATAGATTCTATTTTAATCCGCTGCAATAGATTCGAAATTGAAACTTGCATGTTAATTAAACATGGGATAATTAATGTCACACATAAAATTATGATTTACATGAGTCAGAATTAATGGCATCCAAATAGATTCTGTGTGGTACAATTCGAGAAAACCCCAACAATAATAGTATTCCAAAATCATAAATTTCTTACATAATAAAATGCCATCAATATTTTGATGAAATTCAACTCTTAAACCATCCCAAAATAAATTTAAAAAAATGAGGAATCTTCAATCTAAGAATCTGCAAAGTAAATTTAAGAAATGATTCAGATAGAGAGAAAAGGTACCATTTATTAAGCATGAAAGTATCAATTGTGTTGAAGATAGATATGAACCTGATATCCATCTAAAACAAACGAGGGTTGGGAGTCTTGGAGCCAAACTCATTCAAGTGAGTTGAGTTTGCTTCACCATTGTTCTTCTTCTTTCGGCCTTTCTCAGGTTGCCCCTTAACTCCTTTTTTCCTCCCCTTGGTTGTTGCTTTTGCTGGATTGAGTACACTTACAGATGATGTGGACACATCCGTGTCTTTAATTAAATTCACCGAAGTTGTTACGGCCTGAACACCATCAAATATGCTCTTAGATCCATCTTCTATAATCCTTCTTTCTTCTTCACTAGCTTGGGCTCTTAGAAGTATAGTGTAGTAGTTCCTAGCCATCTTGTGCCTCCAAGCATAGGAATGTAGCAAGTCTGTATTGTTATGAGATGCACTGTCAGTTTTTTCCCACAAATCCTTTTTTGCAAATTTTGTCCATCTTTTCAGAATGTAACAACTAAGTATTTCTTTGACTGAATTTCTATCGAGTATCCTCAAGTAGTGCGAGCACAACAATTCATATATCCTCAAATCTTCTGCACGTGCAACTTATGTAATTTTCTCTGGAATAGAAATTCACCCTGTGAGCGGTTCGAGCATCATGGTTCTGGACATCATATAGCTTGACTTCTAATTCTTCACCAACCATCTCGAGAATTGATGATATAGATTTAAGAAACTCATCTTCAAAATCATGGAAAACTGAGAGTGTGTACACCTCAGAGGCATGCTTTAGCATTCCAATCAATGGTTTAGGTGAACCTGATATTGCTCGTGAGCATTCAAACTCATCAACTTCTTCGTTGCTTCTCTATCTATGCACTATGTGTTTGAAGATTGTGTAGAACTCATTCAAGTTTGTAACCTTGCTTTCCTTGAATCCGATCGCACTATTGTGCTCTCACTTCTGTGTGAGGACAGGATTTCAGTAGAGAAGTATGATTTATTGTATGTAGTGCACCACTTCTCTCTAAGTTCATAAAGTTGCATAAAAAAAGAGTTGTCTTCCAAGCCGTAGTCATTTATTATTAAGTTCCAGTAGCCCTCAAACTCTTCTTTATTCACACATCCGGATAAACATCTTTGGAAAGCTTTATTGAATGATCGGTTACCCTTTAATTTTCCAAAACGACTGATTGTGTTCTGGTAGAGATGCCATATGCACAATTTGTGTCTTACATCTAGGAAAACCTGTCCATATGTAGATTAGAAGGTTAGTTATATTTTATCAAGTGTTTTCCAATAAATGTAACGGGAGAATGGTTGGTCATAAGATTACCTTTGATAATGCACATGTAATTGCAAGATCTTGATCGGTGAACATTGTGACGGGGCATTTCATCATCATTGATTTCTTAAAAACTTCAAACAACTACTGAAATGTCTCCGTCTTCTCATCTGATATAAATGCACACCCGAACATGACATTTTTCTTGTGATGGTTCAACACAACGAACAATGCAGAAATAAGACTGTACTTGTTCGTTCTATAGGTTATGTCAAAGACTACGACATCACCATAAATCAGGTAATCTTCACTCATCATAGAATCTCTCCAAAATACATCAGACAATCTGCCATCACCATTCAACTTAAACATATAGAAGAAGTCTTCATCTTTCACTCCCTCTTTACACAACCTATCTATAAGTGTTTGTGCATCCCCAGCTTTAATTTCACTCAACCTAATTATGTTAACAAAATTCATGTGATCCTTCAATGTATGACAAACCAGGTGATCGCCCCCTGCTTCTTTTGACATGTATCTATATGAAGAGATAGTGTCTCCAATCATAATAACTTTGTCACCAGTAATTTTTCTTTGAGATCTATGCATGTGGCTCCATTGTTTTCTTGAAAGCTCATGATTGTGCTCCTCGTTATGATCAATTACTTCAAGAATTCCATCATTATTTTTCTTCACCATCAAGAATGCCTTACAATCAGTACGTGTGATGTTATTTTTCCGAAAGGTAATCTGATCTTGATTGTTAGATTTACCAACTTCAGCCTTTTTCTTAACACCTTCATTCAAGCATACATAGTATTTCTCAATCACTTGACCAACACTGTTTGTTCTTTGTGTTTTTTTCCTAACACCAAATCCAACCTCTCTAGCATGCTTGTAGTACAATTCGTACATCTCATCAAATGTTTCTATTTGAATACCAATCAAAGATCCAGACAAGCTTACAGTATCACCTAATGTTGATGAAAGTATCAATTAAAATAATTTACACTATCAAAGTCGTGTGGGTATATCCAGATCAGTTTACGTAAAAAATTTATCTCCGTATTGTGCTCGTATAGGGATTGGCTCATTTTCAGAATCATCAATTATGATAAGAACTTCTATATTATCTTCCACATTCTTGTTAATTTCATACATCCTAAGCAATATATTCGTCCAACTGTAATTTTCAAATTCCAATAAAAAATTCCCCAAATTTGAAAGATGCAATTGTTTGAATATACAAAATTAATTTCACAACTGAAATCTACACAATTGAATAGATTCGATTGAATTCGCAAAAATCACCTTGAAATATTCGAGCTGGAGAAAAGGAAACAAAATCAAATTTCTTCAACGTTAAAGATGATGTCGCCGTCATGAGCTTCTGGCGCGGTGGTGATGGTGGCGGCGTTGGCGAGTTCGGTTCTCTCTCTCATGTTTGCCTCAGTCGTGAGTTCTTCTCTCTATCGCGTTTCTGTGTTTTTGTTCATTTTTTTTAATTTGGGCTCAATTTTTCAGATTTGGGCTGATCCAGGTTATGGACTGACCTGTCTGATGGGCCGGCCCATCAGTCTCCTGCACAGGAGAGTGGCCCATTAATATATATATATATATATATATATATATATATATATATATATCTCTTCAAAGATATTTACTTATTGTCAAAGAAATTTAATGTTTATCATATAATAATATCTTTATTATTTAAATATTTTATCTATTTTTAAATTTCATATGATTCCAAAATTAAATAAATATATAAAACTATAAAAAATATATTATTTATAATTTTGTAAAATTTCGCCAGCTATTTAGAATTTTCTTTTTCAGATATATACATGTTGGACCATAATTTCGGGCTGGGCCGCTGGATTTAGTATAGAAAGAGTTTGCAAAGGTTAATAACATTAGTGTGCCTCTGGAAAACATATCATAGATCGAAAGCAGTTTCTACTCACATAAACAGTCAAGCACATCGAAGGCTTCCTACGATTAATCTGGACTTAAATTAGTTTTAAGCTGGTTCATCCTATTTTTGCTAGATGTGTATATATCAAATTTCTATTAATAATCCGTAAGATTGGTTTGGACAGGGACAACTATATACCTATAATTTTATATTTTTCATGAAGGAAAATCGAGATTTTTTTTTTGGCATTTTATTTAATTATTTTTTAGAATTATCGATATATTTAACTGTGATCTTTTCAATCAAGTAGAATTGCGGCTAATTTGTGATTTTGTTGAGAAAAACATATATTCCCCCACAACATCAATTGACAAATACAAGGGGTTAGATAAAAAATACATCTTTCTCTGGTGTAGGAACTAGGAACCCATCTTATAACGTCCACCTAGATCATCTAATGACTGAGATTAAATGTCCAAGTCAAGGCAAAAAAGAAGGAGGCGGGGGTATAATTGTCCAATCTCAATAAAAAAGCTGATTTCATCACTTTTAAAAAAAAATCCTAAAAACTTTGAACGACCATAACTCACTCGTTTCAAATCGGATCAACGCAAATAATATACCAAATTAAAGATCTTTTCATGCTCTTTAATTCAAGATCAGTCATGAATATGTTTATTCAAATAAATATAGACGAAAAGTACAAAATATAAATTTTTAATCGTGTCCAGCGCGAACGTACTAGGCATACTTATATTATTATTATTATTATTATTATTATTATTATTATTATTATTATTATTATTATTATTATTATTATCATTTATTACATTTCAATTATGACTTATAATTATTTTTTATGATTTAATTTTTATGTTTTAGTTACTAATTGAATATTATATATTATTCATTTCATCAAATTATAATATATTAGTTAGAATTCTTCATCTATTTATGGTTTATAACTTATGTTAACGATGAATTGTCATATGTTAACATAGTTTATTCGCAATGCTGATAAAATAATATCATTATGATAATGTTTTATAATTATATTGTTATTATGATTTATTACATGCAATTGGGATTTATAATTAATTTTTAGAATTTAATTATATTTTTAGATCATTGAAGTTTATTATATTTGAATTATGATTTATTTCATCCTATTAGAATTTATAATTACACTTTAGAATTTAATTTTTCGTTAACAATATGAGAAAAATTTTCATTAGCATAAATATAACGCTTCGTTAGCATGATGATAATACTTCGTTAGCATGACGATATGTTATGAAATATCCTCCGCGATTTTTGTAAGAAGTACCAAATTACGTTAATACCCCCACGCGAATTTTTTTCCAAATATTACAGGATTGCCACCACTCCTTTTAATTAAATCTGGACTATAGATCTTTATTGATTGTATGGTGTGAGATGGGTTCCTAGTTCCTACACTAGGTAGGGTTTGCACTGTAACCCTCCCCTATATATATATATATATATATATATATATATATATGAGTTGGTTCAAATAAAAACTTATCTTTGTGTGAAAACTGCGAACTGTGCTTCTTTAGTGTATTTTTAGTGCTTTTCTTTCTGTATTTTGATGCTAATTTTTTTTAATGCTTTTCTTATTGTGTTTTGATGCTAGATGTTTTTAGCACCAAAATACAGTAAGAGAAACACTAAAAGTACACTAAACAAGCACAGTCAGCACGTTTTCACACCAAGATAAATTTTTATTATAACTAACCCCTATATATATATAATTAAAAAAATTAATCAATGTTAGTGACTGCATTAAATCTCCATTTTTGGACCGTGGAGAAATTGAGATTGAAAATTGTACTAGGTGCAATTTACTTAAAATATAGAATTCCAAAATGCAAAAAATTAAGAAATATATATCATACTTTACCGCCTTTATATTAGATGAATATATACATCAAAATCAATTATCGTACTGACATCGCTGAATGAGAAAATGACGCTACATCACATATATGTAGAGAGGCATGGGCCCAAACACATCACATGCTCAATTAATGATAATTAAAACACACTAAAACAAAATATAGCCTTTATTGACATTATTATTAGTTATGATAAATATGGGATCATTTGTAATAGACTTAAGCAAGGTTGTAAAACTCACTAGGCGCTAGTCGGGCGGCCGATAGGGGCCTAGCGCCTAGGTTGTCTAGGCGGGGCCTAGGCGGAATCTTGGCGGAGCCTAGGCGGTTTTCTAATTTTTATAATATATTATTACATATTGGTATTTATAAATTAATTTTTTCAATAACCTATATCGCACATCGATTATACATAGAAAATTGAGATGAAGGTTGTTGTATAAAAGCTCAAATTAAATTTTCAACTGTTTTCAACATTTCCATCATCCCACATTAATTTTAGAATGAAAATTTGTATGGGAGTTGTAGTATAAAAGAGTCGCTGATCTTAAATGAAAACTTAAAATTAATTTTTCAACTTTGTTCCCATTTTTCTTCATTCCACATTGGTTGTAGATTGAAAAAATGGGATGTAGGTTGATGTATAAAAGGTTGGAGAAATCTTAAATTTTTTAATTGGTTATATTTTAAACCAAAAAAATTAAAAATAGTTAATCGGCCGCCTAATGGCCGATTAATCGCCGCCTAGGCTGCCTAGTCGGCGAGAACTCGGTCGCCCCGATTTCTTAGCTGAGTTGGGTGTTTTCGGCACGGCTAGGGGCTGCCTAGCGCCTAGGCGGCCGCCTAGCCTGATTTTTACAACCATGGACTTAAGTAACGACATGTCATCTCTAGTTATTATAGCTCATTTTTAATTATATTTTTGTGATTGTTGTCACTTAAAATATTTTTTAATTTGTTTGGGACGAATTTCGAAGGACACTCTATTTGAGATGACATGATATCGTCGCAAAAAAATTTGTGAGTGACCACAAAATATTATCATAAAAATGTCATTAGAGATAACATGTGGTAATTAGAGACGTAATATCGTTATTTAAACACTATTTTTTTGTAGTAAGCACTATCTAAGTTATCTCACAAAGTTTAGAGAGAGACCTAAAATATGAACTCCTCAAAGCAAATCAATCTTCATTACCAATCTCTGATTTAAAAAAATATTATATATATATATATATATATTTTTTTTTTTATACATAATAAACTGTGAAACTGAGAAACAAGATAAAAACCTATATAACTACGACATGAAATCCTCGAGGTAAAATTAACATCCATTATCGCTCTGCTTTAAATATAAAACAAATAAAGAAATAAATAAAAATCCTCTCTTTTATAATTGTATATTAACAAATAAAATTAACAGAAAGACGCTATACATGAATGACGGTAAATGATTGTCAATCAGTTCCACATACATGCATGCGTGTCAAATATGGGAGATCAACCAAAAATAATTGATTAAATTTGCAATTTAAATTTCGCAATCAAAAGTAGTAGATAGGTCTAGAAACTTTAAATATAATTGGTTATTTGTCCACAAGAAGAGGAGTGGACCGTTTTTTTTATCGTGGGTGAAGTCGTAATCTTGGGTTTTTAGGGCCACAAAGGAGAGATTGATTAGTTCATTGATCATCGATGTTCACTTTTTTGGATTGTTATGCTGCTAGTAGTATGATTGATTGATACGCGTGCCACTCAGTTATTGAATAGTTTGTCTCCTGCATGGGCAAATAATATGTATTATTATACTATTAAATAAGTGTCATTAATGGATAAAAATACCCACGTCAAGTTTTAAAACTTATTATTTCACCCACATTCACTAAAATATCCTTCAATTATCAATTTTTAATATAATTTAAATTATTTTGGATTTGTTTTATTTTGAAAAATAAAACTTCTCTCCTTTCTCCCAACTCACACCAGATCAGCTATTGCATTTCCTATTACATTTTCATTTTCCAAGCCTTTAAGGAAAAGTTGTTGTCAATGGAGTCTCCCACGTGGACGGACTGAAGCACAAGTTGCTTAGCATCAGCCAGCTGTGTGACAATGGCTATTCAGTCGACTTCAGCAAAAGCTCATGTGACATACGAGACAAGTTAACTGGAGCAATCCTTCTAGCTGGCGTAAAAAGAGGCAACATGTACATTGTTGACTGGTCAACCGGCTACTCAGAAGTTTGCTTTCTCTCAAAGGGATCAACTGAAGCAAGCTGGCTATGGCATCGACGACCGAACCATCTCAACTTCAAAACTATCAACTATCTGGCAAAGAAAGAGCTAGTTGAGGGGCTTCCCAAAGAAATATACAAGAAAACTGGTGTCTGCGAACTATGCCAAAAGGGGAAGAAAGTAAAGTCATCCTTCAAGAACAAAAGTCACCCTCCAGGAACAATCGCAAGCCTGCAACTGCTACATGTGGATCTATTTGGACAAGTAAAGCCACCGACTCTAAGAAGGAAAAGATTCACGCTTGCGGTAGTTGATCATTTCTCAAGATATACATGGATAGAGTTCCTGAGGAGCAAAGATGAAACTTATGCCAAGCTATCAGCGTTGATCAAAAGGTTGCAAACTGAAAAAAGAAATCAGTTCAAAGGATTCGATCCGATAATGGAACTGAATTTGTCAACCAGCAAGTGATCTACTTTCTCAGTGAACTGGGCATCACTCATGAACACTCAGCTGCAAGAACTCCACAACAGAACGGTGTAGCTGAACGGTGAAACCGGACACTCAAAGAAGCAGCTCGAGCAATGGTAGCAGATGTCAACATAGCTGAAAGCTACTGGGCCAAAGCAGTCAACACAGCTTGCCACACTTAAAACCGGAGTGCCATCTTTAGTTCACATGACAAAACACCTTATGAGATGTATAAGGATCGTAAGCCTTTTATCTCATACTTTAAAGTATTTGGCTGCAAATGTTATATTCACAACAATGGCAAGACTCAACTGAAAACCTTCAGTGCCAAAGCAAATGAGGGAATATTTCTTGGATATAATTCCCCTCATTCACAAGCTTATCGAGTGTTCAACAAACGAACTTTTATTGTGGAAATAACATGTCATGTGGTATTTGATGAATTTACTGATGAGTACTGGAACAAAGAATCAACTGATACATCAGTTCAAGTACTACCTAGTGAAACTGAAAACTCGCAGGACTATGTTGATCACATTGTTCTAGAGCGGTTTGAAGCTTCACTAGAATAAAGCAATGAAACTGGCACTAGACTAGCTGAAAGTAATTTGGTCGATAAGGACATAAATCACACTGAGTACACAAACCCCACAACAAAAGCAGGGGGAAGAACTGATGAAAATGGTAAATCTACTGAAGAAAGAAACTGAAGAATCAGCTGAAAGACAAGCTGAAGAACCAGCTGAAGCCAACCAACCCAAATGGCTCCGAAGCTACCCAACTGACAAGATTGTTGGTGATCCAAGAAGCTGAGTTCAAACCAGAAATTCAACTGAGCATGCACTATTCACATGAATTATATCGCAAACTGAACCGACAAACATCAATGAAGCTCTTGAAGATTCAAACTGGATCATGGCGATGCAAGAAGAGCTGAATCAGTTTACAAGAAACGATGTATGGTTTCTTGTTGATAGGCCAAAAACCTAGAATGTCAATAGCACAAAATGGGTTTCTCACAACAAACTGGATGAACAGGGCGTAATCACCAGGAACAAGGCAAGACTGATAGCCAAGGGATACTCTCAAAGTGAAGGAATTGACTTTGATAAGACATTTGCACCAGTTGCAAGATTGGAAGCTATCTAACTGTTCCTCGCCTATGCAGCTTACTACAATTTTACAGTTTACCAAATGGACATAAAGAGTGCATTCTTGCAAGAAATGCTCAAAGAAGACGTGTATGTCGAGCAACCACCAGGGTTTGAAATTGGGGATCAAGTCTTCAAGCTGAAGAAAGCTCTTTATGGACTAAAGTAAGCTCCATGAGCATGGTATGAAACTTGTTGGGAAAAATTATCAAGGTAGCCCAACTGATGGTTTTAATGAATTGTCAAAATATGTGCAAAAGTTCTAATGAAAAAATATAGGTTATTCAAGCTGGAAGTCGAACCGATGACCAAGTAAGACTTCAAAATTCAGCTCAGCTGAAGTGAAAGTCAAATCGTCTTGAAGCGTGGTCAACCAGCTAAAGAGGATACTTCAAGCAGACAAGTTAAAGCTTAGCCTAAAAAGCTTAAATGTCAAAAGCCTTACCCCAGAGCTTAAGCTAAGAGAGAAGAGAACACTGAAGGTCGGAAAGCATCCACAGATGAGTAACCATCGGTCTAGCTGAAATCTAAGGAAAGCTGATGAGAAAAAGAGCCAACTTGAAGGCTAAAAGCCAAACTGAACTGATGAAGGATCAGTAAGCTGGGAGAAAAGCTCATAAATCTAAGCTGTTAAGATCCCGAGCTGAAAGCTAAGACAGCTGATCTGAAGCATTCCAGGACTGAAGCTT
The DNA here is from genome assembly GCA_026008535.1 of Perilla frutescens. Lineage (NCBI taxonomy): Eukaryota > Viridiplantae > Streptophyta > Magnoliopsida > Lamiales > Lamiaceae > Perilla > Perilla frutescens. The sequence continues at coordinate 12,782,067 of BRKX01000004.1, forward strand.
GAGGCAGCTAAGAAACTGCTAACTGGACGATCTCAGAACTGAAAGTTGAAATAGCTGAAGATCTATCAGCTGAAGTCTAAAAACTGATAGCCGGAGCAACTGCTACCTAACAGGAAGTTATTGAAGATCTTGAGAGGAAATCTTGAAAAGATCCTGACGATCTTGGAGCAGAAGCCATTAAATTCAACGGCTAGTTCAATTTTAAGCTTCAATGACTACAAGCATTAACTACCATTGGTGGAATCAACATAACCACCAATCTCAATAGTCACTAAGATCACTCATCTATATAAGGAGGGTAAATCTCATTTTGACTAAGACTTTTTGCCAAACTAACTTTTGCTATATTTTGCAGAACGAGCTTTCTTTCTTCCTTTCCACAGCTCAAAGCTTAAATCTCTTAAGTACGAAAAGTCCCAACTGAGAAGGCGTGCTTCAAATGTTAATTTTGTATACTGGAAAGACATGTCTTTGTATACTTTTCTAATAATATGATGATATGAATTGAAAGTTATTCTAGTCATTATTTGCATTTAGATTATTTTATATAATTGTGTTATGCAATGTTCCATATACTTACATTGTAGAAGATATGGTGTGGGGAGACACATGGTAAGATCATATCATTAGAACCTTGTATTGTATTAAAGAGCTCACGGCTTAGATTGTCCTGAACATACCATCGGTACACCATAGAATAATCTGATAAGTTAGTTTATCTTGACTAACTTATTATTCCAGTACACTTGTTAGTGTATTGAGAGGATCACGATAGGATACTATTCTCTGCTCTGACCTGGATAGTGAGAGAATAAAGATCCACAGAGTTCAGTTTCTGAACTCATGTTTATTGGCGAGCATATGTGTCCATTACTTATTACTTTGACTTATCAATGGGTGAGACCCTTTTGTGGATCAATAAACTCGATATTTTAGGTAATAATAGTATATACATGATGCGTCTTATAATATGCATGAGCACCGTGTTCTAGTGCGCCAAGTTGATGATGTTCTCTTGAGGAAACACAAGTTCATGTTGAAACCCTACATATGGAATTTATTCTGTACATGAGTAAAGATTATATGGTACTACTCAAGGTTTTAGATGTTAATTAATTATAGCTGTCAGAGGCTGACATAATTAATTAATGAACATTATATCTTAAACACGGGGAATGGCTGAACTAAAGGAGAATGCATATTCGTAAATATGTATTAAATTGGTAGGTCAGTATTCCTTCTTTAGTGGAATAAAAGTGATACTTAATTCATTTAATTATATCCTAAGTTTATTGGATATTGGAAATTAAATAAATTAGTGGGCCAATTTAATATTCTTCTAGATCCCTGTTGTAGCCCAACTTGACTGAAAGTGGACTGATATAGAACTTAAGATAGAGGTACAGCCCAGTAGGGTTGGAGCTTGATATTTTTGCCCACCTCCCTATATAATAAAGGGAGGTGGATGAAAATTTAATAAGTAATAATCAGCCCCTCTTTGTCTCTCAAGATATCCACAGATTTCACAACACTATCAGTAGAATACAACCGACTTTGTTTCTGATACTCAGTCCAGGAATACAACAGAAGATCTCAGAGTAGAATACTGTGGTGGCCGATCCAGTAGAGAAGAAGGGATGCCAGTTTCGTTTCATTCAACAACAAAATTAGATCTGTAATCTTGTCCTCAGACCCTCTGACAAATGTAAGTAATTCGGATCTATGTTTTCGTCTTTATTAGATTCATTTTGCTTTGCATGGTTTTCTGCTAGACGTTGATAAACATGCATGAACATAAAATTATGATTTGCATGAACATGAGTTAATGAACATCCAAATGATCCTGCAGTGGTTTAATTCGAAAAAACCCAACATCAAGTTTCAAGCAAGCAACTAGCTGTCGAAGAAATCCAGCCAGAGCAAAGCTTCTCAGTTCAATCTCTTCAAAGATAAACCACTCAGCTCAGTTGAAGGAGCATTCCAGGTTGATAACAGATTAAGACTATCTTCTTGAAGATCGAGAGAGATCTATAATCTTATAAAGATGGGCAATAGTACCTAAAGTCTCCGCGAGCAGTTGGGACTGGTAAGTGTGAGCTATCGACCAGAAACCGGCTGAGGAGGGGCATACTGATAAGTCCGTTCTTCTGGGACAGCAATAGTTAAAAAGGAGGCCGCGCTCGGTTTGAAGGATGCCATTTTCAGGTTCAACAGAATTCTTCACTGTGTAACTGTAATAAAGAAACTTTACTCTTGCATAGTGGATTGCCCTTCTGCGGAAGGAAGAGAGGATGTAGAATCAAGAAGCTTCGAACCTCTATAAGTTTTGTGTGTGTTGTACTTTCTGCTTTAAGCTTTTGCATGTTCTAAACTGCACACCATAGCACACAAGCTGCACTGATAAGTGTTGGTTTTGTATACTAGAAGATCTGTCTTTTGTATACATTATTGATGATGGTTTTATGATGATATAGAATGAATACAATTGCAGTCACTGTTTAAATTTAAATTGTTATATTTACATGCATATTCACTATACTTACATTGCAGATGACATGGTGTGGGTAAACACATAGTTAGATCATATCATCGGTTCCTTGTAATGTATTAAAAGGCTCACAGTCTAGATGGCACTGAACCCGCTATCGGTACGCCGTAGAATAATCTGATAGTTAGTTTGTCTTGACTAAATAATTATTCTAATACATAGATGAGTGTATTGAGGAGGATCTATGTTAGGAAAAACTATCAAAGAACCTCTAGATTAGGTTTTGATGAGATGTTAAAATTATTTATGAAAAATTGACTGAAATTCAAGTTGTAGATCTGAGCTGATCGATCCGGAGCATAAAAAAGGAACTCAAGTAAAGTAAAAGTCAACCAATCAAGAGTATGGTTTGCAAGCTGAAGGATACGTCATCCAGTCAGAAGTCAACTCAACTGAGAAGTCAAAAAGTCGAATAAGTCGAAACAAACTGACAACTAAGTCAGCTGAGCTGAGGGAGAAAAGAGTCAACTAAGACTGAAGGAACTAATAAGAGATCAGTTTAGACTGAAGACTGGAAGTATCCAACCGATGGCCAAACTGAAGTAAACAAGATAAATTAGCTAGAGGCCAGAACTGAAGTCAGTCAGCTTATGATTAGTCAAGCTGACAGGAAAGCTCAAAACTGCAGTCAAGCTGACAAGCTAGCCAAGAACTTAAGTCGAACTGGAGAAACAAGCTCAAAAACTGCCAATTGGAGCAATGGCCAAACTGAGCTGACAAGCTCAGAACTGCCAACTGGAGTAACAGCTAAACTGAGCTAACAAGCTCAAAACTGCCAACTGGAGCAATGGTCAAACTGAGCTGACAAGCTCAGAATTGCCAACTGAAGTAACAGCTAAAGTGAGCTGACAAGCTCAAAACTGTCAAGTGGAGTAATGGCCGAACTGAGCTGACAAGCTCGAAACTACCAACTAGAGCAATGACCGAACTAAACAAACAAGTTCAGTACTGCTAACTGGAACTCAAAACTGAAGCCACAGAACCCTAGAGTTATTGTTCAAACCGATAAATCTTGGAATAAATTCTTCAACAAAGATCCTGGAATTAAATATCCAATGAAGATCGATTGGCTAAGTAACGACTACTTCAACCAAAAGCTCCAACGACCAATAAAGACCATTTGCCATTAATGAGCCAACAGAGCCACCGATCAATGAAATTCAACGGTCATAAAATCACTCCTCTATAAAAGACGAGTGAATCAGAGTTTAAAAACACTTAGAAAAAAAGACTCCGCCTTCATAACTTTCACATATACATTCTTGAAATATTCAAGCAAGAGCTTTTCTTTCTCTCTCCCAATTAGCTCAAGTTCAGCATTTGATAGAAACTGCAAGAGTTCAACTGAGAAGAAGAATTAACAGAGTCAAGATATTCAACCAGCTGTTGATGATCCAGCCAGTGCAGTCTTCTCGGTTTCAGCTATACAATGATCAACTACCCAACTCAATTGAAGGAGCACATCAGTTGATACCACCTATTCAAGACTAACCTCTTGAAGATCGAAAGAGATCTAAAACCTTATAAAGACGACAATAGCACCTACCTTCCTAGCGAGCAGTTAGGGACTTCAAGTGTGAGCCGTCGACCCGCTAAGGTAGCGAGCAGTTACCAGGTTCAGCCAACTGTCCTTCATTGTGTAATTTGTAAAGAAACTCAAGTTATATAGTGAAGTTTCCCTTCTGCGGAAGGAAGAGAGGACGTAGAAGTTCTGAGACTTCGATCCTCTATAAATCTTTTGTGTGCTGTATTGTTTTGACTATTGCATATCTTTGAATTGCACACAATCTCACACAAGCTGCACCCAAACTGCCTTAACTGATCAATAAGTTTGTGTATAGATAAGTTTCTCTAGCGAGTCAAAGGGCCCTATTATTCCGCATTTAAAGTAAAAAGTTTTCAATCAGTTTATTCACCCCCTCTCTAAACTGATATCGACTCGCCCGAGACCAACAAGTAGTATCAGAGCAGTTGATTCTAAGGATCAGCCGTTTCTACAGATCATGAATCAGATCTACTTATCTGTGCTAACATTCTAGCTATGGAAAACCATAAGCTACCTTTGTTTTCAGTTGAGAATTATGATAACTAGAGCAGGAGAATGAAGGCACATCTCTGCTCAATTCATGAGAATATGTGGGAAGTCATTGAAGATGGTCCAATCATCATCATGATGGACAATGATGCTCATATAGTTGATATCAATCAACCAGCAAGGATCCTAAAGCTAACTAATCTTCTCACCAGTGAAGAGAAGAAGTTGAAGAATCTAGAGTTTGTAGCTCAAGCTGCACTATTTCAAACTCTAGATGAAGACAAAATGAAGGACACAAAGAATTGTACAACTGCCAAAGAGATATGGGACTTACTAGCAGATCTATGCCAAGAGTCCGAAGCAATCAAGGGAAACAAGCTCCAGCTGGCAGTCGACAAATATGAGTCCTTCAAAATGCAGCTAGAAGAGTCCATCTGAAGCCTTGAAACCAGATTTCTAGGCATCATCAGTGAGATGACCAACCTAGGGAGAAGTTATCCCAATTCTGAGATGAATTCCAAAGTTCTGGATAATCTCACTGAAGAATGGGATATGAAAGTGATAGCTACAAAGGAATCAAGAAATCTAAATAGCATCACTCCAAGGGAACTATTTGGTTCTCTCAAAGCTCATGAGTACAGTCTAAACCGAAAGAAGGAGGCATCTACATCATCAGCTCAAGATGCAGCTTTCTATGGTGAAAGAAACCAGTTTAGAGACACTCGAGGAAGGAACAACTTCCGACCTAGGAGCTCACCAGCCAGAGAAAATCAAGGTGGTTCTTCAACCGAACGAAAAAGAGAAACAACTGAAAAGAAGGAGAATCTAACTGAAGACATAAACGATCAAATCCAATCAGTTACCAGGTTGTTAGAGAAGTTGAAGAGAGTTTGGGATAAACAATCAGTTCCACCTCAAACTGATGAAATCCCAAAAGTAGTTGCCCAACCCAGTGATAAAGGAATCCTAAAAGGGTTCACTAGATCTCATGATCAGCTAGATGAGTCAACCAAAGGAAAATGAATATTGAAAAATCCTCAAACTCAGTGTAGACAATTTGGTAAGTTCTACCAAACAAAAATACCAGGCCAACTGAAGCCCAACTTCCAGCAAAGACCATCAACTCAATCAAATCAATTCACTCGTTCAAAGCCTCCAGTTCAACAAAGACCACCATCTCAACCAAGAATGCCCCCAAGGCACACTGATAGATCAGCCCTCTTTAGAAAGAAAAATCAGTTTGGATCTCAAGTCTATCCTACCAAGAAGTTCAATCAGAACACCTATAGGAGAGATCAAAGAAACTCGTTTGAACCCTACCATCATTATAATGAGTACCTAGATTCCAGAAATGAGCGAAAAAGGTTCATTCCAATAAACTGGAAACATACAAAGCACTGGTCTGATCACAGAACTCAAAGGTCTCAAGACCAAAGCATTTTAGTTGAATTGTTTTATCCCACTAACTCTCAACGTATGTATCACTCAACTGATTCAAATCAGAATAGAAAAGTTGAGAGAAAATCTAAATTGATCAGACGATCCAATTTAGTTGGATCTCTGAATGATAAGAAGCCAAAAGTTTGGCAAGTTTGGATTCCAAAGAACTTGATGTATCAACAAGGACCCGATATGAAATGGGTCCCTAAATGCTAATCCTTGTTTTTGCAGGACAAGAGCATCCTATCTATGAAGAAAGCCAAAGACATTTGGTATCTAGATAGCGGGTGCTCCAAGCACATGACCGGAGACAGAAAAGATCTCGACGGTTATGAAAAAGTCAAAGGTCCACTTGTTACATTTAGAGACAACTCCAAAAGTTGAACCATTGGAGAAGGGTTCGTGGTCAAGGGAAAAGTTGTAGTAAATGGAGTCTCCCACGTCGATGGACTAAAACACAAACTACTCAGCATCAGTCAGCTATGCAACAATGACTACTCAGTTGACTTCACTAAAGACTCTTGCAGCATAAGAGACAAGTCAACTGGAGTAATTCTTCTCACTGGCATAAGAAGAGGCAACATGTACATTGTTGACTGGTCAACTGGCTACTCAGAAGCTTGCTTTCTTTCAAAAGGATCAACTGAAGCAAGCTGGCTATGGTATTGACGACTAAACTACCTCAACTTCAAAACAATCAACTACCTAGTCAAGAAAGAGCTAGTTGAGGGGCTTCCCAAGGAAATATACAAGAAAACAGGCGTATGTGGGCCATGTCAAAAAGGGAAGCAAGTGAGGTCATCCTTCAAGAATAGGAGTCATCCACCAGGAACAACTGATTGCCTCCAACTGCTACATATGGATTTGTTTGGTCCAGTTAGACCACAAACCCTAAAAGGCAAAACATTCACTCTAGTAGTAGTTGATGATTTCTCAAGATATACATGGGTGGAATTCTTGAGGAGCAAATATGAAACTTATGACAAGCTAACGATGTTAATCACAAGGCTACAAACTGAAAAAGAAAGATCAGTTCAAAGGATTCGCTCCGACAATGAAACTGAATTTGTGAATCAACAAATGATCAGCTTTCTCAACCAGCTTGGAATCACACATGAACACTCAGCTGCAAGAACTCCACAACAAAATAGTGTATCCGAACAGCGTAACCGGACACTCAAAGAAGCAGCACGAGCAATGATAGCTGATGCCAACATAGCTGAAGGTTACTGGGCTGAAGCAGTCAACACAGCTTGTCATACTCAAAATCGAAGTACCATTGTAGCTGCACATGACAAAACACCCTATGAGCTGTATAAGGGTCGTAAGCCTTCTATCTCATATTTTAAAATATTTTACTGTAAATGTTATATTCACAACAATGGCAAGACTCAATTGAAAGCCTTTAGTGCCAAAGCTGATGAGGGAATATTTCTTGGGTATAACTGTCCTCATGCACAAGCTTACAGAGTGTTCAATAAACGAACTCTTGTTGTGGAAATAACATGTCATGTGGTATTTGATGAATTTGCTAGTGAGTATAGGAACAAAGAAAGAATAGACACATCAGTTCAAGTACTACCTAGTGAAACTGAGAACTCGCAGGACTATGTGGATCACATTGTTCCTGAGCGGCTTGAAGTTTCACTAGAAGAAGGCAATGGAACTAGTACTAAATCAGTTGAAAACAACTTGGTCAATGAAGACACAAATCGTGCTGAGGCCATAAACCCCACAACTGAAATAGGGGGAAGAATTGATGAAAATGCCGAACCAACTGATGTAAGGGCAACTGATGACGTCACTACAGAAGAACCAGCTGAAGACCCTGCTGAAGCTATCTTGCCCATATAGCTCCGAAGCCATCCAACTGACAAGATAGTTGGTGATCCAAGAAGTCGAGTTCAAACTAGAAGTTCAACTGAGCATGCATTGTTCACATGCTTCATATCTCAAACTGAACCGACATACGTCAAAGAATCCTTAGAAGATTCAGACTGGATCATGGCCATGCAAGAAGAACTAAATCAGTTCACAAAAAATGATATATGGTTTCTTGTTGATAGACCAAAAACCCAGAAGGTCATTGGTACAAAGTGGGTTTTTCGCAACAAACTGGATGAACAATGAGTGATCACAAGGAACAAAGCTAGACTGGTAGCCAAAGGATACTCACAAAGTCAAGGGATTGACTTTGATGAGACATTCGCACCAGTTGCAAGATTGGAAGCCATTAGACTATTCCTAGCCTATGCAGCTCACTTCAATTTCACAGTCTACCAAATGGATGTCAAGAGTGCTTTTCTTCAAGGAATGCTCAAGGAAGACGTGTATGTCGAGTAACCGCCAGGCTTTGAAATTGGTGATCAGGTCTTCAAACTAAAGAAGGCCCTCTACGAACTAAAATAAGCTCCTAGAGCATGGTATGAAACTCTCACAACATTTTTGCTGAAAAATGGGTTTCAAAAGGGAGTCATTGATCGAACTCTATTCTGAATAGAATGATCAACTGAGATATTAATGGTTCAAATTTATGTGGATGACATAATTTTTGGATCAAAAAGCAAAGATCTATGCACCCGATTCGCTCAATTGATGCAAAGCGAATTTGAAATGAGCATGATGGGAGAAATGACATTCTTCCTTGGACTTCAGGTGAAGCAGCTGAAAGATGGAATTTTTATCAGTCAGGCCAAGTACACTAAAGAGCTAGTCAAGAAGTTTGGCGTTAGTAAAGGAAAAACTCTCAAGATTCCTGTGAATACATCAGTTCAGCTAACTCTCGATGAAGAAGGAGGATCAGTTAGCCAAACATATTATAGAGGAATCATTGGGTCGCTACTTTACTTAACAGCTAGCTGGCCAGACATCTCTTATTCAGTCGGTCTATGCGCACGGTTTCAAGCTAACCCAAACAAAAGTCATCTTGAAGCAGCAAAGAGGATTATCAAATATCTCAAAGAAACCATAAATCTTGGGTTATGGTATCCCAAAGATGACAGTTTGAGTCTAATTGGGTATTAAGATTCAGACTTTGGTGGATGCAAGATCGACAGTAAAAACACTAGTGGAACATGTCAGTTTCTGGGAAACAAACTGATATCCTGGTTTAGCAAGATGCAGCACTCAGTTGCCACGTCAACAACTGAAGTAGAATATGTAGCTACTGGAAGCTGCTATGCTCAGATACTCTGGATGAAGCAACAGTTGAAGGACTACAAAGTCAAAACTGAAGAAGTACCTATCTACTATGACAACAATAGTGCAATCGGAATATCTCAAAATCCAGTTCTACATTTAAGAACCAATCACATTGACATAAGACATCACTTCATCAGAGATCACATCGAGAAGAAAGACATATGCATCAAATATGCCAACACTGAGAAGCAGATAGCTGACATCTTCACCAAACCATTGCCTGAAGGAAGGTTTATGGAGCTATGCATACAACTGGGATTACTTGAGCTAACATCAAAAGATGAAGATGACCAATTGGAAGTAAAGGGCCAAGGAATCACTTCAGCTGAAGAGAGAATTTGAACTGAAAAGCTTCAACTCATCAGAACAAACAGTTCATAACTAAAAAGGTCGTTGAACTTATCAGTTGGACACATAAGCCATCAGTTTGAAATAAAGTAGGGAGCTGTGGAGAGAAAGTAAAGCGGAGTTGATCAGTTTACCCCTTCATCTTAACTAAATCATCAGTTCATTTGCTCAAACTGATGATCTAGTCAGTTATACAGAACATACCAGCTGCAAATTGATCAAACTGATGAAGAAATCATAGGAACTGAAATAAAATCAAAAGGAGATATTAGTTTAAGGACCAGCTGAAGGAGAACAGCTGAAATAAGAAACAGCTGAATGAAGGTCCATGCAGTCAAGACCAGTTCGCAACTGATGAGAAGACATCTCAGTTGGAACTGATCAATAGAAAGATCATCAGTTACAGTCGGAGCCAACTGATGACGTAATCAGTTTCAAGCCAAGGAGAAACTGCTAGAGAGAAAAGATAAGTTCAAAAATTTCAATAGTGGAAATGGTAAAAACACGTGTCACTCAAATATTACCGTTGAACTTTCTCTCTCCTCCTTCAAATTATCCCCAATGGATAGAAATGAAAAGCTAATCGACGGGTTGAATGAATTAATCCAACAGTTGAACTTGGGCATACCAAGCAACACAACTGTTGGATGAAGCCCATCATCTCCTATAGATAAGACGGCTGAATGCTCGAGATAAGTTTCTTATTGTTACTGCCGACTTATCCCTTCCTATCTATCTCTCGTCTTTGAGCAAAAGCAAAATTCTTTAGCCTTTAAAGATCAAATTCGTCAGCCTCACAAATTAATCTCTCATCAAAATATTATGGCTCAAAACCCAACTCGCAGAAGATTTAATTTCCGACAGTCTAGAGAAGACTTTAAAGCCTTTTGTGAAAAGCTCGACAGAGACAAGTTTTTTAACCCAACTGGATTTCTTCTAGCCTGCAAAGCTTCTCCTCTAAGTGGAATGATCATAGAAAAGCTTTCTCAGGCCAAGCTGAAGACATTTCTGGAGATATTTCCAGAACGCATTTACCTAGAACCAGTTGCTGAATTTCTCTTAAATTCTGATGGTTCTTCAAATCCCAAAGAGATCAAATCTGAAGTAAGAGGACATGAGATCATCGTGACAGCTGAATCACTAAGCAACATGTTCGATCTACCCAGCAATGGACTCAAGCTGGAAGAAGTTCAAGTCAATTTCCAGGAATGATATGATTTCTGGAAAAAGGAAGGAGAAGCTCAACCTTATAAAAGCAATCACCTCATATCAAAATTTCAAGATGAATATCAGGTGCTTGCTACCATCGCTTCAAAGATTATGGTTGGGACAACTGGCAGTCAATCTGAAATGTCAGAAACAAAATACAAGATTTGCGCCGCCATCTACAACTGAATGGAGATCAACTAGGCACAATATTTCTTTGATCAGTTGAAGAGATATGTTGACATCATTGAAAGAGGCTGGTATAATAAGAAATTCCCCAGAGAATTGGATACATCAGTCGAGTGAGCATTATTCTGGAGAAACATTTTTCTTGGATAGCAGAGGAGACAGAGTTCAAGACTATAGTCAGCAATGACTTTATCTGTAAACCACTCAAGATTGTGGAAATAGATCTTGACCAAACTGACAAGCCAAAAAGAAAGAAGCCTGCAGCTGAAGGTAAGAGAAAGAAGCAAGTTACCAAAGACTTTGATGATGACATCCCTATAGCCCAGAGATTCAGGCAAAAAAGCTCAGTTGCTATCAAAGCTGACATCATTGGACAATCAGCCAGACGAGCAGTTAGATCAGCTCTAAAGAAGAGGCAAGCTGGTCAAACACAAAGAAGAAGGATCTTACTTCCTTAATCCAAGAAGAGAAAGGAGTCAAGTCCTATACCAGATTCGACAATTCCACAAAATCTAACTGTTGAGGATACAGCTCCGTGTGAAAATCCAAAAGACATCATCTCTATAAGAGGGATTCCTCACAATGGAGCTGGAGCAGATTACTTCTAAATGACGTGTCCACCAATGGCTCAAATTGAAGGAAATATAAGAGCCTACTCACAAGGAGAGTCCGTGAAGAAATGGGCTGATGAAACCACACAAAAATATATGGCTCAACACTATGCCTAGGAATTAACTAGCTATAAGGAGCTCTTCCACACCTTGACCAGGTACATCTACTGGCTTTTGTGGAGACATGTATATCCGTCAAAACCCTTCCTCTCATTACTCGCATTCCATGGAATGAGCTTCTGGAGGTGAGAAGAAGAATGGAGCTTATGGTGGACAGACAGGGAGAATGCCAGTATCACTAAGGGCAAACATCTTATGAGGCAGCTACAACTGAGGAAAGAATGCTCAGAGCCATCTAAAGGATCAATAAAAGATGTGTTTGATGAACTGTGCAAGCTTCAAGGCTTAAAACTGCCAGCCATCACTACAGAAAGGGAACGAGAAAGATGGACACACACTCATGTTCAACATAAATGGCTATTCAATGGATTATTGAAGAAATCACAAAGCCATCAGTCTAGACAACCATCTGAATCTCCTGCAAAAGGAAATCAGGTCTCCATCCCAATGGATGATCTCATTGATAAAGTAGCAAGAGAAATTCACTCTAAGAGATCTCCTCACGAAGCTAAAGGGGAAATCAACATCATTCCTGAAGAGTCAGAAGAATCAGCTGATAAGGCTCATCAGTTTGATGAAGCAGCTAAGTCTCAAACAACCCCTTCACAAGAGCCAACTGCTGGGAAATGAGCCATCTCATCTATTCCTCCAGCTGATCCAGTGCCAGCTCATACTAACAGGACAACTGAGTCTTACCAGCCAGCTGTACAGACAGCTCAAGTCAAATGATCAACCTACCTATCACCGTACACTAGCACTAACTGTGTACTTTGATCTAGTTAAAAGGGCTCTTCAAGCTGAAGCCCAAGCTGTTGCACCAGAAACTCCACCAGAGCCGAGCTATGATGAATCAATTAGTATGGAGGAAGCTGCACAATACCACACAGTTCCTTGCGAGGAACTAATTGGAATTGAAGCAGGAGAGGAAGCTGACTCAAGAGCAGTTCAGTTCGATGCTCAACCAAGCAGTTCTATAGTCCAGCTCCCTCTTTATTGTGAAGAACTGATTCACACTCTGCAGCAACAGGTTAAACTGCACACTGAGCAGATCTAGCAGTTGCAAGCTCATCCAAGACTCAAGTTAGCTGAAACTGAGTCATCAAGCAGCGATGAGGATGAAGGAGATGACATCACCGAACCGCTTGCCAAACAGAGGAAAACTAATCACAAGAAGGACTAAGTGGCTGATCAAGTTAAGACTGATTAGAAAGCCCTAAGCTTACTTCTTGTTAATCAGTTTGTAATTATTCATATAAAAAGATTATTTTTTTTTCAAATAAATGTCGAGCTTCACATTTATTTTGAAAATTTTGACCATTGCAAGATAATGACACGTATTAAAGTCATTAAATGCCAACGACCAAAAGAGGCCAGGGACTAGTACCATTCCAACCATCAGATCTATGAGCCTGTCCAAACACTCATAAAAAGCCTCCTCTTTAAAGCCTCTAAACATGCCTCTTCATACAATATCAAAACTCTCCATCTCTCAAAAAATGTTGAAATTTCCAAAATCTCAGCCAACCCCAAAGATGGCCGAATTATCCAGATCTTCAAATTCCTTCAAAGAGCAACTTAAGAGAGACAAATTCCTTGATAGGAAGAAATTCAACTTGATTCTAGATGAATCAAACAACCCACTTCTTCTGTCAAATCTTCACAAGACAGAAATTATTTACTACCTGGAAACACCACAAAAGTTCTTTAGACAAAATTTGGTGAGTGAATTTTTGTTTCAAGCAAAATTATCTGCAGATGGAACGACAGTGTCATCAGTGATTCAAGAATGACCTCTTCACATCACTGAAAGAACAATTGCAGAAGTGTTCCAACTCCCACAGGAAGGTTCATCCGTTCAAGATCTAAAGGAATCTGCAGAGTCATATTGGAGAGAATGGAAAACTTCCATCTGTAACAAGCAATTCAGTTTTACAACAGCTAAAACTGATATGAAGCTTGAGTATGGTGTTCTACTTAACATAACGAACAAAATATTGTTCGGAGCTATTGGAAGCCTGAGTCAACTCGCCTAAGAGAGATACAAGGTTGTGATTCACCTTGCTGAAGGGCGACAAACAAACTGAGCAGAATTTATCTTTCAACAATTCAAGCATCAAGTCATCCAGGCCTCTGACTCAAAGAAATCTGGCAAATTTGAGTCCAAGGTAGGACTTGTTCAAAGAATGAGTAAAATGCTTGAAGACCTGCTGAAACTTCCAAGTGATGAAACATTACCAGTTCTTATCTTTGACTAGATTCCCAAGAAAGGAACTACCCATCTTCAGTCACTAAAGAAAAAGAGAAAAGCCAAAGCCAGGACAAGCAACCACTCTTCGAGCAACTCAACTGCCAACGCCGTTCATTCTCCAAAATCAAAGAACGGATCACCAGTTGATTTCCAGGTTTTCTCTATTCCAGATGAGCTTATTCCATTCATTAGAATCCCTCATCCAAATTATGGAGCTGACTACTTCAGAAGCACTTGTCCTCCTCTCCAGCTAACTGAAGAAAATATTCGCACTTTCTATAGTAGCGAATATGCAGTTAAATGTGCACAAAAGGAAGTGACCAATCTCCTTCTCACTCACTTTGCTTTTCTTGCACAACATGACCAAGAGCTGTTCAAATAACTCCACCGGTATTTCTACTGGTATAACTGGAGACATTCTATGTCTATTCAGTCTCACTTCTTGCTAATTGCCTTTCATGGAATGAGCTACTAGCAACGTGAAGAAACATAGAGCATTAAATGGATAGGATCGTCAAATCCATTTCCTCCAATCATTGTGCAAGTCTAGCACATCATGAATCATCGGCTTGTCAAAAAGATTTCCGCCACCGCCTTATTAGCAGAATTCAAGACTACCATCATGCCTCAAGCAGTTGGGATTGCAGGTCAATCAGTGAACTGTCAAACTGGCTCGCTTTTTCGAAAACTGAACTTTGATAATCTATCAAGTCAGTGAGCTGAGCCATCACAACAAACTCCAACTGCCACCAAAAGGATAGAACCACATCTATCTCAAACTGAAGCTGTGGCTACTCAGAAGAATCCAAGGCGTGCTGACGAGAGCGATAGTGATAACGAAGACACTGCCACATCACCAAGCCTCCTATCCAAGAGCTATGTCACTCCACTGCTCACATCTAGCTCAAAAGACATGCAATTGCCTATGAAGAATGATCAGTTTCGATCATCGCCAAAGGAAACTTCACAATCCCTTAGTCAAAGGATAAAAAACTCGTCAGTTGCCATCCAGCTTCACTTTCACCAAGCCAGGAGGACAGCAAGGCCTGAACTGCCAAAGAACAAAACTACCTCCAATAGAAGCAGTGCTGCTAGTCCAGCTAGGCCCTTCAAGAAGCGGAAGCTGTCTACTGAAAGCCAAACACCTGATCAAGCCAACTGATCAATTCAGTACAGTTACAGCTTTAGCTTCAGCCAGCTTTTTAGTGAGAACTGAGAACCGAGACTCAACTGATCATCCAACCACTGAGCAATAATTCAGTTAGACTGTATCCCAACTAAATCCGGATAAGTTTTTTTAATTTTTTTTAAATTGTTACCGTTGAGATTATGAAATATCTTATATTATCATGGATTCGATGATCAAGCGAATCCAACTCCATATACCAGCCGATGCTCCTCTCCCCGACAACGAACCGGCCAACTCCTCAAGCACACCATTTCTTGAAGATCTACCCATCGCTTCAACTGATGAGATCTTTACACACTTGGCCTCGATGAACTTCAGAGAGCACGACGTCTCTCTCACCTCTGATCAAGGTTAGTTCATGGCAACTAAAGACGCCTATGCATGGCTCTCCTCGCCCATGCCAATTCCTTCAGTTTCCTCCCTCCATGATGATAATTTGGCAACTACCTTCACCTTCTTATCAAACGTGTCAATACTATCATGCGATCCACCCCAACTTTTGGATGATGCCAAAAAGGGGGAAGATGGACAGTATGATGATGGATGCTTAACTCTTTGGGATCAGATTCAAAGGGAAATTCATCATGAGGGGGAAGATCAGCCTCAGGGGAAGTAGAGAACACGAGGAGAATCGAGCAGAAAGATAATGAGCAGTTTCAGGGAGTAAACCAGTAGTTTTAACTACTTTTGGAAATTGAAAGCTTGAATAATATGCTTTAAGTGAATATATAATACATACTGCAAGTTTTCACAATTCTTCAAATAACATGTCTCAAATCAAGTCTTGATTGTGTTTATAATACATTGATACTTGAAGTTTGAATGATGCTCTGATACTTGAATGAAAGTATGCCAAGTTTGAATGCTCTGATACTTGAAAAAAAGCATGCCCAAAATGAAAGAATGCTCTGAAACTGGAAGTCTAAATGCTCTAAAACTTGAATTCCATGCATATCTTGAATGTTTTGATACTTAAATGAATATCATGAATCAAAATTACTTTGATTTCAAGAATCTGCCTAAGCGAACTACAGTACGTATATCAAACATAGATTTGCAATTTTTCCATCATCATCGACAAGGTTTTGACATCATCAAAAATGGGGAAATTGTTAGGAAAAACTATCAAGGAACCTCTAGATTAGGTTTTGATGAGATGTCAAAATTATTTATGAAAAACTGACTGAAATTCAAGTTGTAGATCTGAGCTGATCGATCTGAAGCATAAAAAAGGAACTCAAGTAAAGTCAAAGTCAACCAATCAAGAGTATGGTTTGCAAGCTGAAGGATACGTCATCCAGTCAGAAGTCAACTCAACTGAAAAGTCAAAAAGTCGAATCAGTCGAAACAAACTGACAACTAAGTCAGCTCAGCTGAGGGAGAAAAGAGTCACCTAAGACTGAAGGAACTAAAAAGTTATGGATATTTCACTTATTCTAACTATTGGATATATATTCCTAAATAAATTTAGATAACAAAATTTTGGGGTATTACAAGATCATAACTAACTATGTCGCCGAGTTCTACTACAATGCAACTATCAACGGCAACAACATCATCTCCACTGTAAAGAATCAAGTGATCATAGTCACCAAGGACACGATGATGTCCACTCTACACCTTCCCGGCAGAGGTCTAGACGTGATGAACCTAAATCTGCCATCCAAACATGAGTTATAAAAAATCTGGAAGCTTCCTCATGTGCACCACAATGATAGTTCACACAGATTAAAGAAGAGATTGCAAAGTGATATCATCCAACTTCTGGATATCACCAGCCATATTGTGCATGGCAACTTCGAGATCGTTCATCTCTCCGAGATCAAGGCTCATATCACAGCCGCCCTCTACTTTGGATATCAAGCCTACTGGACTTCCTATATTCTGGTACAACTAAGAGCCAATGTCGAGTGAAGCGATGTTTGATCCGTCAACTGGCACATTCAGAGAAAAAGTTGGCTTTATAAACCGACTAAGCCACATCATACAAAGCCAGTTTGACGAGATCATACCAACTGGTGAACTACTTGGAAGACGGGACATGCTCCTCACAATATACTGCCATCCGACCCCAAAGCGTCCACACCCACAAGGGCCTTCCAGCTCAGATCATGGAACGGCACCTTTGGAGGACACTGACAGCTCCACTGACGAAAGAGAGTTGATGCAGGAGAATGCATCTCTTTTAAGGCTAAGTGATCAGCCCACAATATCAGCCAGCTCCCGCCTCCATCTTTAGTCCAAAGCGACTATATTGAGGTTGACTTTGAAGCGGTTCTAGACCACTAGCTCTGAAGCTTCTTTGGTTTCATTGAGAACACCGACTACTCCATCTTCGCGCAACTGCGGCGGTACTTGCAGTACCATATCTGGTGCTTTCAAGTGGATGAGTTGACTATGTTTCATCTCATCCTGTAACGCCTCGGTCCCGAGGATTAGGACGGGGATATTACGGGAATAATAGAAGGAAAAAGGTAGCATAATTCCAAATCCAGGGGGTCCTCAGTAATATCTCGGTCCCGAAAGAAAAATAAATGAGGGACGGGGTGTCACTTAAAAAGGAATATGAGATAGAACAATCAAATGAAGTGGCTTTAGAACAAGAATAGGTTATATGCCGCAGAGATTTGGGCAGCATAACCTCTGTAACTGAAAGAAATCCACGTCTTTCAACGTATCAATGAAGTCAAAAGATTCAATCAAGTCAAAAGAATGCCTATTCATAGGCTGATCAAATTCAAACAGAATCCAACAATTAATAGATAGGATTCTGACTCTTCAAATAAGCAAGACCTCTCCATAGGTCACAACAACTAAGACCCATCAATAGGTCAGAGGCAAATAAACTATTTTATGTCTCATTCATAGGACAAAAGCAATTAATCAAAATAAGACTCGTTCATAGGTCAACTAGAAAATAAATAGAATCCAAGACTCAACCAAATATGACCAACTCATAGGTTGAAAACTGTAATGAAACATGCTTGGATTTATGAAAAGAAGTAGGACTTTATTTATCATGATTCAATAAAGAATACAATTCAGATAAGCATAAAAATAAAACATAGCATGCAATCATACTATGGGGCAACTGTATCAGAGTTTAAGCAGAAAACAATGGAGTAATATTGTATCATATAACAACATACTCATGACTAATAATTCAGTCTGAACGAGACAGCAAGGAATGATCAACCCACAACAGTACATCGAGCCATCACCTCCAGCATCTCAACCTGTGAAAAACATTTTGAAAATATTTTGGGCGTGAGTACTAAAGCACTTAGTGGGTTAAACTTTTAACTCAATCTTTAATAAAAACGGTAACAGAATATCCAAAATAGAAATACAGATAATGGAAAGCAAAACGCGAAAGCCCTTCCCATTTCTGCAAACCTTTTACTTCTCTTTGGTACCCTGTAGCTCCTTCTGTCGTCTACTGCACTCTATGATATGTCGCTGATAGGAAAACGGAGGGGTTACCTCGCTAATCCGAGAAGAGTGTACCAGGGATCACCTAGCATTGACCCTGAGTATACCAGAGGTTACCTAGCATTGACTCCTATAGTGATGCCCAGATCACGTGTATGTGCAGGAATTACCTCACAGTGACACTTTTAGTGAATAACATCACAACTGCAAGAATCAGAGTTCCTGCCTATCCTTCGTTCTATGTTCTCTCTATAAAGTGCATAATATGACATAAGCACAAAAGTATATCATCCTCTTAATATAGCAACTATGTTAACCTTTAAGTCATCTATCAAACTTAGTTCAATTATGCTTCATATTCCTTAGACGGAAATCATTCTATAAGTTGAGTTTAAATTAAAAGTACAAGCTAAAAATTATAACTCATTATACACAAGTATATTCAATACACAATAAACATTTAATATACTGTAACTTTAAACTATGACTTTTAGACTTTAAATATAAACTTCAACCTTAATCTATATACTATGAACTTTAAACTCTAACCTTAACTCTTAACCCATAGACTTTAGTTATGACAAGGTATAATCTATTCTATTTAATTATGTCGAAGCATAATCTATATTCGTTTATTGTGATAAATCATAATCTATATTCTCAATAATTATGATGAAGCATAATCTATGTTCTCAATAATTATACAAAGCATAATCTATGTTCTCAATAATTATACAACAGTATAATACTATGTTCTCATTAATTATACAACAATATAATACTATTACTCTAGCAGAGACTTGAGCAGATAATTTTTCAAATATTTTATTTGGATATTCCAACTATGACTATCACATTTATGAGTTAATAACTCAAATATAGATAGGTTTTGCAAATAAACCCACCTCGATTAGATCAACTCAGGTGATCAAACTTCTCGATATTCATCCGCCAGCTTCTCTGACCGGCTCAATAAGTCCTACAAGGTCAAACCTTATTTTAGGACTGCTACTCTAATTTTCAGAACTCGACTTTAATTTAATTGGAGCTTTTATTCACTTTAATTATATTTCTATTAAGAATGCGCGACTCTAGAGACCTCGTAAAACTTCAACACAGAAGGAAATAAATTCCAAAATATAATTTCCGATTTAATGGGATCAAAAGATTTGATAGATGTCAATTTCCGTAACTTGCCATTTTAATTAAATTTTACACAGCAAACCTCGATTGCACTTTTTACTTGTCCAAAAATTATGAAAATAATCAGGCATGACTCCACATATATCTTTATTAAACTATACAATTTTTGGAATTTTCTGAAATCAAATGCTTTAATTATAAAAATAACCGCCTGATTAAAATAATCGACTTTAATCAAAACTTATCGAAAAATTATGAAACTTGGCAGTCCTATAGGAAATAATTTTTCGAGCAACTTTATAGAAGAAACTTTTTCGATTTTACGACCCGAAATGGACGAAAATGGGTAAAAACTGAAACTGATCGGCGCCCATTTATTTTTGACGTTTTTCGGCGTTTCGCCGGTTTCCGGCCACCGGACGACAACGCACTCAACATACGAAATGAAGCACTATTTAAAACACACAACATATTAAAATTTCAACTATAAAGGATAAGAAATGGACCGAAACGAGACATCCGAAACGGCGGCGCAACGGCGGCACGACGACGGCGATTCCGGCCATCCACGGCAGCGGCGGCGGCGGCCCTCCAGCAGCCTTCCCTATTTATAGGAAAAGGGACTTCGGGGCGGGTATAACTTTTTCGGATATAAAATACTGATAAAGTGATTTCCGGATTCAATTAAAGTTGTTTTATTCAATGGCGAGGTCTAAATGACCTCCGACACAAAATCCGAAAATACCGGGAGACTCGTTGGCTCGAGTACTATTGAACCAACCCATCTCGGGATGACAAGGAAGTCGTATGAAGAAAAACGAGAAAAGATTCCCTTTCAAAAACTACTTTTACTATTCATTTCGACTGACAGATTTTGCTCCCGAGCGCTCAATTGACCTCAGATTGGCAATCCATGAACGCAAACGGATTCCTTGGGTCATTTCCTATAAGATAGGCTGTATAGAACAAATCTTAGATCAATGAGGAGGATTTCGTGATTTTTTTTGAATCACGAATGCAAGTAGAAATTACTATTCACAGGTTTTCCCTTTACGATTTTCAATTACGACACTCTTGTAGAGATCAGAATAAAATGATGAAAGCACCAACAGCTTCCTTTAGGTCGTTACATTCCAGAAAAGACCAATATTGACTATCTTCCGAAGACAAATGCAAAATCTCATAATCGATTTTCACATAAAAGACACAAAAAGGTCGCGACTTACATCTATTTTACTTTATTTAACCTCCAATTATTTTCTTTAGTCTTCTAAATATATTTTGAAAACTCACTAAGATATTCTGAAATTCTGGGATGTTACAGACTACACCCCTTAAAAAAAATTCATCCCGAAATTTACTTCCCCTCAAACAGAGGTCTGGATACTTTTTCAAGAATCCACAGCGTTACTGGAACCATATTGGTTCAAAACCATTACTAGGTTTACAACTCTAGACCTTTCGGCCAAGAATAGCCTGAGGCCTTTCTTTATGGATTAGTTCTCACTCAGAACTATCTCTTTTCCTTTGGTAATATGTGTTTATCTCAAACACATATTTTCATAGCATTAGGATGTGAGACACGTCATGCACAACAATAAGGTTAGGCGTCAAAGCCTATCTCTGGTCTATGTCGTTATCCTCTTCGAGGATTTCCAATATGTTCATCGAACCTTCAACTTTAATATCTTAGCGAAACGAACTCTTCCATTAGTTGGAGATACCTTTGAGAAGACCATGTCTTCCATCTGGAACTGCTAATCATTCCTTCGAACTTTTGAGCTTTTCATGGTAGCCGAGCTAACTTTATGAACTTTGGTCGATCCTTTATCTTGGCTCGACTTTCTTTACTTGCAATCATATATATAACCGTCTGTTATCCGCATACTATACGTTTCGAGTCTTTATCCGTCTTGATTGAACTTTGCCTATGCCTTGATTGATTGGTAGCTCTCAACTTTTCTCATACTAGCTTTGTCTTGTACGTCTTCACTTTAACTGTTGCATGAGACTCCTTGCCACGTCTTTTAAAACTCGTGCTTCATCGCTGTTCGAACGACTCGCAACTTTAAGAAAGGGGATAACTTATTCAGTCTAAGTTCAAATTGATTCTCAACAAAGGATAACTTAAAGTTCACCCTATGTTAAAGCTTCTATTATCTATGTTCTTTCTAAGTTCAAAGCCTAGAAATGCATTTAACTTCTATAACGCTTCCTTGGGTCTTCTGAAATTCTATCATGCATTCATCGGCTGGTTGTAACGTCTTGACTTTTATAACGCTTCTTTGATGATTCATGATTAAGGTGGACATCCCTCACTGCTTGGAACTTCTTTAGCTCTAGATGCTTTTCTTTAGTGAAACTCTTTCTTTTCTTTTGGGTTGCACAGGACTGGTCTTGTGTCAACAGGCCTAGAGGACCTGAAATTGCAATGATGCAGTTTGGATAGTTGCTTTCTTCATTGTACCAGCTTGCCTGAGATGACTATACTCTTCTGGTCTGATGGGCTAAACTCTTGCGATCAATCTTTTCAATTTGTAGGAATTTCTTCAAACGACGAAGCTTCTTCTCTCTAGCATGACTCCCATGCAGTGTGAAGGGCTCGCCCAACCACACGCCTCTTAAACTCTCTAGCTATGGAAATTACTTAATTCTAATCTAGATAGGATTGAAGATAAGATTTAAATTTGGATGAAATTTGAAGTGAATCAAATTTCCAGATTTTATCTTTGTAATTTTTGATTCTAGCCTATCCAAATATTTGGGATAGATTTTTGATTTATATCAAGATTTTCAAATATTAATTAATTAGGGTGTTATCCAAAAATTAAGAAATAAATTCGGTGGATAATTATAACAAATTTCCAGATTTATTCTTAAGGGATTTTCGAGATTTATAAAGATTAAATTTGGTGGATAATTATTTTAATTTCCAAATTAAATCTTGAAGCTATTTTTGAAATTAATTTTAATTAATTGTAATTTTCAAAAATCATGTCATGTGTGGATATCATATGTTATTTTATGCTAATCATGTAATTGTGATTGCTGGATTTGTAGACTGACTTGTTTGCAGGGTTACCGACTATCATGGCTCCTTAATTCTGTGATGTATGTTTTAATTTATGTTGGATGTATGATGGGCCGTATGCCGATTTGGCTACGTGATTTTAATCCATGAGAAAATCCATGGATTAGGTCTAGGTTTTATTTTATGTTGTTTTAATGTAATAGAAATAAAACTGTTAGACCAAGTTATTGAGTTGTCATTTTATTCTAGATATATTAGTTTTTTTCTTTAAGGAATAGAAATTCTATATTGAATAAAGTTTGAAGATCAACTAAAAGAAAGAGAGTAGTACAACTCAAGAAAGGAAGTGTCACTAATTCATGTCCCGAAATCCTAATTAGAGCTAGGATTTTCGGTAAGGCGCATAGATGGGGGCGGTGGCCATGCCCGAGTTTTCAGAGCTGACTTTCCAGTTTTATCTCATTCAGCAACATGAGATATAAGTCATGATGGTTGGTTTTTATTATTATTGCTTATTATGTTGTTTGAAGCATGCAATGGTGTTTTATCCTTTTATGTGATGTTTGCATGTTTTACAATGGGATAAAATGAAACCTCAATCTTAAATAACTAAGTGGGAGAGATTCATACCAAAGTATGTAGAAATCTCAAATGGTCTCCATTAATCTTGTTTAATTGAGATGTGATTGACATGTGAGTTGACAATAGGTCTTCCTCCATAACGGATGTGTCATATCACTGTTATCTCTGGAAATTAAACTTTTTTATCAAGATAGCTGTAGAACACTACTAGAACAAACTGACTCCTCCAACTGGAGCAGGGAGTTCGAAATAGTGAACTTGGTGCTAAGATGATGGTGTTTACACTTAGGTATAATTTATTAATAAATGTCAACACTAACGTGGCTTATTAATTGGAAGGTTACATGACTGTGGTTATTTTCAACTATTAATTTACTTGTCATAAGGAAATTTGACTGGAGGTAAATTAAAGGTGGTTTTATCTGTTTAAGGATAAATTTTATAAACGTCCACACTAACGTGGCTTATAAGAAATATTTTTAAAATGTTGGTGGATTACATATAATTTTTTGAGGTATACGATTATATGTGAGTATCCTAAAGTTTGTGACTGTACTGCATGTTTACTTTTCTGTTATTCTATATCATCATGGCACTCTCAAACCTGTCCTCTATTCTCAAAGAAAATAAGTTAATCGGTGAAAATTACAGTGACTGGATTCGAAACCTTAATCTTGTTCTTATTGCGGAAGGACACAAATTCGTACTTGAAGAGGTATATCCTCAGATGCCAGATGAGGGTTCTAGCGAAGCCCAAAATGTTGCATATGATAACTGGGTTAGGTCTAATGAGATAGCACGCTGTTACATTCTGGCATCCATGTCGAACGTGTTGCAACATCAGCATGAACCTATGAAAACCGTTTATGATATCATGTACAATCTTAAGCAGCTCTTCGGTCATCAGAACCGCTCGGCACGCCATTTGGCAATGAAGAAGCTAATGGATGCGAGGATGTCTGACTCCACACCTATTAAGGATCACATTCTTATGCTGATGGGGTATTTATCTGAGATTGAGACCTTGAGTGGAGAGCTGGATGGCGATTCTTAAATCGACATTGTTCTTCATAGCTTGTCCTCGAGGTTTGAGTAGTTCAGGCTGAAGTTTAACATGACTAAAAGGGATGTCGGCCTGAATGAACTGCTCATGGATCTTCAGACGGCTGAGTTACTTCAAAAGGGAAATCCGAAGGCACACCTAGCTGAAAATAGGGCGTCTTCTTCCGGTACTAAAAGGAAGAAGAGGAACGCACCCAAGAAAGTTACAGAGGGGGCACCTAAGGTGAAGAAGTCTAAGACTAAGATTCCTCCCGAGGAATTTAAGTCAAAGACAAAGTGTTTCAAGTGCGGCCAGCCAGGTCACTGGAAGGCGGATTGTCCTAACAAAAAGAAGAAAACGGGTACGTCTCAATCTCTTGTCGTTGAAACATGTTTAGCTACTTGTTCTACTCAGTCATGAGTAGTAGATACTGGAGCTACTGATCATGTTTGCATGTCTTTACAGGGGTTCCTGGTAAAAAGACAGCTGAGTGATGAAGAGATTTCAGTCTACATGGGCAATGCTACGAAAGTGGTGGCAGTTGCAGTAGGAGAAGTAACCTTATCTTTTAGTAGTGATAGGATTTTAGTTTTAAAGGATTGTCTTTATGTGCCTGGTTTTAGGCGAAACTTGATTTTAGTTTCTAAACTTTTTATGGATGGATATTCTGTTTCTTTTGATAACAAGGTTGTTATCTTTAGTGATAAACATTTTATTTGTTCTGACACATTGGATGGGTATCTTTATTTACTTAATCCTATGCAAAACACTACGCAAATACATTTACTGAATACATCGGTCATAAACCCTAACAAACGAAAAGAACCTTCAGAAATGATTCAAACGTATCTTTGGCCTCTTAAGCTCGGCCATATTAACCTTAAACAGATACAAAGACTAGTAAATGATGGGCCCTTGTCTTCATTGTTCCTAGAATCGTTCCCTTTGTGTGAATCCTGTTTGGAAGGTAAAATGACCAAGCGACCCTTTAAGGATAAATGGAATAGATCTGAAGAGGTACTAGATTTCATTCACTCTGACTTATGTGGCCTTATGTCAGTTCAGGCTTGAGGAAGGTACGAGTATTTCATCACGTTCATTGATGATTACTCAAGGTATGGATAAATATACCTGTTACGCCGCAAGTCAGAATCCTTTGAGACTTTCAAAGAATTCAGAGCGGAAGTGGAAAAATGTATAGGTAAAAATATCAAATCACTACGGTCTGATCATGGTAGTGAGTACCTCTCGAATAAATTTAGGGATTACTTAGGAGAGAATGGGATTACATCCCAGTTGACTGCGCCGGGAATGCCACAACAGAACGGCGTGGCGGAGAGAAGGAACAGAACATTGTTAGAGATGGTTAGATCGATGATAAGCTATTCAGATCTGCCCATTTTGTTCTGGGGATATGCCTTGGAAACGGCAGCCAATATTCTTAACGTGGTTCCATCAAAATCAGTCCCATCTACGCCCACAAAACTTTGAACTGGATGAAAGCCCAGTCTTGGACATTTTTGGATTTGGGGTAGTCCAGTAGATGTGCTGGATAAGGAAGCTGATAAGCTGGCACCATGTACGGATGTTAGACTGTTTGTTGGATATCCCAAAGGAACGAAAGGGGGTTTATTTTATAGTCCTAAGGATCAGAAGATCATTGTGAGTATGAATGCTCGATTCTTAGAGGAAGACTATGTGATAAATCACAGGCCAAGAAGTGAGATATTACTCGAGGAACTTTGAGGGGAAAATTCGAATCTGACACCAACAGTACAAGAAGAGGAACCACAAATTACTGCACAACATGTCACATAAGTACAGGAACTGCCTCGTCGCAGTGGGAGGGTTGTACGCCAACCTAACAGATTCATTGGTTTGGGTGAATCTTCAGATTTCCTTGAAGGACTAAATGAATTGGATCCCAGGACTTACGATGAAGTGATCCAAAACAAAGATGCAGATTCTTGGAAAATTGCAATGGAGTCTGAGATTGGATCTATGGATCACAATCAAGTATGGGAGCTTGTAGAACCACAAGATGGGGTAAAACTCATTGGGTGTAAGTGGGTTTACAAACGCAAGAGAGGAGCTGACAGGAAGGTTAAAACCTTCAAGGCAAGATTGGTGGCGAAAGGGTACACTCAGAAAGAAGGGATCGATTATGAGGAAGCCTTCTCAACGGTAGCCATACTTAAGTTAATCCAGATTCTCTTGTCTACTGCTGCTCATTTGGATTATGAGATTTGGCAGATGGACGTCAAGACGGCTTTCCTGAATGGAAGTCTTGAGGAAAACATCAACATGAAGCAACGAGAGGGTTTCATTACTAAAGGCCAAGAGCACTTAGTGTGCAAGCTTAAGAGATCCATTTATGGACTTAAGTAGGCGTCAAGTTCTTGGAACATCCGGTTTGACAAGGTTATCTAGTCATATGGATTCGTACAATGTCCGGATGAGAGCTGTGTGTACAAGAAGAGTGACGGAAACGTGGTGGATTTCCTCGTGCTATATGTTGATGATATCTTACTTATTGGAAACAGTAAGAAAGTATTATCTAACATAAGGGTGTGGTTGTCCAAGCAGTTCGATATGAAAGATCTAGGAGAAGTCGGACATGTCCTTGGTATCAAGATAATTCGAGATCACCAGAAAAGGATGTTGTGCTTATCCCAGGTGACATATATCGACACAATGCTAGCTAGGTTTAACATGCAGGATTTCAAGAAAGGTTTTATACCTTTCAGGCATGGAATTCATCTATCTAAGGATATGTGTCCCCACACACAGGCTGAGATAGATGAGATGAAGGGCATTCCATATGCTTCGGTTGTGGAAAGCCTTATGTATGCTATGCTATGCACTAGACCTGATATATGCTATGCAGTCGGCATGATAAGCAGATATAAGTCTAACTCTGGACAAGGTCACTGGACTGCGATTAAGAATATACTCAAGTACCTAAAAAGGACTGGAGATTATATGCTGGTATACCACTCTGATAGTCTAGTGCCTTTGGGTTACACGAACTCAGATTTTCAATCCGATAAAAATCAGAGTAAATCTACCTCAGGCTATGTGTTTACATTGAGAGGCGGAGCCATTACATGGAGGAGCATAAAGCAGAAATGCATTGCGGATTCAACCATGGAGGCCGAATATGTAGCTGCCTCTGAGGCTGCAAAAGAGGCCGGTTCAAGGGCTTTTTGTTGGACTTGAGCGTGGTACCTGATTTGCCTAAGAGTATCATGGTATATTGTGATAACTCGGGTGTAGTGGCAAATTCAAAGGAACCTAGAGCCCATAAGGCAAGTAAACACATAGAGAGAAAGTACCATCTTATATGAGAAATTGTTAAGAGAGGAGATATGGCAGTGGTCAAGATTGCATCGGAGGACAATTTAGCTGATCCATTCACGAAGAGCCTTCTAGTTAAGACCTTCTATGGTCACGTGGAGAAAATGGGAGTGAGATACAGACCCGGGATTGCCGTTTGAGATTTTAGTTAGAGTTGGAAAGTTAGCCAGTTTGTTTTATATTTGAAAGACATGCTTCAAGTATAAGTGGGAGATTGTTGGTTTTGTATACTAGAAGACCTGTCTTTTGTATACATTATTGATGATGGTTTTATGATGATATAGAATGAATACAATTGCAGTCACTGTTTCCATTTAAATTGTTATATTTACATGCATGTTCACTATACTTACATTGTAGATGACATGGTGTGGGTAAACACATGGTTAGATCATATCATCGGTTCCTTATAATGTATTAAAAGGCTCACGGTCTAGATGACATTGAACCCGCTATCGGTACGCCGTAGAATAATCTGATAGTTAGTTTGTCTTGACTAACAGATTATTCTAATACATGGACGAGTGTATTGAGGAGGATCTACTTAGGATTCTATTCTTTATTCTGACCTTAAATGAGAGAATAAGAATCCACAGAGTTCGGGTTCTTAACCCCTATATGTTGGCGGACATATACGTGTAGTGTTTGTAGCTTTGATTTATCAAATGGTGAGATTCTTTCATATGATCAATAATCTCGATATCTTGGGTTGTGACATTTACACTTATGATGGGTCGTGCAATATGTAGGGGCACCGTGTCCTGGTGCGCCAGGTTGATGGTGTCCCCTTGAGAAAATGCAAGTTCATGCTGAAACCCTGTAGATGGAATTTATTCCGTGCATGAGTAAAGCTTGTGTAGTACTACTCAAGGAAAAGATATTCATTAATTATAGTTGTCAGAAGCTTACATAATTAATTAATGGGCATTATATCTTAAACATGGGGAATGGCTAGACTAAAAGAGAAAGCATATTCAGAAATATGTATTAAATTGGTAGGTCAGTATTATTTCTTTAGTGGAATAAAAATAATACTTAATTTATTTAATTATATCCTAAGTTTATTGCGTATTGGATATTAAATAAATTAACGAGCCAATTTAATATTTTTCTAGATCCCTGTTGTAGCTCAAAAAGAGACTGGATTGAATTGGAGATAGAACAAGAGATAGAGATAGAATTCCAGTCCAACTGGGACACCAATTTCATCCACCCCCTTATAAATAAGAGGGTGGAGGCATGAAATTTATGTCATAAAATATCAGCCCTCTCGTGTTCTCTCGACCTCCACAGATTCAATACCGATCTAGTAGATTTCAGCCCACCCTGAAACTAGATTCAGTCCGGGAATACAACAGAAGATCAAGGAGTGGAATAGCATCAAGGGGCGCCTATTATCATTCATACAACAGCAAGATTAGACCTTTAATATTGTCCTCAACCCGTCATTTATTTTGCAAGTTGTTTTTCGGTTTTCTATGTTTCCGCTTTAGTAGAATCGATAACCGGTTATGCATGTTAATTAAACTCGGTTAATTAAAACATATGTGCTATATAAAATTATGATCTACATGAAATTAGGATTAATGAACATCCAATTAGATCCTGCGGTGGTTCAATTCGAAAAAACCCCAACAATAAGCTCCCAAGCAAAGCTCTCTATCTCAACTGATCAGTGCACGGATAAGTTTTCTAAAGTGAGTCAAGAGCCCCATATATTCTACACAAAAGCTTAAGTTTTTTAGTCAGTTTATTCGCCCTTCCTAAACTGACATAGACTCGCATCGGGACCAACAAGTGGTATCAAAACGGTTGATTCTAAGGATCAACTGTTTCTGTGGATTAACTGAATTAGATCCTATTATCTGTGGTAACCTGTCAGCTATGGGAAACCATAAGCTACCTATTTTTTCAGTTAAGAATTACGATAACTAGAGCAGGAGAATGAAGGCTTGCCTCTGCTAAATCCACGAAAACATGTGAAAGGTTATCAAAGATGGTCCAATCATTATAATGATGGATAATGAAGCACACATTTTTTATATCAACCAACTGGCCAGGACCCAAAAGCCAACTCACCTTCTCATAATTGAAGAGAAGAAGTTAAAAAATCTAGAGTTTGTGGCCCAAGCCGCATTGTTTCAAACTCTAGACGAGAATCGCATGAAAGACATAAAGAACTGCAGAACAACAAAGGAGATTTGGGACTTGCTAGCCGATTTATACAAACAGTCCGAGGCCATCAAAGGAACCAAGCTCCAGTTAGCAGTTGATAAATATGAGTCTTTCAAAATGCAGCTGGAAGAAAGCATCTCATGCCTTGAAACAAGATTTCTCGGCATAATAAGTGAGATGAATAATCTGGGAAGGAGCTATCCCAGCTGTGAGATGAACTCAAAAATTCTTGAAAATCTCGCAGACGAATGGGATATGAAGGTAATTGCTATCAAAGAGTCAAGGGACTTAAATAGCATTACACCCAGAGAAATGTTCAGATAGCCTGAACCGAAAGAGAGAGGCATCTACATCTTCAACTCAAGATGCATCTTTCTACACTGAAAGAAATCGGTTCAGAGAAGCCCGTGAAAGAAAGAACTTCCGACTAAGAGGCTCACCTGCCAAAGAGAATCCAGGAGGATCGGTGACTGATAGAAGAAGAGAGTCAGCCGAAAAGAAGGAGATCCTGACTGAAGGCATAAATGAGCAACTCCAGTCGATTACAAGATTGCTAGAAAAGCTGAGAAAAGTCAGAGATCAACAATCATCTTTGCCTCAAGCTAATGAAGCTGCTAAAGGAGAAAGGAAGCAGCAGCCAGCTAAATGATCAGCTGAACAATTCCGAGTGGCTAACTGAAATATGGAAGAATGTTTACACTGCCACAAGCAAGGACACTACAGATACGAGTGTTTAGAGCTACCTGAGGATAAGAAGGCCAAGGTCAGGAGAAGCTTCTTTTAAAGGAAAGAAATCATTGCCAATTCTGAAAATGCCATGCTAGACTGTTCAGACTACTCATCAGGAATTGACTCAGACGGCTACAACTAAGATGATGAAGCCTTGCTCTACCTCATTGCCGATGAAGAAGAAAAGATTACTACAACTGACTCCATAACCTCTTTCTATCATATACATGAAGCATCTATCTCTAGAAATGAATTGGATGAACATTTAAAAATTATAGAAGATCAATTAGCTTTTGTATCAAGCGTGTATATTAAGATGAAAAATGAAAATGATGATCTTAGAAGCAAAGTTAAAGAGTTGAGCATCGATCATGAAAGATTGAAAATTCTTAAAGAACAGTCAACTGAAATTGATCAGCTGAGGCTGAGGAATATTGAACTGAAAGCTGAGAATGAGCAGGTCAAGCTTGAAATCCTTGAAAAAGAGGAGTTAACCCTCAAATTCAAGAAGGGATCCCAGACTCTGGATGAAATCCTAAGTCATCAGAGAGTTGAAGCTGGGAGTCCAGGGCTAAGTTATAGCAAGTTCACTGCCGCTAAGAAGGGAAAGACAGTTACTCAGAGCTGTGAAACAGGAATCTTGAAAGGATTCACAAGACTAGCTCAATCACAATGAAGAAATCTACATCTCAGCAGACTGTACAATCAGGGAGGAAAGTTGCTCTAGGAGGCAAAGGAAAGGAAGCAGCAATTGAAGGTCCAAAAGAGACCTCTACAGATTTTGAGGATGAAATTCCTTTAGCTCAAAGGTTTGGTACACCGCTGGATATCCATCCACTTAGAACAGTTGATGCCAGATCTATATTACGGTCAACTAAAGCCAAATCTTTAGCTCAACCATCAGCTAGAAGAACAAGAAGAGCCCTCACATATGCTATTTCATTAGCTCATGTGGAATCATCAAAATGAGCAAGTTCAGAAGCAGCGGAAGAAGAAATTTAAGCACAACAAGCTTCAGTAAGAAGAACCATCAGAAGATCAGCTCATACTAAGTAGTTGGCTGATTGGCTCAGAAAGAAAAGAGCTAAGCCCTCTAAGCCAAGGCATAAAAGATCTCAAAGCCCCATTCCAGATCCCTCAATACCAAAATGCACAATTGAGGATCTCGGACACACCTCTCTTAAAGGTCTTGGATTGTGTGCAAATCCAAGAGACATCATTCCTGCTCGAGGAATACCACACCAAGGAACTGGCGCAAACTACTTCCAGTTCACTTGTCCTCCCATGCGTCATACTGAAGGAAACATCAATGCTTACTCAAAAGTAGAAAGCATCAAGAAGTGGGCTGAAGAACAAACCAGCCAGTACACAACTCAATATTTTGCTGCAGAACTGATTGGATATGAGGAACTCTACAACATCTTGCTGAGGTACATCCGCTGGTTCCTCTAGAGACATGTCTACTCAACTGATTAATTTCTTATGCTCATGGCATTTCACGGGATGAGCTTCTCGAAATGAGAAGAAGAGTGGAGCTTAAAATGGACAAGCAACAAGGATGCTTGGGTGACAAAAGGTAACGAACTTAAAAGGCAGCTCCACCTTCGCAAACTATGCTCAGAGCCATTCCAAGGCTCAATGTTCGATGTTATCAATGGGGTAAGTAAGCTGAAAGGAGTTCAACTTCCAACTTACCCTGATGAGGATGAAAAAAACTGGAGATACATCAAGACACAAAAAAATGGCTTTTCGATGAACTGATGAAGAATCAGTCAAGAGATCAAGCTGGAAGCTCCTCTCAAAGAGAAGAGGAAATTCCAATAGATGAAATAATTGAGGAAACAGTGAGGGAGCTGCGTTCTGAAATACCTCTACAAGCTGAAGAACATGAGGTCAACATTAAACTGGACTCTCCAGATAAGCAAGCTGATATAGAAACTGTTGAAGAAAGAATTGCAAGTGACGAGGAGCTTGATGGGTCACTCAAGTCACCGGTTCAGCCAGTTAAGGAACAACCAACCATGGTTCAACTAACTGAGAGGCTAGCTGAATCTCCTATTGTCCCCAAGGAAGGTCCTGCAGCTTAAACTGAGCCTTCTTCTCCACTAGCCACTGAGAAAATGACTGCTGAAGAACCATCTGATCAAGCAGTCCAGCTAGTAGATCAACCACCTCAACCAGAAGTGATGGACATAGTGATCTTTGTTGATCTTGTTCAGATAGCACTTCAACCTCAGGCTCAAGTTGAACCAGAGACTCCACCTATGTTAAGTCACAATGAAATGATTGATCTAGGCGATGCGGATCAATTAGCGGCACAATCAGCTGAGAAATCAAAGATTGTGCCATGTGAGCTTCTAGAAGCAGCTGAAGGAGGAGATGAAACATCCTTCAGAGGAGAAGAGCTGTAAATGACCATCTTAGCTGATCAGTCAAGCCCAACAGGGATGATTCGAGTAGAAGATTACCTCAGAAGCCCCACAAGCCAGATAATAGCTCATCATGAGGAGCTAATTCAGAGCTTACAATAGGAGGTGATGAAGCATAAGAAGCTGATCAGAAAGCTTCAAGCTCATGCGGGACTCCAATCAACTGACGGTGAGTTATCTCGCTCTGATGAAGAGGGCAGTAGCCCCATTATACCTGCGGCTAAAAGAAGAAAGACTGAACACAAGGAAGACTGAGAGCCGGATCAAGCCAAACTGATTCAAGACCCTTTAGTTGTTTTACTTGTGATTTAGTGTATCTAGATTTCTTCTTAAAAGAAATAAAATTTTCATTTACAAAATAAATGACATGTCTGCATTTATTTTGAATTTTTAACCATTGGTAAACAATGACACGACCCATTATCATTACAAAACCAATAATCAAAAGAAAACAACAAGGGGTCATTAATTTTTTCAACCAACAAATTTATGAGTCTCTCTCCTCACTCATAAATACCCCCTTGCTCCCATCTATTTAGAAATACTCACACACTCATCTTCCCAACGAGTATTTCTCTTTCTCTCTCTCTCTCAAAAAGCTTCAATTCCAATTCAGCCAAATTTTAAAAATGGCCGAGATATCCAAAGCTGTTATTTCCTTCAAAGAGCAAATGATGAGAGATAAATTCCTAGAAAGAAAGAAATTCCAACTGATTCTTAAAGAATCAAATAATCCCTCTCTTCTGGTTAATCTTCACAAGACCTGAATTCTTTATTACCTTGAAACTCCACCAAAATTCTTCAGACAAGACTTGGTGAGTGAGTTATTAGTTCAAGCAAAGGTAACTGCAGATGGGAAGCTCATATCATCAGTGATTCAAGGGTACAAAATTCAAATCATTGAAAGAAAGATTGCAAAAATCTTTCAACTTCCAACAAAAGGGTCCAAGGTTCAAGATCTGAAAGATGCAGCTGAACCATACTGGAAGGAATGGAGAGATTCAACCTATAGCAAACACTTCAGTTTCACCACAGCTAAAACTGACCTAAAGCCCGAGTATGGA
Source organism: Perilla frutescens (assembly GCA_026008535.1). Classification (NCBI taxonomy): domain Eukaryota; kingdom Viridiplantae; phylum Streptophyta; class Magnoliopsida; order Lamiales; family Lamiaceae; genus Perilla; species Perilla frutescens. The sequence continues at coordinate 12,816,186 of BRKX01000004.1, forward strand.
GTTCCACTCTACATCACGAACAAGATGATGTTCAGTATCATTGCAAGCTTGAGTCAACTTACTCAAGAAAGATACAAGGTAATGATACATCATGTTGAAGGTTTGGAAGCAAATTAGGTAGAGTTTGTCTTCTCCCAATTCAAGCATCAAGTCATCAAAGATGCTGACTCAAAGAAGACTAGGAAATTTGAGTCCAAGATAGCACTTGTTCTAAAGATGATCAAGTTTCTTAAAGATATGCTGAATCTTTCAAAGGATGACACATTACCAGTCATCATCTCTAACTGGATACCCAAGAAAGGGAAAGCTCATCTTCAGTCACTCAAGAAGAAGAGGAGATCAAAAGCCAAAGCTGGCAATACAACTTCAAGCAGCTCAACTACCCATGAAGTTTATTTTCCACAATCCAAGAATGGATCATCAGTCGGCTTCAACCCCTGCTCTGATCCAGATGAGCTTATCCTATTTATTGGAATCCCTCATTCAAACTATGGAGCTGACTACTTTAGAAGAACATGCCCTCCTCTCCAGCTGACTAAGGACAACATTCACACTTATTACAGTGGCGAATATACAGTCAAGAGTGCACAGAAGGATGTGACAAATCTCCTTTTCACTGACTTCACCTACGTTGCAAAGTAAGATCATCAGTTGTTCAAACAACTGCACCGGTATGTCTACTAGTATAATTGGAGACACTCTATGTCAATCCAGTGCCATTTATTGCTAACTTCCTTTCATGGTATGAGCTTTTGGCAATGTGAAGAAACTTGGAGCATTAAATGGATTAGAACTTCAAATCCATTTCCTCCAACTATTGTGCAAGTTCAGTGGATTATGAAGCATCGACTTGATAACCAAATTCCAGCTAAGGCTATGCTAGCTGATGTTCAAGCTAGCTTGAGATTGTAAGGAGTTGCAACTGCTAATCAGTTCATCAACCATCAAGCTAATCTGCATTGCTGCAAACTGAATTTTGATAGTGAATCAATTCAGTCAGAAGAGGCATCCCTTCAAGCTGAATCTGCCATAGAAAGGATAGAGCAGGATCTATCTCACACTCAAGTTATGGCAACCCCAAGGAATCAAAAGCCTAGACAACAAAGAGCAAAGGACGTTGAAGATACTGCCACATCACGAGATCTCCTGTCCCGACGCTATGTTACTCATCTTATCAAGTCAAGCTCAAAAGCTACACAACTGATTGTCAATCAGTCCAGCTTCCCCAATAGATGAACGCAAAAACTGACCACCTTGAAGCTGACTAGCTCAGTAGTTGTTCTTACACAACTTTAGCAAGCTGAGAAAGAAGCCAATACTGTTCCTCCAAATGACGTCTCAAGTTCAGCCTCAAAAAGGAAAAGGTCAAACAGCTATAGAGGAAGCGGAGAAGCTAGTCCAGTCCGACCACTCAAGAAGTGGAAACTGATGCAAGAGTCTCTCAGCAGCTAATCAACAAGACTGATCAAATCAGTTTGAAGGTGATATCATTAGTTCAGCAGGAAACTGGCGCTTCGAGCTCAAATCTTCCAATAGTTCGTAAAAATGATGCCCAGCAGAAGATATCTCTCGCATGTAGCTGAATTTTACTACAATGCAGAGATCAAAGGAGATAACATCTCTTCTATTGTCTATAATCATGTCATCACCATCGACAAAGATACATTGATGACATTGTTCAAGCTCCCTGGAGACGGCCTAAAGGTTCATGAACTTACACTTCCTACCAAGATAGAACTTTGGGATGATTGGAAACTTCCACATATTAAGCATCGAGACTTGTCAAACAACTTGAAAGACAGTCTCTCCCCAGCTATCGTCCAAATCTTGGATATTATGATGCACATCCTCCTTGGAAGCATCAACAATGTACAATTCACCGACAACATATCTCACCTCATGGCCGCCTTATATTTTGGATGCAAGGTTGACTGGGCATCCTTTATATTGGCTTAGTTTCTCCATCATGTGAAGCTTGCTTAGTTTGATGAACTCACTGACACATTCAAAGCAAAGATAAAGTTCGCCAATCGACTCAGTCACATCATCCAAGAGCAAATTAAAATAAATATTCCTGGCAGATCACTTTTCACCAGACAAGATCTCCTATCTACAATTTATGTCCACAAGAGAAATAGTGGCAAAACTGTTCACCCAAGGAAGTCGAGATAGCAGCCAATGGAGGTCAGGCGTCCGGCTAAAGGAAAAGAGCTAATCCTTGAAACTGACCCTCCAGCTACCGCAAAACAGTCTATGACTGATAGTTACTCATTCACTCACATGAGTGATCAGTCAAATGCACCTGCCACCAGCGAGACTCCCTCCATGGCTCACCAAGACACTCTGGAAGAAGGCTCTACTGAAAGCCTTGACCATCAGCTGAAAGGCTGTTTTGGTCTCATTGAAGATCTCATCTCCTCTCTCTACATGCAGCTACAATGCTATTCCAGGTGGATGATGCCACCATGCTGCAAATAGCGAAGAAATGAGGCAACTCATTCTGGATTGCGGAAGGAAACTGGAGCAGGAGTTGGATGAACCATCCACTCAGCACACCTGCAACTGTTTCTGAAATCATGGATTCCATGGTTAAGAGGTTTCAATACTCGGTGCCTCATGATGCACCCCTTCTAGATATTGAGCCCTCTAACTCTTCTACAACTCCTCCACAGGAGAACGAACTCTTCACCATCGAGGACCAGCCGCTTCTCAATCCTGCATCAGCTCTAACTGACAGGCAAGATCCATTCTCTCTCTCTGATCTTGCCCAACTAATGCTAACTGGGGAGACGTACTCATGGCTGTTCATCTCCACGCCTGCACCCCAAGCTCCCCAAATCACTGACAATTTACTGGTAACCTCCTTCTCTCTTTTGCCATAATTGTCACTATCATCACATGAATTCCATCAGCTTACCCTTTTAGATGACGCCAAAAAGGGGGAAGAGAATGCTGATGATAGAAAAGATGGGCTAAGTGATCTAACTCTTTGGGATCAAATCTAAAGAGAGGTATAGCTTCAGGGAGAAGCTACTTTTGAGGGGAAAGTCCAACTTGAGCAGCAAGAATAGTGAGCTCAAGGATTGCTAATTTGGACTTGGGAGAATGAGGCATTCACAGCATACCAGGTATCTCTCCATGCAGATATGAAAGAGGAGAATCGAGCAAAAGAAGGCAGAAATGAATGGTGAACAGTTCCCAGTTGAAGAAGGAAGTTCAAAAATATCAGATCTTGATATTTTCTCTCTCTTTCTGTATTGCTTCCTTACAATTCTTCAAAGCTCTTCTTCCTCACGAGTTCTTAACATGCTTACTATTGATAATACAAATATGCTCTGATAATATGATTATGTTTTGTTTATGCAAATATGCCATAATATCCATGCTCTGCGCACTCTGAATGGCGAACAAAATCTGCATGATAATCAGAACTGAACAAAAAAAAGCTATTTTAAGAACTGAATTAACTAAACCTTTTTTAAAAGCTATGCAAAACTTGTGACATCATCACAAAAGGCTTTGATATTCATGATACAAGTTCAGATAGCAAAATGTGCCTAAGATTCAGTTACATTAAATTATGATCCACACATGTCCAAAACTGAACTCTTATGCCTTCCAAGAGCTAAAGCTTTGTTACTCACTATTATCTGCTCTGATACAAAGCTCTTAAATTTAAGCTCTGATATCTGTCTAAACAAGAATTTGATACTTGTTTAGGAATATGCTCTAAAACTTGTTTAAGCTAGAAAGCTTTAATATCTGAAAGCTCTGACACTCATCTGAAATCATTATCTATGAATGTCAAACTAATAGCTCTTAGAAGCTCTAATACCAAGGATTAGTACAAGCTCTGACAATTGTCAAACATTCATGAGAAATAACCTTATGCAGTTTTCCATCATCAAACTAACTGGTTTTGACATCATCAAAAATGGGGAAATTGTTGGGAAAAACTATCAAGGTAGCCCAACTAATGGTTTTGATGAAACATCAAAACATTTTTAAAAGTTCTAATGAAAAACTGGAGGTTATTAAAGTTGGAAGTTGAACCGATGACCAAGTAGGACTTCAAAATCCAGCTTAACTGAAGTAAAAGTCAAATCGTCTTGAAGCATGGTCAACCAGCTGATGAGGATGCTTCAAGCAGACAAGTTAACGCTTAGCCTACAAAGATTAACTTTCAAAAGCCTTACCTCCAGAGCTTAAACTAAGGGAGAAGAGAACAGTGAAGGCCGAAAAGCATCCACAGATGAGTAACCATCAGTCGAGCTAAAATCTAAAGAAAGCTGATGAGAAAAAGAGCCAGCTTGAAGGCTCAAAGCCAAACTGAACTGATCAAGGATCAGTCAGCTAGGATAAAAGCTCATAAGAAAGAGCCAATTAGAATCCAGAACTGAAAGCTCTGAAGCTAAGCTGTTAAGATCTGAGCTGAAAGCTAAGACAGCTGATCTAAAGCATTCCAGGACTGAAGCTTGAGGCAGCTAAGAAACTACTGACTGGATGATCTCAAAACTGAAAACTGAGACAGCGGAGGATCTATCAGCTGAAGTCCAAAAAGTGATAGCCAGAGCAATTGCTACTTGACAGACAATTATTGAAGATCCTGACAGGAAATCTTGAAAAGATCCTAACGATCTTGGAGTAGAAGCCATTAAATTCAACGGTTAGTTCAATCAAAGCTTCAACGGCTACAAGCATTAACTACCATCGGTGAAATCAACTGAACCACCAATCTCATTGGTCCCTGAGATCACTCATCTATATAAGGAGGGTAAATCTCATCTTGGCTAAGACTTTTCGCCAAACTAACTTTTGCTATGTTTTGCAGAACGAGCTTTCTTTCTCTCTCCCCACAGCTCAAAGATTCGCTCAACTGATGCAAAGCTAATTTGAAATGAGCATTAATGGGAGAAATGACATTCTTCCTAGGACTCCAAGTGAAGCAGCAAGAAGATGGAATATTTATCAGTCAAGCTAAGTACACCAAGGAGCTAGTCAAAAATTTTGGAGCTAGTAAAAAAATCTCAAGATTCCAATAAACACATCAGTTCAGGTAACTCTCGATGAAAAAGAAGAATCAGTTAGCCAGACATACTACAGAGAAATCATTGGCTCACTACTCTGTTAGCTTTTTAAACTGGAAAGACATGTCTTTGTATACTTTTCTAATGATGTGATGATATGAAATGAAAGTTATTGCAGTCACTATTTGCATTAAGATTATTTCATATAATTTTTCTATGCAATGTTCCATATACTTACATTGTAGATGATATAGTGTGGGGACTCACACGGTAAGATCATATCATTATAACCTTGTATTGTATTAAAGAGCTCACGGGTTAGATGGTCCTGAACACACCATCAGTACACCGTAGAATAATCTGATAGGTTAGTTTATCTTGACTAACTGATTATTCTAGTACACTTGTTAGTATATTCTAGGATCACGATAGGATACTATTCTCTGCTCTGACCCGGATAGTAAGAGAATAAAGATCTACAGAGTTCGGGTTCTGAACTCATGTGATATTGGCGAGCATATGTGTGCATTGTTTATTACTTTGATTTATCAATGGGTGAGATCTTTTTGTAGATCAATAAACTCGATATCTTGGGTAATAACAATGTGTGCATGATGTGTCGAGTAGTATGCATGAGCACCGTGTCCTGGTGTGCCAGGTTGATGTTGTTCTCTTGAGGAAACACAAGTTCATGTTGAAACCCTGCAGGTGGAATTTATTCCGTACATGAGTAAAGCTTATGTTGTACTACTCAAAGTTTTAGATGTTAATTAATTATAGCTGTCAGAGGCTGACATAATTAATTATTAAACATTATATCTTAAACACGGAAAATGACTGAACTAAAGGAGAAAGCATATTCGCAAATATGTATTAAATTGGTAGGTCAGTTTTACTTCTTTAGTGGAATAAAAGTAAAAATTAATTTCTTTAATTATATCCTAAGTTTATTGGATATTGGATACTAAATAAATTAGTGGGCCAATTTAATATTCTTCTAGATCCCTGTTGTAGCCCAATTGACTGATAGTGGACTGGATATTGAACTTGAGATAGAGGCCCAAACCCAGTAGGGTTGGGAGACCGGATTTCGACCACACTCATATAAATAAGAGGGTGGAGAGTTTGAATTCCAGTATAGTGTAATCAGCCCCTCTTGTGTTCTCTTTATCTCCACAGATTCTATACCTATCTAGTAGCTTTTAGCCCACCCTGAATCTAGATACAGTCAGAGAATACAACAGAAGATCTCGGAGTAGAATATCTGTGGTGGCCGATTTTTTGAGATGAAAAGGGGACGCCTATTTTAATTCATTCAACAGCAACATTAGTCCTGTAATCTTGTCCTCAGTCCGTCTACCGATTTGTAAGTAATTTGAATCTATGTATTCCTCTTTGTTAGATTCGTTTTGCTATACTTGTTAATTATGTTAGACATGTGATAAACATGCATGTGACATAAAAATATGATTTTCATGAACGTGGATTAATGAACATCCAAATGATCCTATGGTGGTTTAATTTGAAAAAACCCCAACATACTCTACCTAACTGCCAGCCGACCAGACATCTCTTATTCAATCGGACTATGCGCGCAGTTCCAAGCCAACCTGAAGAAAAGTCATCTTGAAGCTGGTAAGAGGATTATTAAATATCTCAAAGGAACCATAAATCTTAGATTATGGTATCCTAGAGATGACGGTTTGAGTCGAACTGGCTATTCAGACTCAGACTTTGGTGGATTCAAGATCGAAAGAAAACGTACGAATGGAACATGTCAGTTTCTAGAAAACAAACTCATATCTTGGTTTAGCAAGAAGCAGCACTCAGTTGCCACATCAAAAACTGAAGCAGAATATGTAGCTGCTGGAAGCTGTTATGCACAACTGAAGGACTATAAAGTCGAAACTGAAGAAGTGCCTATATTCTGCGACAACAATAGTGCTATTGCAATCTCTCAAAATCCAATATTGCACTCAAGGACAAAGCACATTTGTATAAGGCATCACTTCATCAGAGATCATATTGAGAAGAAAGACATATGCATCAAATATGTCAACACAGAGAATCAGATAACTGACATCTCCACTATGCATACAACTGGGATTGCTTGAACTAGCTTCAAAGGATGAAGATGATCAGTTTGATGAAAGAGTGTAGAAGATCACTCTAACTGAAGAGAAGAACTAAGAAGGAAATGAGAATTGAACCAAAGTTGCATCAGTTCAATCAGTTATGAAGCTCAAACTGATGAGTCAATCAGTTCAGAAGAAGTGGCAAATGTAGAAATTGCAAATTAAGAGAAGCAGTCAAAATTGGTCAATCAACTCAAACTGATCACTGAAGACATCAGTTCGTTACCAGCTATAGACATGTCGTTTCAATATAACCGTTGGACCCATTCTCTTTCTCCTCATCATTCCCATCGAATAGATTGTGGAGTAAGATCAAAGCAATTTATCAGCCATATTTATCGCACCAGACTCTGAACCGGCAGATTTAATAAATTTCAAAATTTTCAACCGTTGAATGTGCTTCACCCCACACTATAAATGAGTCGGCTGAACTCTCTTTACTCTTTCTACCAACTCATTCTATAGACATCCTTCTTTCAGAAGCCAAAAATCTCCAGTTCTTCAAAAACCTTCTATCCAAAAATGTCTCATCACAATCATGGCTCAAAACCCTAGCCACCGCATTTGCTAAATCTTCAATTTTCAACTAACTGGAGAAGACTCCACCATATGTCGTGAGAAGCTCTCCAAAGATAAGTTCTTTGACCCAGCTGTATTCTCTCACAACTGCAGGAATTCTGAACAAAGCGGCAAGATCATCTCGAAGCTATATCAAGCTAAACTAAGAACATACATTGAAGTTACTCCTTCCTGAGTCTATCCGGAAGCTGTTGCCGAGTTCTTTGTAAACTCAAACGGTGTCGATAATCCCAAGGAGATCAGAACACAAGTAAGAGGACAAAAGTTCACAGTAATCACTGAATCACTCGGTCACATGTTCGAACTACCAATCGAAGGTTTGATCCTTAAAGAGATAAGTGTTAACATGCCAAGGGCATACAGAAACTGGAAGAAGGAGAACCTGATAGTGCCGTGCAAGAATAATAATCTCATTTCTCGATTCAAGTATGAGTATTCAGTGGTAGAATCAATAGCTGCCAAGATGATCGTCGGAACAGCCGGGAGTCTTTCTGAAATGTCGGAGCCAAAATACAAAGTATGTGTGGCGATAGATAACCAACGGAACATCTAGGCCCAATTCTTCTTCAGTCAACTTAAAAGATTCATCGACATCATTAAAGATAAAGGGAAGGATACAAAATTTCCACAACATATGTGATATCTCAACTGATTAAGTATAATTCTGGAAAAGCAATTCTCGTCAATGATTAATGAAACAGACTTAATGCTGATAAGCAGGAGTGATTTCATTCCAAAGTGGCCAACTCAGTCAAGCGCAATTAAGGAACCAGGATCGGAACAAGCTAACAAATCAAAGAAGAAGGAAGTCGCAATTAGAGGTAAAGGAAAATAGACAGCAGCTGAAGCTTCCAAAGTCATTTCCTCAGATTCTGAAGATGAGATCCCTCTATCTCAAAGATTTGGCTCGCCACTGAACATTTTTCCACTTAGAACAGTTGAGGCTGGATCAAGCTTCAATGCAACTGAAGCTGGAACATCAGCCCAAGTTGAATCATCAGCCAAACGACTAAGTACAGTCGCAGCTGAAACAAGCACGTCAGCTCAAGCTAAATCTTCAGTCAGGCAACCAAGTTCATCAATAGTTAGAACTAGTCCATCAACTAAAGTTAAACCATCAACTAGGTGACCAAGTCTAATCGCAACTGGAGCTGACACTTCAACTCAACCAAAAGCATCAGGAAGACGATCTGTCACCAGATCAGTTCAGATCAAGAAGCTCACTGATCAAGTAAAGAGAAGAGCAGCCAACCCATATCTATCTATGATGAAAAAGGAAGGAAGTCTCATTCCAGACCCTACTCTCCCCCCAAATCTCACTATTGAAGATCTTGCACCTTGTGCAAACCCAAGAGATATCATCTCTGAAAGAGGGATACCCTATGAAGGAGCTAGAGCTGACTACTTCTGATTCACGTGCCCGCCGATGGCACAAACTAAAGGCAACATAAGAGCCTTTTCAAAAATAGAAGACGTGAATAAATGAGCAGAAGACACCACGAACCAATACATAGCCCAACACTACGTCCCAGAACTAACTGGCTACGAAGAGCTATTTAACACATTAACAAGGTATATATATTTATTCTTATGGCGTTATATTTATCTCACCGAACCATTTATTTCCTTTCTTGCATTCCATGGAATGAGTTTCTGGAAGAGGAAAGAATAATAGAGCCTGTGGTGGACAGGCAGTGAAAACGCTGGCATAATAAGTGTTAGTTTTGTATATTGGAAGACTTATTTTTGTATACTTTTCTAATCATGTGATGATATGAAATGAAAGTTATTGTAGTTACTGTTTGCATTTAGATTATGTTCTATAATTGTTCTATGCAATATTGCATATACTTAGATTGTAGATGATATGATGTGGGTAGTCACACGGTAAGATCATATCATTAGAACCTTGTAAATTATTAAAGAGCTCACGGCTTAGATGGTCTTGAACACACCATCGGTACACCGTAGAATAATTTGATAAGTTAGTTTATCTTGACTAACTGATTATTCTAGTACACTCGTTAGTGTATTGAGGAGGATCACGATAGGATATTGTTCTCTATCTCTGACCCAGTTACTGAGAGAATAAATATCCACAGAGTTCGGGTTCTGAACTCATGTGATATTGGCAAACATATTTGTGCGTTGCTTTTTACTTTGATTTATCACTAGATGAGACCTTTTTGTAGATCGAATTCGATATCTTGGGTAATAACAATGTATACATGATGTCTCGAGCAGTATGCATGAGCACCGTGTCTTGGTGCGCCATGTTGATGATGTTCTCTTGAGGAAACACAAGTTCATGTTGAAACCCTACAGGGGGAATTTATTCCGTACATGAGTAAAGCTTGTGTGGTACTACTCAAGGTTTTAGATGTTAATTAATTATAGCTGTCAGAGGCTGACATAATTAATTAATGAACATTATATCTTAAACACAGGGAATGGCTGGACTAAAGGAGAAATCATATTCGTAAATATGTATTAAATTTGTAGGTCAGTTTTACTTATTAAGTGGAATAAAAGTAAAACTTAATTTATTTAATTATATCCTAAGTTTATTGGATATTGGATATTAAATAAATTAGTGGGCCAATTTAATATTCTTCTAGATCCCTGTTGTAGCCCAATTGACTGATAGTGGACTGGATATTGAACTTGAGATAGAGGCCCAAACCCAGTAGGGTTGGGAGAGCAATTTTTGGCCACCTCCCCTATATATAGAGGAGGTAGGTTCGAAAATTGCAACATTAGAATTCAGCCCCTCTTTGTCTCTCAAAGTTATCCACAGATTTCACAATGCTATCTAGTAGATTTCAGCTCACTCTGAATCTAGATACAGTCCAGGAATACAACAGAAGATCTTGGAGTGGAATATAGTGGTGGTCGATTTTTAGCTAGGAGGTGCCAACTACAGTGTTCATTCAACAGGAAGATTAGATCTTTAATCTTGTCCACGGACCGTCTATCGATTTGTAAGTATATTCGTTTCTATGTCTTCCGCTTTATTCGATTCGAATCTGCTCTGCATGCTTTTTGATTAGACTATGACAAACATGCATGTAACATAAAATTATGATTTGCATGAACACGGATTAATGAACAACCAAATGATCCTGCGGTGGTTTTATTCAGAAAAACCCCAACACTAAGGAACAAGGATCTAAGGAGACAGCTGCAGCTTCGGAAGATGTGTTCCAACCCATCAAAATGATCAATGATAGAAGTGTTTAATAAGATATGCAATCTCAAGGGAATCAGGCCTCCAGTCCTCACCACTGAAGAAGAACGTGAAAGATGGACATACTTGCACGTTCAATAGAAATGGCTATACAACGAATTGAAGAAGAAATAACTGAGCCATCAGTTTGAAACCCCATCAGCTTTAACTGCAAGACAAAAGCAAGTACTAGTGGAAGATCTTATTGAAGAAGTGATAAGAGAATTGCACTTTGAAAGATCTCCATACACTGAGGAAGTTGAGATCAATCTCATTCCAGACTCCCCCGAGAAGCCAGCTGAAGAAGAAGCAGTTGACAACCGAACTGCTAGTGATGTTGAGTTTGAGGAATCACTCAAGTCACCAGTTCGACTAACTAAGGAGTAGCCACAGCAGTCAACTGCTGTAGATCAACAAGTTAAGGAGCCAACTAAACTCCTAACTCTGTCCAAGGAGCCAACTGCTGAGATAACTCCTCCAACCGAGCTCCCAACTGCTCCAATCATTGAAGAGGTTCCCCCGAGGAACCAACTGATTAGTCAGTTCAGTTGGAAAAGAAACAAGCCCATAAAGGTATGTCGGGGTTTTTTTGAATTAAATCACTGCTTGATCATTTGGTTGTTCATTAATCCATATTCATGCAAATCATATTTTTATGTCACATGCATGTTTATCACGCCAAACATAAAACCATGTAAAACGAATCTAATAAAGCGGAAGACATATATTCGAATTACTTACAATTGTCAGACGGTCTGTGGACAAGATTAAAGATCTAATCTTGCTGTTGAATGAACAAAACAGGCACCCCCTATCTCTACAAAATCGGCCACTTACAAATTCTACACCAAGATTTCTGTTGTATTCCCGGACTGTATCTAGAATTAGAGTGGGCTAAAATCTACTAGATAGGTTTGTGAAATATGTGGATAACTTTGAGAGACAAAGAGGGGTTGATTTCTTCTTTTTAAATTTTCACCCCCCTTCTCATTTTATAGGGAAGTGGGCGAAAATTGCTTTTCAAACCCTACTGGGTTTGGGCCTCTATCTCAAGTTCAATATCCAGTTCACTATCAGTCAATTGGGCTACAATAGGGATCTAGAAGAATATTAAATTGGCCCACTAATTTATTTAATATCCAATATCCAATAAACTTAGGATATAATTAAATAAATTATGTTTTACTTTTATTCCACTAAAGAAGTAAAACTGACCTACCAATTTAATACATATTTGCGAATATGCTTTCTTCTTTAGTCCGGTCATTCCCCCTGTTTAAGATATAATGTTCATTAATTAATTATGTCAGCCTCTGACAGCTATAATTAATTAACATCTAAAACCTTAAGTAGTACCACACAAGCTTTACTTATGTATGGAATAAATTCTACCTGCTGGGTTTCAACATGAACTTGTGTTTCCTCAAGAGAACATCATCAACCTGGTGCACCAGGACACGGTGCTCATGCATACTGCTCGACACATCATGCATACACTGTCATTACCTAAGATATCGAGTTTATTGATCTACGAAAAGATCTCACCCATTGATAAATTAAAGTAATAAACAACGCACACATATGTTCGCCAATATCACATGAGTTCAGAACCCGAACTCTGTGGATCTTTATTCTCTCACTAACTGCCTCAGAGATAGAGAATAGTATCCTATTGTGATCCTCCTCAATACACTAATAAGTGTACTAGAATACTCAGTTAGTCAAGATAAACTAACTTATCAGATTATTCTACGGTGTACCGATCGCGTCTTCAGGACCATCTAAGCCTTGAGCTCTTTAATACAATACAAGGTTCTAATGATATGATCTTACCGTGTGACTCCCCTCACCATATCATCTATAATGTAAGTATATGGAACATTGCATAGAATAATTATAGAACATAATCTAAATGCAAACAGTGACTGCAATAACTTTCATTTCATATCATCATATCATCAGAAAAGTATACAAAGACGAGTCTTCTAGTATACAAAACTAATAGGGGACACTAGATATGATCGTGTACTTTGACCCTGCACAAATGGCTCTTCAAACTGAGGCTCAAGCTGCTGAACTAGAGAGTCCTCCAGAGCCAAGCCATGATGAAACTATCAGCTTAGGAGATGTTGAGCAATCAAGGACAGTTCTCTGTGAACAATTGGAAGGAACAGAAGCAGGAGATGAATCTACATCACGAGTTAATGAACTTCAGCTGAATGTGGACACAACAGTTATATGTTTACGTCCAACTAACACAGTACAATTTGAAGATCAACCTGGAAGCTCCACTATTCAGTTCACAGCTCATTATGAAGAGTTGATCCAGAACCTGCAGCAACAGGTAAAACTGCATGCATAAATGATCAAGAAGCTGCAGACTCACACTAAACTCAAGCCAGCTGATAATGGGTCCTCAAGCAGTAAAGAAGAAGAAGATGGCAACTCTAATGAACCAGTTGCTAAGAGAAGGAAAACTGAACACAAGAAGGACTAAGAGCCTGATCAAGCGCAGTTGATTAGATACTCTAAGTTAACTTCTTGTAATTTATTTTGTTAATATTCCTTTTAATAAATAAAAAGTTCATTTTATTTCCAAAATAAATTTCGAGTCAGTATTTATTTTGAAAATTTCTAACCGTTGGAAAATAATGACACGTTTTATAGTCATTAAAGGTCAACGACCAAAAGGAGAAAAAGGCAAGAGCCATTACTCTCTCAACCAACAAATTTATGAGTCCCCCTTCCTCACTCATAAAAACCCCTCAGCTCTTAACCTCTCAGAAATACTCATTACCTATCCTTCTCAAAAGTATTTTTCTCTCTCTCTCTCTCTAAAAACATTTGAATTCCTACTAATTCAGCCAACCTCAAAGATGGACGAATTATCCAGATCTCTAAATTCCTTCAAAGAGCAAATGTTGAGAGATAAATTCCTGGAAAGGAAGAAATTCCAGTTGATTCTTAAGGAATCAAACAATCCAACCCTTCTGGTGAATCTTCACAAGACATGGATTCTACACAACCTGGAAACCCCACCAAGATTTTTCAGACAAGACTTTGTGAGTGAGTTTTTATTACAGGGAAAGCTGACTGCAGATGGAAAAGCCATATCATTATTGATTCAAGGCAGACCAATTTAAATAACTGAAAGAAAGGTTTGCAGAAATATTTCAACTTCCGAGAAAAGGGTCAACCGTTCAAGACTTGGAGAAATCTACAAAATCATACTGGAAAGAGTGGAAAGCTCCCATCTACAGCAAGCAATTCAGTTTTACCATAACTAAAATTGATCTGAAGCCCGAGTATGGTGTTCTACTGATATCATGAACAAGATGATGTTCGGGGTAATAAGAAGCTGGAGTCAACTTACTCAAGAGAGATACAAGGTAATGATTCATCTTGCTGAAGGACGACAAACAAACTGGGTAGAGTTTGTATTCTCCCAATTCAAGCATCAAGTCATCAAAGCTGTTGATTCAAAGAAAACTAGGAAATTTGAGTCCAAGGTAGGACTTGTTCTAAGAATTAGCAAGCTACTTGAAGATATGCTGAATCTACTGAATGATGATGCCCTACCAGTCCTCATCTCTGACTAGATTCCCAAGAAAGTAAGTGCTCACCTTCAGTCACTCAAGAAGAAAATGAGATCCAAGGCGAATGCAAGCAAGACTGCATCAAGTAACTCAACTGCCGACACCGTTCCATCACCAAACTCCAAGAATAGATAATCAGTCGACTTCAAAGTTTGCTCTGATCCAGATGAGCTCATTTGATTTATTGGAATCCCTCATCCAAACTATGGAGCTGATTACTTCATGAGCACTTGCTCTCCACTCCAACTAACTGAAGAAAACATTCGCATATTTTATAGTGGTAAATATGCAGTCAAAAGTGCACAAAAGAAAGTGACCAATCTTCTTCTCACTCACTTTACTTTAGTTGCAAAGCAAGACTATCAGTTGTTCAAACAACTACACCGATATTTCTACTAGTTTAACTGGGGACATTCTATGTCAATCCAGTCACATTTCTTGTTAACTGCCTTTCATGGCATGATCTTTTGGCAGTGTGAAGAAACATAGAGCATCCAATGGATAGACGCCTTAAATCCATTTCCTCCAACTATTATGCAAGTTCAGCATATTATGAACCAACGACTTGCTAACAAAATAACAGCTACTACAATGCTAGCTGATATACAAGCCAACTTGAGGTCTCAAGAAGTTGCAGTCGCCAATCAATCAGCTAACTGCCCAACTAGCTCCCACTGCCGAACACTGAACTTTGATAATCTATCAAATTAGTCAGATGAGCCATCACGTCGAGCTGAAACTGCAACTGAAAGGATAGAACCAGATCTATCATATACTCAAGTCGTGGCAATCCAAAGGAGTCAAGAGCATGATAATGAAGGAGATAGGGATGATGAAGATACTACCACATCACCAAATCTTCTATCCAAAAGCTATGTTACTCCTCTACTGAAGTCCAGTTCGAAGACAGCCCAACTGACTATCCATATTAATCAGTTCAGATCACCGTGTAAAGGAACTTCACAGTTTATCAACTTGAAGCTAAAAATCTCATCAGTTTCTCTTCAACAACTCCGCTAAACTATAAGAACCGTCAGCACCAAACTACCAAAGAATGAAACTAGCTCATTTCGAAAAGGAAAAGATCAAACTACTCAAAAGGAAGTAGTGATGCCAGTCCAATTCGACCACTCAAGAAGAGAAAACTGACACAAGGGTAACCAAGCAGCTGAACAACAGAACTGTTCAAATCATTTCATAGAAGCTTCAGTCAACTCAAAGCAGAAACTAATACAAAGAGCTCAAACTGCTCACCAGCTGCTTCATCAGTTCACTTCAACCAATCAGTTGGCAGTATCCCAACTGATGCAGGATAAGCCTTTTTACTCACACTGTTCATCAAGATTTTTTTTGAATAATTACCATTGTGATCATTAATTTCTCAACCTTACATCCAACAGTCTCAATTTCAAAATGGGCTCACTGTTCACTAGTTGCCATTAAAGTCTCTGTGCTAAGTAATAAATTAGCCACTCGAAAAGTAGAAATGAGAGACATAAATCTGTGTGATATAAATAGCAAAATCTGCAGAAAATATTTTACTATTTATGGCAACTACCAATTTTTGAAATTTATCAGTTCTCAGCCGCTTGATCATAAAGCTCTAAAATAAGTGGACGGCTGAGATACACACATCATTTACTTAGTTGATTATCCATCAAATCAGACAGCTGATCAGCTAGAAAGTAATCGAGTGCTCTCGATATATGCATGCAAAGCTAATTATTTAAATGCGAAGGAGATGAAGGATCAAATCTCTTTCAAAATCTCTATCCTTCTCCTTGTCATCTCTCATCTTTATCCAAGTTCATGTTCTTTTAATATCATCATCTCTCTTTGCAGAAATGAAACTTCCTTTTCACATGATGAATATCAAACTCCTACTCGAAAAGATGAAGAAGGATAACATTCTCGACCTAAATCTTCTCAACGCTCGGTTAGGTCCTGAGAAATATCTCAAGCTAATTTGGCCATGGAGAACTCGGGTTACTACTATTCCTGAGGATCGTGCTCGATATGTGTATTCCCAATCATGTTGCCGAATTCTACTGCAACACTAAAATCATCAACGACAACATCATCTCAGTAGTGTACAATCATGTCATCACAGTGACTAAAGACATGATGATGACCTTATTTCAACTTCCCGACGAAGGATCAAAGGTGTATGAAATGGTCTTCCCCAATAAGTTTGAGTTGTGGAACGCGTAGAAGCACCCACACATTCATCATCGGGATTTCTCACACAACTTGAAGGACAGCCTTCCACAAAAATTTGTCCAACTCTTGGACATTGTAGGCCATATTCTCCACGGAAATTTTGAGACTGTTTAGTTTAATGATATTAAGGCTCATTTAATGGCCGCTTTACATTATAGATGTAAAGCTGACTGGGCTTCCTTTATACTTACACAACTGCGCCGTAACGTTCACCGCGCTGAAATAGATCGCAAGACTGGCACCTTTCGAGCAAAGGTTGGGTTTGTCAATCACCTTAATCACCTTATTCTCTATCAAATTGAGATAACAGTTCCAGGTGGAGAACCTCTTGGAAAAAGGGACATTCTCCTCACAATCTTCCACAATAGAAAGAATAGCGGCAAAGCTAGAAGCTCTAGGCAAATGAAGCAGCCACCCACTAAAATTGATGGCTCTAATAAAGGAAAGAAGCCATTATTTGAAGATGACAGCCCCTGCTCAGGAAAGCAGTCAATGACTGAGAGTGAGCCACTCACTCATATGAGTGATCAGTGAACTGTCCAAGCCAGTGCAGAACTCCCTTCCTCAGTCCGTAAGGATTTCCTTGAAGAAAACTTCAACCACACACTAGATCACCAGTTGAAAAACTATTTTTATCTAATTGAGGAGTTTGATTCCTCATTGTTCGAGCAACTGAAGAGATATCTTCGTTATCACCTATGGAGATTTCAGGTAGATGATCTCACAATGCTTCATCTTATTGTGATAAGAGGCACATCCTTCTGGATAAATGAAGGACATTGGAGTAGGAATTGGATAAATTATCCATTCAACATGCCGCATACACTTTCAGAGATCATGGATTCAATGATCAAAAGAATCAAGTGTGCAGTACCAGCTGAAGCTCCTCTACCCAACAATGAGCCAACCTCCTCCTCTACACTAATTTCTGAAGACATGCTATTCTCCTCTGATGATGAATTCTTCAATAATATGGCATCTATCAACTTTGGATATCAAAATCCCTCCTTTCTTTTTGATCTTGGTCATCTAATGCCAACCGAAAAGGCATACGCATGGTTGTCATTGCCAATGTCCAATCCTCCAACTCTCCCTGTCTTTGACAACATTTTGGCAACCTCATTCTCCTTCTTACCAAACCTGTCAATTCCATCACACGATCAACAACATTTCACCCTTTTGGATGATGCCAAAAGGGGGCAAGATAAGAATGATGATGGAAATTTGACTCTTTGGGAGCAAATCCAAAGAGAAGCTAGCTTTTAGGGAGGAGCTAACTTTGAGGGAGAAGTACAGCTTGAGCAGCAAGCTTAGGGAATTCACGACATCCCTGGCGTCAGAGAAAAAGGGAGAGTCAAGCAAGAAAAGAAAGAGCTAAAGAACAGCTCTCAAGGTCAGCTGAATGAGCTAAATGAAGAAGGAAGTTAAAATATCAAGATTTGATATTTTTAAGCTCACTTTTTATGATAAATTCCCTTCTTACATGCTCTCAGATTATGCTCCATGCTCCAATATCATGATTTCATTATAGATTATGCTCAATATCATGATTCCATTATGTCTATGCTCAGATATTCAAGTTTAAGCTATGCTCTGATACTTCAGTTTCATGCTCTGATATTATGACTTTCATGCTCTGATATTAGGACTTCATGATAGCTCTAAGTACAAACTTAAGCGCACAAAATTTTATAATAGCTAGGTCTGATACCAAGCTCAAACTGATAAAGCTTAAGTGATTCAAGCACATTGCTTCTATACTCATATATCAAGCTTAAACTGAACTTCCAATGCTCATGATACCAAGCTTAGTGGCTCTGATACCAAGCATGATTATTCCAGCATGAATGTAGCTCTGACACCAAGCATGGTTGGTCTGAAATCATGATCAAATTATAGCATGAATGACTCATGAAAGAAAATGTTTATAGCTCTGATATCAAGGTCATCTCTGATGCCAAGCTCAAACTGAACATTCATGATGAACTCTCTGATATTACCAAGCTATGCATTGATATTATGGTATGATATAAGTTCGAAAAGTTTTACGCTCTAATACAAGCTCGAACTGAAGTTTCATGATACAAGCTCAGAACTCTGATAGAACTCTAAGTTTATTGATATTATGCATCAATTACTCAGCTTTTCCATCATCACTGACAAGTTTTGACATCATCAAAAAGGGTAAAATTGTTAGGAAAAACTATCAAGAAAACCTCTAATTTTGGTTTTGATGAAATGTCAAAACATGTAGAAATATCTTTTGAAAAACTACAGGAGTTCCAAGCTGGAAACATAAAACTGACCAAAAAGAGACTCCAAAAATAGCTCAGCGAAAGTAAGAGTCAACCGTATTGGAGCATGGTCAACCTAGCTGAAAGGATGCATCAACCAGTCAGAAAATAACCCAACTGAGGGTTAAAGCACAAAAAACAAATCAGCTTCAATCAAACTGACAGCCAAGTCAGTCGAGCTAGAAGACAAATCAAGATGATGAAAGAAACTTACAACAAGTCAGTTAAACTGAAGACTGGAAGTATCTAACTGATGGCTAAAAATCAAATATCAGCCGAACTGAAGCCAAGAGTCAAATCAACCGCTGATAGTCAGAATTGAAGTCAGCAACCTCAAATCTCAAGCTCAACACCAACTGCTGACCAATTTCAAAATAACACCAGTCAAACTGACAAACTTTTCAACAGTTTATGAACAGTTGAACTGGCAAATAAGTTCAAAGTGAGACCAGTTGAACTAACCAACTAGACAAAAGCTGAGATCAGTCGAATTGGTAAAAAAGCTCAGAGGAACAGCTAACTAAAGCTAAAGCCAAACCAAGCTGCCAAGTACAGAACTGCCAACTAAAGTCCAGAACTGAAAACTTAGCAGCTAAAGAACTGCCAACTAGACCCATCCAGAACTGAAAACAAAACAGCTGAGAATCGGCCTACTGGAGCTTCTCGAAGTTAATGCTCAAACCAAAGATCCTGATATTAATGAAGAAGATCTTGGAGTAAATTCTCTGTAGAGATCGATTAGATGAGCAACGACTAATTCAAACAGGCTTCAACGGCTACAAGAATCAACTACCATCGATAGATCAACAGAATCAACGATCAATGAAACCCAATGGTCTCAAAGATCACTCATCTATATAAGAAGAGTGAATCTCATTTGACTTAAGACTTTTGCTATTCTAATTCTTGCTATATTGCAGATACTCAACTGAGCTTTCTTTCTCTCTTCCCCCCCCCCACAGCTCAAGTTTCAAGCACTGTCAAAAGCTATGAAAGTCCCAACTGAGAAGAAGATCTTAAAGATTCAATCGATCAGCTAGTTGAAAAGACCAGCAAGAGCAAGTTTCTCAGTTCAAGATATTCAACGATTAACTACTCAGCTCAAGTCTAAGGAGAACATCAGTTGATATCAGTTTTAAGACTGTATTCTTGAAGACCAAAAGAGATCTAAAATCTTATAAAGACGGGAAATAGCACCTAACTCCCCAACGAGCAGTCGGGGACTGCAAGTGTGAGCTGTCAAAACCGGCTGAGGAGACCGTAGTTTTGTGAGAGCTGCTATTTCTAGGATAGCACCAGTTGAAAAGGTGACCATGACTCTATGAGAGTTTTCGTTTCCAGGTTCAACCTATCTTCATTGTGTAATTGTAATAAAGAAACTTTACCATTGCATAGTGAATTGTCCTTTTCAGTAAGAAAGAGAGGATGTAGAAGTTTAAGCTTCGAACCTCTATAAACTGCTTTTGTGATGTACTTATTGCTCTCCATCTATACATCTTTACAACTACACACTTTGTTCACAGAAGCTACAAAAGTTAAAAGTTTTTTAGTTAGTTTATTCACCCCCCCTAAACTAACTTCAACTCGCCCGGGACCAACAGGTGTGTTAGGGTAGATGGTTATGGCACCGTCTAATTTCTAATGGGCGATCTATTGTATATTGGTGAGTTATTGTTGGAAGATTGCCATCAATGGATAAGAGTAGAAGAATAGGGTTTGTTGGTCCTTTATTCTGTATATTATGTCAAAATGAAGAGAATCTATGGATCACTTATTTCATGATTGCAAAATGGTGAGAAGTGCTTGGTCTTAGCTCTTTCAAATTTTTAAATTGCAAGATATTACATTCACGTCGTTTCACGAAAGGATTTCTTACTGTATTAAATGTAAATTCAGCTTGCAAGTTGACATTCAATGGAGTATTGGGGTTATTTCTTTGGTATGGAGCATTTGGAATATGAGGAATAGAGCTACATATGAGGAATTCAAACCGTCACTACATGGTTTGATGGTGTCGGTGAGGTCAACATTGAAGGAAGTTGCTTTAGTTTTAGCAAAATTGGGGTTTATGAGTAACACACTGGATGATTTCTTAGTTCTTAAAGTAGTTGGAGTGCAAAGGAGAGTGCCCTGACCAAAGCTTACCATTTTAGTATTGTGGAGACCGACGCCTAGGGATTGGATAAAAATTAATATAGATGGATCAGCTATGGGAGCCCCTAGCAATCTTGTCTATGGAAGTGTTTTTAGGAACCATATGGGATCTGTGAGTGCATGTTTTCATGAGAATATAAGGACGCGATTCTCTTATGAGGTTGTGCTGTGGGGCGCTATCCTTGTATTAGAATTTGCAATTAATCAAGAGTTGTCCCACATTTGGCTCGAGGTGGACTCTACATTGGTGGTGGGAATTTTTTCTAAGCATATTGCTCTCATTCCTTGGAGGGTCAAGGCTCGTATTTTGAGATTATTCAGATTATTGCACAGGTTCAGTTTAGGGTGTCGCATATTTATCGTGAAGATAATCAGATTACGGATAAGCTGGCAGTTTTATCGTTCCCAGCTAGTTGGTGGAATTTCTCTATTCTGGATATATTCTGCATGGTCCGTGCTAAGCTAGCATGGCCCGTGCTATGGTGGACTACACGGACCATGCTATGTTTCTTCCTTTTATGTGGATTTTTCTTTTCGGCCCAGTTCGTTTCCATCTCGGGCTTGGACTTCTCCCCAGCTATTTAAGGGTTGTTTTATACGAAAATTGCATCAACTTTTCACCCTATAGAGATAGCAGAGACACCTTGGAGCATCCAGAGAAGAGGCCATCGAGAGATTGAAGAAGCATATCATAGACTAAGTTTTATTTTATGCTTTATTCATTCGGGGTTAATATGACAGCTATTTGTTCATATTTATTTTCTTTGGATTTTAAATACACGATGAGTAGCTAAACCTTTAGAGATCCTAGGGTTGTTGACTATTTTATGGATTTATGATTTGAAGTAATTTATTGTTCCATTCTATTTCTTGTTTATGCATCCTTGATTTATGTTATCTTTTGTGAATGAATTGATCAGCATTTACAATTGTGTAGTTAATTTATTATTCACTCAAGAGAGGTTAATAGATTAACAGATTAGGATTGCATAACACGAATCTGCTAGATTGAGAGATTGGTAGGTGTCGTGAGGAGAATAAATCTGAGGTGTTAATTGGAGTTAGATAATAATTCGAGATCAAGAGATAAGAATTAGAGTCTAATCTACTATCATAACTTACTCGAGAGAGAGGCTATGATTAAATTAGTGATTCTCCTACAAGATTTAGAATTAAAGTGGTTTAATAAATTATCTAAAATTCGGTAATTAATTTAGCATCAACACCCTAGGATCCGTCTTTTCATCTGTTTATCCAGTTTTCTCTATTTGATTTATTTATTTCTTTATAACATTTTAGTTAATTAAAATCAGTCTTAAAATAGGTTTTCTAGATAAAGTGAAATAACATAATTGAGTAATTAGCTGCTTTGCATAGCCAGTCTCTGTGTATACGACCTTGCTCACCATTGTTTTGCTATAAATTATCTCGTACACTTGCGAGTAGTATTTTTAGTGAAATAAAATGCCGAACAAGTTTTTGGCACCGTTACCGGGGACTGGTATATTTGACGGCTAATACTTGATTTAGTTGTTGAGCTTTAATTTAGAGTGTAATTTTTTTTATTTCTAGTATTTTATTTTCTTTCATTTATTCTATTTCTCTCTACTGCGTATTGATTTTAATTTGGTGTTTGGCAGATAGTGCATGAATTTGAGGTCTAGATGTGCAACGAACTTAATACCACTAGACCCTAAAATCGATGCTTCTGCAAGACACAGAAACGCAGAGAGAATCAGAGTTGAGAAAATGGCAGCCACAAGGGAAGAAGAGATGGCTGCCATGCATCGAGAGATGGAGGTGCTAAGGACTTTCCTGCAGCAACAATAGCAGCGAGAACCACCTGCTGCACCACCACCAATTCGACAAGCTTTGGAGCCTGAACCCATCGGACACTGTGGAGGTCTGAAGATGCCGGCTATTGCAGCAAACAATTTCGAGCACAAGCCGGCTCTGATCTTGATGGTTCCACAGAACCAATTTGGTGGTGGAGCATTGGAAGACCCACATGCGCATCTGGTGCACTTTCTGGAAGTGTGTGGGTGAATAAAGATGAACGGAGTAGAAGACGATGCCATTAGACTTCACTTATTCTCATTCTCACTACGAGATAAAGCGAAGTTGTGGTATCAATCATTGGATGCAGACACAGCTACAACTTGGGAGGAACTGTGCAAGAAATTCCTCGCCAAATACTGTCCACCAAGCACGACTCTAAGGATGAAGAACGAGATCACACAGTTTCGACAGTTTGATCAAGAAGCTCTGTATGAAGCTTGAGAGAGGTTCAGATACCTTATCAGAAAGTGCCCACGATATGGATTCAGAGCAGACCAGTAGGTTTGCTATTTTTACAATGGTCTGATGGAGTACACCAGAGATCGGATTGATACAGCTGCATGAGGAGCTCTAATGGAGTTTTCTGTGGATGATGCTATGGAGTTGTTGGAGAGAATGGCTGCAAATTGTGCTCAGTGGCCATCATAGAGGAACTCCGTCAGGAGGGTGGCCGAGATTTCAACTTCTGATGATCTGAAGGAGTTGACAGCTCAAATG
Source organism: Perilla frutescens (assembly GCA_026008535.1). Taxonomy (NCBI): domain Eukaryota; kingdom Viridiplantae; phylum Streptophyta; class Magnoliopsida; order Lamiales; family Lamiaceae; genus Perilla; species Perilla frutescens. The sequence continues at coordinate 12,839,973 of BRKX01000004.1, forward strand.
TCAACTATGGCCAAAGCAATTACATTGCTGACAAAAAACAATGTGGCCCAGTGCAAAATGCACCGGAGAAAGTAGCAGCAGTTCACGATGATGTAACTGATGTAAACTACATGCAAGGTCAATGCTACGACAACAATTACCGACCAACTTAAGGAGGGAATCCATACACTCAATTTAGACAGCGGAACAATGATAAATTGAGTTATGGCAACCTCAATAATTTTCAGCCGCTGCCTCCCGGGTTCTCCACCACCAATGGAGTCATCAATGAAGAGAAGATGCCGGCTCTAGAATATATTCTAGGGTCCTTTGATGCACTTGAAAAGATGCCAAAGTATGCTAAGTTCATGAAGAAGATTTTGGCTAAGAAGAAGAAGATCGAAGAAGTGGAACAGAAACAAGTGCCAACAAAATTGAAGGTTCCGGGAAGCTTTTCTATCCCGTGTGCTATTGGGAGCTCCAAATTTGATCGTGTGTTGTGTGATTTTGGAGCTAGCATTAATCTCATGCCATTCTCTGTCTACTAACAGCTAGAACTTAGCTTATTGAAACTGACCTCTGTGACTTTACAGTTGGTTGATCGGACTCTGAGGTGTCCCCGTGGCATTGCTGAAGATGTCCTGGTAAAGGTTGGGAAACTCATTTACCCAGCTGATTTTATCATGTTGGACATGGAGGAAGATCATCAAGTTCCTCTTATTTTTGGAAGACCACTTCTTATCACTGCTGGAGCAGTTATTGATGTGAAAAAGGGGACTCTGGTGTTATGAGTAGAAGATAAAAGTAAAACTTTTACGGTGTATCGACCCCTTGAAAATTCAGCAATTGAGGATCTTAAGATGGTTGTAGTGGTGGAGCCTCTGGAAGCATGCAAAGAATCCCTTACACTTGTTCATTTGAAGAAGCCGAACACAACTCGGGAGGCAAAGAAGACGAATGCTAAGGAAAACAAGGGAGAGCATTAGAGATGAGCTGCTTCGATATCCCTGAAGAAGATGATGAGACGAGGATTAGTGTGGTATCAGGCTTCACCAAATCCTCCTTAGCTAATTTCAAGAAGATGTCGAGCTCAAGACAATAAATTAAGCGCTGATTGGGAGGCAACCCAATTTTGAGGTATTTTTCATTTGTTTAATTCATTTAATTTATTTTTTTCTTTTCTTTTCTTCTCTAAATTTTCATGTAGGTTTAAAAATAATAGCATGGACCGTGCTGTGTATAGCACGGCCCGTGCTAATTTATGTCAAAATATGCCGAGAGTTTAGAGAGTATAGCGCGGCCCGTGCTAATTTATGTCATGCAATGCCCCAGTCGCGATTTAAGGTATGATTTTTCCACTTTTCTCATTCAACCCACACCCACGCACATACCCTAGTTTCCCCTCGCCCTAATTAGCGCGATTATCTCTCAATTTATCACCCATAGCATCACATTCCACCACAAAATTGCACACCCACACACTTTTGAGCGCGTTTTGGCAATTGGTTTGCAAGTTCTTCCCAAAATTAGGGGATTTTCGTTCAAGGTATGTCTTCTTGCTCTAATTCTCATTGGTGAAGTTTGTTGATGATGTGAGATAATGGATGGGTCGAATTTTTACCCTAATTGCTTGTAAATTTTGAGTTGTCTTTGTGGCATTCTACCGAACAGTTGGTGTGCGTGTCTTTTATGCCTCTATGTTCGAATTTTTGAGCTTAATGTTGTTTCCATTGTGTTTCATTGAGGGTGTTATGCATGTGAAGGATGCTTGGATGAGCTTAGATGTATTCTTTTTCCCTAGGGAAGTGTGGAGCCCCAAATTTTGAGTTTTGATGCAAATATGATGAAATTCATGTCTTCCATGTGTTTTCATAATGCTCCAACTTGTGAGTTTTTGGATTGGTATTGCACCCTTGAGCATGAATTTGGTTATGCGGGCATTGTGAGGCATTTATGGCGTGGTCTTAATTGATAGCTCTCAATTGGTGTTGTTAGACTTTCTCTATGCTTCTTTGATGTTAATTCTAATTTTGAACGGTTCCTTAGGCATTACTTGCTCGTTGATGGTTCTATGTGGTTGATGTGCTAAGCGAGCCATGTGGAAGTGTATGGCTTGCATAGAGGATGAGTTTGGAGTGTAGTTGGTCTTAATTTGTTTTGGGGTGACGAATTGGGTGCTTGTGGTGTTGTTGTTTTTTTAATCCCCCATTCACATACCAAGTTTACAGGTACCTATGGCTGCTAGGAGACGAGGAGCTCGAGGGGGCCATAACCCCAATGATCCTTAATCTTTCGGGGTAGTCTTCATTGACCCTGCCTTCTGAGAAAAGTAGAACACTCTTGTCCAGCTTGATTGCATCTCTTCTCGCTACCCGGACAGTGACTGCTTGCGAACTCTGGGACTGTATGATGACTTTTGGGCACTGTGTGAGCGTGGCGATCTGACCCGCATCTTTTCTAAGAGATGGCCATCCTACAGGCGGATGATGTTGGAGTTTCTGAGCTCCGTGAAGATAAAAAAGAACTAGAATCCCGCCTCTTTAGTTTGGATTACATTTCAACTGGACAACTGCCAGTTTGCTCTTACAGCTGAGGAGCTGAATGCCATTTATGGCAATCCTGGAGGGGAGTAGGAGAAGCATGATGACTATCACCGCATTTCATTCTTGCGCCAGCTGACTCACGCCCATGATGAGGAGCCGCCTCGCGACTTTGACCCGAGAGTGGACAAGGGTTCGTCTATCAGGAATCATGTGTTCCGTATGCTGCAGAAGGTATTTGCTAATGCTACTTTCATCCGCTATGATGGTGGGAGCATTCAGAATCGTGAGCTCTATTTTCTATAGTCCTTGTTGAGGGGCGAGCCGTTTGATTTGGGGGCCCACATTGCGGAGCATCTGAGTCGGACCTCCACAAAGTGTGGAGGCATTTTGATGTGTGGAGACATGATCACTCCACTAGCTGACTACTGTGTGGTTGATTACTCTGACTAGGAAGAGTTGCAGGGCAACTCTTTACTGAATTTTGAAATCCTGATGAATATGGACTTCATCAAAGTGGATCGAACCCAGAGATGTTACTTCACTTAGAAGCTGAGAGATCACTTTCAATTGACGAATCGTGTCCTCACCCATATTTCTGGCTGGCACAACCGCCAGAACTGACGGATGATCACTCCAGCCCATCTGCGGGTCATTGCTGACCACCCGTCTGCTCGATCTTTCACTACACGTATGGGGTAGCTCATTGAAGAGGAGGAGACAGAGGAGCAGCAGGATGAAGGAGGCAGCACCATGGGAGTTAGCTCGAGTGCTCCTACGATCGAGACTCAGCCCAGTAGCTCTAAGTCTGGGAAGCGCAGACGACACCATTTGAGTCCTGAGGATCGAATGGATGCTTTGGAGGGATGAGTTGCCTCCATTGAGACTAATGTGTGGGAGATGCGAGGTGATGTGACCTCCATCAACACGAATGTTGCTGCTATGATGCAGATGATGCAGCAATGGGGCTTAGTGTTCCCTCAGCCTCCTCCTCAGTGAGTTCGTTTCTTTCAGGATACTCCACTTATTTTCCCTCCAAACTTATTCTCCTGGCGTATGAATAAGTTTGGGGGAGGGGATTGGTGTGGTGGTATCCTGAGTGTATCTTTTATTTATTTTTTGTGTTTAGGTTATTTTTCTTTGGTTTTGTTGATTTTGTTTTAGTAGTTGATGTTGCTTTGGATTTTATTTTTGAATCTCTCTGTTTATTGAAAAATGGTCTATATTAAGATATCAGATAATGTTTGTGCTTTAATAGAATCATAGAATTTATGCCTTTGAAATGTGATTGAGCATGACAGATTTTGGGCCCAAGACTTGTTAGTCTTGTTTGTTTCTGGTGTGATTATCAATCTTGTATGTGATTTCTAGAACTTGCCTCCATATCTCTCTCAAGACTACGTGCTATGTGTTGATAGTTTGAAAATTGATTTCAGGCCATTTTGTTAGCCAACTTCATCCATACACTTGTCCTGATAAATTAATTATCCTTAAACAGCCAGATTGAGCTTTAAAGCCTATTTCTTTGAGCTACCTTTTCATTGAAATTTTGTGGAGAAAGAATACTTGATGTAGTGGTACCGGGCTTGGCTGGGGTTCACCGCTTGCTTCCCTGACCTCGGCGGTTTGCCTCACTAGCTGCTCAAGTAGCCGTGAGCTTAGTGCTTAGGGTTTTTCTTCAAGGTGCAGCTTCAGACGCTAGATCAAAAGGATCTAGGGCTATTTCTTCACAGGCCGGCTAAGCCAAGTGTAGATCTGCAGAGACAGAGGTAAAGGCAGGAGTTAGATCGAGCCAAAACCAGAGATAAGCACACACAGAGACAAGAAATATATATATATATATAAGTAAAATAGAGAGAAATTTGTGAAGAAAAGGTGCCCAAAGGCACTTGTGGGCTCAGATTCTCCCAGGGACGGCGGCAAAGGCAACTCCGGTGACAGATCAGACCCAGACCAGAAGGGGAGGGTGAGAAGGAAGGTTTCGACGCTCTCACAGGCTCCCTCAACCCCAAAACTAACCCGCAACCTCAACTCATAGGCCACACAGGAACCCGCAGACAGGATTCCGGCCAGAGAAATAGAGGATCACGGTGGATTAGCTTGGAGCAGAAGGATTAGGGTTAGGGTTTCTTGCGTGTGGCGCAAGAGAGAAGAGAGGGGGCGCCACATTTTATAGGCGAGAGTGAGAGTTAAAAAAGGAAAATTGGAGTTGGGTGGTTTATATATGGGGGGATATGGGTGTCGGGTCATGGGCTAGGGTTGCGGAGAATTGGGCTTGCAGCTGGGTCAGAGGACATAAAATAGAGAAGAGAATTGGGCTAGAGAATAAGTAAGAGAAAATTGGGCCAACCACCCACATATCCACCTTTGGCCCTATTTGGTCTGTCACAGTCACCAAGGAAATTGTTTGTCAAGAACTAGAGAATCTTCATCACTGCCCTTATTTTTTACTCATTACTTATCTTTGACAAGATAAGATCCGAGAGGGAGAGATATAATGCTATGCGCATTATTCTCCGTCTCACACAACTTGAGACCAACCCCAAGTACACTGACTCCAGTAAGATTTCGACCTTCCCAGTCCAGAGTACCTATCTAGCCAGATACCAAGAAGAAGGGGAGGGAGAGAAGAGAGAGTGAGAGTGAGAGCCCTTTTAGGCTGATCAGGATCCCACATAAGTGGTCAGGGGATCCACCCTTTTCAGATCTTCAAGTCTCCATGTTTATAGCCTTTTTACAGGCTTCTAATTTTGCCACAGTTAGAACTTTGGTCCCCATGTCTGCGGGATTGTACTCAGATGGGATTTTATCCAAGAGAATTTATCCTTTTTCTACAACATCACGGATAAAATGAAACCTCACATCAATATGTTTTGTCCTGTCATGAAAAACAGGATTTTTGCACAGCTGAATAGCAGACTGGCTGTTAGAGTACAAACAGGGTTTATCATTAATATATTTAATCTCAGATAGGACACTCTGTAGCCAAATGGCTTCTTTCATAGCCTCAGTTGCAGCAATATATTCAGATTCAGTAGAAGACAAGGCAACAATGCTCTGTAATTGAGATTTCCAGCTAATGCATGCATCACATAATGTAAAAGCATAGGAGGTTGTAGATTTTCTTTGATCCCTATCATTGGCATAATTAGAATCAACATATCACACACATTTAACACCATCAGAAGATTTAGAGAACAATAAGCCATGGGACACAGTGGATTTCAAATATCTTAGAAGCCATTTCAAAGCTTCCCAATGGGGCATTCCAGGATTAGCCATGAATCTACTCAAACAAGACACAGCATAAGCAATATCATGCTTTGTGCTAATCATCAAATACATCACAGATCCAATAGCATTGGCATAAGGAACAAATTGCATCTCTTTCATTTCAGAATCAGATTTAGGGCATTGGTCTTTACTTAAAATAAAATGAGAGGCAAGAGGCACGGAGACAGCTTTACTGCTTTCTATATTAAATTTTTTCAAAACTTGTTCAGTGTAAGCAGTTTGATGTAATTTAAGAGTGTGATTTGCTCTATCTCTGTCTATGTTCATGCCAAGGATTTTCTTTGCATCACCAAGGTCCTTCATATCAAAATTAGCACACAAGCAAGATTGAATATGCTTCACAGTATTCAGGCAAGGGCTAATCAACAGCATGTCATCAACATAAAGGAGAAGTAACACAGGCACTCCAGATTTCATATAGTATAAACAATGATCAAATTTACTTCTAGTGAAGTTCAAATTCTGCATGCACTTGTCAAATTTGATATTCCATTATCTTGGGGATTGTTTTAAACCATACAAGGATTTTTTCAATAAGCATACATGGTTTGGATGTTCTTTATCAATGTAGCCTTCAGGTTGATGCATGTATATATTGTTTTCCAGCTCACCATGCAAAAAAGCAGTTGTAACATCCATTTGTTTCAATTCCGAATCAAAATGAGCAGTTAATGCAAACATTATTCTCACAGTTGTAAATTTAACCACAGGAGCAAAGATCTCATTGTAATCAATCCCTTCTTTTTATGTGAATCCTTTAGCAACAAGCCTTGCTTTGTATCTAACATTATTGATTTCTTGTTTGATTTTAAAGAGCCACTTGCATTCGACAACAGAACATGATTCAGGTCTTTCAACTAATATCCAAGTGTTGTTATCATGCAAAGATTTCATTTCAGAATTCATAGCAGTGATCCATTTATTAGAATCCACATAATTAACAGCTTCCTTGTAAGATTTGGGCTCAGATTGATCCACATTACTGAACACATTAAATGCATACATAGACAAGTTATAATCATCATACTTGGCAGGCACTTTAACATTTCTTCTAGGTCTATCCCTAGCAACTTGATAATTACTCAAGTCATCCACATTAGGCACAGGTTCAGGTGTTTTTTCAGATTCATTTGAGCTAGTTTCAGACTCAGATACAGCCATATTATCAGGATAATCAATTTCATTATTTGAGACAGAATCATCAGGATTAATATCATCAATTAAAGCATCATTAACAACAGGTTTAGGCAGAGAAGGGGTGGGATCATCCACTTTATTATCATCATCAGAAGAAAACAAGTAGTCATAGAAATTTTGATTCAAGTCATGCAATTTCTCCACCTGTTTTGGTTTAGTAGAGGATAAAATTTCAGGTAGGCAAGGAAAATCAATCTCATTAAACAGCACATCTCTGCTTATACAAGTTTTAAAGCCAGGAACACTCTTATCCCATAATCTGTAACCTTTAACACCTTCAGGATAACCAAGGAAGACACATTTTCTTGCTCTAGGTTCAAGTTTGCTCAATTTTTGATGCACATAAGCAGCACAACCAAATATTCTCAAATTATTCAAGCAAACAGGCTTATTATATAACACAGATTCTGGGATTTTGCCATGCAGAGGAACAGAGGGAGATCTATTAATCAAATAACATGCAGTCATTAAATCTTCACCCCAAAAAGGTTTTCCAAGACCATAGGAAATTAACAAGCTTCTCACTTTATCAAGGAAGGTCCTATTCATTCTTTCAGCCACTCCATTTTGCTGTGGAGTATAAGGAACAGTCTTATGCCTTTTTATTCCGCTAATAGAACACCAATGATCCATGGCTTGATTACAAAATTCCAGTCCATTATCAGTTCTAAGACATTTTATTTTCTTATTGGTTTGAGTTTGAATTTCAATGGCCCATTTAGAAAACTTAGTAAACACATCAGATTTGTTTTTCATTAAGAACACCCAAGTTTTCCTGGAAAAATCATCAATTATTGACAAGAAAAACACATTTCCACCATGGGTTGGATCCCTTGCAGGACCCCATACATCAGCATGCAGATATTCAAGTATTTCAGAACTAACATGCTTTCTTGGATAAGGAGTAGTAGCAGGCAGAGACACTTTATGATGTTTTCCAAGCACACAGGGTTCACAGAAAGGCACATTAGTTATTCTATCATTTCCAAAAACACCAGCTTTACTCAAGATCTCTAAACCTTTATTACTCATGTGACCTAACCTAACATGCCAAAGAGCAGTTTTATCATGTTGAACAACATTACCAACAGGCAAAGGAACAGATTCAGCAGTTACAGCATATAAATCACCCTTTCTTGGAGCATTGAAGTATAGCATAGAATCCTTTTCAAATTTGAACCTCAGATTGTTCACAGATCCATCAATCATGTGATCAGCAATTTTAGACACAGAGAGCAGGCTCAGTTTTAGTTTTAGGACATATCTGACTTCATTTAAAGTTAACATAGATCCATTTTCAAATTTTAGACATACATCTCCCTTTCCGAGAATTTCACAGTTTTGACCATCAGCTAATGCAACATGCCCAGAGTTCATGAAGTTCAAATTATAAAACATGTCCTTAAAAGGGGTAACATGAAATGTACAACTAGAATCAATCAACCACTCATTATTATGCACATTTTTGGAGATAGCATTGGTATAATTGATAAACGGAAAGTCATAAATGTCATGAACCATATAGATACCACTACCATGATAGCTTTCATGCACATTATGGAGTTCAGGATCATGAGAAATCAGGCCAGAGTTATGAGGATTCAAATCAGACATATGAGAATCATAGTGCATCACATTATTGGCATGATTATGCATATAACCCTTATTCTTTTTAGGCTGCTTGCATCTATTTGAAAAATGACCAGGTTTACCACAATTCCAACATGTTTTTCTTGGTTTTTGATCAGAATTGGGGTTGTATGCATGATTTGGAGCAGTATTAGGAACATGACCATGATTATGAGCATAGTTATGAAAATGAGCATGATCAGGAGCATGATTGGATGCACGAGCAGGATATTTATACATAGAATCAGAAGAATGAGAAGAATGAGCATAATTTTGATTCATATATTGGTTGTGCCTCATATTCATTTCTCTCCTATGTCTTTCAGCTACAGGCACACTTGGATTCTCAGGATTAACAACAGGTTTTTTAAACTCATGATTTCTTTTATTCACATACATAATGTGATTCCGCAGAGGCTTAGATTTAAGTTTTTTAATCTCACTTTCCTTAGTTTTCAGGCAGCTAACAATCATATCACAAGTAACTTTAGAGCCACCATATTTCAAAGCAGTTTTCACATCAGAAAAAATTTCAGGAATTGATCCAAGCAAAATTTGAGCAGAATACTTTTCCAAAGTGTCATCACCAGCTAATTTCAGATCCTTTAACAGTTTAAAAAATTCCTCAACATTAGTATCAACATCTTTTGAAGGATCCATTTGAAAATTCATAATTTGATTTTGCAATGAATAAGCAGCTTCTTCAGGGGTAGCAGCATATAAGGAAGTTAAATTTTCCCATAACTCTTTAGCACATTTGTGATGGGACACTTTTCTCACGACAGAACTGTTCAAATTCAACAAAATAGTAGCTCTGGCACTAGCATTCAATTTAATGAGATTTTTATCAGTTTCTTTTTCATCAATTTTTTCATAAATTGCATATTGCATATTTTCTTTTGTTAAAATGCATTCAACTCGAGTCTGCCAATCACCAAAATCATCTTTGCCATTAAAAGGCACAGCATTTAAGTTATTCATCATGCCAGAAATCACAGAAACACCAAGAATGCAAGAATCCACCTTAAAACACACAGGGAAAACCACCACAAGCACTGAATCAAGTGTACCCGGAGGATAGAGCCCTGAGGAGAGCCCAGTTCTCAGCACAGATTGATCTATGGAGCAAGGTTTCAGTCAGGGCAACCTCAAAACTTAAATTCAGACAATAAACAACTGACTGAAACGCAGTCAGTCCACTGAAACTCACAATCACAAAGTTTCAGCCCCAACCCCAGAAAACCACAGAACTCAAAAACTAGAGGCCAACAGTAGTGATAATCACCACAAGACACGGAGAAACAGCAGGAAAGACACAAAAACAAACTCGGAGAATCCTTCTCCAAGCCTCAACCCCCAGACAACTGACACTAGGAGACCTTAAATGGAATCCAGACCAACCAGGAGTAAGAAACTAGGGTTCTTGGCTTTGAATACCAAGGACAACAGAGAGTTAAGCGGAAGCAAAGAAGGATCGCAAGGTACCACAGAAGAGCTTAGGGTTAGAGAGTTATACCAGAGTCGGTCTTCTCAGGCAGGAGAAGACCGGACTTACCAAAACAATTCAAGCCCAGGAGGGGCGACTCGGCGCGGCCCTTACCGGCGGCGGGTTGAGGCAGATGTAGGCAAAAGGGTGCCCCGGCCAGGTGAACCTTGCTCTGATACCACTGTAGTGGTACTGGGCCTAGCTGGGGTTCACCGCTTCCTTTTCTGACCTCGGCGGTCTGCCTCACTAGCTGCTGAAGCAGCCGTGAGCTTAGTACTTAGGGTTTTTCTTCAAGGTGCAGCCTCAGACGCTAGATCAAAAGGATCTAGGGCTATTTCTTCACAGGCCGGCTAAGCCAAGTGTAGATCTGCAGAGACAGAGGTAAAGACAGGAGTTAGATCGAGCCAAAACCAGAGATAAGTACACGTAGAGACAAGAAATATATATATATATATATATATAGGTAAAATAGAGAGAGATTTGTGAAGAAAAGGTGCCCAAAGGCACTTGTGGGCTCAGATTCGCCCAGGGACGGTGGCAAAGGCAACTCCGGTGACAGATTGGACCCAGACCAGGAGGGGAGGGTGAGAAGGAAGGTTTCGACGCTCTCACAGGCTCCCTCAACCCCAAAACTAACCCGCAACCTCAACTTATAGGCCACACAGGAACCCGCAGACAGGATTCCGACCAGAGAAACAGAGGATCGTGGCAGATTAGCTTGGAGCAGAAGGATTAGAGTTAGGGTTTCTTGCATGTGGCGTAAGAGAGAAGAGAGGGGGCGCCACATTTTGTAGGCGAGAGTGAGAGATAAAAAAGGAAAATTAGGGTTGACCAGTTTATATATGGGGGGGATACGGGTGTCGAGTTATGGGCTGGGGTTACGGGGAATCGGGCTTGCAGCTGGGTCAGAGAACATAAAATAGAGAAGAGAATTGGGCCAGAGAATAAGTAAGAGCAAATTGGGCCAACCACCTAGAATTGAAAATTTGTGGAGTGATGAGTAGTTAGGGTTGATATTGAGATTCTTTTGCTCGGAGAATCGGTATGAATTTAGATGCTCACATTGATCACTTCAAAGAAATGAAGAAAAAGAAAGAAGAAAAACAAAAAATAAGAAAAAAAAGAAAAAAAAAAGTGAGCATGGAAATTGAAAAATTATACCAATGGAATTAAATGAGACTTAAAGAGTCTAATGGGGCTGGAGATCAAGTGAAAAGGTTGGAAGAGGATCTAAATGATTCTACTGTGGAGTGTTATTTGTTTGGAGGGTGTCGGAGTTTGTTTAGCTTAGTCACTTAGCCAGAATTTCTCCACCTTAACCGAAGCCTACATTAAAACCAATGAAAAGTCCTTTTGATTCTTACTCTGAAGCACGCGTTTTGTAGTGGAGAGTCGAGATTGGTTGCAAGACTATGGTGGATTATATGCGTTGAATTGATTTTTGAGCGTAAATACTACCTTTTAAACACTTGGGAGTGACAGAAAAATACACACCCTGAGAGGTTCATTTTTTTGAAGGCATGATTTCTTTGAGTTTGTCTCGGTGCATTGTGGTTTTGATTTACATACTTGATTAGGCAAAAATTCAGTTTACTTTCTTTGAAGCACTGTACATTTGATATTCCGCACTTCAGTTCTTTTATATTTCTTAGATGTTCGAGGACGAACATGTCTCTAAATTTGGGGGAGTTGATAACACTACAAGAATTCTTTATTTTAGCGACAGACATACTGACGGCAAAATTTCGGATCGTATTTACCGACGGACTTGCGACAGATCGTCCGTCGGTAATATTAACGACGGAAAATCAGTCGTTAATGATAATGACGGCCTATCTCCATCATTAATATTAAAAAATTTGAATTATTTAAATCTAGAAAATTTAACGGCGGCACTGTCCGTTGTTAATATTATGATTTTTGAATTATTTAAATTCCAGAAAATTTAATGACGGCATTGTCCATCGTTAATATTAGAATTTTTGAATTATTTAAATTCCAGAAAATTTAACGACGGCACTGTCCGTCATTAATATTAGGATTTTTGAATTATTTAAATTCTAGAAAATTTAACTACGACACTGTCCGTCGTTAATATTAGGATTTTTGAATTATTTAAAGTCCAAAAAATTTAACGATGGCACTGTTCGTCGTTAATATTTGGATTTTCGAATTATTTAAAGTCCAAAAAATTTAACGACGGCACTGTCCGTCGTTAATATTAGGATTTTTGAACTATTTAAATTCCAGGAAATTTAACGACGGCAATGTCCGTCGTTAATATTGGGAATTTAGAATTATTTAAATTCTAAAAAATTTAGTGACGGCACTGTTCGTCATTAATCCGTCGTTAACTTTAGCGGATATTTTCTTTAAAATATTTTAATAGTTTACGACGGACATTGCCATTGTTAATGCCATCGATAAAACCCGATATACAAACTGCTTCTTCTTCCCCTACCTCATTTCATTTCTGCCGCTCAAACCCAAAAATCACCACCGATTTCGGCCCTCTTATCCCTTGTCGTGCTGCTGTCCACCGCCACTCTCAATCTCGATCTCCCTCTTCCTCTCCCTCTCACCATCTTCCTCTCCCTCCCTTTCTCTTTCTCTCTCTGCGCGTGGAGGACCACCACCGCCACAGCCGAGCTCCGTCTCCGCCGCCGTCTACCACTGCTCCCCTCTCACTCTCGATCTCTATCTGCCTCCGTCCCTCCCCCTCAGTTGTCTGCCTTCGACCCAGCCGCCTGCAGCCACCTGCGCCGCCGCCGCCGCCGACCGACTCTGTCTAGAAGACCCGATAAGTCATCCTCAATTCTCTCTCTCATTCTCTCTCTGTTCCTCAATTCATAAATTAGGGCTTTTAGTTGATAAATGTTTATTATGAAGATGATGAATGTATATCTAGAAATTAGGGCTTTTAGTTGGAATTTAGGGCATATTATTAATTTAGGGCAGATTATTGATTTAGGGTTGAGGATTGAAAAATTGGAATTTAGGGCTTTTAGTTGATGAATGTTTATGATGATGATGATGATGAATGTATATCTAGAAATTAGGGCTTTTAGTTGGAATTTACGGCATATTATTGATTTAGGGTAGATTATTGATTTAGGGTTAAGGATTGCAAAACTAGAATTTAGGGCTTGTAGTTGGAGTATAAATTAGTTGATAATTTTTACTTATCATATAATCAAACTTGCTCATAAAATATTGATTTCTTACAGTTTTGCGGATTCGTTATTCTTGGGCACTGTTTTATACATTGCTGCTGATACGAGGTTAGTCAATAGGTTTAGAATAAAAAAATGCTAAGTGTGCCAATTATATTAGATTTATATTAAATATGCTAAGTATGTCAATTATATTAAATTTATGCAATTATCATGCAAAGTATGTTAATTTTGTTTAATTTATTTGGGCAATTTAAGATAAGTATGTTATTTAGGCTAAGTATGTTAATTATGCAATTATCATGCCAATCATGTTCAATTTGTTTAGGTAATTTAGGCTAATTAAGTATGCTATTTATGCAATTATCATGCTAAGTATGCAAATTTTGTGAAATTTATTTGAGAAATTTAGGCTAAGTATGATATTTCTGGATTATCATACTTTATTGAATTGTTGGTTTTTGTTTGGGATGAGGGCCCCTGGATCCTTCTTCCCCTGGATCCCTCTTTGTTAAATTGTTGGTGTTTGTTGGTGTTCTGAATCGATTAGAAGAACATCGATCAATTAGCGTAGAGTCGAGAACTTGGGACTAGGAAATTCACAAAGCTGTTGCCGAAATTTTTAAAAATATAGCGCTATTTTTTTAATGAATTATTTTTATATTTAATTGAACAATAATAAGTGCGTATTTTACGATCAAATATTTTAGAAATTGGCCTTGTACAATTAGTGTAGATCGTGAATGGATGTACCGGCAATACCTTCATAACGGTGCTTTGAATCCAGACTTCCTTAATGGACTAAATTCTTTCATCGAGTTTTCCTGCAATCAACCGTCCTTCATGAGTGTAGACAAGATTAAGTGTCCCTGCCGTAAGTGTAAGAAAATTCCAGGAGATGATGGATGCACAGGCAGCGCTTCTCCAAGCCCAGCAGGAGAAGATCGATCAGCAGCAGGAGATGATACGCCAGCAGGCCGAGATGTTTGAGTTGATGCGGGCGCATTTTAGGGTCCCTCCTCCATCTTCATCTTGACATTACTATTATTATTTGTATTTTATGCACTCTTTATTATATTTTATGACATATTATGTATTTTATTGGAGATTTATATATATTATTTTACGTGTTTATTAAAGTTCTTCCATAATTTATTTACAAACAATAATCAAAATTACAAAAAATAAATAAATAAATAAATAAAAATAAAAATAAAAATAAAATAAAATAAAAACTTAACGACGGACATTGGCCGTCATTACATTTTTCTGATTTCTATTTTTTATTTATTTTTATTTAATAACGACGGAAATATTCAGTCGTTAATTTAATCCGATTTTTATTTATTTTTATTTTTATTTATTAACGACGGAAATATTCCGTCGTTAGTTTAATCCAATTTTTATTTTTTATTTATTTTTTATTATTAACGACGGACTATGTCCGTCGTTATTTTTTTAGAAATCTTATTTTTTTATTTTTAATTATTAACGACGGACACATTCTGTCGTTAGTTTCGTCGTAAGACTTAACGACTGTAGACAACACAAGGCTTAACGACGGTCACATTACGTCGTTATGGTCAACGACTGAAATTATCCATCGTAAAGTTAGTTTTGACGACTAAAGACCTAACGACGGCCACAGTCCGTCGGTAGTTAAAAATAACGACGGAAAATGAGGATATACTGACGGAATATTCCGTCGTGAATCAGTGATTTTTTTGTAGTGTAAACTGGATTTTTGCACTTCTTTGGAGTTTGTTTTGGAATGATTTTGAATCGTTTATAGTTGCTTTAATTCATGTTTTATTCGGATTTCACTTGTTTGGAAGATATTGGTTTTTGGTGTAATTCTACAGGAATATGGACTAAAAACTATTAGAGTTGATGAAATCCCATTCCTAGCCTTTGTGGTTTGAGTTGAGGCTAGATCAAGATGAGAAAGTGTCGAAAATACGCATATCGGGAGTCCAGTAGATTAGCACGGACCGTGCAACGCTTGCACGGCCCGTGCTAAGGAGTGAAATCGAGACAGAACTCACTGGAGGGACTGCACGGTCTGTGTTAAGCTAGCACGGCCCATTCTATGGTAGACTGCCTAGACTATGCAATGCTTGCACGGACCGTGCTATGTTTCAGCCTTTTATGCAGGTTTTTCTTTTCGGCCCAGTACATTTCCATCTCGGGTTTGGACTTTTCCCCAGCTATTTAACGGTTGTCTTACACGAAAATTGCATCAACCTTTCACCCTATGGAGATAGCAGAGACACCTTGGAGCATCCAGAGAAGAAGTTATCGAGAGATTGAAGAAGCACATTATAGACTAAGTTTTATTTTATGCTTTATTCATTCGGGATTATTATGACAGCTATTTGTTCGTATTTATTTTCTTTGGATTTTGAATACGCAATGAGTAGCTAAACCTTTATAGATCGTAGGGTTGTTGACTATTTTATGGATTTATGATTTGAAGTAATTTATTGTTCCTTTCTATTTCTTGTTTATGCATCCTTGATTTATGTTGTCTTTTGTGAATGAATTGATCAGCATTTACAATTGTGTAGTTGAAGAAGACTCAAATTCGTGCTTTTCCTTTATCTTTTTTACACCCTTTTTAAGTGTTTAGTATAGAGTCTAGTCTAGTTTTAGGGGTAAAGCTGATTGCAGGAGGCTGAGGGCACAAAACCACCACAAAAGGCACAAACAGGTGCTATTTATGCTGAGGGCACAAGTGACTGATTTGCCTGCCGAGGACCCAGTCAAAGTTGTTGCGAGAATTGCGCAACAGAATCACGGGCCAGCTCCTATATACACATGGAGGTGATGTGGCGGTCAGTTTCGAGTCTTGGGGAGGTCTAAGCACATTGGGAAGGAAGTGGGGACATCAGAACGCTGCTCGAGACGCTAGGGTTTGTTGCCACCACTCCTAAAAACAAGGAAGAACATGGAGCATGAATAGGAGGAAGTGGAGGAGTGCAAGAACCCCTGCGTGGGTGAAATCTGGGCTGCTTGAGGCCTTAATTCAGTTGCTATAAATACTTTTATCCGTTTTCATATGAGAGAGACGCACGCGGACACACACTTTTTTGCACCTCAAGATACAATTTATTGTTTTCGTATTTAGTTTAGTTTCTGGATATTCTGTCTGCCTGAAGCTGACGGTTTGCCTGAAGAAAGGTAGTTCAGTTGTCTTGTTGGCAAATCTGGGGTTGGGCCCAGAAGTTAATCGAGTTATTTTCTTTCCAAGTAAGATGTCTTTTATCATTTCTTTTACTTTCGTTTCTATGTTTAGTGGCTAAGTATCCACTGTTCAAGTCAAAGTAATCGTCTAAGGGTAGAATATGTGCATGAGGTAATCGGACTTTAACGCCTTAAGGGTTCACAATCTTAACTTTTTTTTCACTTAGACATAGGTAAATGGTGGTTGGAGATGAAAGCGAGCATTTTTGATTAACTGATACTGGTGTTGGTTACGTGGGAGTGTATAGGTGACCCATGCCTCGATACCCGCATAGTAACAAGTCCGGGGGTGACAGCCTTGGTAGTTGAGATTGAGTAGTATATGCAGACACAAGACCGTGTCAAACCTACTAGAATTGGGTCGCTTTTGCCCTCAAAGCTGCTATGCTTGCAAAACCTTTGTGTGATTCTCTCCTTAGGTTCCTGTATAGTTAGGTCCCTAAGTGCCGATCGTATCATCTAGACAATATAATGTAAGAAGTGATTGGGGAGTGGCCGATCGTATCCATTTCCTATAACTGGTTAACCCTCAAAGTGACAGTTACTCATATTTGGCCATAGGGATTCGATTTTTGATCTTTCTGCTAGTGTGGGCACAACGGGTAGTAGTGGTAATTACATATGTTTTGCCCGGGATTGCGCATACCTTCCGAATGACTTGATGCTTTGATTTGAACACTTTTATTACTGATATTTTCTCTTATGATTTCCTTTTCAGCATTTAGTTAGTTTAAGTTTATTAGCAAGGTTTTTAGAGTGACACTGAAGACCCAAACCAAAACTAAGAAAAGACAGAAGGTTATAAACACTCCTCGTGGGATCGACATCCGTCTTCACTAGCTATACTAGCCGTTGAGGGCAGATTAAGCATTTGTGGACTATTTGTCCGCAAGTGTATTTTTGCACACTAAAACGACGGTGTGCCAATATTGGCGCCGTTGCCGGGGAGTGTAAGCGCACTTTTCTGTCTATTTACTGTTTTACCTTAGTATATGCTTTGTTCTAACCGCGAAGGAGATTTACTCTACGATCCGGAGATAGAGAGGTCAGCGAAGGCAAGAAGGGCACAAGCTAGGGCATTTTTGAAAAGGCTGCAGGATGATAATCAAACTGAAGGATCCAGTGATGATTTGACCTCAGGCGGAGAAAGTCAGGCAAGCAACGAACAAGCTGAGACAAGTAACATCAATCCACTCTATTCTGAAGAAGAGATGGAGGACGATCAGATATTAAACCACGATGAAGAAGAACAACAAAGACCACCACCACACACCCTTACTTTGAGGCAGCTGAGTTTCCCTTAAACCATGAACATGCGTCCCACGGGCATGGTTTTGCCCACAACTACTGGTAACTGGGAGCTGAGGGCAAACTTCATCTCGATTTTGCCCAAATTCCATGACCATCCAGGGGAGGATCCACAACGACATCTACAAGACTTTGAGATGGCATATGAGACGCAATGCACACAAGCTAATGGGACAGGCTAATACATTCGTCTGGTTTCTTTTCCTTTAACCTTGCAGGACGGAGCTCGAGAATGGTTATATACTATTCCTGCCGGGAGTGTAACCAACTGGAGTCAACTCCAGCAAAAGTTTCTGGAGAAGTACTTCCCCACATCAAGAGTGCAGAGCATGAGAAAGAAGATCTCAACCGCAAAGGTTGGTCCCCACGAAAGCTTTTACGACTACTGGGAGCGTTTCAAGCAATTGCTCTCGAAATGCCCACATCACCAGATTCCAGATCATGACCTGGTGAACTATTTTGTCTCGGGGTTGAGAAGCGAGGACCGAGCCCTACTGAATGCAGCATGTGGAGGATCTATCCTGAACAAGAGGGCAGCTGAAGCTTTAATACTTATTGGAGAAATGGCCGAGGAGAACAGAGACGATTCATATGAAAGAACAAGTGTTGCCGCTGCGGGCAAAACTATCTCTGTGCCTGAAACTGATGACCGAATCGAACAACTCTGCAACAAGATAGAGAAGATGATCACCATGTTTTCCGCCAATACCTTGCGAATTTGTGGGGTATGTGAATTGATGGGGCACCACTCTGACCAGTGTCCACAATTGAAGGAGAAGGAAGAAACGGTCAACGCTATGGATGAAGGGCACAGAAGGAGGCACAATCATTTTGCCCCTAACTACAGTCAGAGGCAGACAACATCATACTATCCTGTGCCCGCAGCAGGACCGTCTTTATCAGACATGGTTCACAAGATTGTGAATGAAACGGTGGAGGTACAAAAGAAATCAGAAGCCTTGGAGCAAGAGACAAGGAATGGATTGAACTATTTGGGAGGACAAATATCCTAAATTAGTGATGCAATCGCAAGGATGGAGAAAGCTAAAGGAATTCTGCCCTCACAGACAGAACCACCAAAAAAGGCTCGGGTAAATGCAATAACAACGAAGAGTGGAAGGCAACTGCCTGCACCATATCCAGAGACTGCAGAGGATGAGCCTGCAAAAGAGAAAGCAGAGTTGCGGGCAAATGACGAACCAGAAGTAGTTGTGCCCAAAACCATCCTGAAGAGTAATATTCCAAAAGAGATCGAGGTGCCTTTACCATTTCTAGGAAGGATGAAGCGGAACAAAAAAGAAGCAGAGGATAGGGATCTAATACACATCTTCAAGAAAGTAGAAATCAATGTTCCCCTACTAGACGCAATCAGGCAGGTGCCCCGATATGCCCGTTTCCTGAAGGATTTATGTACAAAGAAAGTGAGATTCACGGAGGAGGCACAAGTGGTTGTGAATGAAAATGTGTCAGCATTATTGCAGAAGAAGCTGCCTGAAAAGTGTGGAGACCCAGGGATGTTCTTTATTCCCTGTGAAATTGGAGGACTTCGAGTTGAAAGAGCTATGCTGGACTTAGGGTCATCGATCAATGTTATGCCCCTAAGCATTTTTGAAGAGCTGACCTTAGGACCGCTCAAGGATACAAGGACCATTATTCAATTGGCCGACCGTTCCAATGTTTACCCCGAGGGAGTGCTTGAAGATGTCCTAATCAAAGTAGAGAGTCTGATTTTCCCAGCAGATTTCTATGTGCTGGAAATGGGCAAAACCAATCCAAAGACTGCCTGTATACTTTTGGGCAGACCATTCATGAAGACGGCACATACGAAGATTGATGTCGATAAGGGCACATTGACATGCGAGTTTGATGGAGACAGAGTTACCTTCAACATCATGGAGGCAATGAAGTACCCCAATGACACTGAGGGTGTACATTTGATCGACGTTTTTGAGCTTATGATCCAAAAAGAAATGCCAAGGCTGCTGGCAAAGGATCCACTTGAGTGGGTACTTCAAAATAGTAAGATCGATTGGGATGCTGAAGATGAACAAGATAAGCAAATCAAAGAGGCAATTCTGCAATTGTATCAAATCGAAGCAGGTTTTTCAAGAGATAAACGTCTACCTTTGCCCACAACAAGGTAGGGTGACAAATTGGTACGGTCTATCGTCAAGCCACCCAAGTTGGAGTTGAAGGAGTTGCCCGATCATCTCAAATATGCCTATTTGGGTGAAGAAGAGAATTTGCCAGTTATAATCAGTTCATCATTGACCATGAAGCAGGAAGTCAAGTTGATAGCACTATTGAAGATGCACAAGGAAGCAATTGGATGGACCTTGGCCGACATCAAGGGCATAAGTTCCACCATTTGCATGCATCGGATCCAGTTGGAAGAAGGGGCAAAACCAGTGTAAGATCCCCAAAGGAAGCTGAATCCATTGATGAAAGAAGCTATGTTAAAGGAGATTCTAAAGCTGCTCGATATGGGCATTATCTTCCCTGTGCCCGACAGTGAGTGGGTGAGTCCTATTCACGTTGTGCGCAAAAAGTCTGGAATCCAGGTTCTGGAGAATGAAAACAAGGAACTTATTTAGATGAGGCTGCAGACCGGATGGAGAGTTTGCATTGACTACCGCAAGTTGAATGCAGTCAAAAAGAAGGATCATTTTCCTTTGCCTTTCATCGATCAAATGTTGGAGAGGCTTGCGGGAAAATCATACTTCTGTTTTCTGGATGGGTATTCCGGTTATATGCAAATCGTGGTGGCCCAAGACGATCAAGGCAAAACAACATTCGCTTGCCCCTTTGGCACATTTGCCTACAGAAGGATGCCTTTTGGCCTTTGCAACTCTCCAGGCACATTCCAACGGTGCATGATGAGCATATTTTCTGATATGCTTGAGACTTCTATTGAGATCTTTATGGATGACTTCACGGTTTATGGAGATAGCTTTGATCAATGTCTTGATCATTTGAGCAAGGTACTTAGCCGCTGTGCGGAAAAGGACTTGGTGTTGAATTATGAGAAGTGTCACTTTATGGTGAGAGAAGGAATCGTGCTGGGACATGTAGTATCCAAGCGAGGAATTGAAGTGGACAGGGCAAAAGTGGAGGTCATTGCCAAATTGCCCTATCCCATCAATGTTAAGCAGATTCGGGCATTTCTAGGCTATGCGGGTTTCTATCGTCGATTCATTAAAGACTTCGCAAAGATTGCTCAACCACTCACAAACCTACTACAATTAGAGGTAAAATTTTACTTTGATGATGACTACAAAAAAGCTTTTCATACATTGCAGAATATGTTAGTGTCTTCCCCTATTATCCAACCTCCGGATTAGGGAATGCCATTTGAGGTGATGTGTGATGCCAGTGGATTTGCCGTGGGAGCAGTTTTGGGCCAGAAAAGAGGTAAAGAGAGCTATGTTATCTATTATGCCTCCAAGACACTAAATGCCGCACAACGTAACTATACCACCACGGAGAAGGAGCTGTTAGCAGTAGTGTTCGCTTTTGAGAAGTTCCGTTCCTATCTACTGGGGGCACAAGTGATTGTTTACACGGATCATGCAGCTCTGAAGTACCTACTGTCTAAGAAGGAGTCAAAGCCAAGACTCATAAGGTGGATATTGCTCTTACAAGAGTTCGATGTGCAGATCAAAGACAAGACTGGGGCAGAAAACCTGGTTGTAGACCATCTCAGCCGTCTGATGGTTGAGAGCAAAGAAGAAATCACTGAGAATATTCCAGATGAGCACTTGTATGAGGTTGCGGGCAAAACAGCAAGGGAGCCATGGTTTCCAGTTGGTTTGAGTGATTATCAAAGGAATAAAATGAAGCGTGAGTGCAGGTTCTATCTCTGGGAAGCACCAACTCTTTGGAAAATTGGAACTGATCAAGTCATAAGGAGGTGCGTCAGTGATGATGAGGTCCTAGACATCTTGAAATTCTGCCATAACAATGCATGTGGAGGACATTTTGGACCACGAAGAACAGCAAGGAAGGTATTAGATGGAGGATTTTACTGGCCTACATTATTCAGGGATGCTTATATATTTGTGAAGAAGTGCAAGAATTGCCAGATGACTGGGAATATTTCTATTCGGGAGGCCATGCCATAAACACCCATCATGCCCGTGCAAATCTTCGACATATGGGGCATAGATTTCATGGGACCATTTCCCAGGTCAGGTAATAATCTCTACATTATCCTGGTTGTAGATTATGTGTCCAAATGGGTGGAGGCAAAAGCCACTCCAACGAATGATGCAAATACAGTGGTGAAGTTCCTGAGGGCAAATCTGTTCTGTCGCTTCGGAATGTCCAAAGTCCTGATCAGTGATCAAGGGACTCATTTCTGCAACTCAGTCATAAAGAAGATGATGGGAAAGTATGGGGTCACACACAAGGTCACTACTGCGTATCACCCCCAGGCAAATGGACAAGCAGAAGTCTCAAACAGGGAGATTAAAAATATTCTGGAGAAAGTTGTTGGACCAAGGCGCAAAGACTGGAGCAATCACTTGGAAGATGCTCTGTGGGCATATCGCACAGCCTACAAGACACCTATTGGGATGTCTCCTTACAGGCTGGTTTTTGGAAAATATTGCAATTTGCCCGTAGGAATGGAGCATAAAGCATTTTGGGGAATCAAGAAGTTGAATTTCAATAATGAATGCGCTGGAATTGAGAGGGAGCTGCAGATCCAAGAATTGGAAGAGTTGAGGTCCGAAGCCTATGATAATGTTGTGATATATAAGGAAAGGACCAAGAGATACCACGATGCACTCGCAAGGGGCAAACAGTTGCTCTGTGGGCAAAAGGTGCTCGTGTTTAATTCAAAGCTCAAAATACATGCAGGCAAATTGAAGTCAAAATGGATGGGCCCCTATCTGGTGCAACATCAATACCCAAGTGGAGCAATCGATCTGGTGAACCCAAAAGATGGGTGTGAATTTCGAGTCAATGGCCAGAGGGTGAAACCATATTTCGAGCAAGAGAAGGAAACTTGCGCAGAAACCCAAGTTTTGAGCAGTCCTGAGTATTACTGAAGGCACAACAAGGTCGAGCCAAAGACCTTAAACAAAGGCGCTGGACGGGAGGCAACCCGATTTGTTTACTTGCTTTATTTTCAATTATGTTTGTTATTTGTATTTTGTTTGTGAATTAACGCTGTAGGAAGGTAAAGACTGGAAACGCATCACTGTGGGCAAATTAAATGTTCAGGGCACAGCAAGGTTTAAGTATGTGGGTGGGAACTGTAGCTAATTTGACCGATTGGACGTGGCCAGTAGCTGTAGAGACGGTTGGTTTCCCCATGCAGTTTCGATAGTGGTTGAAAATTGAAGCCGAAAAAAAGGGGAGTGAGGGAG
This sequence comes from Perilla frutescens, assembly GCA_026008535.1. Lineage (NCBI taxonomy): Eukaryota > Viridiplantae > Streptophyta > Magnoliopsida > Lamiales > Lamiaceae > Perilla > Perilla frutescens. Next base: position 12,863,194 of record BRKX01000004.1, read on the forward strand.
AGATGATATATCCATATCATTATTTCAAATTTTAAAGATATTTCTCTCCCAATTTCAAATTTTAAAGATATTTCGATTTGCCTACATCATTATGACCAACTGTTATGCCCTTTATCAACTTATGATTCATATGCTGTATTGTCTTGTTTTGAGTCATTTGAGTCTTCTGTTTTTTGTTGTTGTTTTGAGTTAAAGTTACATTCATACTTGAGGACAAGTATAGTCCAAGTGTGTGGGTGTGATGAAGACTCAAATTCGTGCTTTTTCTTTATCTTTTTTACACCCTTTTTAAGTGTTTAGTATAGAGTCTAGTCTAGTTTTGGGGGTAAAGCTGAATGCAGGAGGCTGAGGGCACAAAACCACCACAAAAGGCACAAACAGGTGCTATTTATGCTGAGGGCACAAGGGACTGATTTGTCTACCGAGGACCCAGTCAAAGTTGTTGCGAGAATTGCGCAACAGAATCGCGGGCCAGCTCCTATATGCACGTGGAGGTGATGTGGCGGTCAGTTCCGAGTCTTGGGGAGGTCTAAGCACGTTGGGAAGGAAGTGGGGACATTAGAAAGCTGCTAGAGACGCTAGGGTTTGTTGCCACCACTCCTAAAAACAAGGAAGAACATGGAGCATGAATAGGAGGAAGTGGAGGAGTGCAAGAACCCCTGCGTGGGTGAAATCTGGGCTGCTTGAAGTCTTAATTCAGTTGCTATAAATACTTTTATCCGTTTTCATATGAGAGAGACGCACGCGGACACACACTTTTTGGCACCTCAAGATACAATTTACTGTTTTCATATTTAGTTTAGTTTCTGGATATTTTGTCTGCCTGAAGCTGGCAGTTTGCCTGCAGAAAGGTAGTTTAGTTGTCTTGTTGGCAAATCTGGGGTTGGGCCCAGAAGTTAATCGAGTTATTTTCTTTCCAAGTAAGATGTCTTTTATCATTTCTTTTACTTCCGTTTCTATGTTTAGTGGCTAAGTATCCACTGTTCAAGTCAAAGTAATGGTCTAAGGGTAGAATATGTGCATGAGGTAATCGGACTTTAACGCCTTAAGGGTTCACAATCTTAACTTGTTTTTCACTTAGACATAGGTAAAGGGTGGTTGGAGATGAAAGCGCGTATTTCTGATTAACTGGTACTAGTGTTAGATACGTGGGAGTGTATAGGTGACCCATGCCTCGATATCCGCATAGTAACAAGTCCGGGGGTGACAGCCTTCGTAGTTGAGATTGAGTAGTATATGCAGGCACAAGACCGTGTCAAACCTACTAGAATCGGGTCGCTTTTGCCCTCAAAGTTGCTATGCTTGCAAAACCTTTGTGTGATTCTCTCCTTAGGTTCCTGTATAGTTACGTCCCTAGGTGTCGATCGTATCACCTAGACGATATAATGTAAGAAGTGATTGGGGAGTGCCCGATCGTATCCATTTCCTATAACCGGTTAACCCTCAAAGTGACAGTTACCCATATTTGGCCATAGGGATTCGATTTTTGATCTTCCTGCTAGTGTGGGCACAACGGGTAGTAGTGGTAATTACATATGTTTTGCCCGGGATTGCGCATACCTACCGAATGACTTGATGCTTTGATTTGAACACTTTTATTACTGATATTTTCTCTTGTGATTTCCTTTTCAGCATTTAGTTAGTTTAAGTTTATTAGCAAGGTTTTTAGAGTGACACTGAAGACCCAAACCAAAACTAAGAAAAGACAGAAGGTTATAAACACTCCTCGTGGGATCGACATCCGTCTTCACTAGCTATACTAGCCGTTGAGGGCAGATTAAGCATTTGTGGACTATTTGCCCGCAAGTGTATTTTTGCACACTAAAACGATGGTGTGCCAGTAGTTAATTTATTATTCACTAGAGAGAGGTTTATCGATTAATGGATTAGGATTGCATAACACGAATCTGCTAAATCGAGAGATTGGTAGGTGTCGTGAGGAGAATAAATCTGAGGTGCTAATTGGAGTTAGATAATAATTCGAGATCAAGAGATAAGAATTAGAGTTTAATCTACTATCATAACTTACTCGAGAGAGAGGTTATGATTAAATTAGTGATTCTCCTACAAGATTTAGAATTAAAGTGGTTTAATAAACCATCTGAAATTCGGTAATTAATTTAGCATCAACATCCTAGGATCCGTCTTTTCATCTGTTTATCCAGTTTTCTCTGTTTGATTTATTTATTTCTTTATAACATTTTAGTTAATTAAAAGCAGTCTTAAAATAGGTTCTCTAGATAAAGTGAAATAACATAATTGAGTAATTAGTTGCTTTGCATAGCCAGTCTATGTGGATACGACCTTGCTCACCATTGTTTTGCTATAAATTATCTCGTACACTTGCGAGTAGTATTTTTAGTGAAATAAAATACGGAACAGAGAGAGAGGAGGGAGATATGGAAAGGGAGAGAAAATGAGATATGAGATTTAATTAGATGTTTCCATATCACTAATTATACTAATATCTTTATATTTATGATTCATATATATATCAAATTTATAATTATGATATCTTTCTCAATTTTAATCTCAACCATCAATCAACACAAATTGAAAGACTATGTCCTAGTTCTCACATGGAGAGTAACACTCATTATAACTCACCCCGATATATGTGTGTGTATATATATATATATGACAAAAAGAAATACATAAAAGACTTAGAGAAAAGGCAATTAAAACGTAAGATCGGCACTTCCGGCGCTCTCACACACTGACCAGAGAGAGAGACGGCCGTATATATGCAACAATAATTTGTTTGAGGCCACACTTGATTATTATCTATACGTACACAATAAATTCAAGTAAGTAATGATCTGATCGATTAAGTTATCTTGGACAACACCACCCTCAATCCATGCCTTGCTTGAAGTATAATGGAGTCACGAGGTGAAACTGGATGCCCCTCCACTAGTTTGATGTTGTAGTGATGTATGATTGTGGCTGCAACCATCTTCATCTGTACGAACGCCATCTCTTTCCCCAAACAAGTCCTCGGCCCCGCATTGAACGCCGGAAACTTGTACGACGGCTCGTGCTTTACCCCCCCCTTGCTCGAAATCCATCTCTCCGGCTTGAATTCCAAGCAGTCTTTCCCCCACACCGTCTCCATTCTTCCCACCGAGTAGAATGATATTATAAGCTTCGCGTTCTTATGGAGGTAATGACCGCTCGGTAGAATATCTCCTTCAATCGGAGCTTTGTGCTCCAACGCCACCGGTGGGAATAGCCTCAGCGACTCGCACAGTGCTCCATGAAGGTATACTAGCTTCTGCGACTCCGCCGCCGTCCAAGATTTCTTATTATTCTCATTCAGACACAATTCCGCCTCCATTTCTTCCCTAATCTTGATCAGTGCTGAAGGGTTTTGAGCAATGAGGTAGAAGAGCCACGTGAGACAAGTACTCGTAGTATCTCTGCCGGCCAACATCAAACTTAACGAGGTGTCCTTCAAGAACTTTCTCAAACCACCCGAATTAGAAGCAGCAGCATTAATAATGTTGTTTTTCTCTCTGTATACCTTTTCGAATGCTTTCAATACATTCAAATGATCTCCATGATTAATATTATCGAAGCCGCTAACACGAGGATAGATGAATTCATCGAATGCCTTGGAAGCTTCCATGAGCTTCCTCTCGCCGGAGATGTTGAGCCATTGTTGCAGCTTCCACATCCATTCCGGGAATATATGCCTGTGCAGCAGCGGCTCAGCCACCACACTGAAAGCCTTCTCGCAGGGAACATAAGGCAACTCCACGCATAAGCTGCAAGGATCGTAGTCCAAAACGAACTTGCAAATATTATCAAAAGTGAACCTCTGAAAAATATCCTGCAAATCCAAATCACTTCCACGTTTGCAGAAATCATCAAGAACCGGGATGAGGCCGGTTTCCAACTTGTCCAAAACAGACCTCTCCAGATAGGTGTAGAAATCTGAATGACTGAGCTGCGCGAGCGTCGTTTTGCGATGAATCTCCCACAGCTCGAAATCAGCGCCGAAAATGCCGTCGCCCAATATATCGAAAATCTTTCGGAATTCAGGTCCCTTTGGGTAGTTGGAGAAATTTCTGCTGAGAACGTGGTGGATGTTAGCAGGATCGGAGGTGAAGAGCATGTCGATGTTCCAAAACAAGGGGCCGATGAAATTATAGGTGCCGCCGCATTGACTTAAGACCTCCGTTGCGTAATCATGGATGCGGCGGAGATTCAGAACAACCGCCGGCAGCATCCCCAGCACCGGCCAAACCGTCGGCTCCGGTGATTTTTTCCCTCTTCTACTTGCCAAGTAGAAAACCAAGAATAGTAGAGTGCTGATCGTCAACACCAAAAACTGCTCAGGGTATTCAAATATGGCCATCTCAATTATGATTTTTTTAAAAAGTGGAAAATTATGTGTTTGGCAATGTTTGTTTTTGCACATCTAATGTTGATATATATAATGCTTTGGTTTAAGCTTGGGTTGCAGATTTCAAACACAGAATTTAATATGGATCACCTTCTTAATTAATCTTGTTAATTTCAACAATCATCATTATATATTCCAGAATTAGTTAATTAGCCAGGTTTAGGTAACGGGCTAGTTACATTAAAAAAATAGCTAGTTAATTACATTCTACATTAATTGGATATAGCACTTAGTATTTTAATATTTTATTGGTAATACCTCTAATAAAATGAAACAACAATCAAAACAATATATATTGTATATATGTCAAGTATATAAAGTATATATATATGTATAAAGACAAAAATAATAGATAAGTCTAAATGAATAACGACCACAAAATAAATATACAGTACATGTTCAATTAGGAAACGCGACTTCATCGTATTTCTCAACACGAAATAAATATACATGAATAATTATGACACGCGCCGGACTTAACCAGAAGTTGGGCATTTTAGTTAAGCCAAGTGCCTAAGTAGGAGAAGAATGTATGGAGATCACTATATATTTCGTCATTTAAAAAAAAATATATATATTACTTTTTCATTTTTTTTAATTGCAAATGCAAATCAAACTATGAATTTAATTAAAATTTGAGAACTAAAATCTCGCCCACTTAATTAACATTTAAATATTTGTCGTTCTATTGTTAAATTTGTAAGAGGATATATAAACCTAAAATTAAAATACAATATAAATAGAAAATTGACCATTATGAATGAACGCTAGGAAAATACACATAAAATCTTATAGTCCAAAGTTTTTGCGTGTCAATCGTGTACAAAACATCAAAGTTATTAATTTTTCTTTCATTTTAATTTATTTTTATTTAGTATAATTTTACATTGTTATTCCGAATTCATTCCACCCAATTAGGATTTATAATTATTTTTAAGTATTTACTTTTCATTTTTTTAGTCAATTTGATTGATTTTTAGGATGGATTATTCCAAACTTAGGGTATATAATTTTTTAAAATTTAAATTTTTAGCAATAAAAATTAATTAGGATTAGTTATGATATATTCCATTCGTCCCAATTATATAGTCCACTTTATCCTCGCACGTAGATTAAAAATATTTATGAAAACAAGATATTAAAACTTAATTTCCAATATTACCCTTATTTAAAATTTATTACTTTAAAAAATTTATGTGGTTGATTTTTAATTTTCAAGACCTAACAAAGGTATATTTGTATATTACTATAAAATTTAATACTATTTATAGTTATGAGACTATATAACTGGGATACCTTAAAATAGTAACAGAGACTATATAAATAGAACGGAGAGAGTAATAAACTTTATTTTATGAAAAATATTATTAAAATTACGTGATTTTAATATTGGCACACAAATTTTTTGACAAGAGGATTCCGTCGTCATTGGAAAATTAAATAGCATTAGCAGAAGGAAATACATCCACAGTAATTTATTAGTATGGCATAATTATAACAAATTATCCGCTCTATAGATCTGGCCTAATTATAACAAATTATTGGACGATGATTAGATATTTGAAGTAACACAGTTGTTGCCCATTAATTTAGTTCCTCCCTAGAATTTCTCCTATGCGATGCAGAATTTTTATTATTTTTTAGATTTGTAATATTATGATTATTTTTTAATTTTATATGTCGTATTCAATTTTTTAAAATTAATAAAACGATATGCACATTAATTAATTAATTAATTAATTAATTAATTAATTAAGAAGATCAATTTTGTGTTGTTACCACAAAAAAATATTAAATTTCAGGAATTAAATAAAAATACATGTGAGAAAGATCGAATTGGAATATTTCAAACAATAATTATTTTATAAATAAAAATGTATAATTGTCCATAATTAAAGAATATTTAATTTATTTGAATATATAACAAGTATAAAAAATATAATTATTTAATTACTTTAAATGATGAAATTGAAATAGAAAAATAATAAATTGTTGCAAATTATGTTATTATTATTATTATTATTATTATTATTATTATTATTATAGTGCAACACAAATAAAAACTATCTTTAACCATAGAAAAATAAAATAAAAAATGTGACAATTCTCAAATTTTCAAGTAAAAAAAGAGAAAATAAGATTGCAAAAAAAAAATGTTAAAATACAACGGTTGTAATCTAATCCGTCCTAAAAAATGTAAAAAAAATAAAATTACAACAATAAATGTCAATGATGTTGTCTATTAACTCAAAAGTGTTGTCTATTATACATAACTATTGTCTAAAATAGAATTATTAAATCGTGTGATAGACAACAGTTTATACCAAAATCGTCATCTATCACATGATTTTGCCTTAATATATGTCTAGATAAAGATGAAACCTCATCCATAAGACCATAACTAATTAGGCTCTACTTTCCCATTTTCCTATACTTTCGCAAACCACGTAAATCATACTCTCTCCGTTTTCATTTAAATGTCATTTTGGATCAATGCACAGAAATTAGTTAAATTATCTAATACACCCTTATGTGAGTACATTAACTGAGTTAAATATAGATGTTTGAATACATTAAATTAGGGCAAATGTGAGAAAAATGTGATTTGTTTGTCTCGAATTTATAGAATGATACTTTTTTTGAAACAAAATTGAAATGCTACAATGACACTTATTCAAAAATTGAGGGAGTATTAATTATGAGCATGTCCATACTATTACACATTCAATTATGTGTTGTTTACCCCTATCAAATTGTGAATTTTTTTTTGGGAAAATATTTATTTGGTACCCTATGTTTGACCTCTTATCATTTTATTGTGATGTTTTTTTTTTTGGAGGGGGATGGTCATTTTGGTACCCTATATTTGGACCTCTTATTATTTTTAATATATCGCGTATTGTTTCAGTCAAATTAATACCCTAACATTGCTTGTTTTAACCATTTTGATCCTAATGACCTAGAATAGTAGGTTTACGGGTCATTTGTGTCACGATTATAATTTTTTAAAGTTGCAGACCAAAATTAAAATTAATAATATTATATAATTTTAATTTTTTTCAAAACATTATATAATTTAATTTACTTGAAAAAATTATATAATTAGTTTTTAGAAAAAACTAGTTTTTGAGTTTTTTTTAAATATACAAATTTAAGTTATTTAAAAATTTATAATTTTAAATTTTCTAAAAATTATATAATTTTAATTTATCTTAAAATTCTTTATTTTAATTTTTCTAAAAATTATATAATTTTATTTTTAAATTTTTTAAAAAAATTATATGATTTTATTTTCTAAAAAATATTTAATTTAATTTTTAAAAAATTGCGTAATTTTTATTTTTAATATATATATACATATAATTTTAATTTTTAAAAATATATCTTTCTAATTTTTAATTTTAAAACTATATTTTTAATTTTTAAAAATAAAAATTAAACAATTTTTTTTAAATTTTCATTTTTTATCCGTTAACTTTAAGAAATTATGCAAATAAGCCTGCTATTCTAGATAATTGGGGCTAAAATGGATAAAATATATATTGTTAGGGTATCATTTTAACTGAAATAATACATATGATACCAAAATTGATAAGAGGTCAAATATAGGGTACCAAAATGGTCATTTTTCCATTTCTTTCCCCATATATTTCAACTTGTTGTCATGTAGTTTTAATTTTACAATAAAAAAGGATAATTATATTTTACCCAATTATGATGTATAATTATTTTTTAGTATTTGATTTTAAATTTTAATTAATAATTGATTATCATGTTGCATAATTACAATTTATAATATTTTAGTGATAAATGTTAACTATGATTGATTATATTATAAATATTTTTTATATTATATATAATAACTACTATTATTAAACTCATAATTTGACAGTATAACACAAAATGTAAAAATGCGTAACATGAGATCTGAATCCATGTATATGTGGGTTCACTAAACGCTACATCCAGTCGCATTGCATACCGCGGCTGGATGTTTGCCACGTGGATGTAATAATTTTTTTTTTTTAAAAAGTGGCCGATGTCACTGTTTGCTGGTTACCCAGCAGTTACACAATATTATATTTCAATGTAATGATTAAATTTACCCAAAAGTCAAAAGTGACTGAGATTTTTAACGTTTCAAGGGAAGTATTAGATATCGGCGTTCTTTATCAGCCGTCCAATATTTCGGCCGATGCATGAGTTTTGTAAATCAACGGAAATTTGTATACTGATATTGCCATTCCTTAATCCGTTTATGATATCGGCCGAATTTTATAATGTGATTTATGACAATTTGGAGTCCCCAGAACGCTTCAACTACTCTCACAAAGGGGGTGTGTAAATTTCGAAAACCGAGGAGCCTGCAATAAAATATAATAAAATGAAGGGAGCGGTCTTTTTGTTTCATTTTATTATTGTTGGGTTGCTACTAGTCGAAGCAGAAGCAGAGAAGCGGCGGAACAGAGCAAATAAGTTAATCACCCCGGCGAGTCGCGACGGTGGTGGAATCGGTGTCAACCTCATCGTTGTTCGTGTGTAAGACTTCTCATTCTACATTGTATCTATTTCTGCCCCTTTATTTTACACAAAAGAAGAATCTTCTTCGTAGTTTTGTGACGTAAAAAATTGAGATCTAACACATATATATTCGACCCGATCGTTTGTGTTTGAAGTAGGGATCTATTTTGGTTTGAAGGTTGCGGTTGAAGTAACCGCATAACTCCAGTTGAAGGCAGTTAAGGTTATGGCAGAGCAGGGGAGGATGAGGAGTGGCGGACAAGGTAATGTGAAAACTATATCTCTCTTCTAGATTCTAAGTTTGATCTTGTGTATTATCGTAAAGGTAGATGGGTTAGGGTTTGGTTAGATTTGTTTTCAAGGAAATAAAGTAGGTTTTGTGGAAGTAATGTTGTTGTTTTAGTTCTTTGCTGCTCTATTAGGTAGTTTTTGTTTTTCTGAACACATCATTTTTAATTTTGTGTTTGTGTTGGTAATGTAATGAACTTCTATCTGTGAGTATTAGTTTATTTAGTTTTTCCCGTACTTAATTTTCTGTTTTTCTTGGTGATGTGGTTGCTTCGTAGGCGCCCTCGTGTCCTTTAGATGCCACCTGGATTGGCTAGGGCAAGTGAAGAAACTTTTAGGGGCTGAAAACATGCAGCGTTTGAAGAAGTCGTGCTTTGGACACTTGTTTGATATTGCTGACATTCAGTTCCAAGGTCAACTATATCATATATATTCTCGTGAGGAATCATCTAATTCCTTCGATCAAAAATTGACTCTCTTTAATATGAATGTGAGACTTCATAAGTTTGGTCCTGTTGAGTATGCCCTCATGACTGGCCTCAAATTCAGCGGTTGGTAAGAGCCCTCCAAGGCTTCGACCATTCACAGTTTGCTTTTCACGAATAGACGGAGCCTAAAGTTCATCGATATCTCCTTAGCCTTCCGAAATGAGTGCTTGAAGACTGGAGGCAATTCTCTTTTATCATTGAAATTAGCTTTATTGTTCATGCTTTATGCTATGGTTCTGCCTCGTGATCGTAAAGAAAAGAACCTGGAGATGCAATACTTGCATATAGTCGATGATCTGGAGAACTTTGAAAATTATCCTTGGGGCCGAGTCTCTTACGAGTACCTCTTGAGAGCCACTCTTTCGTGGCGTCGGGTTGTTGATAATATAATTAGACGACATAAGAGGATGGTTTACGATGTCTATGGTTTTGTCCTCGTGCTACAAACGTGGGTGTACGAATTCATGCTGGATCTAGGTCGAGATTGTGTGCATATTGTTAAACAAAATCTTGGTCGGTTCCCTAGGATCTTCCACTGGCATGTTGATGAGTTCTATCACTACGATCAATTGTTGGGATATTTCACACCAGAATATGCGGAACGTTTGGTTAGTAAATAAGTTTCTGTCATTAGTTAATAGTATATGTTTATTTCTGTGTAGTTTAATTGAGAATAGTTTACTTATTTGTGTTAAGTGTTTGTGTATTTGTAGGGTATTGTGAGTCCCTTGAAGGATAAGTGGCAACATCTACAAGAATTGGGGCTACAGGAAAGGCATATGTCCCCGCTAAAATTGTTTGTGAACCCTCTGGTGAAGTGAAAAGCCGGCAATGGTGATGTTGCTGGCGGTGATGCGAAGAAGAGAAGATTGAAACCAGATGCTGTGATGAAAGATAGGCTTCGATCAGCCAGACTAAAGGACAAGGCTGTTCATGTTGACTCAACGGCGGAGTCTAAGAGCCTTCCAGTGAAGGAAAAAGGGAATGAAAGCCATGTGGAAGAGATATTAAGCAACATAAGTTTATTTTTAGATAGGGTTTCACTTGAAGAAAAATAATTTGGACACATAATTTTTGCATCTTTACAGGTAACCCTGTGAGAAATTGATGGACAAATGAAAGTATTAGGACATAAGTTAGATGTGATTGAGAGTTTGATTCGTCGATGTAAGTGTTGTTGGAAGGTGTTTGCTGAGGTAGATGTAGGATTTGTGAATGAAGAGAGAGAAGATGGTGCTGAGCTGATGAAGGAGTTCCTAATGAAGTACCGTTGGATGAGGAGAAGGAAAGTGTTGAGGTTGGTGAGGCCGAAGATGAGAAGTGTGAAGACGATGGTTTGAGGATTGGGAAGAAGGATTTGTTGGATGACTTGATGAAGCCTGCTGCTGTGTCTCCAGAGACTGATAAAAGGTTAGGGCTTGGAGTTAGTTCACCGCCACCAAGAGTAGCCATGAGGTCAAGCAAGCGGCTATCTCAAACTCCATTAAAATCAACCTGTGAACGCCAGTTGATTGATGAAGAAGAACCTGATGAGCGAACAACTTCCAAGCGCAAGTTTAGGAAAAATGTTGGACCATCATCTACAAAATCCGTGCCCCGTCAGTTGTTCACCCCAACAAATGCAATGTATGATCCCTTGGAGGTAACTTACCATCATAAATTCACAATGCCATTTCAGAAGTGGTATGACACTGCCGTGAAGATTAAGTCGTGAGTTTCTTCATCCTTTTGGAGTAGTTTTCATTTAGTTATTTAAAGATTTTGTATTCTGAATGTCGCTTTTAATTCATGCTCATATATTGGCAGTGTGCCTGAGACACCTCTTCCCATCATAAGCAAGTCGAGGGTGCCGGTCTCATGGTTTCACGATTTGTGGAAGAGAAGGGGTTGGCTAGCCAACGAAGTAAGTGAAGTTGATCTCTTTCAGGTTGATGTATTAAGTAATATGTGATTGATTTTGAATTTATTTGTTCCATTGACAGCATATCAATGCTCTGATGAACTTGCTCTTATTCAATTACAAGAGAGCGAAAGAAAGCTTCTTGAGCGGATGGGCTGTCTGGGATGCCCTGGGTATGGTAAGCTTTATTTGAGCTAGATTCATGGTTATAAATTAGAGTAAACTTTGATGATTTTGAACTTAATTTATAGGGTTTGATTCTGCACGGAGATCTTAATAATACATGTAACTCATAGATGGAATACATGAATGGAAACTAGCCAAGAGAAGGGGGTTTGCCTTGGGTCGAGGCAAGGCAAGTCATCGGTGTTGCCAATGTAAATAAGAACCACTGGGTCTGCTATGCGATCTGCTTTGAGAGCCAAATAGTGACCATCTATGACTCTATGCGTGGGAGCAATAACTGGGCAACTATTGTGGGTCATTTCGAGCACATGGTTAGATACGTTCCTTGGCTTTGTCATCATGCTGGTATTTGGGAGCAGAAAAATATGAGTGGTGAACTTAGAGATGTGTGGGAGATTGTCTCTGGTGCCGACGCTCCACAGCAAGCTAATAACTACGACTGCGGTATCATGGCCGTCAAGTACATGAACTGTTTGGCTTCCAACCAAGACATTAGCTATGTGGATCCAAGGAGGTGTGGCATCTTTCCACGCAGCTATTGCGCCCAACTCTTTAAATTGGGTCGTGAATTCCCAGCACCGTGAACTTTGTTGAGGCATGGACCTTGGTTTTTGGGAGCTGTAGATGCATGTTTTGTGCATATTTTTTGCATTACCAATGCTTGGCGTGAATTTATAATATATGTAATCTCGACGACTTATGTGTGTGTGCAGACAAATATTTAAGCCATTGTATGTTTTATCTCGACGTCCAAGCTGTTTTGATGGATGGAATAGCTTTAATGTAGTTATTATGGTGTAATGAATGGGGCCTTTGTGTATTATTTGTGAATAGGCTTATTTGTAAGCTTAAGTGTTTCTGTTTCAGTTTGAAGCAGTAAGTGGCCCAATATATAATTGTAGATTATATGAATATGTTTTAAAAGCCCAGTCTCAATTCTGTTAATTTAAGGCCCATCCCACTGACCACATAGTAGGCCCAGACATGAATTAATATTTGGCTGACCCGGTAATGATGCAAATTACTACTATTAAAGAAAATTATTAATAATTTTAATTTTATAATTTAAAATTACAATTATAATAAATTATAATTGTCATTTTAAAATTACATTACCATGCCATCATCTATATAATATATTATAACAAAAACGGTAGGCAAAAATGTAAAATCATCTTTCCCACCTATTTAATAATTAATTTTGATATATAGTATGAAATCTTGATGGAACTTGATCACCGTAATTAGTTCAATAAATAAAAGCAAAAAATCTGAATAATATACAGTTGGTAATATTGTTTTTTTTATTATTATAACTAACAAAATAAGAGAAGTACTTTAAATTACTTGATTATCTTAATATATAATAATCCACTAATATAAACTTAAAAAATCAAGAGGTGCTATAGAATGCAGAGAATTAAATTACTTGATTATCTTAATATGTAATAAAATAATAATATATACTAAACATCGAGTGGTACTATAGAAAATTATAAACATAATATCGAAATTGAGTTGTTATTTTTTCCTAGTCATGGTAAAAGTTTGTCCGTTAAAGTTTCCTTTCTTATTCTAAATTCAAGATTAAAAAAACAGTATTAGAAATTGAATTAATATAAGGTTAGAATGCTGAAAAATATTTAGGTTTATATATCTACACACGGATTTAAATTCTCACAAGGTGAATAACATAAAACAAAACAAAATTAACTTGAAAAATGAAAAAAAAAGAAACCCGAAATTAGACATAAATATTTTAGAACTTTATTATATACAGTTAATAATTTGTCTTAGTAAAAAACATCAAATATTCCAAGTAGACCATTTTAAAGACTATTAGAAAGTGCACAATAATTTAAAAAATGTTCCGGACCTGTAAATTAATAAATAATATCAAATATCGAAAACATAGCACAAAGCATAAAATTTGTTATAGAACCATCAAATGGTTCAAAAAAACGCACTTGGGGTGGAAAAAAGCCCAAAAAGAGAATATTATATACAAATTATTATTATAATAGAGTAAAACTACATTTGTAACGAAAAATTATGTTTCATTTTCATTGATGAAAATATCACACTTAAACATGAAAACGCCATGTTGTTCGATTGAAAAGTCGAAAACCCATTTTGAACGCACCAAGTAAAAGAATAGGGGGAAAAATGGAAAATTAAGTAAAACAACAATTCATGTACATAAAGAAAATAGGAAATAGGCATCCACGTGATCAGGTTAACAGATTAAATAATAATTGAATGCTTACTCAGAATGAAAGTTAATCATTTATTTATCTGCGGGTATATTATCTTCATTATCCGAATTGCACCTACGAGAATTATTATTATTATTATTATTATTATTATTATTATTATTATTATTATTATTATATTTTGATATATCAAGCCATCTCCAACAGTTTTCACCAGAATACAGTTAACTCTACACTACTGTACAGTTAAAGTTACAGATTTTCAATTTTCATCTCCAAAAGCATCACTCTACATTTCACCCTACAATGAAATATTCTTTTTTTATACTCTTTACTATTGATTTAATTTTTTTATCAAATTATTTAATTGAATATTATATATATATATATACATAAATATATATTAATATTTTTGCTCATTATTTTTTATTTTTAATTAATATATAATTAAATTTTATTTTTATTTTACAAAAATTAAAAGGTTCATGTAAAAACAATCAACTTTTTCAAAATAAAATTCAACATTTCATAATAGATCATTTAATAAAAAACATAAATTACATGTCATAACAATTACATGTCTGAATTTGAAAACTCCTCCCACAAATGATCAATCAAAGCATTACGAAGTGCCAAGTGAGCATCTTTATCTTTGAAAGAGAGGGGTTGTTTATAAGTGTTGGGACAGGCTTATAGATCTGTTGGCTGGAATGGTACCAGCCTCTGGTCTCTTTTGGTCATTGGCAATTAATAACTTTCACACGTGTCAATGTTTTTGCAACGGTCAAATTTTCAAAATAAATGTGAGGCTTAACATTTATTTGAAATGAAAAGAACTTTTATAAATATATCAAATGATATAATTACAAACTGATTAACAAGAAGTACACTTAGGGCTTTTCTAATCAGGTTTTAACTTGATCAGCCACTTAGTCCTTCTTGTGATCAGTTTTCCTTTTCTTAGCCAGCGGTTCAGGGAGATCCTCTTCTCTATCCTCATCACTACTTTCTGACTCCGTTTCAGCTGACTGGAGCCTTGGATGGGCTTGCAGCTGCTTGATCTCCTCAGTGTGCAGTTTAACCTGTTGTTGCAGGGAGTGGATCAGCTCTTCATAATACAGAGAGAGCTGGACTATTGAACTGCTTGGCTGAGCGATGAACTGTACTGCTCTGGAGTTCACTTCCTCTCCTGCTTCAGTTCCAACAAGTTCCTCGCAAGGAACAGTGTGGAAGATTTCTTCTGCTTCCACACTTGTTTGGTAGACAAGTTGTTCATTTCTTTGGCTTGTCTGATCAGCCGATTTGTCTGTAAGAGCTGGCTCTGGATCAGCTGGGGGGATAGATGATGTGATTTCTCTCTCCGTAGTTGGATCTTGTGAGGTAGCTGTCTGGATTTCAGCTGCCTTTTCAAGTTGATGAATCTTCTCAGCTGATTCTTTAGACTCGTCAGGAATTATGTTAATTTCAACTTCAGCTCCATAAGGAGGTTTCACAGGGTGAAGTTCTCTCATCACCTGATCAATGATATCCTCCTCTGAGTTGTATATTTGATCGCCCACGAAATTTGATGGCTGTCCAGTTTGATGGCTTTGTGGCTTCTTCATTAATTGATTGAATAACCATTTGTGTTGAACATAGGAGTGCGACCATCTTTCTCGTTCCATTTCTGTAGTGATGACTGGCAATGTTAAGCTTTGAATCTTGCACAGTTCATCAAGCACGTCCTTCATCGATCCTTCAGTTGGATTTGAGCACTTTTTCCTCAGTTTTAGCTGTCTTATAAGGTGTTTGCCTTTAGTGATACTCGCATTCTCGCTGTCCGTCCATCATAGGCTCCATTCTTCCTCTCGCCCCTAGAAACTCATCCCATGGAATGCGAGCAATGAGAGGAAAAGCTCTGACTGATATACATGTCTCCATAAAAACCAGTATATGTACCTGGTCAAGATGTGATAGAGTTCCTCATGGCCAGTTAGTTCCTGGGCAAAGTGTTGAGCCATATACTTTTGTGTGGTTTTATCAGCCCATTTCTTCACAGACTCTCCTTGTGAGTAGGCTCTTATATTCCCTTCAACTTGGGCCATTGGTGGGCACGTCATTTGGAAGTAATCAGCTCCAGTCCCTTTGTGAGGAATCCCTCTTGCAGGGATGATATCTTCTGGATTTTCACACGGAGCTGTATCTTCAACAGTTACATTTGCTGGGATTGTTGGATCTTGTATAGGGCTTGATTTCTTCCTCCTTCTTGATTGAGAAAGCAAGATTTTTCTCCTTTTTGGTTGACCAGCTTGTTTCTTCTTTGGAGCTGATCTGACAGCTGATTGCCTGATGATATCAGTTCTGGTGGCAATTGAGCTTTGTTGCCTGAATTTCTGAGCTATTGGTATGTCATCATCAGAGTACTCAGTATCTGGCTTCTTTCCCTTGCCTTCAGCTGCTGGCTTCTTTCTCCTTTGCTGATTAGTTTGTTCAGGATCAATCTCCTCAATTTTGAGGGGTTTCCAAATGAAGTTATTACTGACTATGGATTTGAACTCTGTTTCCTCAGCCATCTGAGGAAACTGCTTCTCCAAAATAATGCTGACTCGACTGGTATATCTAATCCATTGAGGGAATTTCTCACCATTCCAGCTTCTCTCAATGATATCAACATATCTCTTCAGCTGTTCAAAGAAATATTGTGCCCAGTTGATCTACATTCGGTTGTAGATGGCGGCGCAGATTTTGCACTTTGTCGCTGACATTTCAAACTGACTGTCAGTTGTTCCTACCCTTATCTTTGAGGTGATGGCAGCGAGCACCTGGAATTCATCTTGCAGTTTTGAGATGAGATGATTGCTCTTGTATGGTTGAGTTTCACCTTCCTTTTTCTAGAATTCATAAGCTTCCTGGAAATTGACTTGAACGTCTTCCAACTTGAGTCCGTTGTTGGGTAGATTAAACATGTTATTCAGAGACTCAACTGTCACGATAATGACTTGTCCTCTTACTTTCGATCGGATTTCTTTGGGATTTGAAGATCTATTTGAATTTAGGTAAAATTCAGCAACTGGTTCTATGTAAATCCATTCTGGAAATACCTCCAGGAATTTCTTCAACTTGGCCTGAGAAAGCTTTTCGACGATCATTCTGCTGAGAGGGGAAGCTTTACAGGCTTGAAGGAATCCGGCTGGATTGAAAAACTTGTCTCTGTCAAGTTTTTCACAGAATACTGTAGAATCTTCTCCGGACTGACGGAAATTGAATCTTCTGCGAATTGGGTTTTGAGCCATAATCCTTTGAGGAGAGAGCAATTTGTGAGACTGAGAAATTGATCTTTCAGAGCTGAAGAGTTTTTGTTTATGGTGAGATATAGATAGAAAATGATAGATCTTCAGTAAAAATCGGGAAGCTTATCTCGAGTATTCAACCGCCTTATTTATATAGAGAAATTGGGCTTCATCCAACGGTTGTGACACTTGGTATGCCCAATAAACAACGGTCAAATTAACTCAATCATCCCGTCAATTGGCCTTTCAATTCTGTCCATTAGGGATAAATGAAGGAGGAGAGAGAAAGTTCAATGGTATTTGAGTGACACGTGTTTTTACCATTTCTAAAATTGAAATTTGAACTTATCTTTTCTCTCTAGCAGCTTCTCCTTGGCTTGAAACTGATTGCGTCATCAGTTGGCTTCTACGGTAACTGATGATCCTTTTGATCAGTTTCAACTGAGATATCTTTTCATCAGTTCAGAATTGGTCTTGACCGCTTAGACCTTTATTCAGCTGCTTGCTAGTTCAGCTGTTCTCCTTCAGCTGGTCTTTGAACTGACATTTCCTTTTAATTTGACTTCAGTTCCTAGTATTCCTTCATCAGTTTGATCAATTTGCAGCTTGTGTGATCTGCATAACTGACTGGATCATCAGTTTGAGCGACTGAACTGATGATTTAGTTGAACTGATGGAGTAAACTGATCATCTCCAATTTACTTTTCTCTTAGCAGCTTCTTGCTTTTACTTCAAATTGATGGCTTTTGTGAACAACTGATCAGTTTCTCGCCTTCTTGATTCAGTTTCTCTCTACAACTGGAGTGGTCCCTTGGCCTTTTTCCTCCAGTTTATCATCTTCATCCTGTGATGCTTGCTCCAGCAGTCCTAACTGTATGCATAGCTCCATAAACCTTGCTTCAGGTAATGGTTTGGTGAAGATGTCAGCTATCTGCTTCTCAGTGTTAACATATTTGATGCATATGTCTTTCTTCTCGATGTGATCTCTGATGAAGTGATGCCTTATGTCAATGTGCTTGGTTCTTGAATGCAGAACTGGATTCTGAGATATCGCAATTGCACTATTATTGTCACAGTAGATAGGCACTTCTTCAGTTTCAACTTTGTAGTCTTCCAACTGTTGCTTCATCCAGAGTATCTGAGCACAGCAACTTCCAGCAGCTACATATTCTGCTTCAGTTGTTGATGTGGCAACTGAGTGCTGCTTCTTGCTAAACCAGGATATATGTTTGCTTCCCAGAAACTGATATGTTCCACTGGTACTTTTTCTGTCGATTTTGCATCCACCAAAGTCTGAGTCTGAATAACCAATTAGGCTCAAACTGTCATCTCTGGGATACCATAGTCCAAGATTTATGGTTCCTTTGAGATACTTGATAATCCTCTTAGCTGCTTCGAGGTGGCTCTTCTTTAGATTAGCTTGAAACCGTGCGCATAGTCCGACTGAATAAGAGATGTCTGGCCGGCTAGCTGTTAAGTAAAGTAGCGACCCAATGATTCCTCTGTAATATGTTTGGCTAACTGATTCTCCTTCTTCGTCGAGAGTTAGCTGAACTGATGTGTTCATAGGAATCTTGAGAGTTTTTCCTTTGCTTACTCCAAACTTCTTGACTAGCTCCTTGGTGTACTTCGCCTGGCTGATGAAGATTCCATCTTTCAGTTGCTTCACTTGGAGTCCTAGGAAGAATGTCATTTCTCCCATCATGCTCATCTCAAATTCGCTTTGCATCATTTGAGCGAATCGTGTGCATAGATCTTTGCTTTTTGATCCAAAAATTATGTCATCCATATAAATTTGAACCATTAAGATCTCAGTTGATCATTCTATTCAGAATAGAGTTTGATTAATGACTCCTTTTTGAAACCCATTTTTCAGCAAAAATGTTGTTAGAGTTTCATACCACGCTCTAGGAGCTTGCTTCAGTCCATATAGGGCTTTCTTCAGTTTGAAGATTTGATCAGCAATTTTAAATCCTGGCGGTTGCTTGACATATACGTCCTCCTTGAGCATTCCTTGAAGAAAATCACTCTTGACATCCATCTGGTAGACTGTGAAGTTGAAATGCACTGC
This sequence comes from Perilla frutescens, assembly GCA_026008535.1. Lineage (NCBI taxonomy): Eukaryota > Viridiplantae > Streptophyta > Magnoliopsida > Lamiales > Lamiaceae > Perilla > Perilla frutescens. The sequence continues at coordinate 12,882,538 of BRKX01000004.1, forward strand.
ATAGGCTAGGAACAGTCTGATGGCTTCAAATCTTGCAACTGGCATGAATGTCTCATCAAAGTCGATCCCTTCACTTTGTGAGTATCCTTTGGCTACCAGTCTAGCCTTGTTCCTTGTGATCACTCCTTGTTCATCCAGTTTGTTGAGAAAGACCCATTTTGTACCAATGACCTTCTGGGTTTTTGGCCTATCAACGAGAAACCATACGTAATTTCTTGTAAACTGGTTCAGTTCTTCTTGCATAGCTATGATCCAGTCCGAGTCTTCTAAGGCTTCTTTGACATTTGCTGGTTCAGTTTGAGATATGAAGCATGTGAATAATGCATGCTCAGTTGAACTTCTGGTCTGGACTCTACTTCTTGGATCACCAACTATCTTGTCAGATGGGTGGCTTCGAAGCCATTTGGGCAAGGTAGCTTCAGCTGGCTGTTCTGTAGTGACATCATCAGTCGCCCTTTCATCAGCTGGTTCATCATTTTCATTAGTTCTTCCCCCTGTTTCAGTTGTGGGGTTTGTGGTCTCAGCACGATTTGTGTCTTCATTGACCAAGTTGTACTCAACTGGTATTGTGCTAGTTTCATTGTCTTCTTCTAGTAAAACCTGAAACCGCTCTGGAACAGTGTGATCTACATAGTCCTGCGAGTTCTCAGTTTCACTAGGTAGTACTTTAACTGATGTGTCTATTCTTTCTTTGTTCCTGTAGTCATTAGCAAATTCATCAAATACCACATGATATGTTATTTCCACAACAAGAGTTCATTTATTGAACACTCTGTAAGCTTGTGTGTGAGGTAAGTTATACCTAAGAAATATACCCTAATCAGCTTTAGCACTAAAAGCTTTCAATTGAGTCTTGCCATTGTTGTGAGTATAACATTTACAGCCAAATATTTTAAAGTATGAGATAAAAGGCTTACGACCCTTGTACAGTTCATAAGGTCTCTTGTCATGGGCTGCTACAATGGCACTTTGATTTTAAGTGTGGCAAGCTGTGTTGACAGCTTCAGCCCAGTACCCGTCAGCTATGTTGGCATCAGCTATCATTGCTCGAGCTGCTTCTTTGAGTGTTCGGTTATGCTATTCGGCTACACCGTTCTGTTGTGGAGTTCTTGCAGCTGAGTGTTCATGAATGATTCCAAGCTGGTTGAGAAAACTGATCATGTGTTGATTCACAAATTCAGTTCCATTGTCGGAGCGAATCCTTTGAACTGATCTTTCCTTCTCAGTTTGTAATCTTCTGATCAGCGCCGTTAGCTTGTCATAAGTTTCATCTTTGCTCCTCAAGAATTCCACCCACGTATATCTTGAGAAATCATCAACTACTACGAGAGTGAATCTTTTGCCCTTTGGAGTTTGTGGTCTAACTGGACCAAATAAATCCATATGTAGCAGTTGAAGACAATCAGTTGTTCCTGGTGGGTGACTCTTATTCTTGAAGGATGACTTCACCTACTTCCCTTTTTGACATGGTCCACATACATCTGTCTTCTTGTATATTACCTTGGGAAGCCCCTCAACTAACTCTTTCTTGGCTAGGTAGTTGATTGTTTTGAAGTTGAGGTAATTCAGTCGTCGATGCCATAGCCAGCTTCCTTCAGTTGATCCTTTTGAAAGGAAGCAAGCTTCTGAGTAGCCGGTTGACCAGTCAACAATGTACATGTTGCCTCTCCTGATGCCAGTTAGCAGAATTACTCCAGTTGACTTGTCTCTTATGTTGTAGGAGTTTTTAGTGAAGTCAACTGAGTAGCCATTATCACACAGCTGGCTGATGCTTAGTAGTTTGTGTTTCAGTCCATCCACGTGGGAGACTCCATTCACTACTACTTTTTCCTTGACCATGAACCCTTCTCCAATGGTTCAGCTTTTGGAATTGTCTTTCGCACACCGTCATTTTAGTGTGCAAAATACACTTGCGGGCAAATTGTCCACAAATGCTTAATCTACCCTCAACAGCTAGTATAGCTGGTGAAGACGGATGTCGATCCCACGAGAAGTGTTTATAACCTTCTATCTTTTCTTAGTTTTGGTTTGGGTCTTCAGTGTCACTCTAAAAACCTTGCTAATAAACTTAAACTAACTAAATGCGGAAAAGGAAATCACAAGAGAAAATATCAGTAATAAAAGTGTTCAAGTCAAAGCATCAAGTCATTCGGTAGGTATGCGCAATCCCGAGTAAAACATATATAATTACCACCACTATCCGTTGTGCCCACACTAGTAGAAAGATCAAAAATCGAATCCCTATGGCCAAATATGGGTAGTTGTCACTTTGAGAGTTAACCGGTTATAGGAAATGGATACGATCGGCCACTCCCCAATCACTTCTTATATTATATCGTCTAGATGATACGATCGGCACCTAGGGACCTAACTATACAGGAACCTAAGGAGAGAATCACATAAAAGTTTTGCAAGCATAGCAGCTTTGAGGGCAAAAGTGACCCGATTCTAGTAGGTTTAACACAGTCTTGTGCCTGCATATACTACTCAATCTTAACTACCAAGGCTATCACCCCCGGACTTGTTACTATGCAGGTATTGAGGCATGATCACCTATACACTCCCACGTAACTAACATTAGTACCAGTTAATTAGAAATGCGCGCTTTCATCTCCAATCACCCTTTACCTATGTCTAAGTGGAAAACAAGTTAAGATTGTGAACCCTTAAGACGTTAAAGTCCGATTACCTCATGCACATATTCTACCCTTAGACCATTACTTTGACTTGAACAGTGGATACTTAGCCACTAAACATAGAAACGGAAGTAAAAGAAATGAATAAAGACATCTTACTTGGAAAGAAAATAACTCGATTAACTTCTGGGCCCAACCCCAGTTTTGCCAACAAGACAACTGAACTACCTTTATGCGGGCAAACCGCCAGCTTCAGGCAGACAGAATATCCAGAAAATAAACTAAGTACGAAAATGGTAAATTGTATCTTCGCGGTGCAGAAACGAGTGTCCCTAATATGAAAACAGATAAAAGTATTTATAGCCAAATGAATTAAGGCTTCAAGCAGCCCAGATTTCACCCACGCAGGGGTTCTTGCAATCCTCCACTTCCTCATATTCATGCTCCATGTTCTTCCTTGATTTTAGGAGTGGTAGCAACAAACCCTAGCGTCTCCAGTAGCTTCATGATGTCCCACTTCCTTCCCAACGTGTTTGGACCTCCCCAAGACTCGGAACTGACCGCCACATCACCTCCACGTGCATAAAGAGCTGCCCCGCGATTCTGTTGCATAATTCTCGCAACAACTTTGACTGGGTCCTCGGCAGGCAAATCAGTCCTTTGTGCCCTCAGCATAAATAGCACCTGTCTGTGCCTGTTGTGGTGGTTTTTTGCCCTCATCTTCCTGCAATCAGCTTTACCCCCAAAACTAGACTAGACTCTATACTAAACACTTAAAAATGGTGTAAAAAGATAAAGGAAAAAGCATGAATTTGAGTCTTCATCACACCCACACACTTGGACTATACTTGTCCTAAAGTATAAATGTAACTTTAACTCAAAACAACAAAAAACAGAAGACTCAAAAGACTCAAAACAAGACAATACAGCATATGAATCATAAGTTGATAAAGGGCATAACAGTTTGAGCATAATGATGCAGGCAAATCGAATCAATCAAACTCAGGCTACTATTGTAGTGTGCACTCAGCTCGCCTTTTTCTCGAGTGTTTAGGTTAAGTGTTTACTCTCAACAATTCCACCAAATTATCATTAACAAACTTGCAAACACCCTGTATAAACAATTTACGTTATTCACATGCATGCATATCAAAAGGTCTTGTGAGGGCTGTAATGGGGCATGCGGATCAAGGTTGGAAATATTTAGGAACTGGCTACCTTCAATAGTATTCGGGCAAAATCAGCACTGGCAGCTTTGTGCCCACATAGCAACCTAGGGAAAATAAAAATTCAAACACTTTTTATTTTTTTATTATTATTTTTTTTAGTTATTTTCTTTCTTTGTGCCCATTTCTGGCATCCTGTCACTATTTGGCTTAAACATGATACCAATACGAGCATAAAGGTTTCATTCCCAGTCATAAGATGCTCTTTAAAGAGAGATTTTCAGAACGTAGGTCATGAACAATTAAGCAGGCTCAAATAATGGTAGCAATGGGAAGCATTTATCAGTGAATATTATGGCCAAATAACGACGAAAGAAAATGCCTTAATCATCTAAGCATGCATGAAATCAAGTTTGACAGGGCACAAGCAAGTAAGCATCAAATGAGGTGGTGGAATTTAAACACACAGAAAGAAGTCGCAAATGTTACTTTGGGCTCAAAGCTCACTGGGTAGTTATATATTGTTTTCACATGCGATTGATTAATTCCATCTGCCTAACAATAAATTTATGTCCATATATGCCCAATGTCAATCTATGACTCATATGCTGTAGACTCAACATGCACACACAAAATAAAAACATACAAACACAACGACCTAGGCATATCCTTCCCACACACTTGCTGTGCAAAGTACCCTTGCGGGCACAAGCAGTAATGTGGGTTAGATATGCCCAAAACAGACTCTATATATACAGACACAAATATACAAAAACAAAAACAGACACTAAACACACAAACAAAAATAAAAAACAAACAAATCCTAAACTACAGGGGATAAAACATGACTTAAGGAGAGGCGGGGTAGTCTAACCCGAGATGAACACAAATGCTCTGCAGGGCTTTCTCAACTCTTTCAAGCTTCTTTGAATCTGTACTGCTCTGTGCCCTGCTCAGTCCTTCTTGTGCCCTGGGTGATCCTTCTTGTGCCTTGGGGGCCTTTCTCTTGTCAAAGTATGTTGGTTTGTCAAAAGGGAGGAAGTATGGGGTGTTCTCTTCAGTGAACCCAACTAGCTGCATCCACTCCAGCCTTTGGGCATCGAGATACTCTATTGCTTCGTCAAGCTCTAGGTAACCCTCAGAGATGTCGTCGAGGTCGCCACCTTTCAAACCTTCAAACACTCTAGCCACGAACATGCCCAAAGCTACAACAGTTGTTCTGGTGTTGCTGGTCTGAGCTTGCAATTGGATTGCCAGAATGTAGCCGAGGTTGACCTTCCGCTTGTGCACCATGTTCCATAATAGGAATACCTCCTGCTGCGTGACTTGGCCTGTACCATCCTTGCACCCATAAAGGTTGAATGCCATCCATCTATGGCAAATCTGGAGGGCGTGGTCAGAGATGTGATTGTCCTTGCTTGAGCCCGAAAGATAGAAGCCTTTGCCTCCAATTTCCTCCCACCGTTGCTGAATGTTTCGACTCCAGTCGTCGCCAACGCTGGTTGCTGCTTCTTTGTACCACTTCGAATGCACATCTTTTGGTTGGATGAAATCCAACAGCAGATTTAATCCTGAGATTGACATGCTATAGCTTTCTCCAGCTATATAGAAGTTCACAACTCCGGGTGTCTCCAGACCAAATCCCTGCACTAGTTTAAACTCATACGAGGAAAGGAATTCGATGGTTAAAGAAGAGCGAATTCATACACTTGGTCCATGACTCCAAGTGTATTTAGTGTGCTATCATGAAGAACGTACACGGGCAGATGTTTCTTCTTGTTCAATCTCTCGACAATTCCTTGTCTTGAGCTGCTTGGATCCTCCTTCTCTTCCTTCGCCAAGCGGCGGGGGAGGGTTCTGAGTGGCACCCTACTTTTTGTGCCCTTTTTCACCTTTGCGGGCACATATGATTGAACAGGAGCTGGGATGATTTGGATTTCCGGTTCCACTTCCTCACTGTGCACCGACTTCTCTTCCTCTTCATTGTTGGACTGCTCTACTTCTAGCCTCCTCTTGGTGGGTAGCTTCTCTTGTTTCTTCGACTCCTTGCTGACTGGCTTCCTTGACTCTTTGCTGGTTGACTTAGTTCCCTATGACTTGCTCTTAGGCTTTTCGGGCACATCGGGACCCTTGCTTTGATTTGGTTCCCTTTGTGCCTCCTTCGAGACCTCCTGTGGTTTTGCCTTCTTCGACTTTTTCTTCTCTGCAGGTGGATCGGGTTGTGCCTATTTCGGTTGCTTAGATTGGCTGTGGGCATTCTCAGAGGTAGATCCTTCTGAGGCAACTTTGTCATCCTCCATCGATTCCTCTTTCTCTTTTTCCAGTTCTGGTTCTTTCTCCTTCTCCTTTTGATGATCCTGCTCTGATTTCTCCTCTTCTTTGTCGTCTTCTTCCACGCTCTCACCTTCAGTCTCATCATCGCCTTATTCTTCATCGCCGCCTTCTTCTTCATCGCCACTGCCATTTTGTTTTTCTTCCTCCCCCTCATCTTCTTTCTCTGGTCCACCATTGTCCTCCCCGTTTTTCTCTTTTCTCTGGCTCCTTTTCAGGCTCAGAATCGTTTGATTCTTCACTGGGCTGGGGTGTCTGCGGCTTCTCAGAAGTTGGTGACTTCTCAGGTGCGGGCGTTGGGTCAGGGTTTTACCCAGCTAGTGGCGGGCTCTGAGGTTTGCCCTTATCAGCCTCAACTTTCTTCTTCTTCGACACACCGCCCTTAGTCTTCGGCGGTGCTCATTTATTTTTCTCTGTTTACGGCGGCGGGAGCGGTGGGTGTTGTGGCAGAATGGTCTGGATTGGTGAGGGGTTTAGAACGGGTTCGGTGTTTTGTGTCGACTGCTCTATCTGGGTCGACTGGGTGGTTTGAGTTGTTTCTTGTGATGATTCGCCGGTGTTGCGGGTACTGTGACGTGTTTCTCGCTTGGTAGTGTCTCCGGTTTTCTTCGCCTTCACCATTTTTTCTTTGACAGAGGGTTGGAGAATTTGGGGAGATAGGGTTTGCTTTGCTCGATTTGTGAGAAACCGAGAGTGGGGGGTATTTGAATGCTTCTGGGGACGTGGGGTGCTGTGAGGGTGGTGGGTTTGTGCAGAGAGATCGTGGCTGAGAAATTAGGGAACGATTGTGCCTAATTTTGAGAGATTTGGGGGATTTTGAATTGGGGAGGGAAATATGTTTAATTTAAAATAATTATATGGATATATTATCTCTCCCTCACTCCCCCTTTTTTTTGGCCTCAATTTTCAACCATTATCAACACTGCATGGGGAAAACCAACCGTCTCTACAGTTGTTGTTCGTGTCCAATCAGTCAAATCTGCTACAGTCCCCACCCACACACTTAAACCTTGCTGTGCCCTGCACATTACTTTGCCCACAGTGATGCGTTTCCAGTCTTTGCCTTCCTGCAGCGTTAATTCACAAACAAAATACAAACATAATTAAAATTAAAGCAAGTAAACAAACCGGGTTGCCTCCCGTCCAGCGCCTTTGTTTAAGGTCTTTGGCTCAACCGTGTTGTGCCTTCAGTAGTACTTAGGACTGCTCAAAACTTGGGTTTCTGCCCAAGTTTCCTTCTCTTGCTCGAAATATGGTTTCACCCTCTGGCCATTGACTCGAAATTCACACCCATCTTTTGGGTTCACCAGATCGATTGCTCCACTTGGGTATTGATGTTGTACCAGATAGGGGCCTATCCATTTTGACTTTAATTTGCCCGCATGTAATTTGAGCCTTGAGTTAAACACGAGTACCTTTTGCCCACAGAGTAACTGTTTGCCTCTTGCGAGTGCATCGTGGTATCTCATGGTCCTTTCCTTATACATCACAGCATTATCATAGGCCTCAGACCTCAACTCTTCCAATTCTTGGATTTGCAGCTTCCTCTCAATTCCAGCGCATTCATTATTGAAATTCAACTTCTTAATTGCCCAAAATGCTTTATGCTCCATTCCCACGGGCAAATTGCAATACTTTCCAAAAACCAGCCTGTAAGGAGACATCCCAATAGGTGTCTTGTAGGCTGTGCGATATGCCCACAGAGCATCTTCCAAGTGATTGCTCCAGTCTTTGCGCCTTGGTCCAACAACTTTCTCCAGAATATTTTTGATCTCCCTGTTTGAGACTTCTGATTGTCCATTTGCCTGGGGGTGATATGCAGTAGTAACTTTGTGTGTGACCCCATACTTTACCATCATCTTCTTTATGACTGAGTTGCAGAAATGAGTCCCTTGATCACTGATCAGGACTTTGGGCATTCTGAAGCGACAGAACACATTTGCCCTCATGAACTTCACCACTGTATTTGCATCATTCGTTGGAGTGGCTTTTGCCTCCACCCACTTGGACACATAATCTACAGCCAGGATAATGTAGAGATTATTACCTGACTTGGGAAATGGTCCCATGAAATCTATGCCCCATATTTCGAAGACTTCCACAGGCATGATAGGTGTTTGTGGCATAGCCTCCCGAATAGAAATATTCCCAATCATCTGGCAATTCTTGCACTTCTTCACAAATATATAAGCATCCCTGAATAATGTAGGCCAGTAAAATCCTCCATCTAATACCTTCCTTGCTGTTCTTCGTGGGCCAAAATGTCCTCCACATGCATTGTTATAGCAGAATTTTAAGATGTCTAGAACCTCATCATCACTGACGCACCTCCTTATGACTTAATCAGATCCAATTTTCCAAAGAGTTGGTGTTTCCCAGAGATAGAACCTGCACTCACGCTTCATCTTATTCCTTTGATAATCACTCAAACCAACTGGAAACTGCCTTGCGACCAGGTAGTTTACTATGTCGGCAAACCATGGTTCCTTTGCTGTTTTGCCCGCAACCTCATACAAGTGCTCATCTAGAAAATTATCAGTGATTTCATCTTTGCTCTCAACCATTAGACGGCTGAGATGGTCTGCAACCAGGTTTTCTGCCCCAGTCTTGTCTTTGATCTGCACATCGAACTCTTGTAAGAGCAATATCCACCTTATGAGTCTCGGCTTTGACTCCTTCTTAGACAGTAGGTACTTTAGGGCTACGTGATCCGTGTAAACAATCACTTGTGCCCCCAGCAGATAGGAACGGAATTTCTCAAACGTGAACACTACTGCTAACAGCTCCATCTCTGTGGTGGTATAGTTGCGTTACACGGTATTTAATGTCTTAGAGGCATAATAGATAACATAGCTCTCTTTGCCTCTTTTCTGGCCCAAAACTGCTCCCACGGCAAATCTACTGACATCACACATTACCTCAAATGGCATTCCCCAATCTGGAGGTTGGATAATGGGGGAAGACACTAACATATTCTGCAATGTATGAAAAGCTTTCTTGCAGTCATCATCAAAGTCAAATTTTACCTCCAGTTGTAGTAGGTTTGTGAGTGGTTGAGCAATTTTTGCAAAGTCCTTAATGAATCGACGATAGAAACCCGCATGTCCTAGAAATGCCCGAATTTGCTTAACATTGATGGCATAGGGCAATTTGGCAATGACCTCCACTTTTGCCCTGTCCACCTCAATTCCTCGTTCGGATACTACATGTCCCAGCACGATTCCTTCTCTCACCATAAAGTGACACTTCTCATAATTCAACACTAAGTCTTTTTCCACACAGTGGCTCAGTACCTTGCTCAAATGATCAAGACATTCATCAAAGCTATCTCCATAAACCGTGAAGTCATCCATAAAGATCTCAATACAAGTCTCAAGCATATCAGAAAATATACTCATCATGTACCGTTGGAATGTGACTGGAGCGTTGCAAAGGCCAAAATGCATCCTTCTGTAGGCAAATGTGCCAAAGGGACAAGTGAATGTCGTTTTGTCTTGATCGTCTTGGGACACCATGATCTGCATATAACCAGAATACCCATCCAGAAAACAGAAGTACGATTTTCCCGCAAGCCTCTCCAACATCTGATGGATGAAATGAAAAGAAAAATGATCCTTCTTTGTGACTGCATTCAACTTGTGGTAGTCAATGCAAACTCTCCATCCGGTCTGCAATCTCATCTGAATAAGTTCCTTGTTTTCATTCTCCACAACCTGGATTCCAGACTTTTTGGGCACAATGTGAATAGGACTCACCCACTCACTGTCAGGCACAGGGAAGATAATGCCCATATCGAGCAGCTTTAGAATCTCCTTTAACACAGCTTCTTTCATCAAGGGATTCAGCTTCCTTTGGGGATCTTGCACTGGTTTTGCCCCTTCTTCCAACTGGATCCGATGTATGCAAATGGTGGAACTTATGCCCTTGATGTCGGCCAAGGTCCATCCAATTACTTCCTTGTGCATCTTCAATAGTGCTATCAACTTGACTTCCTACTTCATGGTAAACGATGAACTGATTATAACTGGCAAATTCTCTCCTTCACCCAAATAGGCATATTTGAGGTGATCAGGCAGCTCCTTCAACTCCAATTTGGGTGGCTTGATGATAGACCGCACTAGTTTATCACCCTGCCTTGTTGTGGGCAAAGACAGACGTTTATCCCTTGAAAAACCGGTTTCGATGTGATACAATTGCAGAATTGCCTCTTTGATTTGCTTATCTCATTCTTCTTCAGCATCCCAATCGATCTTACTGTTCTGAAGTACCCAATCAAGTGGATTCTTTTCCATCAGCCTTGGTATTTCTTCTTGGATCATAGGCTTAAAAATGTCGATCATATGTATACCCTCAGTGTCATTGGGGTACTTCATTGCTTCCATGATGTTGAAGGTAACTCTGTCTCCATCGAACTCGCATGTCAATGTGCCCTTATCGACATAGATCTTCATATGTGCCGTCTTCATGAATGGTCTGCCCAAAAGTATATAGGCAGCCTTTGGATTGGTTTTGCCCATATCCAGCACATAGAAGTCTGCTGGGAAAATCAGACTCTCCACTTTGATTAGGACATCTTCAAGCACTCCCTCGGGGTAAACATTGGAACGGTCAGCCAATTGAATAATTGTCCTTGTATCCTTGAGCGGTCCTAAGGTCAGCTCTTCAAAAATTCTTAGGGGCATAACATTGATCGATGCCCCTAAGTCCAGCATAGCTCTCTCAACTTAAAGTCCTCCAATTTCACAGGGAATAAAGAACATCCCTGGGTCTCCACACTTTTCAGGCAGCTTCTTCTACAATAATGTTGACACATTTTCATTCACAACCACTTGTGCCTCCTTTGTGAATCTCACTTTCTTTGTACATAAGTCCTTCAGGAAACGGGCATATCGGGGCACCTGCCTGATTGCGTCCAGTAGGGGAACATTGATTTCCACTTTCTTGAAGATGTGCATTAGATCCCTATCCTCTGCTTTTTTTTTGTTTCGCTTCATTCTTCCTGGAAATGGTAAAGGCACCTCGATCTCTTTTGGAATATTACTCTTGAGGATGGGTTTCGGCACAACTGCTTCTGGTTCGTCATTTGCCCGCAACTCTGCTTCCTCCTTTGTGGGCTCATCATCCCTGTGGCCATCATCATCTGCAGTCTCTGGATATGGTGCAGGCAGTTGCCTTTCACTCTTCAGTGTTATTGCATTTACCCCAGCCTTTTTTGGTGGTTATGTCTAGAAGGGCAGAATTTCTTTAGCTTTCTCCATCCTTGTGATTGCATCACTAATTTGGGATATTTATCCTCCCAAATAGCTCAGTCCATTCCTTGTCTCCTGCTCGAAAGCTTCTGATTTCTTTAGTACCTCCACCGTTTCATTCACAATCTTGTGAACCATGTCTGATAAAGACGGTCCTACTGCGGGCGCAGGATAGTATGGTGCTGCCTGCCTCTGACTGCAGTTGGGGGAAAAATGATTGTGCCTCCTTCTGTGCCCTTCATCCATAGCGTTAACCGTTTCTTCCTTCTCCTTCAATTGTGGACACTGGTCAGAGTGGTGCCCCATCAATTCACATACCCCACAAATTCGCAAAGTATTAGCGAAAAACATGGTGATCATCTTCTCTATCTTGTTGCAGAGTTGTTCGATTCGGTCATCAGTTTCAGGCACAGAGATAGTTTTGCCCGCAGCGGCAACACTTGTTCTTTCATATGAATCGTCTATGTTTTCCTCGGCCATTTCTCCAATAAGTATTAGAGCTTCAGCTGCCCTCCTGTTCAGGATAGATCCTCCGCATGCTGCATTTAGTAGAGCTCGGTCTTCGCTTCTCAACCCCGAGACAAAATAGTTCACCAGGTCATGATCTGGAATCTGGTGATGTGGGCATTTCGAGAGCAATTGCTTGAAACGCTCCTAGTAATCGTAAAAGCTCTCGTGGGGACCAGCCCTTGCGGTTGAGATCTTCTTTCTCATGTTCTGAACTCTAGATGTGGAGAAGTAATTTTCCAGAAACTTTTGCTGGAGTTGACTCCAGTTGGTTACACTCCTGGCGGGAATAGTGTATAACCATTCTCGAGCTCCGTCCTGCAAGGTGAAAAGAAAAGAAACCAGGCGAATGTATTCACCTGTCCCATTAGCTCATGTGCGTTGTGTCTCACATGCCATCTCAAAATCTTGTAGATGTCGTTGTGGATCCTCCCCTGGATGGTCATGGAATTTGGGCAAAATCGAGATAAAGTTTGCCTTCAGCTCCCAGTTACCAGTAGTTGTGGGCAAAACGATGCCCGTGGGACGCATGTTCATGGTTTGAGGGAAACTCAGCTGCCTCAAAGTAAGGGTGTACGGTGGTAGTCTTTGTTGTTCTTCTTCCTCGTGGTTTGATGTCTTATCATCCTCCATCTCTTCTTCGGAATAGAGTGGATTGACGTTGCTTGTCTCAGCTTGTTCGTTGCTAGGCTGACTTTCTCCACCTGAGGTCAAATCGCCACTGGATCCTTCAGTTTGATTCTCCTCCTGCAGCCTTTTCAAAAATGCCCTAGCTTGTGCCCTTCTTGCCCTCGCTGACCTCTCTATCTCTGGATCATAGAGTAAAACTCCTGCGTGGTTAGAACGACGCATATACTAAGGTAAAATAGTAAATAGATAGAAAAGTGTACTTACACTTCCCGGCAACGGTGCCAATTTTGGCACACCGTCGTTTTAGTGTGCAAAATACACTTGCGGGCAAATTGTCCACAAATGCTTAATCTGCCCTCAACGGCTAGTATAGCTGGTGAAGACGGATGTCAATCCCACGAGGAGTGTTTATAACCTTCTGTCTTTTCTTAGTTTTGGTTTGGGTCTTCAGTGTCACTCTAAAAACCTTGCTAATAAACTTAAACTAACTAAATGCTAAAAAGGAAATCACAAGAGAGAATATCAGTAATAAAAGTGTTCAAGTCAAAGCATCAAGTCATTTGGTAGGTATGCGCAATCCCGGGTAAAACATATGTAATTACCACTACTACCCGTTGTGCTCACACTAGCAGAAAGATCAAAAATCGAATCCCTATGGCCAAATATGGGTAATTGTCACTTTAAGGGTTAACCGGTTATAGGAAATGCATACGATCGGCCACTCCCCAATCACTTCTTACATTATATCGTCTAGATGATACGATCGGCACCTAGGGACCTAACTATACAGGAACCTAAGGAGAGAATCACACAAAGGTTTTGCAAGAATAGCAGCTTTGAGGGCAAAAGTGACCCGATTCTAGTAGGTTTGATATGGTCTTGTGTCTGCATATACTACTCAATCTTAACTACCAAGGCTGTCACCCCCGGACTTGTTACTATGCGGGTATCGAGGCATGATCACCTATACACTCCCACGTAACTAACACTAGTACCAGTTAATTAGAAATGTACGCTTTCATCTCCAATCACCCTTTACCTATGTCTAAGTGAAAAACAAGTTAAGATTGTGAACTCTTAAGGCGTTAAAGTCCGGTTACCTCATGCACATATTCTACCCTTAGACCATTACTTTGACTTGAACAGTGGATACTTCGCCACTAAACATAGAAACGGAAGTAAAAGAAATGAATAAAGACATCTTACTTGGAAAGAAAATAACTCGATTAACTTCTGGGCCCAACCCCAGTTTTGCCAACAAGACAACTGAACTACCTTTATGCGGGCAAACCGCCAGCTTCAGGCAGACAGAATATTCAGAAAATAAACTAAGTACGAAAACGGTAAATTATATCTTCGCGGTGCAGAAACGAGTGTCCCTAATATGAAAACAGATAAAAGTATTTGTAGCTAAATGAATTAAGGCTTCAAGCAGCCCAGATTTCACCCACGCAGGGTTTCTTGCACTCCTCCACTTCCTCATGTTCATGCTCCATGTTCTTCCTTGATTTTAGGAGTGGTAACAACAAACCCTAGCGTCTCCAGTAGCTTCCTGATGTCCCCACTTCCTTCCCAACGTGTTTGGACCTCCCCAAGACTCGGAACTGACCGCCACATCACCTCCACGTGCATAAAGGAGCTGCCCCGTGATTTTGTTGTGTAATTCTCACAACAACTTTGACTGGGTCCTCGGCAGGCAAATCAGTCCTTTGTGCCCTCAGCAGAAATAGCACCTGTCTATGCCTGTTGTGGTGGTTTTGTGCCCTCATCTTCCTGCAATCAGCTTTACCCCCAAAACTAGACTAGACTCTATACTAAACACTTAAAAAGGGTGTAAAAAGATAACGGAAAAGGCATGAATTTGAGTCTTCATCAATCTCCAAATGTGACAAGTGGGCCTTTGATTTCTTCATAACCATCGAGATCTTCTCTGTCTCCGGTCATGTGCTTGGAGCACCCGCTATCTAGATACCAAATGTCTTTGGCTTTCTTCGTAAATAGGATGCTCTTGTCCTGTAAGGAAAGGATTCGCATTTAGGGACCCATTTTATATCGGGTCCTTGTTGATTCATCAAGCTTTTTGGAATCCAGACTTGCCAAACTTTTGGCTTCTTATCATTCAGAGATCCAACTGACTTGGATCGCCTGATCTGTTTATATTTTTTCTCAACTCTTCTATTCTGATTTGAATCAGTTGAGTGATACATGCATTGAGAGTTAGTTGGATAAAACAATTCAACAAAAATGCTTTGGTCTTGAGACCCTTGAGTTCTGTGATCAGACCAGTGTTTTGTATGTTTCCAGTTTATTGGAATGAACCTTTTTGGCTCATTTCTTGAATCTAGGTAATCATTATAATGATGGTAGGGTTCAAACTGGTTTCTTTGATCTCTCCTATAAGTGTTCTGATTGAACTTCTTGGTAGGATAGGCTTGAGATCCAAACTGATTTTTCTTTCTAAAGAGGACTGATCTATCAGTTTGTCTTGGGGACAATCTTTGTTGATATGATGGTCTTTGTTGAACTGGAGGTTTAGAACAAGTAGATTGGCTTGAGTGAACTGATGATCTTGGCTGAAAGTTGGGCTTCAGTTGGCCTGGTGTTTTTGTTTGGTAAAACTGACTAGATTGTCTAGGATGAGTTTGAGGATTTTTCAATATCCCTTTTCCTTTGGTTGACTTAGCTAGCTGATCATGAGATCTAGTGAACCCTTTTAGGATTCCCTTATCACTGAGTTAGGCAACTGAATATTTCATCTAGAGTTTGAGATCTCTTTTTGAACTTCAGATTTACCTTTTCTTTTTCAAGGATCTCTTGCTTGAGTTTTTGATTTTCAGCCTCTAGATCAGCATTTCTCAGTTTCAATTTCTCAAATTCTATAAGCTGAGATTCAAGATAGTTTAATCTTTCATGATCAATGCTCAGTTTCCTAACCTTATTTCTCAGTTCATCATTTTCATCTTTTAGTTCAACATGCAAACATGAAATTGAAGCTAATTAGTCTTCTAGCATCATAAGTTTTATATCAAGTTCATTACTAGAGATAGTTTCTTCATTTATATGATAAAAAGAGGTTTGGGAATCAGCTGTACTAACCTCTTCATCATTATCAGCCATGAGGCAGAATAGCACCTCATCATCTGAGCTGTAGCCGTCAGAATCGATTCCAGAAGGATAGTCTGAATCATCCAGCACGGCATTCTCGAGATTTGCGACCATTGTTTTTCTTTTGAAGAAGCTTCTTTTTACCTTGGCTTTCTTATCTTCTGGGAGTTCTGGACATTCAAACATGTAATGTCCTTGTTTATGGCAATGAAAACATTCTCCAGGATTTCGGTTGCCACTTCTGAATGGTTCAGCTGCCCGTTCAGCTGGTTGGTAAGTTTTCTCAACTTTTGCGATGTTATCAGTTTGAGGTGGAACTGACTGTTTATCCCGAAATCTCTTTAATTTTTCAAGCAACCTGGTAACTAATTGGATTTGATCATTGATGTCATCAGTTAGGTTCTCCTTCTTTTCTGTTGCTTCTCTTTTTTGTTCAGTTGAAAATCCATCTTGGTTTTCTTTGGCTGGTGAGCTCCTAGGTCGGAAGTTGTTTCTTCCTCGAGTGTCTCTAAACCTGGTCCTCTTGCCGTAGAAAGATGCGTCTTGAGCTGACGATGTCGATGCTTCTTTTTTCCAGTTTAGACTGTACTCATGAGCTTTAAGAGAACTAAATAGTTCCCTTGGAGTGATGCTATTTAGATTTCTTGATTCCTTTGTAGCTATCACTTTCATATCCCATTCTTCAGTAAGATTATCCAATATCTTGAAATTCATCTCAGAATTGGGATAAATCCTTCCGAAGTTGTTCATCTCACTGATGATGCCTAGAAATCTAGTTTCAAGGCTTGAGATGGACTCTTCTGCCTGCATTTTGAAAGATTCATACCTGTCAACTGCCAGTTGGAGTTTGTTTCCTTTTATGGCTTCGGAGTCTCTGCAAAGATCTGCGAGTAGGTCTCATATTTCCTTGGCAATTGTGCAGTTCTTTGTATCCTTCATACGATCTTCATCTAGAGTTTGAAATAGTGCGGCTTGAGCAACGAACTCTAGATTTTATAACTCTTCTCTTCACTGGTGAGAAGATTAGTTGGCTTCGGGATCCTTGCCAGTTGATTGATATCAACTATGTGAGCGTCATTGTCCATCATGATGATGATTGGACCGTCTTCAATGACTTCCCACATATTTTCATGAATTGAGCAGAGATGCGCCTTCATTCTCTTGCTCCAGTTATCATAATTCTCAACTGAAAACAAAGGTAGCTTATGGTTTCCCATAGCTGAAATGTTAGCACAGATAAGTAGATCTGATACAGTTGATCTGCAGAAACGGATGATCCTTAGAATCAACCACTCTGATACCACTTGTTGCTCCCTGGCGAGTAGATATCAGTTTAGAGGGGGAGTGAATAAACTGATTAAAACTTTTTACTTTAAGTGCGGAATAACAGGGCCCTTTGACTCGCTTAGTGAAACTTATCTATGCACCAACTTATTGAACAATTAAGACAATTTAAGTGCAGCTTGTGTGAGATTGTGTGCAGTTCAAAGATATGCAATAACCAAAATAGTACAGCACACAAGCAATTTATAGAGGTTCGAAGTCTCAAACTTCTACGTCCTCTCTTCCTTCCGCAGAAGGGAAACTTCACTATATAACTTAAGTTTCTTTACAAATTAGACAATGAAGGACAGTTGGCTGAACCTGGTAACTGCTTGCTACCTCAGTGGGTCGACGGCTCACACTTGAAGTTCCTAACTACTCGCTAGGAAGGTAGGTGCTATTATCGTCTTTACAAGGTTTTAGATCTCTTTCGATCTTCAAGAGGTTAGTCTTGAATAAGGGTTATCAACTGATGTGCTCCTTCAATTGAGATGAGTAGTTGATCGTTGTGTAGCTGAAACTGAGAAGACTGCCCTGGCTGGATTGTCAACAGCTGGTTGATTATCTTGACTCTGTGAATTTCTTCTTCTTAGTTAAACTCTCGTAGTTTCTATTAAATGCTGAACTTGAGCTTGAGTGGGAGAGAGAAAGAAAAGCTCTTGCTTGTATATGCGAAAGTTGTACAGGCGAAGGATTCTTCTTGGTTCTGCTTGAGAGAGTTGAGAGTTCTTAGCGTTCAGCATTTTTAAACTCTGATTCACTCGCCTTTTATAGAGGAGTGATTTTATGACCGTTGAGTTCCATTGCCCATTGATCGGTGGCCCTGTTGGCTCATCAATGGAAAATGATCACTTGGAGCTTTTGTTTGAAGTAGTCGTTACTCTGCCAATCGATCTTCATTGGATATTTAATTCCAGGATCTTTGTTGAAGAATTTATTCCAAGATTCGGCAGTTTGAGCAATAACCTCCAAGGTTCTCTGGCTTCAGTTTTCTTAGCAGCTTTGAGTTCCAGTTGACAGTTCTGGACTTGTCAGCTGAGTTTGACTATTGCTCCAATTGGCAGTTTTGAGCTCGTCAGCTGAGTTTGGTTGTTGCTCCAGTTGGCAATTTTTAGCTCATCAGCTGAGTTTGGTTGTTGCTCCAGTTGGCAGTTTTAAGCTCATCAGCTGAGTTTGGATGTTGCTCCAGTCGGCAGTTTTAAGCTCATCAGCTGAGTTTGGCTGTTGCTCCAGTTGGTAGTTTTAAGCTCATCAACTGAGTTTGGTTGTTGCTCCAGTTGGCAGTTTTAAGCTCATCAGCTGAGTTTGGCTATTGCTCCAGTTGGTCATCAGTTGGATACTTCATGTCTTCAGTCTAAACTAATCTTTTATCAGTTCCCTTAGGCCTTGTTTACTTTGGATGATAGGGATATCCCACTAATGCAAGGCTAAAATTATACAAAGTTCTGTTGAAATGAATGTGTATAACACAAACATTTACATATTTTTCCTTGTGAATAAGGACTAATTGAAGGATTCATATCCTTTCATAACAAGTGGGTTATGAGTTATCCTTCATCTCCTTCATTTTATTCATATGTTTATATATTTTATCACACCATATATTTCATGTTTTGTAAATTTAACTTTAAATTCATGGGATATCACACACAATCCCATCCACCGAAGTAAACGAGCCCTTAGTTGACTCTTTTCTCCCTCAGCTTAGCTGGCTTAGTTGTCAGTTTGTTTCAACTGTTCAACTTCTTGACTTCTCAGTTCAGTTGACTTCTGACGTATCCTTCAGCTTGCTGACCATACTCTTGATTGGTTGACTTTGACTTTGCTTTATATCCTTTTTGATGATGCCCTGGATTAATCAGCTCCAATCTCCAGCTTGAATTTCAGTCAGTTTTTCACAAATAATTTTGACATCTCATCAAAATCTAATCTAGGGGTTCCTTGATAGTTTTTCCTAACATATTGCATCTGAAATAGAGACTTATGCATTCGCGACCTGCTTGATGCATCTCCCTTTAATTGGTATGACAGGTCATACGGTAACCGCATAACATTATTTACGAAGACTAGACCTGATAAATTCTCATTAACAGATGCTGGGGAAACAGAATTCAGACCGGGAATGCATCTACATTTGCACTCTCGCATCCATCTTCTAAGTATGTATCGTTCAGGAATAACTTCAACATTCATCAAATAAAGCACTTTGAATATGTGGCAGAAAAACACTCCCTTCGACTCCCACCTGCGATAAGTACATGAAATGTCATGGGTTTCCTTGTTAAAGGAAACGTACCTTGTCCTATCTGACAGAGGACTAGAGCTGATTTGGAACATAAGGTCATTGTTCGAATAGTGTGGCTGGTCAACGATCTTGGTATTCATTGAATGACAAGCTTCATACTCAAAGATCTTATAGATATTACGCGTGTATACTCTTGCAGCATGTGTTAACAAAGGGTTGTTCTCTAGAAATTGCCCAGGCATTCCCCGACAAAGAGCATCCTCTGTATTCTCCCGCAAACGCCATTCATTCTGTACTTCACAATAGCGAATGATGAACTCGTACAAAGTATTGCTTCTACTTTCTAAATCTTTCAAAATTTGGTTAGTCACCTCATTCCTGGACATAGTATGCAAACCCGCTGAAAACTGATCATTGGTGAACACGGAACACCATCTGGTTCTCAAATTATACATGTTTCTGAACTATCTATTATTTGTCAACTCATACGTATGAATTAGTTCTTGACATACTTCCTCAAACTCCTCTTCGGTCTCACTACCATTCATACAACGATTCCATAATTTCTTGAACTCAATATTCCCATTTAACGACCCAAAATGTGAGGGGGCATTCTGATTAATATGTTATTGACACAAACGATGCGCTGCAGTTTGAAAGGTGTAGTCCACACCATTTATAAGGGCCTGACATTGGTTGGAGAAGATAACTTCAGGCTCCTTTCCGTACATCACCTCAAGAAATGCACCAAACAACCATTCAAATGTTTATGTTGTCACATCAGACAAAAAAGCTAAACCAAACATCACATTATGGAAATGGTGATTAACACCAATAAAAGGCGCACATACCATGTTGTATTTATTGGTTTTGCATATAGTGTCAAAGGATATTACATCTTCAAAGTAATTGTTCAGTATTTATTTTCACCTAAACTGTAAGTGTACAACGAGACTTATAGGATAGCGGTGAACAAGAGTATCGTATCCACACGGATTTAAGATTTAATCTGCTAGTTATTCAATTTAACCCCTCGCAGTTATCTAGACTATCAAACATGGTTGGGTTTAACTAATTAAGAACTAAAGATAATAAATAAAATAAATCACCACAGCAGAAATCAACACAGATAAATCAAACACTGAAGAAAAAGACGCATTCTAGGATTGGATAATCATTATTTAATCCATTCTCTTAATCAATCCATTTAATGTCTATGTTGGATTTAAATCATGCTAGAACAATCACTCATGTATTCTAAACCTTCTCTCAAAGCGCATAGATTGTAGATCACACAACAAATATCAACATCTACATTCAATACCTATTATGCAACTCCTAATTGTTCCAAAGATTTATTATTTTCTAAATTAATCGAAACTCTCTCGAGTGATATTGACTAACCAGTTAATCATTCCAGATCTTGTGTTAAAACTCATCTCTCGAATTATGGATTAACACATCAAATTGTATCATTTAGTGATCAGGTAAATAATACAGAGAAAACAGGAATAATCAAAACATAATTAAATCATAGACACCAAATAATATGAATCAAAAGAACTTCATAAATAAATCATAATCCAACCCTAGAATACTAGGGTTTTAGCTATCCATGGCAAAATAAACAACTAAAACAATCCACAAAATAAACATTGTATTCTAAGAATAAAGTAAATAAAACCCGGAGATTCTATATTGGCTTTGGTCTTGAACACTCTTGAATCCTTTGGTCTTGTTCTTCGCGTCTTCTTTTTCTCTGCAGCAACTCTCTGTTGGTAACTTTTAGGTAGGAAGAATTGTGTCTATTTTCGTGCATTGAAACCCTTAAATACCAAGTAAGAATTTGATCCAAAGTAGGAAACCACAAGCTGTACCGCCATTAAAATTCGCGATCTCGCTCCTGAGCATGTCGGTCGCGACTCGGGTCGCGACTCCACGTGGCATCCAGCTGTCACAAAATTTGCGAGCTCTTCGGATATTCACAATCGGGTCGCGAATATTCCAAAGACGACCCCTGTCTCTATCGCGATCATACAGTGAATGGCCCTCGGTGATTCGCGGTCTCATTCGCGACTCGCGACTTTCCACTTAGTACCCCAGCCTCTGTCGCGATTCGACAGTTGATGGCCGAGGTCTTCACCTGCGAGCTACCACGTGGACCGCGGTTCTCGGCCATTTTGCGTGTATTTCCCGCGACTTCCATACTTCGTTAAAATATCATCTCTTCAAGGACAATTCCTGCACAATTCCAACAAGTAATACCAAACTCCCAAATGCATGAAAACGCAAATAAACTGAGATGAGACACACTCAAAACAATTCAAACTCAATACAAAAGTGTACCAGAATTAGTGTAAAATCTCAGTTTATCAACTCCCCCAAACTTAGAAGTTTGTTTGTCCTCAAACAAAACCAAATATGGAATTCAAACAATACATAACTCCACAATTTATAATCTAGCATCTACAATCTCGAAAATCTAATCGGGGAAATGACAAGAACAAGCACAACACTCAAATCATGAACAAGTGTAATGGATTTCAATGAGCAAAAATTCAAGCCAATGATCCTCACCGGTGTGTGTTTTGCTCAAAACACTCAAAGTGTGATAAAATAAGGGTAAGCACTCATCGAAACATTGAATTATACACTTGATCTACCATATGCTTGCATACAATCTAAGCTCTCAACTGACAAACAAATGTGCTCAAAATTAAGATCAAATAGGACTTTCGTTAAGGTTGCAATGTAGGCTCGGGTTAAGGTTAGGAATATTTGGTTAAAATGACTCATCAATTGCAACACAACCCACCATTTTTACTTTCTACTCCTAACTACTTTTCACATTCAAACTCCAATTGGAATTTTCCAATTTCCTCCTACACATCCTTACATCATTCACACATTTTTTAACTCATGAACCTTTAGTCTCTTTTCCTTATTTCTTTTCATTGGCACTTTTCACACATTTTTTTTTCTTTTCTGCTATCTTCATTCATTTTTTTCCTTTTCAACACTCACATAGCACTTTTTTTTTTCGCACCAACAAAAACCACCAATTATCACCATTTTTTTATCCCAACTCCAAAATTCCTACCCTTCTTCCTGTTTCTCCACAAGAATCATAAAAATAATCCCAAATAGGCTCTCAAAGAAAAGACAATTAGGCACAAAAGGGCTCGCAAGGGAATATAATGAATCTAGGACAGTGTATGGGATAAATGGCTAAAGGAAAGATGGTCTATTATCATATCCTGTTTTCAAGCACAACAACTCAATCTCAAGCAAGACGACATGCAAGTTCTAGAGAAACAAGTGTACAGACAACCAACACACAAGAAGAAAAATTAAGACAACAGTCTTATAAGCTTAAAATCTCACAGCTCAACATTGGCCAAAATAAAGCTCGAAAATCTCCAAAACACATGTTCAGTCAAATCATGTTATACATGCTCAAATTATTCCCAATTAAATAATCTCGATCATAAGCACTAAACCATAAACCATAAAGCATATATCATCAAAATTCCAAGTAAACTTCAAGACCAAAATTCAAAATTTTTCAACTTCAAATTTTCCGGAAAACAAAACCAAAACTAAACAAGTAAAGCAGGTAAAAACACAAAAAAACACAATAAAGGTCTAGACACTACAAACATACATCCCCCCAAACTTATTCAAATCCACGGGATGGAATAAGTTTGCAAAAATGCATGTAGGTGTCGTCGACCACTTACAAAGATCACATGGATGTCCGGTTGGGTTTAACGTTCTCCCCCAAACTTGTCGACAGACAAGTTGATCAAATTGCTATCCCCCAAAGTATAGCATCCATTCGGTCTTTACCTGCATAACTCAGAAAAAGAAGTGAAAAACATAAATAAGAAAAAAAACTAACTGAAATAAAATAAAACATATTGGGTTGCCTCCCAACAAGCGCTGCATTTAACGTCGGCAGCTAGACGAATTTGGGAACTCAAGTTCCCAAAAGCGGGAAAACGGGTATCCCCTATTCTCTTCCCCAAGCATCCATCTCCATGCCTCCATCATCAAACAGGAACTGAATGTGTTCATCTTCAAATCGGAGAGTGAGAATCCCCGTGTCTAGGTCGATGTTGGCCCGTCCGGTGCGCAAAAATGGGTGTCCCAAGATGAGAGGAACGCTCTTGTCTTCCTCCATGTCCAGCACCACAAAGTCCAAAGGGAATATGAAATCCTTCACTTTAATCAACACATCCTCTAGAATTCCCTTGGGATGAACCACAGATCGGTCAGCCATCTGCAAACACATGGTTGTAGGCTTGAGTTTCCCACAGTTCAATCTCTTGAAAAAGGAGAGCGGCATCAGATTGATGCTCGTCCCCAAGTCACATAATGCTCGACCATCTATCTTGTCTCCAACAGTAATGGGGAGCGTAAAACTCCCCGGATCCTTCATCTTGGCAGGGAGCTTCCTTTGGATGATGGAACTGCAGTTTTCAGGGAGGTGCACAGTCTCAAACTCCTCTATATTTTTCTTCTTAGACACAGCATCCTTGAGGAACTTTGCATACTTGGGCATGTGCTGCAGTGCCTCCACCAAAGGAATGTTGATTTGCACCTTTTTGAATATTTCCAAAAATCTGGAAAACTGTGCATCAACTTTCTGTTTCGAGGTCCTTTGTGAGAATGGGATAGTCACTGTGGGGGAAACTATAGGACCCTTTTGAGGACTCCTGATGGTGGAATCTGGCTTGTCGGAAGGCATTTTGGAAGGAATGACTTTGGCGACCGCAATAGGCGCAGGAACCTCAGTGTGCAGATGGATTGCATTGCACTGTTCCTTGGGATTCACTATGGTGTTGCTAGGAAACTGTCCCGGTTGGTGTTGAGTTCCTACAACTGTAGCTAGCTGACCCAGTTGCTTCTCGAACATCTTCATTTGCACACTCATGGCACCCACAGCATTTTCCAGCTTCTCCACTCTAGCTTGCGACTCCCCCATGAATTTATCGGTCTTCCCCATGAACGCCATCAATAGATCATCCATCTTTGGCTTCTTCTCATCATTGATTACTCCATTTGATACAGAGAAGCCAGGAGGGGGCTGCAGTGCACCGTTGGGGTTCCCATATGAGAGGTTGGATCGGTTACCTTGGTAGAATTGATTCCCGCCTCGGTAATTATTGCCATCATAACCACATCTCTGATTGATGTAGTTAACATCTTCAACTGTATTTCCCATGGTATTATCTACACCCGGTCGCGCCATAGCATCAAATCTGCTATTGATCATGGCATTCAGAGTAGACAGCTGGGCGGCAAGCTTGGCAACCGGATCACTATCATCAACTGTTGCAGCTCTTTTCAAAATCTTCACTTGTCGATCCCCAAACCACTGATAGCTGTTGGTTGCCATGTCCTCTATGATCGTCACAGCTTGATCGTGGCCCTTGTTCAATAAAGAGCCGCCAGCAGAGGCATCCAGAAGCCTCTTCAATTCCATGTCACACCCATTGTAGAAGATGCAGACTTGATGATCTACCCCAAATCCATTGTTGGGGCACTTCCTCAGCATATCTCGAAAATGTTCCCAAGCCTCATATAATGTCTTATCCTCGTATTGACGAAATTGTGTAATTTCACCCTTCAGCTTGAGAGTCAAACCAGGTGGAAAGAATTTGTGCAGGAACTTGTGCGCAAGACTTTCCCAGCTGTCCACAGACCCAGCGGCTAGAGATTGGTACCATTGCTTAGCCGTATCTCGTAAAGAGAACGAAAATAGGCGTAAGCGAATGGCGTCATCGGGGACTCCATTCATCTTCACTGTACTACAGATCTCCAAGAACTGCGTCAAGTGTGCATTCGGGTCTTCAGTGGCCCATCCTCCATATTACTTTTGCTGAACCATGGAGACTAATCCCGATTTCAACTCGAAGTTATTCGCATTGATCTGGGGACCAGGAATGTCTCCATGGTTAAGTACTGGAACAAAGAGTTCATTAATTGGAGGTGGCTCTACAGCTCGAGCATCATCTTGCTCTTGCATTCTCCGCTGCATTTCCTCTAACTGTCTCTGCATCTGACGCATCTGTTCAACCGTAACAGGAGCTTGCTGTTCTACCATCTCTCTTCTTCTTCTTGCGTTGTTATGCCGAACGGTAGCTTCAATCTCAGGATTGAATTCTTCTAGAGATCCTCCCTGAGATCGTGTATACATACACAACCTAATCACAATAAAAAGAAGATTATAAAAATTTTAAAAGAAAATAGACTAAAGACTGAAAAATAAATGTCTAGATTAACACAAGAAATTAAATCTAAATAATAGCAAATAAAAAAATTAAATCCCCGGCAACAGCGCCAAAAACTTGTTCGGTATTTATTTTCACCTAAACTGCAAGTGTACAGCGAGACTTATAGGATAGCGGTGAACAAGAGTATCGTATCCACAGGGATTTAAGATTTAATCTGCTAGTTATTCAATTTAACCCCTCGCAGTTATCTAGACTATCAAACATGGTTGGGTTTAACTAATTAAAAACTAAAGATAATAAATAAAATAAATCACCACAGCAGAAATCAACACAGATAAATCAAACACTGAAGAAAAAGACGCATTCTAGGATTGGATAATCATTATTTAATCCATTCTCTTAATCAATCCATTTAATGTCTATGTTGGGATTTAAATCATGCTAGAACAATCACTCATGTATTCTAAACCTTCTCTCGAAGCGCCTAGATTGTAGATCACACAACAAATATCAACATCTCCATTCAATACCTATTATGCAACTCCTAATTGTTCCTAAGATTTATTGTTTTCTAAATTAATCACAACTCTCTCGAGTGATATTGACTAACTAGTTAATTATTCCTAATCTTGTGTTAAAACTCATCTCTCGAATTATGGATTAACACATCAAATTGTATCATTTAGTGATCAAGTAAATAATACAGAGAAAACAGGAATAATCAAAACATAATTAAATCATAGACACCAAATAATATGAATCAAAAGAACTTCATAAATAAATCATAATCCAACCCTAGAATACTAGGGTTTTAGTTATCCATGGCAAAATAAACAACTAAAACAATCCACAAAATAAACATTGTATTCTAAGAATAAAGTAAATAAAACCCAGAGATTCTATATTGGCTTTGGTCTTGAACACTCTTAAATCCTTTGGTCTCGTTCTTCGCGTCTTCTTTTTCTCTGCAGCAACTCTCTGTTGGTAACTTTTAGGTAGGAAGAATTGTGTCTATTTTCGTGCATTGAAACCCTTAAATACCAAGTAAGAATTTGATCCAAAGTAGGAAACCACAAGCTGTACCGCCATTAAAATTCGCGATCTCGCTCCCGAGCATGTCGGTTGCGACTCGGGTCGCGACTCCATGTGGCATCCAGCTGTCACAAAATTCGCGAGCTCTTCGGATATTCGCAACTGGGTCACGAATATTCCAAAGATGACCCCTGTCTCTGTCGCGATCATACAGTGAATGGCCCTCAGTGATTCGCGGTCTCATTCACGACTCGCGACTTTTCCACTTAGTACCCCAGCCTCTGTCGCGATTCGACAGTTGATGGCCGAGGTCTTCACCTGCGAGCTACCACGTGGACCGCGGTTCTCGGCCATTTTGCGTGTATTTCCCGCCACTTCCATACTTCGTTAAAATACCATCTCTTCAAGGACAATTCCTGTACAATTCCAACAAGTAATACCAAACTCCCAAATGCATGAAAACGCAAATAAACTGAGATGAAACACACTCAAAACAATTCAAACCCAATACAAAAGTGTACCAGAATTAGTGTAAAATCTCAGTTTATCAGTAATCATAATCAATGGCACACTGAGAGTCCCGGAAGAAAAAATTCACCAGCTTACCCTCACCATCTTGTTGCACCTTCCATAAGAAGAAAGGCTCCTTATTCGACTTCTCCATGAAAAATTGGAGAAAAGCATTTGAATCTCCATCCTCCACCTTGATCTCATTCTTCTTGCGCCCGAGATGTATGTATGCATCCGTCCGAGTGAATCCAACATTCTGTCGACCGACGCTCTCTCACTCCATGAATTTATAAGCACGCATCACAGGTATGACGGCAGAATGCAGAGCTTCCAAAATTGATTTCTTCGCATTACATAGTTATCTCGCTGAGCGCAATAGATAGCTTTGATCAGGGTTCACCAATTCATGGTTATGAACTTTCTCAAACACAGAAATTGTCCATGCACCATCTCGTTCACGCAACACACGAAGCCTTGCTTTACAATTACTTCTAGTGACCTGTTTCCTATAAACAACTAGCCTACCATTTGATCTCTTATTATCAGGTTGACCTTCACATGAACAATTAAAAACTTTCATCCGGATCTCTGATGAATTATCAAAATATTTTTGACACACTTTCCTTACGGTAAACCCCTTACAGCGTGCATACTCACAATACAGGGCATATGCCTGATCAATGTCCTCAACCAAGGAACCAGATTCCAATCTGCTCTCAATCTCACGCCCAATTTCCGCAGCCAGTCATATCCATCATCATCCTCGGTTTTAGGTGTATCCTTATCAATTTTGGGTGAACTGTGAGCCTTCTCACAACCATCAGAATCAGATAACGGAGACAGGTTTAGATTGAACACCATATCGGAAATAATTACCTCTTCATAAAAATGAAAATAAACTCATGAATACGGAGGGAAAAATATTTTGCGCGGCATTTCCAAATTTCCATTATACCTTAACAAAAAAAAGCTCAAAATTCATAATTTAATGAACTACTGCTACTGCTGCCTCATCAAAAAATCATCTCAATATTCAAAATCCAATCACTACTGCTACTACCTCCTCAGTGAAAATTAACCTCAAACTTCGCAATTCAATCACGATTGCTACCACCGCCTCAATAATAATCATGTCAAAATATTCAAAATTCAAAATCAATCACTACTGCTTCGGGGTCAACCAAATACATAATTAAATTCAAGAAACAAAGATACGAATTCATACATACATTGCCAAACTTACCAACAGTTTGTAAGCTATTCACCAAGACATACCTTCTTCGTGAAGAAATTTTCGCCTCTACATAAGACACACTTTCTCTATTCCAAGCTTATGGCGCGCGAACCATATCCAAACTATGCTCAGTAACAATGAAAGTACCCCTAAGATTTTGTTCGACGCCCACATCAAATAGACAAATAGAAGAAGAAGCAAGGTTATTATTAACAACCCATTTTCTTTTCTTATAAGACACACCAACACCGTCGCGCCAATCAAAAAATTCAGCTGTTGTGGCTTTAAATCACTCAAGCCGATTAGGGGATCTGGACTGTCACTGCATTCGAATATTTGGGTGAAACACCTATGAACCATTATTCAGATCACAAGAAATTGATGGGAAAAAATAAATTAGCCGATAAATTTCTGGTCAATAGCCGATAGTTGACCAATATAACTACGCAACAGTTGTAATTAACTAGAGTTAGACCAAAAAAAATTATTACATCCACGTGGCAAACATCCAGCCGCGGTATGCAATGCGACTAGATGAAGCATCAAATTTAACGTATAAGTGTGTACTACTAGTAATCAACGAAAATTGAACATCTGTGTACACAAATCACAATGATTTCTGACCAGACCGAGACCACACTTCAAATCCATGATAATTTCAACGTGTAGAGTGGAAATTCAATTCGTTCATTATTTTAAATCATTGCAATCCAGAGTCCTCTCAATTCAATTCATGTTTTACACACACCCTAACAAGACAAATTAGAAGATTTTGATATGCGTGAATTCTTCGTGTATTTGATTTCACTTAAAATACTACTTGCATAAGACTGAGATAATTTATAGTAAAATTATGATGAGCAAGATCATATCTACAGAGACTGACTAAATAATCTGATTAAGTACCTAATTATATTGTTTCACTTTATCTAGAGAACTGATTAAGAATTTGATTTCTAATTAATTAAAAACTACAGATTAAATAAATTAATCAATTTCACGATTTTCAGATAATTTATTTGTTAGAAATAAATGGCAGCAACTTGTCTTTATCTTTCTCTTCTTACCCATCCTATCATTGGCGGTTTACAAAAAGTTGGAGCACCTTATATTGACTTTTCTCTTTTCATCTAACAATTGTGTTAGCAGTCGGCCTTTTATGAGAGGCAGTTGAAGTGGAGCCTCCTGTCCGTGTTGGGAAGTAACTGAGTAGAGACACACAAAAATCCTGAATTTTTTCTTCATTATTTTCCTCTTCTGATTCTGAGCAAATTTTTACTTCTTTCTTTTCCTCTTCTGATTCTTCTTTTCCTCTTCTGATTCTGAGCAACGATACGAGAAAAATGCGACGAAAGCTTTACACTTTGGGCTTGCCAAAATCGTTTTTAAGGCAGTAGAATGGCAAATTTTCCTCTTCTGATTCTGAGCAACGGTGCGGGAAAAATCCAATTCAT
Source organism: Perilla frutescens (assembly GCA_026008535.1). Taxonomy (NCBI): domain Eukaryota; kingdom Viridiplantae; phylum Streptophyta; class Magnoliopsida; order Lamiales; family Lamiaceae; genus Perilla; species Perilla frutescens. The sequence goes on from BRKX01000004.1 coordinate 12,912,199, forward strand.
TTTGAGAGTGTGCTCAGTGAACGAATGTTGTGTTAACCTTGGGAATGATCGGTGATGAAAGTTTTACACCTTGGCCTTGCTGGAATCGTTTTTAAGGCAGTGGAATTCTTCGCCACGTCGCAACAATCTATTGTTTTCAATTATCTATTCCAGTTTTGAAATAACATTATTCAACCAATTTAATTGTCGCAATGATCTATTGTTTTCAATTGTCTATTCCAGTTTTGAAATAACATTATTCCACCAATTTAATTCTAAATCTTGTAGGAGAATCACTCAATTAATCATAGTCTCTCTCTCGAGTAAGTTATGAAAGTACAATATTAAACTTTAATTCTTATTTCTCGATCTCGAATTATTATCTAACTCCAATTAGAGCCTCAGATTTATTCTCCTCACAAAATCTATCAATCTCTCGATATAGTAGACTCGTATTATGCAATCCTAATCAGTTAATCTACTAACATCTCTCAAGTGAATAATAAATAACTACATAAGTGCAAATATTGATCAATTCATTCACACAAAACAACAGTAATCAATGATGCACAAACAAGAAATAGAAAGGAATAATAAATTACGTCAAATCATAAAATCCAATAACATCCAACAACCCTAGAATCTCTTGAAATTTAGCTAATTTCCACCTTTTTTTAAGAAAACCTCCACAAAATTCAATGAAAATTAAAGTACAAAAGCAGAAAATAAAACATAAAAAAATGTACCAAAATATTGGATTACCTCCCAATCGGCGTTTGATTTATTATCTCGAGCTCGACATCTTCTTACAAGCAACACTCCTAGGATCTCTAGAAATTTAGCTACCAATGTCGTATTCAAAATCCAAAGAAAATAAATACAAATAAGTAATCAACATGATAATCCCAATTGAATAAATCATAAAATAAACTTAGGCCTAGATGATGCTTCTTCAATCTTTGTGGTTTCTTCTCCGTCTTCTCCATTGTGTTCGCTGTTCTCTCCATAGGGTAAAAATTGTGGAATTTTCATGCATAGAAACCCTTAAATAGTTGAGTGGTCTAAGCCCGAGATGGAAACGGACAGGGCCTAAAAAAAAATCCGCGAAAAAAGCCGAATAATAGCACAGTTCATGCAATACAAAATAGCACTATTCATGCTAACTTAGCAAACCTCTTGTTTCGAATTCTTTTTAAGCACGGGCTGTGCAATGTCAAGCACGATCCATGCTCACTACCCTCTTGAAATGCGTGTTTTCGGCATTTTTTTTTTCGATTTAGTCTCTACTTGAACCATCAAGTTTTGGAGTTAGATTTCATCAACTCCAATGGTTTTCAGTCCAAATTTCTGTAGAATCAAACCAAAATCCCATCTCGTCTAAACAAGTAAAATTCGAGATAATTGTGGACTATTGCACACAATAAATCAACAAACACAAATCCAAAACAGACTCTATAAATTGGTGCAAAAATCTAGTTTATCATGAATTATTTTAGGACCTTTACTTTAGGTGATTGATTAGATAAATTAAACTGACAATGCATTTGATTGAGTATTTGAAGGATTACATGATTTAACAAGATTTAATTATTTAATCCAACAAAATATGTGGCGGATTAGGTTATATTATTTATATCAATCCAATGTATCAAACCTAGCTATTATCCAAAGTGATCCAGAATAACACACGTATCATTTTATTTTGGATTAATTGCCTTAAAAATCATGAACTTGAGCATAGTTACAAATTTATAACATTAACATTATATTAAGCAATTAAAACACCGACTTTGAACTTGTGTGTAATTCAACCTCTCCAATTTTTGTAGAACAAATTGACCTCTAATTAATCGATAATTTGCTCGTCTCTTCGAACTAATTGTGGTTTGACCATCAATTTTTGAAAAAGGACATCAAAGTGGCCCAATTTGACACTCTTATCAATGGAAAAAAATTGGAGATTGTTAAGTTTGGCTATACCCACATCTTTTTTCAAAAATTAATGGTCGAATCATGATGAATTCGAAAAGATGAACAAGTTGACAGTTAAATCAGATGCGAGTTTATTTTATAAAAATATGAGAATGGTGAATAACACCCAAATTAAAAGTTGATGTTTTAATTGCTTACGTTTAAAATTCGTGTTAAATTTGTAATTGTAGTGGAAGAATTACATATCTATTAATTAGACGAATATAATCGTTTGGTTGGCAGGAAAGTAAAGTTTTTTAGGAATATGATTTCTGGGAATGTGATTCTGAGGAAAATGATTACTAACAGAATCTTTATTCTGTGTTTGGAACACAACAAGGAAATTGTAATGATTCTCTTTTTATTATTGAATTAAATTTAAACAAGAGTAGATAATTAAATATCTAACATATATATTGTAACTTATTTTATACTACCAATATTTATAATCTTAAATTACGAACCATATAATGTGTATTTCTTCAATTTGCATTAGTACTATAGATATTAAATGCAACATATTATTTCAATTTAAATAAAATGATATGATTAAAAAATAATCAATTAAGGTAAATATTGTATTGGTGATCCAAATATTTTTTATTGAATTGGAAATCAAAATTATCTATATAAATATTTTCTTATTGAATTGGAACTTGGAAGTCAAAATTATCTATATTAACAATGGTATGGTCGTTATTTAGTCCGCAAGGTTGTCTCAAAAATGATATTATTAGAATTTTGATAGAAATGCCAAAAAATTGATTGATAAAATAGTCGAATTTTGGTCGTAATTTCTTCAATAAAAAATGTATCACATTTTTCTATTTCTTTTTTTTCATTCATAAAATTTTCTATTTTTTCTATTTTATTTATTTTACTCATTTTTTATTGAATTTTTTTAATCCAAACTTAGTATTAATAATAAAAAAAGATAATAATAAATATTATTTTTTCAATTAAGAAATCCATTTTTTTTTATTTTTAAGTTCAAAAATATGAATCCAAACATAATAATAATTTATAAAAATAAATAAATAATAATAAATGAAAAGAAATCGAACAATGAAATCATTTAACATCAGATTCCTAAAAACAAGGAAAAAGAATACCTACTTGGAGTAGGTATTCAGAATCCAGGAAAGTTGTACAATTTTTCTTATTTTGAGGAATGTGATTCCTTTCCATATTATATAAAAAATGAACCAAATACAATAATGTTAAAATATGGAATCAGATTACTTTCCCAAGTCAGATTCCATGCCAATCAAACGGGGTCTAAAGGTTTTCTGTAATTATGATAAATTTGAGCTCGGCCTAATAGGTGTTTGTAGTCATTTTATTTCAATTCGATCATAAAGAATTGGAAACCATGCATCATTCACGTCTTGAATTATATTGAGTTATTTTGATGGATCCATGCAAATCCGTTATTTATATATTGGGGTTAAAATCTCAAATTAAAGAATGAGACAAAATTATATTATTTCCCTTAAGTCACTGAATGAATGATCATTTCCAATATTTCATCCTCGATCTAAATCTTTCAGGTCAAAGGATATGTTAATTTTATTTTTAATTATACTGGATCGGAGGTAACGCGTCAGCCGTATGTCGAGAAGTTGCCAGAAAGTACTTGTGTTTGGGGATTGAGGGAAATAAAATAATTAGGCTTAAAAAATCGATACTTATAAGTAAAAGTTTTGATAATTAATTTTGGACCTATATATGTATATACATATAATATATTTATATATAAATCTTAAGAAAATTACACCCGAATCCCAATTAGTTCTGACTTTTGTGTTAATCATAAAAAAGGTTTTTTTATTTTATTTTATTTTTTTAAGAGCGACTCAAACTGATACTGGGTATTGCTCTCTCTGTCTATAAATAAGTTTCATTTTAGCATTTTAATTTTGTCTTATAAATTAATGAGTATCATTCAGGGGTAGAAAATTCACATTTTTATCATATGTATCTTAATGGCAATTTAATGTATTCACTTAAGGGTATGTGCACAAGATAATTTGATTATTTTATTAATACGTGTGCATTTATCTATAATATCACTTATTTAGAAACGGAGAACATATTAGATATTATTTTGATGGACACTTTATAGAGAGTACCAAAATTAATAAAAGATTAAACGTAAAATACTAAAAATACAATTTTCCCATTTTTACGTGTGTGTGTGTGTGTGTGAGAGAGAGAGAGAGAGAGAGAGAGAGAGAGAGAGAGAGAGAGGGTGTTTTTATTAAAAGATATGGTGTGACACTAGGATACCTGCAAAAGTAGTTAGATTAATTAATTTTAAAGAGGATGGGTTTGATCTCCTCAAGTTTAGTGGATCGATTGAGCGTGTCTTTCTTAGGGCCACTAAAAGCAGATATTGTTATATTTAAATATTCCCATCTTCATGTGTGTGTGTGTGTGTGTGTGTGTGTGTGAGAGAGAGAGAGAGAGAGAGAGGGGGGGGGGGGGGGGGTGTTTTTATTAAAAGGTTTGGTGTGACGCTAGGATACCTGCAAAAGTAGTTAGATTAATTAATTTTAAAGAGGATGGGTTTGATCTCCTCAAGTTCAGTGGATGGATTCAGCGTGTCTTTCTTAGGGCCACAAAAAGCAGATATTGCAGTAAATATAACTAGTATTTCTTTTGTACCATACGCAAATTATTATTAATATTTTAGATATATAATATTATAATTATTTTTGAATTTTATATGTTGTGATCAGTTTTTATAAATTAATAAAATAATATGTATATACATTAATTAATTAGATAAATAGAACAATTTTGTATAATTACGCCTAATAAAAATTAAATTAAATTTTAGAATCTAAATAAAAATCTATGGTAGAAAGATCGAATTGGAATATTTAAATATCATCATTTTATACATAGTAATATATAATTATCCACGATTAAAGAATATTTGATTTCATTAAATAAATGACATGTATAAAAAATATAATTAGTTAATTATTTCAAATGATAAAATTGAAATAGAAAATAATAAATTATTGTAATTTATGTTATACTTCTACTTATTATTATTATTATTATTATTATTATTATTATTATTATTATTATGCAACACAAATGAAAACTATTTTTTTAAGCGATAAATGTAGAGTATTACAAATTCTCCACCTATTCATAAAAAAATAAAAAATATTACAAATCTCAAAATTCCAAATAAAAAATAATAAATAAAATTGAAATAAATTGTTAAAATATAACTGTTATAATCAAAACCTCAGTAAAATATGTAAAAAAAAAAAAATTACAACAACAAATGTCGCTACTGTTATCTATTAACTAAAACAGTTGTCTATGATACAAAAACTGTTATCTAAAATATATTTACTAAATCATGTGATAAACAACAGTTTATACAAGAACCGTTGTCTATCACACATTTTTGGCTTAATATATGTATAGATTATTATTATTATTATTATTATTATTATTATTATTATTATGCAACACAAATGAAGACTATTTTTTTAAGCGACAAATGTAGAGTATTACAAATCCTCCACCTATGTAATAAAAAAAATAAAAAATGTTACAAATCTAAAAAAATATATAAACCGTAAAAAATTCAATTATATTAAATAAAAAATAAAAATTTAATATTAAAAAAAATTATAAATTTTAATTGAGTGAAATAAATCTTAAATATATAAAATTATACTCCCTCCGTCCCAATAGCAAGGTCCCCTTGCTATTGAGCACAGAGATTAAGGAGGAGTAGATAAGTGGGTAAAATTAGTGAGTAAAATAAGTGGGGTCCACTTCATTAAGGAGTGGATAGAGTAAGTGGGTATTGGGAATGAGTAAAATTAGTGGAGTCGGCTCTCTAATTTTTTCCATTTTGAGTAAGGAACTTTGATATTGGGACATTCCAAAAAAATAAGAACCTGACTATTAGGACGGAGGAAATATTAAACAAAATAATAAAAGAAAAAAAATTTAATAATTTTAATGCATGGGATAAGGTCGACACACGCTATTTTGGACTAAAGATTTGACGTGAGAATATTTTTAAAACTGAGTGTAAAGATATGCATTTTAAAAGTAGTCGACGTGTTGACGTTGTGATGGCGTGTACCATAATCTCGCAATCCACGTGTAAACTAGGCACTGGCTGCGAGCTGATCCTTTCTTTTCTTCTGTTAGTGTGCGCTATAAATTTAACAGCTTTGTCTCTACTTCCAGCGCCCCCCCCCCCCCCCCGCTCCACCAAATAAATAAACCATTCAAATTTCTTTTACTATGAATGCATTTATTTTAATATATAAATTAGTATTTCTCCCTATCCATAAATAATTATTATTTTTTAAAATTTATAATATTATGATTATTTTAAATTATATATATTGCGTTCACTTTTTAAAAATTAATAAAATAATATGTACATGCATTAGTTAAGTAGATAAGAAGATCAACTTTGTGTAGTTACGACAAACATAAAAAATTAAATTTTAAGAACTAAATGAAAATCCATGTTAGAAATATTGAATTGTAATATTTCATACGAAATGATTTTATAAATAACAATGTATAATTGTTCATGATTAAAGAACATTTGATTTCTTTGAATATATGACATGTATACAAATATAATTATTTAATTATTTTAATTGATGAAATGGAAATAGAAAAATAATAAATTATTGCAAATTATGTTATACTTATATGTTGTTGTTGTTGTTGTGCAACACAAATGAAAATTATTTTTCAAACGATATAGATTACCATAAATTCTCCATATATTCATAAAAAAATAAAATAAAAAAATGTTACAAATTTCAAATTTCCAAGTGAAAAAAAGAAGGAAAAAAAAAAATTAATGTCTCTACTGTTGTCTATTTACTCACAACTATTGTCTATTATACAATAAATGTTGTCTAAAATAAAATTATTAAATCGTATGATAGACATCGATTTATACCAGAACTGTTATCTTTCACACGATTTTGCCTCAATATATGTATAGATAGATATTAAATCTATATTTTTTTTCTTTGTAAAAATAAATTCTCCACACTTTTATCTATAATATATATTAAAATAAAGTAGTGCACAATTTTTGAGAAAAAAAATCCGCCAAAAAATGTCAAATTATAACATATAAAATAATAAAAAAATTATTTACACTTTTCAAATGACTAAAATATTAATTTGAGCAAAACATAAAATATTATTTTGAGAGAAAAATTAAAATAAGTAAAAGTAAGTTGCAAAGTCATTTCTAACCAAGAATATGAGTCAATTCTTTTCTAACCAAAGAGATATGCAAAAACCTTATTTACTCTCAAAAAGTCAAATGAAAAACATATCTCTTTTTGGACCCGCAAGCGCACACACAAGCAACATGTTACATGAACATATAAGTTATTACTACTACCACTACTAGAAATTTGGCTTTTTCCAACGTGATATTTCAGCGGACCCATGTACCGATAGAATTAAATAAAATTCCAGCAGACATTCCAGCGGGCTCGTTTACCATTGGATTTAAAATGAAATTCCAGCGGGAATTCCAGCAAACCCGTATTACCGCTTGAAATTCTATATGAAGCCCTCATATTCCAACGGTAAATTCCTGCAGGCTCGACACACCGCTGGAATAATTTTTAATTCGAGCCAAATTTTGGAGTGTTTCAAAGTCCCGCTTTAAATTAAACTCTAATTTTCCCCAATTTCAATTTTCCCCCAATTTTAATTTTCACTTCCAAACCCTCTTTGTTCAGCGCCGTTCTACCTCTTTGTTCACTTCCAAAGCCTTGGCACTATCGTAGAAAAACTCCACACTACATTTGCCTCATTGTCTCGTCGAAGAAGACATCGCGTTTTGTTTCCGTGAGGGAAGAAGACTGTGAAAGAGGTCATCTCACTCTCTCTCTCTCTCTCTCTCTCTCTCTCTCTCTCTTTCTTCGCCTTTTTTTTTCTGTTGTGTTGCAAGAAAGCTTTCTTTTTTTCCCCTCTTTCTTTCTCATATGGGTGTAATTTCTTATTAGCATGTCCTTATCAATAGCTGGTAAATTAGAATGTCCTTATTGCATGGATTATTCTAAAGCATTTTATTTGAAGAATGGCAGAAAATTTTGTGACTTTGACTGTCATAGACAGTTTCTACGCATGAATCACCCATTTCGAAGAAATAGAATAGACTTCTTGAAAGATAAAGTTGAAAAGAATGTTCCACTCAGGCGGCGTTCTGGAGATGAAATAAATGAGATGACTATGCATATTCCACAAATAGTTGATACAGGGATAGCTTATGAAGCAACAAACTATGAAGAAAGTCATAGTTGGACGAAACGCAGTATCTTTTGGGATTTACCTTACTGGAATGATTTGTTGAACCCTCACAACTTAGATGTCATGCATACAGAGAGCAATGTATTTCAAAATGTGTTCAACACAGTGATAGATATCAAAGGTAAGACCAAAGATAATCTAAATGCACGAAAGGATATTGCTGTGCATTGTAATCATCCCACTCTAGAATTGCAGGACATAGGTAATGGGAAAATATTGAAACCAAAAGCACAGTACACTTTGAATATGGAGCAAAAATGAAAAATTTGCGAGTGGGTTCAAAGTCTGAAGCTACCAGATAGATATGTATCTAACTTGGGATCGTGTGTCGATTTGCGAACTTGTACATTACAACATATGAAGAGTCATGATTGACATGTTTTTATGGAGAGTACTTCCTATTGCATTCAGTTGTTTGCCTAATCCTATTTGGAAAACTTTAACTGAGTTGAGTATTTTTTTCCGTGACTTATGTTTCCCTGTTTTGGATGAAAATAGACAAGAGGTGATGGAAAATAATATTCCTATCATTCTTTGCAAGTTAGAGAAGATTTTTCCACCGACTTTCTTCGATGTAATGGAACATCTACCTATACACTTAGTCTACGAAGCCAAAGTAGGTGGTCCAGTACAATATCATTGGATGTATCCATTTGAGAGGTAATTATTATTCTAATAAACTTATGTTGTATATTCAATTTAAATATAAACAACAAAACAACTTTTCATTGTTCACGTTCTTCAGCAATCTTAAGAAGAAGGTTAAGAATAAATCTCGTGTGGAGGGTTCAATTTGTGAGACATATTTTCTCGGGGAGACATCTATATTTTGCTCCCACTATTTCGAGTCGTACGTCCAAACTAGAAATAGACGAGTTCCTTGATACGATGATGGTGGAGAGTCATATTAGAATCCACCATTTTCAATATTTAACTATCTCGGTCAACCTGCAGGCATGTGTGGAACTCGATTTCTCACCGATGAAGAGAAAATTCAAATTTCTCTATATGTCCTCTTAAATTGCCCCGAAGTTGATCCCTTTTACAAGTAAGTTTTTTGTATAAGTCCACTCATTTGGTTAAGTTGTCTTCTTAAAATCCTAACAGTTTTAAGTTTATGATCAATGCTTATACTACATCTATGAATGATGGAAACCGCAACTTTGTAGAATGGTTTCATGATTATGTAAGTATACTATACAAAATTAATCAAATAATAATTTTAAGCTAATATTCTAAGTCTAAATGATCTAGTTTCTTTCTTCTTAGGTTGGAAATCCTATCAATTGTGTTGATGATCCATTTTTAAAGAACTTATCTTGGGGTCTGATTAACCAAGTGGAGACTTATCCAAAGTATTTTGTGAATGGATATTGCTTCCATATATCTGAATTGGCACAAACGCGAAAAACTAATAATTCTGGAGTCGCGCTTATTGGAGAACCTGCAGATTATTATGGAGTACTTCAAGAAGTTCTCATTGTAGAATATCCTGGAGTACCAACCAAAAGAGTTACAATCTTTAATTGTACATGGTTTGATCCTACACCTTCTGGAACAAGAATATGTTCTAAATATGGATTGGTTCAAGTTAAATCAACTCGAAGATATGCCAGTAAATATACATTTATATTAGCCCAACAAGCTGAACAAGTCTATTTTACTCCATGACCCAATCTGAATAATGAAAGAAGAGCTTGATTTTCGGTGATTAAGACAAAGTCGAGACGCACAATTCAATCACCGGATGCTCCATTCCAAAATGATGCAAACAACACAATAAATGAATTATCTTGTCTTGAAGAGTTTGATGTTACATTATCTGATTCTATAACCCCAGCCGAGGAGTTTAATCACACTAATATTATTGAAGAAGATGAAATATTTAGTAGTGAAGATTCAGAAAATGATGAAGACACTCATATTGATTCTGATAACAGTAGTGATTAATTTTAGGTGTTTTTTTAAATATGATACTTGATTTAATCTTTTTTTAAAATTTAGTGCAATATATATTAATTTCTATTATGTTAAATATTTACAGATGTCAGGTCTTCATAGATTGCGAGGTGGACTTCATGGTAGCCATAGTATTGGGGCTCGAATTAATAATGGTGATAGTATTGGGAGGCAAAGTGCAAGTGCCCATAGTGTTAGTGATAGAGGTACTATTTCTACACCCGTAGCTGTCGGTTCTTCACCTGGAGGAGAAGAGAGAGTGTTGACATTTGGAGATGGTGATAGAGGTACTATATTTCTGCACCCTTAGCTGCCAATTCTTCACTTGGAGGTGAAGAGAGAGTGCTGACATCTGGTCAAGGTTCGTCAACAATTCAAGGACGGGAGCTTCCAATTGTTAAGTCTGCAAGCAGATTACTTATACGTATGGAAGGAAACAGGTATTGAAGTTACATAAACTATGCGGTCATATTCATAATCATGTACTTGAACATTGTTGTGAACATGTAAGGTCAGAATGTAAAAACATAAGCAAACAAAGAACACGAGGTTAATAACCCTGTTCGATCAACTGATCTACGTCAGGGGGACTTATAAAGTCCGTGAGAAATAGTTTACTACTCCGTTGAATGGTTACAAAGGTTGTGATACCCCGACCCTTTTGCTAAATTATAAATTATAATTTTAGTAAATGATTTTGAATTAATATTGTTGAATGTTAATCATGTGAGTATGTTTGTATGTTATGCCGTTGTTTTATTGCAGGTTGTCTCACTCGAGCCGATACGTCATAGCACAGTGATGTTATACTGAGTGTATAACACAGTTTGAATTTTAATACTAAAGTGTCGAGTTATCTGATAATGAATGAATGTTATTGCTTTTTCGGTGTGTATTAAGAGTGTTTCGAAAATCTAAGTCATTTTAAAATGGAGTTAAAAATGTCCGAGAGTCAAAATAGAAGCGGGGGTGAAGGGGGCACGCCGCGCGCCCGCGGGGCCGTGCGCGGCCGTGGGAGGTTGCGCGCCCGCGGGGCGTGGGCGAGGTGCGCGCCCGCGGGGTGTGCGCACTCGCGGGAAGCCTGGGCCGAGAGCCCCCTCCCGCGGTCGCGGGAGGCGCGCGGTCGCGCGGGCTGGGCCGATTTTCCTACCTATAAATACCACACTTATTCATTTCATCTTCATTTTCTCCACTTCCATTTGGGCGATTTCCTCCCTCTCTCTGTCAAGAAACTCTTAATCTTTTGGAGTAAATCCTTCCATCATCCTCCATCAACTAAGGTAACTTCATACCTCTTCATCTTGGTGATTTAAACACTCATTTCTTGTTGAATCAAACTTAGGGTTTGTTATCCAAAATTAGGATTTTCACTTTTATTGATAATCTTGCTTTGACATCTCAAACATATGGTTTATTTACCTCCTTGAGGCTATATGTGGAGTTATATCGAATTCCTATAGTTCATTTGCTAGGGTTTGGATTTTTGCCCTAATTTCCCTTTGTTTTGTTGATAATTGTATGGAGATGTTATGAGGGTTGTATGGGGTTGAGTTTCATATATGTTAGAGCCCTAAGGTGAAGGTGTATGTATTTGAAATGTTGGGTCTAAAGGATTTAAAATGAGTCATGAGCATGTGGTTTAAATGTGTGCCCGTAACATGTTTGATCAAATGATTCAAAGAGCTTTAATGTGTATTTTGAGTCCAGAATCATGGTATGAGCTTATATATCCATGGTCGTATATGTGGAAATGTTTGAAGACTTTAAAGTAAAGTATAGCATGAGTTTTGTCTAAATTATGATTTAATTGAATAACTCGACATCTAAAATGAAAAGATGATTAAAAAGGTACTAGGTGACGTGTTGTGGCTCGAGGTGGACAACTTGTGCACGGAAAAGGAGTATTTCAAGGTTAAAAGGATTCAAAAGCGTCTCTTAAGGTGGGGTAACTCTAAACTGTGAACACGTGTAAGGTTATAGTTACTGTTGTGCTTTGATTGTATATATATGAAGGGTCTTCGGACCGGTGAATGAAAGAGATCCTTCGGGGTCGACAAAGAGACCCTTCGGGGCAGAGATCCTTTGGGATCGAATATAGACCTGTTAATGTCCTCCCTGGGGGGTAGTATGTCTGCGGGCATCCCTACAGAGCCAAAGATGTCCATTAATGGGGGCAGCATGATGTTTAGACCCTACGGGGTTGAGGCTAGTCTCAACAAAGTAAAGAAAAGTCCATATGTTATATTTTCACTTGTGCAATTAGCTATAACTGTTTATAGTGTTCCCCACTGAGTATGTTGTTAAATACTCACCCCATTCATTCAATGAATTTCAGGTTGATGAGTCAAGGCCAGGGTAGGAGCGTTGTGAACACAAGAGAACCCCACAAGCTTCTGTTCATCTTTTGCATGCTCTTCTTTTGAAAATACTTATATTATTATCATTATTACATTGATCACTCCTTTTGCTTATGATCAATGATTATTGGGGATGGGAATAGCCCGATCTTTTGTAGGTTATGATGTGTATAACTTGATATTATGCCATACAATTTAAAGGCGGGTCGTTCGACCTTGGAGCCTATTATGTATGAAGTACGTTGTTGAACTCCTATGTTATGTGTGTTAAATTTAGGGTGTTAGACGGGCGGGTTGAATAAGACCTATGAGCCCGATAGGTTAGGTGATTGTGTGATTTGTGGATGGGTTTACACGATGCTTCTATTTAACACCATGTCGTGTGACAAAATAGATATGATAGATTACATGCTTTAATTGCGAAAAAAAAACTCATATTGATAATTATGATGCCTTACCTTATTATGTCATTATCATGCTTTTGACCTTAGCTTCCGCTCATATTAAAATAAGCACACAAAATATGTAAGTAAATTGTATGTTAAGTGACGTGGCCAAACAGAGTAGTTTGGGGCGTTACAAAGGTTATTAAACAAAGACTCCCGTCACTCGACCTCTTTCCTACCTGATTCAACCTCTTTCACTAAACTGAATTGTGAGATCCCCTCACAACCTAGAATCCCTCTAGTTCCCATAGGAAATATCTCCCGAGACTCCTCTAAGTGTGTATGAAAGTGATTTTCAAACACAGACTAGAAACACAATGATCTAACCGATCAAACCTAGTCTACCTGAATACTATATGCTTTAAAAGTGAAGTCTTTTAACTCTCAGCCCTTCTATGTATTCATAAAAATTCATGTCACTAAACTAGTCTGATTCCTAGGCTATTTATAAACAACAGATGTAGCCTTAACAAGGAATCAGAAGTCCTAATTAGACTAGGATTTAACAAGGAAACAAATTTCCTTAAATAAATCGGACTTTCCTAGTTTAGATGTCTTCCTTGAATAGAACTCCTTCTTTCCTTCTTGATCTTCATCAAGAACAAGACAGCTTCTATTTTGAAACGTCCATCTTGAATCTGCAGCTTCAACTCCTTGAATCTAGCATGGCACGTTTCTTGTAATCTTTTTGGACAACCATGTACATGATCATGTTCTTGAACATGACTAAGTACATGTCTTGATCTTTGATCAGATTGGTAGCGGAATGTTCACAGAATTGTCCAGAACATGGTATTCGAACATGAATAACCAAAACCTTTTGTGTTCTTTTGAAATTGCCATATCATCTTAAACAGATAATGAAAATCCCGAAGACCTAAGTGCAGATGGCACTAACAATCTCCCCCTTTGTCTTTATCTGGTTGCAAATCAGCTCCATGTTTTAAAAGAGCACAATCCCTTGAACTGTAAGATCATGTACTTAAAAACATACTTGAATGTTTGGAAGAACATAATATGATTCAGCTGTTTTTCATTTTCTTATCAGCTTGTATCTGCTCTGCTATATTCATTTTTTTTAATCTTTTGATAGCAGTTTCAATTTTTTAGCAGATATGAATCATAAAGGGAAGAAAAACAATTTGTTCCATAATAAAAATAACTATTACAAGATATTAAAGCAAAAAATAAAATACCTTGCAAAACATGATGCAAATTAAGTAGAACAGAAACAAACATAACTTATATTGCATTACTCTCCTATTTACCACCGAGAAAGGTAAAGGAGTAATAACTAGCAACTACTCGGATTTGTCAAGGTCTTGATCAGCATCATCTTGTTCAGATCCTCCTCCTGTTTCAGAATCTTCTTCTTCATCTTCAGCTTCTGTCTCTTCATCAGCCTCTTCTTCGGTCTCAGCTTCCTCTTTCTCATAAACTTCTTCTTCAGCAGCCTCCTGTTTTTCATCATGAATCTCTCCTGCAGTCTCTTCTTGGATAGCTTCAGCTTCCTTCTCTTGTGCTGCAGTCTGTACTTTTTCTTACTTTGATGTTGGAGTAGACTTCTTCTGAGTAGCAGCTTCGGCAGTACTTGGAAGCTTGTACAAGTTATGTGCATTCTCAGGAACATCTGCTGCTGGGGAGGTAAAATCTTCACCTGATTAAAGATCAACAATCATTGTTTAAATCTTCATCTTCTCAGAAGTATGCTCAGAAATTAGACAAGCATGAAACTCCAAGCTTCTCTCTAGAAACTTCAGCACAACACCATTTGGAGAGGATTTTTCAACAGTATCATTCACTCATTTCTTGGATGACATGAATTTCTTGAACTGGAGGTGAAGATGAGGATCTCTTATTTCAGGAGCAACCTTGATCACTAGAGGCTTGTGAAGAGGAATAATTTTATCTATCTTTGAAGACACATTCTTCTTCTGTTGCTTGATGATGTTGTAGATTAATGATGGATAGCATAGAGGACCTTTAACCACTGTAGACTCTGCACTGCTGATGATCTTGCTGAAGACAAACTCACCATAGTTGAATTGCTTCCCAGTTCCAAGATGGAATAGAAACCTTCCCTAGGCTTGAGACACTGCTGCCCTGTGCTTAGTTGGTAGCCAATTGTGAATCATGATTCTGAACAGGGCGCCATACTTGTGAGTCAGCTTGGAGGTTGGAATAGTCTGTGTTTGAGATGGCCATGTGCTGTAGATGCCCTAGGTCAGTTCCTCTGCAACCATCCCCCAGTCATCTATCTCTTTATACTCCTCCTCAGATGAACATCCTAAGAACTCATTAATGAGATCAGGGGAAAGCTTAACCATTTCTCCTCTCACAAAGACTTTCTGGAAGTCTCCAGACTCTGGATCATCAATTTCTTTTGTCAAATTACAGTTGAATTCTGCAACAACTTTAGGAACAAACTCCTGAACCTTCTGTACTGTTCCTAACAAACCATCTAGCTCCAGCAATGAAAACACCCTAGAAGCCAACAACGTGTCCTTATCCACTTTCTTATCAGAGATCATGGACCTCTGCTTCACTTTCTTCCATAATTAAGTGTGCTTAAGAGAACGAAAGATGGATTAGCTAGATGTACCTAGAACAATGACAATCTGTTTGTGAACTTCAGACTCATGTTCACTTGAATGCGAGTGAACATCTTCAGGTACATGGGTTGGCTGGGCAGCTTTCTTGACCTTCTTGGAAGGACTAGTTGATGTAGTGGCCTTCCTCTTCTTTGTGGATGCAGCAGCAGATGGTGGAGTGGCAGACGCTCGACTTTTGGTCATAGGAGTTCTTGGAACCAGCTGCACCATAGCAGTAGATGCCTTTTTTCTCAGTGTTTTTTTCTTGACTGGTGATCTTGCAAAATGATCATATTGAGCAGAAGCCAACAACTTTTCCTGTTGTGGAACAGAAGACTTCTCAGCAAATTTACAGGATGAACTTTGAATGACTTCCTTTTCCGCTGGATCAGCGACTAACGGTCTGTGAATGACTTTCTTCTTTCCTTTGGCAAGAGTAGCAACTATAGCCTTCATCTTCAAGCTTAAGGAAATGTCATCTTCTCTATCTTCATCATCACCTTTTGTAGTAGAAGGTTACACATGTGATTTCAGAACAACATCAGCTGGAGTAGATGTCTCAGCAGGGCTTTTTTCTACAACATGTTCAGGAACATCTGAAGGCTTAACATGATAATCACCATCAGATCCCTTCTCTTTCTGAAGAGCTTGGTCATCAGGTGTTGTATTGATGTTCTTTGTTGAAGGGGCTGTAGTCTTCTTGGATTTCATGACCGCAGTTCCCTTTGTTCTTGCCTTCTTTCTGTTGACATCATATGACTTCACAGCTTCCTTCAACAGATCATCAATCGAAAGACTCTAGGTCTTTATTTTCTTTACAGAAGAAGCAATTTCTTGTTCTTCTATATCTTCTTCTTCTTCTTCTTCTTCTTCTTCTTCTTCTTCTTCTTCTTCTTCTTCTTCTTCTTCGTCTCCATGGAATGTTTCAATTAATTTCTCTGTATCTTTGCTTGAAGATTCATCGTGAAGATCCCTCTGAACGGGCTTCTTATAGGTTGATTCTCCACGAACTTGTATGTCGAACTCGTCTTCTTCATAGAACTGATCTTGGGGTTTGGAATATGTAACCTTTCCATACTTCATCTTGGGTTTTATGACTTTCTTGGGACGAACGAGCTTTCTTTTCTGGGCCATTGAAAGTGAATGGGTGTATGAAGAGATGACATAGTAAGAGAATTAATGACTTATCAATGGAAGAAACTCAGAATATGCAGAGGGTTTATTGAGAGAGAAGAGTGTTTTGATTTTAGAAAATTTGAAAAGTGAACATTCTCTCGAAACGGCTAAACATATATATAAGAGAGTATTCTGTTCTTAGGTTTTCGTTAGACTAAGAAATCAGAGGAAAATCTCAAAAACTCAGAGATGATGATAGCACGTCAGAACTAGCCGTTGACAAAGATGTACTCAAGGTTTGAATCATGAACATGTACATCCGTATGAACATTTATGGGAATGTTTAGTCCCTTTATGCAGGAATGGTTCTTTCCTGCTGAGTGTGAAGTAGTCACACTCATACCCTTCTTCTTGGTTTTACTGAACCAAGCACACCCCAAGGGCTGCTCTAAGTTTCTCAAATTGAGCTGAAGCCAATACCTTGGTGAACAAATCAGCTAGTTGATCTTTTGTCTTCATGTGTTCAATCTTCAGAACTTCTTCTTTAACCAGCTCTCTGATGAAGTGATGTCTGATGTCTATATGTTTCGTCCTTGAATGCTGTACTGGATTCTTTGAGATGTTGATAGTACTTATATTATCACAATACAGAATTGGGGTATCATGACTGACTTCATAGTCTTTCATCATCTGCATCATCCAGATGATCTGAGTAGAGCTGCTCTCTGCTGCAATGTACTCTGCTTCTGCTGTAGATAGGGATATGCAGTTCTGCTTCTTACTGAACCAAGAAACAACATTGTTTCCTAAAAAGAAGCAAGCACCTGAAGTGCTTTTTTCTGTCATCTGGAGATCCAGCCCAATCAGCATCACAATATGCAGTAATACTTGCGTTTGTATCTGAAGTATACCACAAACCATAATCAGTAGTTCCAATGATGTACTTGATGATGTTCTTAACAGCCTTCATATGACTCTCCTTAGGACAGGCCTGATACCTGGCACACACTCCCACACTATATGCTATATCTGGTCTACTTGCAGTCAGATATAAGAGACTACCAATCATGCTTCTGTAGAGAGTTTGATCGACTTCAATCCCTGCATCATCTTTTCCAATCTTGATTGTAGTGCTAATAAGAGTTCATTTGTGTTTTGAATTCTCAAGCTCGAACTTTTTCACTAGATTTCTGGCATACTTAGATTGAGAGATGAATATCCCTTCTTCTGACTGCTTTATCTGAAGTCTTAAAAAGTATTTTAGATCTCTAACAAGGCTCATCTCAAACTCAGTTTCCATGTCCCTGATGAAGTCCTTGACCATCTTATCAGACACTGAACCAAACACTATATCATCCACATAGACTTGAACCACAATTACTATATCATCCTCTGCTGTATCCCTTGCTTACTAGGTATGTAGCCAGTCTTTTATACCATGCCCGAGGAGCTTGTTTCAAACCATATACTGCCTTTTTTAGTTTGAACACAAACTCTGGATTATGTGGATCTTCAAATCCTTTAGGCTGTGCAACAAACACATCTTTCTCGAAGAATCCATTCAGAAAGGCACTCTTGACATCCATCTGGTATAGTTTGAACTTCATGATGTATGCCATGGCTAGAAGAAGTCTGACTGACTCAATTCTTGTGACTAGAGCAAATGTTTCATCAAAATCAATGCCTTCTATATGAGAATATCCTTGTGTAACCAGTCTTGCTTTGTTTTTTGTAATATTTCCAGCTTCATTAGTCTTGTTCTTGAAAATCCACTTGGTTCCAACAATATTGACTCCTTCAGGCTTCTGCACCAGTTCCCAGACATCATTCTTTTTGAATTGAAGAAGTTTTTCCTGCATGGCTTCTATCCAGTAGTCATCTTTAAGAGCTTCTTGGATGTTCTTGGGTTCAATTTTGGAAGTGAAACAGACATAGGATATTTCATCATACATCTTTTTTCTCAGAGTGCTCCTGGTCATCCTTCATTCATGAATGTCTCCTATTACTTCTGAAGTAGGATGATTCTTGATGATTTTCTTCGAAGGCTTTCTATACCTTACAGTCTGTTCTTTAGCTTCTCTGTCTGTATCATCATGTACTTTAGGATGTTCAAACACATCCGTGTGAACATCATCTTTAGGAGTATTGACAGTATTGTCCTGATAATCAAATTTGACATTGACTGTTTCAATTATAGCTTTTGGAGTAGTGAAAGTACCTGGTCTGAGATGGACTCTATTGCTGATGTGACATGCTGTATTGATAGCTTCTGCCCAGAACATTGCAGCAACTCCTTTAGCTGCAATCATGGTCCTGGCCATCTCCTAGAGAGTTCTGTTTTTTCCTTTCCACAACTCCATTCTGCTGAGGAGTTTTGGGGGCAGAGTACTCATGACTGATACCATTCTCACTACAGAATGTATTAAAGTACTGGTTCTTAAATTCCTTGCCATGATCACTTCTGATTCTAATAATCTGATCATCTTTCTCAACTGTGATTTTGCAGGCTAATCTCTTAAATGCTGTGAAAGCTTCACTCTTGTCTCCGAGAAAATCAACCCAAGTAAACATTGAGTAATCATCAATGCAGACTAGGACATACTTCTTTCCTCCATAGCTTTCCAAGCCATAGGCCCCATTAGATCCATATGAATGAGATCTAGAATTTTCTTGGAAGTTCTATCTTGAACTTCTTTATGTTGAGATCTGGACTGTTTCCCAATCTGGCGTGGACCACAAACTTTGTCTCTGTCAATTCTGATCTGAGGTAGCCCTCTGAAAATCTCCTTGATGATGATCTTCTGGAGATTTCTGAAGTTGATGTGTCCAAGTTTCTGATGCCAGATCTCTGACTCTTCAATAGATGTTCTTTGACATGTTAAAGAACATTGTGCAGGAACATGTAGCTGATAACAATTGTCAGCTGATCTCTTCCCTTCCATTAATAAGTCATTGTTCTTATTCATGACTTTGCAACTTTTCTTGGTGAAGACTACAGTCATGTTATCATCACATAGTTGACTAATACTAATCAGATTAGCTTTGAGTCCATCAACTAGCATAGCTTTCTTGAGTTTGGGCATTCCTTTAATAGTCAGCTCTCCTTTTCCCATAACTTTACCTTTCTTTCCATCTCCAAAGGTAACAAAATCTGACGAGCAAGCTTTCAGATTCTACACCACAGAGCAGTCTCCTGTCATATGTCTTGAACACCCATTGTCAAAGTACTAGCTTCCTTTATCTTCAACTCTCAATGAAGTATGAGCAATTAGACTGGTCTGCTTGACGACCCATTACTTTTTCTGTGCAGACTTTTTCTTCTGTTGAGTAGTTGTTTTCTTTTGAGTGTTGCTGGAATGCTGAGCCACAAATCTTCTCCTCATTCTTTTCAGATCAAAGAAATACTTCTCACAGTGTGGTCGAATGTGTCCTTTTTCTTCACAATAGTGGCAGATAATTCTTTTCCTGTAGCCATTATTGGTAGTCATCTTTTTGTTAATGTTCTTCTGGATGGCCTGAACATTATTTTGAACATGTGATGTCTGGCTTTTACTGGCTTTGATAAATACTGTCTTGGATTCTCCACCATTGTATCCAAGACCTGGATGTCTTTTTCCAGAA
The DNA here is from genome assembly GCA_026008535.1 of Perilla frutescens. Classification (NCBI taxonomy): domain Eukaryota; kingdom Viridiplantae; phylum Streptophyta; class Magnoliopsida; order Lamiales; family Lamiaceae; genus Perilla; species Perilla frutescens. Next base: position 12,932,578 of record BRKX01000004.1, read on the forward strand.
TGTCCTAGATTGGTAAGAATCTTATCAAGATTCTTAGCTCCATTGTTCCGCATGTTGACATTCCTTTTGATGGATTTTAGCTCTGTAGTCAGTTCTTCAATCTCCTTCTTTTGCTGTTGGATAATGGCCTTCTGTTCTCCATCAGACTTGATCAAATTCTCCTTTTCTTTGAGGAGATCTTTGTTGTGAGATTGAAGAGTTTTGTTGATCTCAACAACTTCAAGCCATTTTTCATACATCTCCTTGTATGTCTGAATAAACTCCTCATTACAGACATTATCATTGTCTGAGTCTTCATCTTCATCTGCAAGTTTGAAATGATCCTGGAACTGTGAAACTTTTACTGTAAATGCATAGTTCTCTTCTTCTGATTCACTGTTACTTTCAGAATAATTATCACTCAGAGAGGCATTATAGTTCTTTTTATTCTTCTTCAGAGTGTTGGCACATTCAGTTTGAATATATCCAAAGCCATCACACTTGTAATAGCCCGTTTTATCATGTTTGAAATAAAGTGAGTTATCGTGATAATTTTATTTAAATATGTGAATTTTGAAATTATTTAGTTATCGGGATGTTGCACTAGTCTAAGTCGCGCCCTAGACACCTTCAATTTCATTAGATAAATTATGTTTCATCTATTTAAATTAAATCATATAGAATCTCTTTGGTATTGGCTTAATTTTAGGGATGTGCGTGAGTTGATGATGAAACATATTTTTCATTCAATACATTCAAAGGCAATTACATAATAAATCAAATACATGCATCACATATGTCTGCATTCATGTACCAGGTTTATAAGTTTCGAAACAATTAAAAATGGATTTTCTTAGACAAAGTGCGTGTGTTAAGGATTTCTAATAGGAAAATGTTTTGAGTCAACTTTTTAAATTTAGTAATAATTTTCGTTTTTCCTATTCCCTTTTAATATAATAAATCCTACAAGACTTGTTCCAAATTAAAGTTCTATTATTTTTGGTAACTAAAGAACCCTAATTTATTTTTTTGGTATAAATGATTTTATATCTTTTCTGAACCCTATTTGTTCCTACTGCATCTCGAAAATGGCGATTTAGGAAAAACTCTCAATCTCAAAGGTTACATTTGATTTCAAGCAGAGGTAAAAGTTTGAATATTTTTTTTCAAGGGATTAAATATTTTATATGCATACATCTAGGGACTAGGATTATTGAGTTTTTTTGCACAATCATTTCATGGTTTGATCACATGTGTTTCAATTAATCTCATTTAGGAATTTATTCATAACAATTTTTTTATCTTGATTTCTGGGATGCTAGTCTCGAGAGTTATGTGGTAGAAGAATGATGGAATTTAATTCAAATTATATCTTAATTTCTGATTTTAGGTTAGTGAATTTTTTATTGAAGCTTAAGGGTAATTGGCTATTTTACTGTTATTAATATTCAAATTAATAAGATTAGATATGAGGGGAATTGATTTGGACGATAGTTAATATTTTAATAAGCTATCTTAGTTTAGGAATTGTAAATTTATCAAATGGATTTAAAGATGTTAGTTTTAATTTGGTGTTTTCATAAAAAAATGAATTCATGCCGCTCCCATACATGGCATATCATGGAAAAGTTTGTAGGTAATGGGTTTTAAATTTTAATTAATAATGTTAAAATTTGATGGTTAAAGATTTAGTTATTCTGTAAAGTATAGGTTAACAAGGTTGGTATATTTTAAAAAAAAATGTAGTTAAATTAGATTATTGAATCATGCGGTAATCGTGGTCAAGTGGGTTTAACTAATTTCTTAAATAGGTCTTAATTTAATTAGGTTTTATTTAATTATTTTAATTGGATAAAATATCAGATTACCTATTTCTATGAATGCCAATATGAATGCGAAGAAAAAAAAATATATATATTAGAAGATAGTTATTGGTCAGATCCTTTTGGTAATTAAATCTTACAGTTTAAATCGTAGTGCTAAATGAATTTAATTATGCCATTTTATTATTATTAGTATTAAATTAATAAGACCATAGAAGATGGGATTTTATCTGGTGGATAGATTATTGTTGTAATAAGTTATCGTAAAGACATGCTTAATTTGATTTGGTATTTTTCATCATAATATACATGCAGTTCTCGTTTATGACTAATAGTATGGACAAGTTTCTAATTTATGGATAAATTTTATAAGTAATAATGTTAAAATTTTATGGTTGACGTTTTAATTATCTTATAAATTATTATTTTAAAATATTAGTGGGTTAATGCCTTGATGATAAGTAAAAGGATAGTTAGATTATTCTTTCCGTAATCTTTGTCAGATTTTTTTTAATTAAAAATTTATTAAAATATTTTAACATATCATGTGGTCTTATTTAATTTTAGTTAGGCCATTAATTAATTAATTTAATAGGCAGTACCTATTTTTTTTAATGGTTTTTGTTACTGATCAAATTATTTTCGGTAAACTCATTTTTTGAAATTAACTGTACTTAGATTTCAATTTGTAACTAATCTGAACTTATACTATTAATTCATAGATTTTTCATTTGGTATGAAAGTCGACATTCATTATTTAATGTTCAACTCAAATTAGATTTCATTTTAGTGTCAATCATACATTTAAAGGGTTTTTTTCTAATTATATTCTAGGTGCGGCGCGACTAAGACATTAAGTTACTAATAGTGTTTGACTCAAAGTTCATCGATTCAATTAAGGTGTGGGATTTATTTATTTTATGCACCGTGGATTTATATTTTTGCCCATTTTAATATCATGTGTTGGCCGTATTTCATGTTACTATCAATGAGCTTTGGACTATATGTTCATTCATTTGGCTCTCATTATTTGTGCACAAATGTCAATATCGCTATGCGATTCAATTAGTACTAATGTACTATCATGTTTCGGTACTAAGGTACTATCAGTTTTCAGTATCAGTTATATTTGTGCTGCTGTTTTATTAACATGGGCAAATCTTTGCATAATTTCTCACACTGAGTATATTTTATATATGCTCACCCCTCATTAATATTTTCAGGTAATTGATTTGGTGGCGTGTGGGAGATCGAATGACAAGTCAAGTCAATTTTCATTTCTTCCGTTTACATTAGTCAAATTTTATTTTAGACAATTATTGATAATTCATATTTCATGGATCATGTTGGTTCTTAGACATCTACTCATGCTATTTATTTTATTTCATTTTTAGAACTTATGATAAATTTCTCAAATAAAAATATTCTAGTTGAATTGCTAATTTAATTCATTAAGTATCATTTCCTTTTGTTAAATCCATGTATTTATTTTTCTACTCAAATGTTTTCACTAATTAAGTTAAATTAATATTTAAGTTATTTAATTTTAAAAAAAAATTATTTACATTTCCACATCAATTAAAATCATAAAAAAAAATTAGTTTAACACTTTAAGAAATTTAAGGTGTTACAACACTCTTTGCACTGAATTCCTCTCTTTGTGTTTGATGGTTGCAACTATTTTTGCTCACTGTTGGAATTTCTATCTTGCTGAGCAGTTCCAGGTTGTTGCCTCCTGTTGTTTGACCTTCTGGAGGACTGTTTATTTACTCTTTTAAGAATTTGACTGAAATTCTTAGTGATAAGGACCATATTATTCATTGTTTCTGAATCAAGTACAGTTTTTTATGTTTGCACATGTTCAGGAACATCCTCAAAAACTTCAGCTTTTAGAGCAATACATTTCTTCCTTGAGCTGCTGTTATCATCTTCAAGATTCATCTCGAATGTCCTCAATGATCTCATCAGTTCATCAACTCTCATACTCTTGATGTCCTTGGCTTCTTCTATGGTAGCAACTTTGTAGGCAAACTTCTTTGAAAGAGATCTGAGAACCTTACTTACAAGTTTTTCATTGCTGATAGGTTCTCATAGAGCAAAACTTTCGTTTGATATGCTCATTAATCTGGCATTAAATTCACCAATGGATTCAGATTCTTCTATTCTAAGACTTTAAAACTTTAATTGACAGCCTCACAGAACTAATCCCTTCAAAGGTAGTTTCCAGAATATCCCATGCAGCTTTAGCAGTCTCACAGGTTGAGATTAAGCTGAATGTTTCAAGGTCTACTGCAGAGAATATTGCGTTGAGAGTTTTAGAGTTGACATTGTACCAGTTCTTCTATTGCACAGTCCATTCTCCTTCTTCCATTTCCACATGCCTTCCTTCTTTGGCAACAGTTGGCTTTTCTTATCCTTCAGTGACACTCTTCCATGCGAGTTCATCAAGTGATCTCAGAAAGGCCATCATCCTTACTTTCCAGTAAGGATAGTTGTTGCCTTCTAGCAATGGTGGTCTGACCGTGGATTATCCTTCTTTGATTACACTCATAACTGGAATGCAACCAAAACCTTTACGCAGATATGTAGCTTTCAGGATTCTTTTTGCACTAACACTAAAGGCGACCCGCTCTGGTACCAATTAAAGTTACATAAACTGTGCGGTCATGTTCATATTCATGTACTTGAACATTGTTGTGAACATGTAAGATCAGAATGTAAAAACATAAGCAAACAAAGAACACGAGGTTGGTAACCCTGTTCGATCAACTGATCTACGTCAGGGGGACTTATAAAGTCGTGAGAAACAGTTTACTACTCTGTTAAATGGTTACAGAGGTTATTACATGAAGACTCCCATCACTCGACCTCTTTCCTACCCCATTCAACCTCTTTCACTAAACTGAATTGTGTGATCCCCTCATAACCTAGAATCCCTCTAGTTCCCACAGCAAATCTCTCCCAAAACTCCTCTAAGTGTGTATGAAAGTGAGTTTCAAACACAGGCTAGAAACACGATGATCTAACCGATCAAACCTAGTCTACCCGAATACTATATGCTTCGAAAGTGAAGTCTTTTAACTCTCAGCCCTTCTGTGTATTCGTAAAAATTGGTGTCACTAAACTAGTCTAATTCCCAGGCTATTTATAAACAACAGATATAGCCTTAACAAGGAATCAGAAGTCCTAATTAGACTAGGATTTAACAAGGAAACAAATTTCCTTAAATAAATCGGACTTTCCTAGTTTTGATGTCTTCCTAGAATAGAACTCCTTTCCTTCTTGATCTTCCTCATGAACAAGGCAACTTCTATTCTAAAACGTCTATCTTGAATCTGCAGCTTCAACTCCTTGAATCTAGCATGGCACGTCTCTTGTAATTTTTCTGGACAACCATGTACATGATCATGTTCTTGAACATGACTAAGTACATGTCTTGATCTTTGATCAGATTAGCAGCGGAATGTTCACAAAATTGCCCAGAACATGGTATTTGAACATGAATAACCAAAACCTTTTGTGATCTTTTGAAATTGCCATATAATCTTAAACAGATAATGACAATCTCGAACACCTAAGTGCAGATGGCACTAACAGGTATGAAATCTAATTTGCACATAGTTATATTTCTCCATCATTTAGTTTGATTATCTAATCATGCTATATTACAATAGGCTTTACCCTGAAGGGGCCGATAAAAGGGTCGGGAAGATCATTAAGGCCAAATATGATAGAGCATGGAATGAGTGGTCAGAGGTTCCAGAAGAAGTGAAGATGATGTGGTTTGGAGAGTTTAAGGTAATTTTTAATCAATGATGTTTGCAATTATTTGTTATATTTAAATGCTAACTTGATTTTTTATAGAAATTTTATCATTGGGATAAGAAGGATGATGATGAGATCTTTCAATTCTAGGATTCTAAAGGTGCAACGGTAATAAGACAAATTTTTTCTAACATCCGTATAGGGAAATGTAAAGGTCACTGGCTAGCAAGTAACAAACTGGTAACCCTCCACAACAGATGAGAATCTGATCCAAAATTCAAGGAAGTTTCTGAACGAAACAAGAAGAATTAAGCTGCGAATAAAGACGGAAAAGTGAATAGAGGTTGAGCTATTACCATTACTGAGCGCAAGAAGCGATACGTGAGTCTATTTTTATGTTAAATTTATTTTGTATATACTTAATTAAGTGTTTGCCCAATAATCTGATTCATTACGCTTTGTGAATTTTGTAAGAGGTCAAATTGGGAAGAAAAGTTAGCATTCTTGAGGTGTTTGAAAATTTGAACTATGATAGACAAGCTGATAAATGGTTCACTCCACATTCTGAGATGTTATATGTAAGATATTTTCCATATTTGTTTCTATCATTGAGATTTTAATTTTGAACATAATCAAGATTTATATATCTTTTTATCACAGCATAAGTTTAAGGAGATGAAGGAAAACTCTGTATCATAGGGTAAAGATATTGATGATTCTACACTTTTCTTTGAGGCAGCAGGGGGAGCGAATAGATATGATAGATGCCCTGGATTTGGTTCTGAAGTCTCCAATTTTACCACTATTTCTGGATCAAAAAATAAGAGCAAAGGTAGCCAATCTAGCATAGCTCAAGATGAGCACCTCATGAATGACCGTTTAAATCGTTTGGAAGATGCGAATAAATATCTACTAGACGTGAATGAACGATTGGCCGCTGAAGTTATAGAACTTCGAAACCTCATCCTCTAAAAGAACAACACAAGTACCCCATATGAATCACATTCATCTGCCCCCTCCAATGATGATATTGGTTGTGATGTTGAGGATCATGATATTATTGATTTTTAGTTAGGTTGGATTTGATGCCATATTTTGTACTTTGATGGATTGATATCTAGTAGCTTGATGAATTGACTGATTGTTGTTTGATGAATTTGTTGGTGGTATTCTGATGGATTTATTTGATGTATTTTGATGGATTTTAATGGATATTTTGATGGATTGTTTGATGGATTTTATTGGATTCTTTGATGGATTTGTATGGATAGTATTTCAGTGCTCTATAATAGGTTTTATTTTTATATTATTTTTAGAAAAACCAATTTAAAAAATATAAAATAAAGAATTCCAGTGGGAGTTTTCTGCTGGAATCACCCGAGCCCTAATCCCTAATAAAATATTCCAGCGGAATATTTACCGCTGGAATCGTATAACCCTAATCCTAAATATTGAATTCCAGCGGCTAATTCCAGCGGAACATGTACCGCTAGAATTTATAACCCTAACCCTAACAATCAAATTCCAGCGGCCAATTCCAGCGGTATATGTACATCTGGAAATTCTGAACAGCACATGAAACGGACATTCCAATGGTTCGGGCCCCGCTGGAATTTTGTGACCGCTGGAATCGATGGGATTTCCATTGGAATATGTCAATTCTATCAGCATGTTTTCCAGCGGACCGGGCACGCTGGAATTTCCGCTGGAATAGTCCAATTCCAGCGGAAAACATACCGATTCCAGCGGAATTTATCTGCTGGAATATTCGATTTTTCTTGTAGTATACTGCATTAGTGATTCTTGAAGATAGAGTTGGGTAGAGATGTGGAGGTGAGAGAATAAGAGAAAGGGGTGAATAAGAGAGAGTAGTTAGCTAGGCGTGGTTTAGGGTAGTCAAAGATCAATTTGTGGCACACCGTCGTTTTAGTGTGCAAAATACACTTGCAGGCAAATAGTCCACAAATGCTTAATCTACCCTCAACGGCTAGTATAGCTAGTGAAGACAGATGTCGATCCCACGAGGAGTGTTTATAACCTTCTGTCTTTTCTTAGTTTTGGTTCGGGTCTTCAGTGTCACTCTAAAAACCTTGCTAATAAACTTAAACTAACTAAATGCTGAAAAGGAAATCACAAGAGAAAATATCAGTAATAAAAGTGTTCAAGTCAAAGCGTCAAGTCATTCGGTAGGTATGCGCAATCCCGGATAAAACACATGTAATTACCGCTACTACCCGTTGTGCCCACACTAGCATAAAGATCAAAAATGGAATCCCTATGGCCAAATATGGGTAATTGTCACTTTGAGGGTTAACCGGTTATAGGAAATGGATACGATCGGCCACTCCCCAATCACTTCTTACATTATATCGTCTAGATGATACGATCGGCACCTAGGGACCTAACTATAAAGGAACCTAAGGAGAGAATCACACAAAGGTTTTCCAAGCATAGCAGCTTTGAGGGCAAAAGCGACCCGATTCTAGTAGGTTTGACACGGTCTTGTGCCTGCATATACTGCTCAATCTTAACTACCAAGGCTGTCACCCCCGGACTTGTTACTATGCGGGTATCGAGGCATGGGTCACCTATACACTCCCACGTAACTAACACTAGTACCAGTTAATCAGAAATGCGCGCTTTCATCTCCAACCACTTTTTACCTATGTCTAAGTGAAAAACAAATTAAGATTGTGAACCCTTAAGGCTTTAAAGTCCGATTACCTCATGCACATATTCTACCCTTAGACCATCACTTTGACTTGAACAGTGGATACTTAGCCACTAAACATAGAAATGAAAGTAAAAGAAATGATAAAAGACATCTTACTTGGAAAGGAAATAACTCGATTAACTTCTGGGCCCAACCCCAGTTTTGCTAACAAAATAACTGAACTACCTTTCTGCAGGCAAACCGCCAGCTTCAGGCAGACAGAATATCCAAGAAATAAACTAAGTACGAAAAACGGTAAATTATATCTTCGTGGTGCAGAATGTGTGTGTACGCGTCCCCTGATATGAAAACAGATAAAAGTATTTATAGCAAATGAATTAAGGCTTCAAGTAGCCCAGATTTCACCCACGCAGGGGTTCTTGCACTCCTCCACTTCCTCACGTTCATGCTCCATGTTCTTCCTTGATTTTAGGAGTGATGGCAACAAACCCTAGCGTCTCCAGTAGCTTTCTCATGTCCCCACTTCCTTCTCAACGTGCTTAGACCTCCCCAAGACTCGGAACTGACCGCCACATCACCTCCACGTGCATATTGGAGCTGGCCCGCGATTCTGTTGAGTTATTCTCGCAACAACTTTGACTGGGTCCTCGGCAGGCAAATCAGTCCTTTGTGCCCTCAGCATAAATAGCACCTGTCTGTGCCTTTTGTGGTGGTTTTGTGTCCTCAGCCTCCTGCAGTCAGCTTTACCCCCAAAACTAGACTAGACTCTATACTAAACACTTATAAAGGGTGTAAAAAGATAAAGGAAAAAACACGAATTTGAGTCTTCATTACACCCACACACTTGGACTATACTTGTCCTCAAGTATGAATGTAACTTTAACTCAAAACAACAAAAAACAGAAGACTCAAATGACTCAAAACAAGACAATACAGCATATGAATCATAAGTTGATAAAGGGCATAACAGTTGAACATTATGATGCAGGCAAATCGAATCAATCAAACTCAGGCTACTATTGAAGTGTACACTCAGCTCGTCTTTTTCTCGAGTGTTTAGGTTAAGTGTTTACTCTCAACAATTCCACCAAATTATCATCAACAAACTTGCAAACACCTTGTATAAACAATGTACGTTATTCACATGCATGCATATCAAAAGGTCTTGTGAGGGTTGTAATGGGGCATGCGGATCAAGGTTGGAAATATTTAGGAACTGGCTACCTTCAATAGTATTCGGGCAAAATCAGCACTGGCAGCTTTGTGCCCACATAACAACCTGGGAGAATAAAAATTCAAACATTTTTTATTTTTTTATTGTTATTATTATTATTTTTTATTTATTTATTTTCTTTCTTTGTGCTCATTTCTGGCATCTTGTCACTATTTGGCTTAAACATACTACCAATACGAGCATAAATGTTTCATTCCCAGTCATAATATACTCTTTAAAGAGAGATTTTCAGAACGTAGGTCATGAACAATTAAGCAGGCTCAAATAATGGCAGCAATGAGAAGCATTTATCAGTGAATAATATGGCCAAATAACGACGAAAGAAAATGGCTTAATCATCTAAGCATGCTTGAAATCAAGTTTGACAGGGCACAAGCAAGTAAGTATCAAATGAGGTGGTAGAATTTAAACACACAGAAAGAAGTCGCAAATGTTAATTTGGGCTCAAAGCTCACTGGGTAGTTATATATTGCTTTCACATGCGATTGATTAATTCCATCTGCCTAACAATAAATGTATGCCCATATATGCCCAATGTCAATCTATGACTCATATGATATAGACTCAACATGCACACACAAAATAAAAACATACAAACACAACGACCTAGGCATATCCCTCCACACACTTGCTGTGCAAAGTACCCTTGCAGGCACAAGCAGTAATGTGGGTTAGATATGCCCAAAACAGACTCTATATATACAGACACAAATATACAAAAACAAGAATAGACACTAAACACACAAACAAAAATAAAAGCAAATCCTAAACTACTGGGGATAAAACATGACTTAAGGAGAGGAGGGGTAGTCTAACCCGAGATGAACACAAATGCTCTGCAGGGCTTTCTCAACTCTTTCAAGCTTCTTTGAATCTGCACTGCTCTATGCCCTGCTCGGTCCTTCTTGTGCCCTGGGCGATCCTTCTTGTGCCTTGGGGGCCTTTCTCTTGTCAAAGTATGTTGGTTCGTTAAAAAGGAGGAAGTATGAGGTGTTCTCTTCAATGAACCCAACTAGCTGCATCCGCTCCAGCCTCTAGGCATCAAGATACTCTGTCCTTTTGTCAAGCTCGGGGTACCCCTCAAAGACGTCGTCGAGGTCGCCACCTTTCAAACCTTCAAATATTCTAGCCACGAACGTGCCCAAAGCTACAACAGTTTCTCTGGTGTTGCTGGTCTGAGCCTGCAATTGAATCGCCAGAATGTAGCCGAGGTTGACCTTCCGCTTGTGTACCATGTTCCATAATAGGAATACCTCCTGCTGCGTGACTTGACATGTGCCATCCTTGCGCCCATAAAGGTTGAATGCCATCCATCTATGGCAAATCTGGAGGGCGTGGTCAGAGATGTGCTTGTCCTTGCTTGAGCCCGAAAGATAGAAGCCTTTGCCTCCAATTTCCTCCCACCGTTGCTGAATGTTTCGACTCTAGTCGTCGCCAACGCTGGTTGCTGCTTCTTTGTACCACTTCGAATGGACATCTTTTGGTTGGATGAAATCCAACAGCAGATTCAATCCTGAGATTGACATGCTATAGCTCTCTCCAGCTATCTAGAGGTTCACAACTCCGGGTGTCTCCAGACTAAATCCCTGCACTAGTTTGAACTCATATGAGGAAAGAAATTCAATGGTTAAAGAAGGGCATACTGTGTTCCTCCAGCCGAGTACTTGCTCCCAACCGATGTTGGCAAAGTATTCATACACTTGGTCCATGATTCCAAGTGTATTCAGCGTGCTGTCATGAAGAACGTACAAGGGCAGATGCTTCTTCTTGTTCAATCTCTCAACAATTCCTTGTCTTAAGCTGCTTGGATCCTCCTTCTCCTCCTTCGCCGAGCGGCGGGGAAGAGTTCTGAGTGGCACCCTGCTTTTTGTGCCCCTTTTTACCCTTGCGGACACATAGGATTGAACAGGAGCTGGGATGATTTGGATTTCCGGTTCCACTTCCTCGCTGTGCAGCGACTTCTCTTCCTCTTCATTGTTGAACTGCTCCACATCTAGCCTCCTCTTGGTGGGTAGCTTCTCTTATTTCTTCGACTCCTTGCTGAATGGCTTCTTTGACTCTTTGCTGGTTGACTTGGTTCTCTTTGACTTGCTTTTAGACTTTTTGGGCACATCGGGACCCTTGCTTCAACTTGGTTCCCTTTGTGCCTCCTTCGGGACCTCCTGTGGTTTTGCCTTCTTCGACTTTTTCTTCTCTGCGGGTGGATCGGGTTGTGCCTGTTTCAGTTGCTCAGACTGGTTGTGGGCATTCTCAGATGTAGATCCTTCTGAGGCAACTTTGTCATCCTCCATCGATTCTTCTTTCTCTTTTTCCGGTTCTGGTTCTTTCTCCTTCTCCTCTTGATGATCTTGCTCTAATTTCTCCTCCCCTTTGTCATCTTCCTCTATGCTCTCGCCTTCAGACTTCTCATCCCCTTCTTCCTCATCGCCGTCTTCTTCTTCATCGCCGCTGCCATTTTGTTTTTCTTCCTCCGCCTCATCTTCTTTCTCTGGTTCACCATCTTCTTCCCCGTCCTTCTCTGGTTCTTTCTCAGGCTCAGAATCGCCTGTTTCTTCACTAGGTTGGGGTGTCGGTGGCTTCTCAGGGATTGGTGGCTTCTCAGGTGTAGGCGTTGGGTCAGAGTTTTGCCCAGCTGGTGGTGGGCTCTGAGGTTTGCCCTTATCAGCTTCAACTTTCTTCTTCTTCTTCGACGCACCGCCCTTAGCCTTCGGCGGTGCTCGTTTCTTTTTCTCTGCTTGCGGCGGTGGGAGTGGTGGGTGTTATGGCAGAATGGTTTGGATTGGTGAGGGGTTGAGAATGGGTACGGTGCTTTGTTTCGGCTCCTTTAGCTGGGTCGACTGGGTGGTCTGCGTCATCTCTTGCGATGATTCGCCGGTGTTGCGGGAACTGCGACGTGTGCCTCGCTTGGCAGTTTCTCCAGTTTTCTTTGCCTTCACCATTTTTTTCTTTGAGGAATTTGGGAAGTAGGGTTTACCTTGCTCGATTTGTGAGAAATCGAAGGTGGAGGGGGGTATTTGAAATGCTTCTGGGGACGTGGGGTGTTGTGAGGGTGGTGGGTTTGTGCAGAGAGATCGTGGCCGAGAATTTAGGAATCGGTTGTGCCTAATTTTGAGAGAATTGGGGGATTTTGAATTGAGGAAGGAGATATGTTTATAATTTAAAATAATGATATGGATATATCATCTCTCCCTCACTCCCCTTTTTTCGGCCTCAATTTTCAACCATTATCGATACTTGCATGGGGAAAACCAACCATCTCTGCAGCTGCTGTTCCTGTCCAATCAGTCAAATTTGCCACAGTACCCCACCCACACACTTAAACCTTGCTGTGCCCTGCACATTACTTTGCCCACAGTGATGTATTTCCAGTCTTTGCCTTCATGCAGCGTTAATTCACAAACAAAATACAAACATAATTGAAATTAAAACAGGTAAACAAACCGGGTTGCCTCCCGTCCAGCGCCTTTGTTTAAGGTCTTTGGCTCGACCGTTTTGTGCCTTCAGTAGTACTCAGGACTGCTCAAAACTTGGGTTTCTGCCCAAGTTTCCTTCTCTTGCTCGAAATATGGTTTCACCCTCTGTCCATTGACTCGAAATTCGCACCCATCTTTTGGGTTCACCAAATCGATTGCTCCACTTGGGTGTTGATGTTGCACCAGATAGGGGCTCATCCATTTTGACTTCAATTTGCCCGCATGTAATTTGAGCTTTGAGTTAAACACGAGTACCTTTTGCCCACAGAGCAACTGTTTGCCTCTTGCGAGTGCATCGTGGTATCTCATGGTCCTTTCCTTATACATCACAGCATTATCATAGGCCTCGGACCTCAATTCTTCCAATTGTTGGATCTGCAGCTTCCTCTCAATTCCAGCGCATTCATTATTGAAATTCAACTTCTTGTTTGCCCAAAATGCTTTATACTCCATTCCTACGGGCAAATTGCAATACTTTCCAAAAACTAGCCTATAAGGAGACATCCCAATAGGTGTCTTGTAGGCTGTGCGATATGCCCACAGAGCATCTTCCAAGTGATTGTTCCAGTCTTTGTGCCTTGGTCCAACAACTTTTTCCAGAATTTTTTGATCTCCCTGTTTGAGTCTTCTGCTTGTCCATTTGCCTGGGGGTGATATGCAGTAGTAACCTTGTGTGTCACCCCATACTTTCCCATCATCTTCTTTATGACTGGGTTGCAGAAATGGGTCCCTTGATCACTGATCAGGACTTTGGGCATTCCGAAGCGACAGAACACATTTGCCCTCAGGAACTTCACCACTGTATTTGAATCGTTCGTTGGAGTGGCTTTTTCCTCCACCCACTTGGACACATAATCTACAGCCAGGATAATGTAGAGATTATTACCTGACTTGGGAAATGGTCCCATGAAATCTATGCCCCATATGTCGAAGACTTCCACGGGCATGATAGGTGTTTGTGGCATGGCCTCCCGAATAGAAATATTCCCAGTCATCTGGCAATTCTTGCACTTCTTAACAAATATACAAGTATCCCTGAATAATGTGGGCCAGTAAAATCCTCCGTCTAATACCTTCCTTGCTGTTCTACGTGGGCCAAAATGGCCTCCACATGCATTGTTATGGCAGAACTTCAAGATGTCTAGAACCTCATCATCACTTACGCACCTCCTTATGACTTGATCAGATCCAATTTTCCAAAGAGTTGGTGTTTCCCAGAGATAGAACCTGCACTCACGCTTCATCTTATTCCTTTAATAGTCACTCAAACCAACTGAAAACTGCCTTGCGACCAGGTAGTTTACTATGTCGGAAAACCATGGCTCCTTTGCTGTTTTGCCCGAAACCTCATACAAGTGCTCATCTGGAAAATTCTCAGTGATTTCCTCTTTGCTCTCAACCATCAGACGGCTGAGATGGTCTGCAACCAAGTTTTCTGCCCCAGTCTTGTCTTTGATCTGCACATCGAACTCTTGTAAGAGCAATATCCACCTTATGAGTCTCGGCTTTGACTCCTTCTTAGACAGTAGGTACTTCAGAGCTGCGTGATCCGTGTAAACAATCACTTATGCCCCCAGCAGATAGGAACGGAACTTCTAAAAAACGAATACTACTGCTAACAGCTCCTTCTCCGTGGTGGTATAGTTGTGTTGCGCGACATTTAATGTCTTGGAGGCATAATAGATAACATAGCTCTCTTTGCCTCTTTTCTGGCCCAAAACTGCTCCCACGGCAAATCCACTGACATCACACATCACCTCAAATGGCATTCCCCAATCCGGAGGTTGGATAATAGGGGAAGACACTAACATATTCTGCAATGTATGAAAAGCTTTCTTGCAGTCATCATCAAAGTCAAATTTTACCTCCAATTATAGTAGGTTTGTGAGTGGTTGAGCAATTTTTGCGAAGTCCTTAATGAATCGACGACAGAAACCCGCATGGCCTAGAAATGCCCGAATCTGCTTAACATTGATGGGATAGGGCAATTTGGCAATGACCTCCACTTTTACCCTGTCCACCTCAATTCCTCGCTCGGATACTACATGTCCCAGCATGATTTCTTCTCTCACCATAAAGTGACACTTCTCATAATTCAACACCAAGTCTTTTTCCACACAGCGGCTTAGTACTTTGCTCAAATGATCAAGGCATTGATCAAAGTTATCTCCATAAACCGTGAAGTTGTCCATAAAGATCTCAATACAAGTCTCGAGCATATCAGAAAATATGCTCATCATGCACCGTTGGAATGTGCCTGGAGCGTTGCAAAGGCCAAAAGGTATCCTTCTATAGGCAAATGTGCCAAAGGGGCATGTGAATGTCATTTTGCCTTGATCGTCTTAGGCCACCACGATTTACATATAACCAGAATACCCATCCAGAAAACAGAAGTACGATTTTCCCGCAAGCCTCTCCAACATTTGATCGATGAAAGGTAAAGGAAAATGATCCTTCTTTGTGACTGCATTCAACTTGCGGTAGTCAATGCAAACTCTTCATCCTGTCTGCAGTCTCATCTGAATAAGCTCCTTGTTTTCATTCTCCACAACCTGGATTCTAGACTTTTTGGGCACAACGTGAATAGGACTCACCCACTCACTGTCGGGCATAGGGAAGATAATTCCCATATCGAGCAGCTTTAGAATCTCCTTTAACATAGCTTCTTTCATCAAGGGATTCAGCTTCCTTTGGGGATCTTGCACTGGTTTCGCCCCTTCTTCCAACTGGATCTGATGCATGCAAATGGTGGAACTTATGCCCTTGATGTCGGCCAAGATCCATCCAATTGCTTCCTTGTGTATCTTCAATAGTGTTATCACCTTGACTTCCTGCTTCATGGTTAACGATGAACTGATTATAACTGGCAAATTCTCTCCTTCACCCAAATAGGCATATTTGAGGTGATCGGGCAACTCCTTCAACTCCAGCTTGGGTGGCTTGATGATAGACCGCACCAGTTTATCACCCTGCCTTGTTGTGGGTAAAGGCAGACGTGTATCCCTTGAAAAACTGGCTTCGATGTGATACAATTGCAGAATTACCTCTTTGATTTGTTTATCTCGTTCCTCTTCAGCATCCCAATCGATCTTACTGTTCTGAAGTACCCACTCAAGTGGATCCTTTGCGAGCAGCCTTGGTATTTCTTCTTGGATCATAAGCTCAAAAACGTCGATCATATGTACACCCTCAGTGTTATTGGGGTACTTCATTGCCTCCATGATGTTGAATGTAACTCTGTCTCCATCGAACTCACACGTCAATGTGCCCTTATCGACATCAATCTTCGTATGTGCCATCTTCATGAATGGTCTGCCCAAAAGTATACAGGCAGCCTTTGGATTGGTTTTGCCCATATCCAGCACATAGAAGTCTGCTGGGAAAATCAGACTCTCCACTTTGATTAGGACATCTTCAAGCACTCCCTCGGGGTAAACATTGGAACGGTCAGCCAATTGAATAATGGTCCTTGTATCCTTGAGCGGTCCTAATGTCAGCTCTTAAAAAATGCTTAGGGGCATAACATTGATCGATGCCCCTAAGTCCAGCATAGCTCTCTCAACTCGAAGTCCTCCAATTTCACAGGGAATAAAGAACATCCCTGGGTCTCCACACTTTTCAGGCAACTTCTTCTGTAATAATGCTGACACAGTTTCATTCACCTGTCTGATTGCGTCCAGTAGGGGAACATTGATTTCCACTTTCTTGAAGATGTGCATTAGATCCCTATCCTCTGCTTCTTTTTTGTTTCACTTCATCCTTCCTAGGAATGGTAAAGGTACCTCGATCTCTTTTGGAATATTACTCTTCAGGATGGGTTTGGCCACAACTGCTTCTGGTTCGTCATTTGCCCACAACTCTGCTTCCTCCTTTGTGGGCTCATCATCCCTGTGGGCATCATCCTCTGTAGTCTCTGGATATGGTGCAGGCAGTTGCCTTCCACTCTTCAGTGTTATTGCATTTACCCCAGCCTTTTTTGGTGGTTCTGTCTGTGAGGGCAGAATTCCTTTAGCTTTCTCCATCCTTGCGATTGCATCACTAATTTGGGATATTTGTCCTCCCAAATAGCTCAGTCCATTCCTTGTCTCCTGTTCGAAGGCTTCTGATTTCTTTTGTACCTCCACAGTTTCATTCACAATCTTGTGAACCATGTCTGATAAAGACGGTCCTGCTGCGGATGCAGGATAGTATGGTGCTGTCTGCCTCTAACTATAGTTGGGGGAAAAATGATTGTGCCTCCTTCTGTGCCCTTCATCCATAGCGTTAACCATTTCTTCCTTCTCCTTCAATTGTGGACACTGGTCAGAGTTGTGCCCCATCAATTCACATACCCCACAAATTCGCAAGGTATTAGCGGAAAACATGGTGATCATCTTCTCCATCTTGTTGCAGAGTTGTTCGATTCGGTCATCAGTTTCAGGTACAAAGATGGTTTTGCCCGCAGCGGCAACACTTGTTCTTTCATATGAATCGTCTCTGTTCTCCTCGACCATTTCTCCAATAAGTATTAGAGCTTCAGCTGCCCTCTTGTTCAGGATAGATCCTCCGCATGCTGCATTCAGTAGGGCTCAGTCCTCGCTTCTCAACCCCGAGACAAAATAGTTCACTAGGTCATGATCTGGAATCTGGTGATGTGGGCATTTCGAGAGCAATTGCTTGAAACGCTCCCAGTAATCGTAAAAGCTCTCGTGGGGACCAGCCTTTGCGGTTGAGATCTTCTTTCTCATGCTCTGCACTCTTGATGTGGGGAAGTACTTCTCCAGAAACTTTTGCTGGAGTTGACTCCAGTTGGTTACACTCCTGGTAGGAATAGTGTATAACCATTCTCGAGCTCCGTCCCGCAAGGTGAAAGGAAAAGAAACCAGGCGAATGTATTCACTTGTCCCATTAACTTATGTGCGTTGCGTCTCACATGCTATCTCAAAATCTTGAAGATGTCATTGTGGATCCTCCCCTGGATGGTCATGGAATTTAGGTAAAATCGAGATGAAATTTGCCCTCAGCTCCCAGTTACCAGTAGTTGTAGGCAAAACGATGCCCGTGGGATGCTCTGCACTCTTGATGTGGGGAAGTACTTCTCCAGAAACTTTTGCTGGAGTTGACTCCAGTTGGTTACACTCCTGGTAGGAATAGTGTATAACCATTCTCGAGCTCCGTCCTGCAAGGTGAAAGGAAAAGAAACCAGGCGAATGTATTCACTTGTCCCATTAACTTATGTGCGTTGCGTCTCACATGCTATCTCAAAATATTGAAGATGTCATTGTGGATCCTCCCCTGGATGGTCATGGAATTTAGGTAAAATCGAGATGAAATTTGCCCTCAGCTCCCAGTTACCAGTAGTTGTGGGCAAAACGATGCCCGTGGGACGCATGTTCATGGTTTGAGGGAAACTCAGCTGCCTCAAAGTAAGGGTGTGCGGTGGTGGTATTTGTTGTTCTTCTTCCTCGTGGTTTGATATCTGATCGTCCTCCATCTCTTCTTCGGAATAGAGTGGATTGACGTTGCTTGTCTCAGCTTGTTCGTTGCTTGCCTGACTTTCTCTACCTGAGGTCAAATCATCACTGGATCCTTCAATTTGATTATCCTCCTGCAGCCTTTTCAAAAATGCCCTAGCTTGTGCCCTTCTTGCCCTCGCTGACCTCTCTATCTCCGAATCGTAGAGTAAATCTCCTGCGCGGTTAGAACGAAACATATACTAAGGTAAAACAGTAAATAGACAGAAAAGTGCGCTTACACTCCCCGGCAACGGTGCCAATTTTGGCACACTGTCGTTTTAGTGTGCAAAATACACTTGCGGGTAAATAGTCCACAAATGCTTAATCTGCCCTCAACGGCTAGTATAGCTAGTGAAGACGGATATCGATCCCACGAGGAGTGTTTATAACCTTCTGTATTTTCTTAGTTTTGGTTCGGGTCTTCAGTGTCACTCTAAAAACCTTGCTAATAAACTTAAACTAACTAAATGCTGAAAAGGAAATCACAAGAGAAAATATCAGTAATAAAAGTGTTCAAGTCAAAGCGTCAAGTCATTCAGTAGGTATGCGCAATCCCAGGTAAAACACATGTAATTACCGCTACTACCCGTTGTGCCCACACTAGCAGAAAGATCAAAAATCGAATCCCTATGGCCAAATATGGGTAATTGTCACTTTGAGGGTTAACCGGTTATAGGAAATGGATACGATCGGCCACTCCCCAATCACTTCTTACATTATATCGTCTAGATGATACGATCAGCACCTAGGAACCTAACTATACATGAACCTAAGGAGAGAATCACACAAAGGTTTTGCAAGCATAGCAGCTTTGAGGGCAAAAGCGACCCGATTCTAGTAGGTTTGACACGGTCTTGTGCCTGCATATACTACTCAATCTCAACTACCAAGGCTGTCACCCCCGGAGTTGTTACTATGCGGGTATCGAGGCATAAGTCACCTATACACTCCCACGTAACTAACACTAGTACCAGTTAATCAGAAATGCGCGCTTTCATCTCCAACCACCCTTTACCTATGTCTAAGTGAAAAACAAGTTAAGATTGTGAACCCTTAAGGCTTTAAAGTCCGATTACCTCATGCACATATTCTACCCTTAGACCATTACTTTGACTTGAACAGTGGATACTTAGCCACTAAACATAGAAACGAAAGTAAAAGAAATGATAAAAGACATCTTACTTGGAAAGGAAATAACTCGATTAACTTCTGGGCCCAACCCCAGTTTTGCCACCAAAATAACTGAACTACCTTTCTGCAGGCAAACCGCCAGCTTCAGGCAGACAGAATATCCAGGAAATAAACTAAGTACGAAAAACGGTAAATTGTATCTTCGAGGTGCAGAATGTGTGTGTACGCGTCCCCTGATATGAAAACAGATAAAAGTATTTATAGCAAATGAATTAAGGCTTCAAGCAGCCCAGATTTCACCCACGCAGGGGTTCTTGCACTGCTCCACTTCCTCACGTTCATGCTCCATGTTCTTCCTTGATTTTAGGAGTGATGGCAACAAACCCTAGCGTCTCCAGCTGCTTCCTCATGTCCCCACTTCCTTCCCAACGTGCTTAGACCTCCCCAAGACTCGGAACTGACCGCCACATCACCTCCATGTGCATATAAGAGCTGGCCCGCGATTCTATTGCGTAATTCTCACAACAACTTTGACTGGGTCCTCGGCAGGCAAATCAGTCCTTTGTGCCCTCAGCATAAATAGCACCTGTCTGTGCCTTTTGTGGTGGTTTTGTGCCCTCATCCTCCTGCAATCAGCTTTACCCCCAAAACTAAACTAGACTCTATACTAAACACTTATAAAGGGTGTAAAAAGATAAAGGAAAAAACACGAATTTGAGCCTTCATCAATTTGCATCTATTTTTTCTTCTTCTTTTTTAATAGTTGTTGGAATTTTATGGATTAGAGCATGAATTATATAAATTTAAATTAGAAGTTTCAAAGATTTGAATTATAAGTTTCAAATTCAAGTTATAATTTATACATGCATATTAATTAAATTAGTATATTTACTAGTTAAAATTTTAAATTAAGGTTAGTTGTTAATTAAATTATATATTTATTTTAATTTTTTATTTGAAATTATTAATATACGTTATTCACATCATTTATTTTATAAAATATATGATTTGAAGTTATCTTTTTTATTAATTTATCACTCTTAAAAGTGTTAAATTATACTTTGTATATGAAATGATTTGTACAAATTTATTATTCTAAATTTTATTGCTAGGCATAACCAATTTAATTTCGATTAATGAAAAATTTAGAAAAAATCATTTCAAAATTATTTTATTCAAGTTATTATTTTCAATCATTTATTTTAATAAACAAACTATTTTTTTATTTAATTTTAGAAAAGGGCCAAAAGACGAACAAAATAATATAGTTTCACTAAAAAACATAAGAAAAATTTGAAGCGATATAGTTTCACTAACACTTTTCTAAAAAACTAAATTAAATACATTAATACTCTTCACTATTTTTTCTCAGATGCACAAGTAAATTGGAAGCGAGGACAATAGATGTCCCCCCGCCTAAGAAAAATTTCTAGATGCGCCATTGGTTACACTCACCACACACACATGTTACACGGGCGCACACACAATCAACATGTCACTTGTTTCATTTTTTTTATTTAAAATCCTAAATATATAATAAAAATAGAAATCCAATTTGTTATTTTTTCATTTAGAATTTTAATTATTAATTTATTTTTTATTTTTTAATTAATTAATAATTTATTTATTTATTTTTGTTTCAAAACATGTCACACATTTCATGTGAACGTGTGACATATTTTAATGTTTTTTTAATAGTAATTCAAAAAAAAAAGAGAAACATGGTACACGTTCAAATGAACGTGTCACCTGTTTCAATGTTTTATTTTTTTTATAAATAATAAATACAAATTAAAAAATAATTTGTGAAACATGTCACACGTTTAAATAAATGTGTGACATGTTTCAAGGTTTTAATTTTTTTTATATCAATACTATATAAGAATTTAAAAAAAAAATCTAAAACATGTTCCCTGTTCCCTTGAACGTGAGACATGTTGGGATTTTTTTTTCGGGGGTTGTTTTTGCTTTTAAATTGTAAATGAAAAATGAAAATAGAAATAAAAATATCAAACACATCACACGTTGCCTTGAATGTGTGGCATGTTTAAATTTTAATTTTTGTTTTTTTAGTTGTAAAAGAAAATTGAAAAAAAAAACTCAAACATATCACATGTTATTAATTAATTTTTTTTAACTCAGCGCGTAGTGCGTGTGGAATGTTGGGAATGAATTGTGCGTGTAGTTTGTTAAGTTTTGTTTGAATTTTTGCTCAAATTTTGATAAGACTCCACAGTTCATTAAGGATTTTATGGTGAACAAAAAAAAAAGCTTGATTACAAAAGAAGATTCTATATTTTATGGTTAAGAAAGAATTTTACAAGTCTATCTTGATTACATAGATATATTAATACTATTATTTTTACGCGGTTTAATTTGAAAGCTTAAATAGCTCGCACATGATCATTACACAATTCATCTGATCAGATTTCAGAGACTAAATCATATTATTTAAAAAATAAGATTATCTTATATATTGCCACACGTTATATATTGTCACACAACACGTGAGTGTCAAAACTAGTTTTATACTAAAGTTAAGTTAAAGTTAAAAAGAACCTGCTTTGAGCATAATGTGCACACAAAAGCGCAGCTATCTATTCCACCTACCACCGCTGCGGAGCTTCATGCTACGGCTACGCCGCCCTGCAATCTTGTTGTGTTACGCCGGAAGATTTCATCTTTATTTATTACTTTCCAAAATGCGAAATTAAGTTGTAAGTATAGTCTCAAACGTGACCTATCCAAAAAAGAGATCAACATTTTTTTTGAATCCACTGATTTCAGCTGCGTCACCATACGATAAAAAGATCTCATATCTTATTATATTAGATCATCTCATGCACATGGATCAATTTAAATGTTAATTTAACAAAACGCGCATCTGTAATCTCATGATCCAGAAGTGTTCCAAAACCGTCTCCTACTTAAAAAAAATTAAAAAATAAAAAATAATAAATGGGCTAATAGTAAATTAAATAGTAAGAGTATTTGTAGCGACCTGTTTTCTAATATTAAAATTACTACATTTTCTAAAATTATTTTATTTTCTATATGTGATATTAATTGTTTAAGTCTAATAAGTCGTGCCAAGTTTAATAAATAACCAAACATGAATTAATTATAGTGTATGGTTATTTTATTTTATGTAATGAGCATGCATGTATGATTTTAATTTGAGAAATTTTTAGCCAAGTTATTATTAGCCCAATTGAAATAATTTTTATTTAAAGCCCAAGTTTTCGAGCCCAATGTGATGAAGCCTAAATTCAAGAACCTTCTTTTCTCTTTCTTTTGCTCTACGAAATGGATCAGCATGAATTTTGATATCTCAAAAAAATCTCCAAGACTTATCAAATTCTTTTCTTATCAAGTTGATATCTTGAAAACTATGAAACTTATCCCTAACCCTAACCCTAACCCTAACCCTAGCCCTACTAGTATAAATAGAGAGCTCTACCTCCCTCTTTCCTCACACCAAATCAACGAAAAACAAAGGCAATAGTTTTATATCTTCTTCTTCAAGTTCCATGTTTTGAAGGTATAAAATCCTTTTAGTTTTATTTTGGTTGTTTCATGTATGCATTGCATTGCATTGTATATCATTTAAGAAGGATGGGATGGTGTGTGAGATGAGGGAGACATCGGCAGTTTATCAGCTATCGACGACGAGATGGCAGTGACTTCGGCTTGAATCTGTTGTCCAATAATGGTGCATTGGTATTGCTGTTCGCATTGACAATGACGACGCAGTGGTGCTACTATTGTCGAGAAACGACGAGGGGGTGGCCAACGATGCATAAAGTTTCAGCTGGTTTACGTGAGCAGAGGGAGAGTGAGAGAGAGATGAAATGATTTCTTTTGTTTATCTAATTCTAGTTGTGTTGCAGGTGGGCCAGGTATTAGTTAATGGTTGGGCTTTGGCTAATTGATTGAAGAAGAGTGAGCCGAGAGTTGGGCTAGGAGCATTGAGTCATGTTTCATCTCCTTTTACTTGAGGCTTGCAAATAATAATTAGAGTTGATTAATCAACATCATTGCTAATGGAATTAGTTGTAATCAACCATGCATTGATTTTTCCCTTTTCATCTCATGCATTAGTAATTGGCTTGCTTGTAGATATATATATATATATATATATATATATATATATATATATAGTCATTTACGTTTACGTATAGGCATCAAAATGAATTAGATATGCATCAATATATAGTAAAAGGTTATGGCATGTTCTGTTTGTTTTCAAGAAATACATAACTAATTAGCTATGGTTAAATACGCATATCATGCATTATCATATTTCGTTATGGTGACCTCAATTTATTAATTCAAGATAATTAGTTTATAGACAATGCGCGTAAGGACATAATCGATTAATATCAAGGTCAAGGTTAAGGTAGGTTTTTACGTTGAAATTATCCATGTTATCATTTATATATGTTTTACTGAATGTATGTGATGTCACAGCATAGCAAGAGCCTTCGGGTTATCACACAGAGCCTCCGGACTACATAGTTTGGTCTACGGACTGAACACCTTTTACTATTCGCATATTATTCTGTTTGATATATAGCTTGGATAATTGGATACTCTCCACTGAGTCAGTTGTGCTCACCCCAAAAACTACTTATCTTTTCAGGTGTTGTCTCGGGAGATACGGAGCGGGCAAGATGTGATGATAATGGTCAAGTCGTCCAGCATGATTAAAAATTTAATTTATTTTTTACTTTATTTTTCTGTAATAAATGTCAAATTATGAATTGAAATATCCGCTGTATTTCAAGTAAAGTATTTTATTATTGAAAAGCATGAATAACATGTCTTTTTCTATTACAAGTGAAATTAGGGCGTTTCAGGGTGGTATCAGAGAATGTCCACTTTTCTGCATACTTTGAAACAAATTGCAAATAAGTACTGACCATCATCGCATTTGTCGCATCGCTTCGGGAATAGGTAAAAGTTAAAGTTATGATTTCATGTCAGGTTTATGATCATATGTATTTTATTAGATGTTTAGAAGTAGGTTGACTACTAGGTCACGTAAAAGAGTTTCAGTTAGTATCGGGTCGTGTATCGTGCACTACAAGAAAATATCGGAATAGCGACGGAAATATCCGTCTCCAAATTCATTTTTTCCGTCACTAAATCCACATAGCGACGGAATTGAGACGGAAAAATTCCGTCTCTAATATCGTGGTCGCTAAATATTTAGAGATGGAAATTTTTCTGTCTCTAAAATTTAGAGACAGATTAGAGATGAAATAATATGTCGCTATCATCAGTCGACTTATTTGGTCGCCGATATTTAGAGACCGATTTTACCGTCTCCATTCCGTCTCTAATTTTAGAGAGGGAATATTCAGTCACTAAATTGAATACCAATTTTATTATTTTGAGACTGAATATTTCATCTCTAATTTGTTTCTAGTGTGAAATTCTTTATTTTAATTATTTATACCCGTATATAAATTAAATATATCAATACCAATGAAAACATTTGAATATCATCGAAATCAAATAAAATCTAAATATCTGAATCACATTAAACATCATAATATCATTCATACAATATTCGCGCAAAATATCACAAAATATGCTATGTACTAACCAAACATCTAATATTCATAACAAAGTAGTTTATAATATAAGTACCAAACATCTAAAATAAAAACACAACATAACTAACTGGTTGGTGGAGGTTGTTGTAGCTGTGAACTGAGCGACTGGGACTGTATCCGACGTGATAGATTGGACTCGGTCATCTCCTGCATCTGCAGTTGGTGTTGTTCTATTTGATGCTGCAAAACCTCTTCCATATGTCGTTTAGCATCTTCTCGTTATTTTTGCAATTACTCTTAGCTCTCTCGTAGTTGACTCTCCACTCGAAGTTGAGTAAATATGTGATCGATTTCCAAGGCCGAACACACATTTCTTTTCTGAGACACCAACTACATCTACAAAAAGAGATGACATGTCGATGCCACCACCATCACCTTCAGCACTATCATCATGATGTTTGACTTTGACTCATCTCTTCAACACATGCATGGACATCTGTCTGAAAAAATTAATTATAGTTGAAGTGTTTTTATATTACAAAATGCATAATATAGTTAGTAAAAACAATTTCTGCTTATTGCAATCTGCTTAAACTTGCCATCAGTAAACACTCCATCTGCTCTGGCGTGGAGTAGTAAAAAAAATCCCAATCACTAATTTTATGAGTAGACTCCCTTTTCCCTTAACCTGCTTGATACAAGTAAGTATCACCATATTAGTCAATCAATTTGATAAAATTTAGAAATCCAAGAGAACTTAATGCAGCTGCAATAGTATGATCATTTCATTGAAGAAGCACTGTTGCAAAAGCAAACACACGAATAAGCTTGCGAGCAAAAACATCACATTGGGACAAGAAATATCTAATTTTTTCATCACTACCAATTGAGGCAGTATGAGCTCCCAAATGATACCATTACAAAACTTATTGCAGAGTCTCTACATTTTATTTAGAAAAAGAGAGAAAAATAAACAGTTAATGTAAGTAATAAATAGGCAAGATTATAATTAGATGTACATATTAGTAATTAGTATTAATTTGAAAAATAAAAAATTAAAAAAATTCTCATGTCTACACAAACATAATCCTAATGCACTAGTCGTGCCCAACAAAGATTATATATTTAAAAGTAAGAATTATGATTTTATCATGTTTAACTTTTAAAATATGCATTTTAAACATAATTAAGCAGAAGTGTGAATGTAGGCAAATTTTGGAATCACAAAATCAGGAGTAGAAAAAGCAACCATGCAGAAGAAATTTCACTACAAATCCACAACAAGTACATCAACTCAGTTCAATGAATTCATGATATTGGTTGTTATATAAAAAAATAAATTAACCTATCCAAGAAGGTAAGTTGGATGAGATGTGAATTTTTTGTAATTTCTCTAAATCTCTTGGATAAATTGGTGTACCTGGAAGAAACACATATAAAGTTCCAACAATTTGAAGAAAGAAAAAGATTACAAGACTTTAGGAAAATAAGGAATTAAAAGCATTACGTATGAGCATGACCTACTTCATATGGAGTAAATCTCTATATGAGTCAGCCATACGTATATCTCCATTATTTCTTTCTGCAAGTTCCTCAAGTGCAATCTGTTATCACAAAGCACCATCTTAATCAATTATATTAGGAGACATGCAATAATGCAATGATAGCTATTACAAAAACATAATAGGAAAAGAATCCTGAGAGTATGTACCTCGTTAATTTGAAGTCCTTCAGTACTTGCTATATGTGATAATCTTTAAGCAACCTGTAATTATCACAAAAAGAAAATATTGACCAACAAACAATAACAACCATCATGCTTAATCCATCACTATGAATAGCATTCCATATCCGTGTCGATCAAACAATAAACGCACACATAGTAATGTTAAGCAGATTATTTTATGAACAAGGTTTAGGTTAAATTAACCTTGAGCATAGACTGAAATTGCCATCTATAATAGCATACACATGAGCTGAAGAGGAAACTTCAATTAGCTCCTACCTTTAATAAGAATAGCATGAAGCTCATAATAATCATGACATTGTTCAAATGGTTGACTCAAATATGACCATATTCATGCTTTGTAGGCCAGAACAAACATTCAAGAATTCAACATTCGATGCTTGGAAATGCATTTGATGCACACTCTGCAATATCGATTATCACTAGAAAAATAGAAATAAAAAGATTTGCTCACTCAGAACATATATTTCATGAAGCAGCAATCTGCAGAATGGCAACGTCAAACTAAATCTAACAAAAGCCAAGTCAAAGAAATACCATCACCTCAAACTAGTGAAGAAATGCAAAAAAACTTCCAATAAAAATCTGAAGTAGGTGAAAGAAACTAGAAATCCTATGCCAAGTAGAATCAGAATACAAAAGTATGACAAGGCAGCAAAAGTATCAAGAAACTCAAAATAAAACCGCGTCCTTATGTGTCCTGGACTGCAAGACAAGCTAGTTCTACTGTAACAACCTCTCTTCTACTCATTTCCTTTACCGAGATTTTCAAGAACAAATGAACTGTTAGTTTGACTGTTGCTAAAAAAAATTGAGTTATAATTTTGAAAAAATAGAACAAAATGGATCATATTTTTATGTAAAAAATCACATGGCTTTTTCTTCTATATCTTCTCTTTCAAATGAGGGTTTCTATCCAGAAATTAAAATTTGAATTAAAAATCAAAAGGAAAAATCAGGACAATCGAAGACGATTGTGTTAATAGCATCCAAATTTTTAAATATGCTTGCCCATCCTGATTATGATAACATTTGATGATAAAATTAAGTCAATTAACAGATCTTTTATCATAATTCATAAGATGCCGATCACTGTTTCAACTCTATTTGTATAATTCTCCAAAATATCTGTTTGTTCATTTAATGATCGGGCAAAATGTTTGAATAATACCAATTTTATATCCAATGTTTCAATAATATTTTAAAATCGAAGGAAAGAATGAGAAGTAGGAGAATTGAAGAAAATCAAACCTTGTTCGATTGGAGGATAAAAGGTCGTCCCGGAGCTGTGACAGAGGACGCCGGAGCAGAGAGCAAAGAGATGAAACTAAGTCAATGAACAATTATGATAACAATGAGAACGAGGAGGATACCAATAACAACGATATAGATGGGTTTGCTCAAAATACCGTAGATGCACTAAGAAGGATTCTACCTCAACAAAATTAGAATCAACATCAACACCAGGAAGGAGATGGAATCTTGACGCAATTTTGCCAGTTGGGACCGCCCAAGTTGAAAGGAACTGGAGGACCTTTAGCAGCAGAGGAGTGGATTCGAGAATAGGAACGAATCTTCAATTACCCAGGATACACAGACGCATAAAGAGTTACCTGTACAGTGTTTTAGTTGACGAAAGATGCAAGTCACTGGTGGAAGGCGGTGAAGCTTGGCATGAGTTAAGAACAATAGACCAACTTAACCTGGACCATTTTCAAAAAAATGGTCCTGGAGAATTATTTTTCACAGGCGTTCCGCAAGCAAAAAGAGAAAGAGCTAATGAATCTGGAGCAAAACAAGATGACTATTCTGGAGTATGAGTAGAAATTCAACCAGCTAGCTAGCTATGCTTCTTACTTGGTACACACAGATGAAAAGAAGGCCTGACGATTTGAAGATGGATTGCATGTTGAGATTGGAGCACACTTATCCGCACTCAATCTCACTACCTAATCAGAAATTGTGCAATGAGCTCGGGCGGTGTCAACTCGTCTGAATTTGGATAAGCTAGTCTCGAGACCTTTAAGCAATGGTGGAAAAAGACGATGTGATGATCGCGACACTCATGACAGAGAGCCACTACTAGAAAAATGCTAATAGACAATGTGCTAAAGACTACGGATTTTTACATAACCATTGTCTTTATATTAATAGACAACGGTCACCACATTTTTTTTTTGCTCACAATGGTTGCTGAAAACCATTGTCTATATGTTAATAGATAACGGTCGATCAGTAGTCTTTGTCTATCTCCACGTTTTTTCATAGATGACATTATATACACAATGGTTTAACTAGCCGTTGTAAATTGACAACGATTATTTGTAACCGTTGTGAGGGTAATTGGGTAAAATGATGTTATTTCATTTAGGAAACACAATTAATTGGATTTGGCCCCAAATTTCACCCTACAAGCTTAAAATCAAAATTACCCCAAAATTGTAATCTCTCATGAGCTATTCCCCGCCGCCATGAGTGGTCTCTCCGCCGCCGTGAGTGGTCTCTCCGCCACCGTGAGTGGTCTCACATTCACGCCTTCTCACCTTCTCTGCTATTCATCATCTTCTCCGTTGTTTTTGCTAAGAGTTGGGCCCCTGATTTGGAAACACGATTTATTCGTTTGAAATGGCTGATTAAGCGTTAGTAAAAATTGTAGGTTTTGTTAAATTAACATGGCATTCATGGATGATTTGAACAAAGAATCTAAAACACAATATATTTGTTAGAGTGTTCTTACAAGCTTGCAAGACAAAGATGCTAGAATACAATATGTAGGCTATAAGGGAACACTCAAATATAAAGAGTGTCTCTAGGGTAAGAGAGAAAGACAACAATACCCTTAGTGACTAGACAAATAATAAAATAATATTTCTAACACCCTCCCTCAAACTCAAGATGTCGCTGCAACGAGCATCGAGAGTTTGCCAACTAAAGCATGAAAGTGCGGGAGCGGAAGTGGCTTGGTGAACAAATCAGCAATCTGTGAAGTGGAGGCAATGAAAGGGAGCTCAAGTGTTCTCTGTTGCAAATGATGGCGAGTGAAGTGACAGTCGATCTCAATATGTTTGGTACGCTCGTGAAAGACAGAGTTATATACAATCTGAATGGCACTCTTGTTGTCACAGTACATCAGGGTCGGGGTAGAGATGGAGACACCCATCTCAGCAAGTAACATAATCTCAGTGGTAGTGGAGGCCGTGGCTCGATACTCGGCTTCTATAGATGAGCGAGAAACAACCTTTTGTTTCTTATTCTTCTAAGAGATAAGAGAATCACCAAGGAAAACACACATCCCAATGGTGGATTTACGTTCAATAGGATCACTGGCCCAATCAGCATCAGAAAATGCACGAAGCTCAAGGGATGAAGTGGAAGAGTACAAGAGGCTATGGAACATTGTACCTCGGAGATAGCGAAGAATACGAAGGACAGCAGACCAATGAACTGTTGTGGGAGAAGAAACAAATTGACTGACAATATGAACAACATAAGCAATATCCAGATGAGAGATAACGAGGTAGACCAAACTCCCAACGATGGTGCGGTATAAGGTGGGATCATCCAAAGGTAAGCCATCAGAAGGGGAGTACCGAACATTGGCTTCCATGGGAGTATCAATGGTGTGAGTATCAGTAAGGCGAGCACGATCAAGAATGTCAGCAATATACTTGGACTGAGATAAGAGATACCCTCTAGGGGACCTGCAAACCTCAATACCAAGAAAATATCAAAGGGGACCCAAGTCTTTCATTTCAAAACGGGATTCTAAATCTGACTTCAGAGCGGAGATGCCATCAAAATCATTCCCAGTAATGATCATGTCATCAACATATAAGGATAAGAGAATAATGCCAGAATCTGAGGTCTTAACGAACAGTGCATGATCACATTCACTCATACGGAAACCAAGGGTGGTGAGAGCAATAGAGAATGTGTCGTACGAAGAATGGAAAACCTATTTAAGACCATACAAAGACTTCTTGAGCCGAAAGACATATCCAGTCTTGTGGGGGACTCCTGGAGGAGGAGTAATATAGATCTCATCAATAAGATCTCCATGTAAGAAGGCATTCTTAACATCCATCTGAGAGAGATCCCACTGACGAACATCAGCTACAGCAATAAGTTTGCGAACCGTGGTCATCTTGGCAACAGGAGCAAAGGTTTCTTCATAATGCAGACCATATTGCTGTGAAAACCCCTTGGCAACCAACCTTGCCTTATACCTTTCAATAGATCCATCTGCCTTAGTCTTTATCTTGTAATCCCATTGAGAACCAATGGCATGTTTTTCTTGAGGAAGAGGTACTAATTCCCAAGTGTCAGTCTTATGTAGAGCTTGAAGTTCATCGTCCATAGCCTGTTGCCACATGGGATCAAGAGAAGCCTCTTTGTAGGAGGTAGGTTCATAAATTTTGTGGATGGAAGTAAGAAAAGCAGTGAAAGAAGGAGAATATGAAGAATAGGCAAAATCAGGAAGACGAGTAGACTTACTGACATGAGTAGAACGATGAAGAGGTGGATCCACATTCTCAGATAGTGGAGACGAGGCAGGTTGAATAATATCATTAGGGACTTTATCATTAGTACCTGCATGTTCAAGCTTACAATTTCTAATAAACGGATCAACATATATAAGGTCAGACATGGTGACGTTGTTAGAAGACGAGGGAATGGAATACAAAGGAATATGCTCGATAAAGAAAACATGACGGGACACATATAACTTATGATTGACAGGATCAAAATAGCGATAACTCTTTTGACCTTCCCCATAACCAAGGAAAACACATAAGGCAGAATGAGAGGACAATTTGCTTCGTTCAACATGAGGGCGAAGAACGAAGCAAGCGCATCCAAAGACACGCAGATGAGTATAGTCAGGGGCATATCCAAAAAGTTTCTCAAAAGGAGACACACCAGAGGTAACGGCAAAAGGAAGTCTATTTATCAAGTAAACAGAGGTGAAGGCTGCCTCTCCCCAAAATTCACCAGGAACGGAGGCAGACAGAAGGAGAGAACGGGCAGTTTCCATGATGTGGTGATATTTTCTCTCTGCTACACCATTTTGTTGAGGTGTGTCAGTACAAGAACTTTGGTGTATAGTGCCATCAGTAGCAAGCAACTCTCTAAAGCTATTGGAAGTGTATTCACACCCAAGTCACACCTAAAACACTTAATGACAGATGAGAATTGAGTTTTGACAAGAGCACGAAAAGTTTGGTAAATGCCTAGAAAATCAAAATGATGCTTCATAAGGTAAATCCAACAATAATGAGTATGATCATCAATAAAAGAGTCATAATATCTTGACCCTCCTTTTGTGGCAATAGGGGAGGGTCCCCAAACATTAGAATGTATCAAGTCAAAAGGAGCATGAGAAATAGAAGTACTGTGATGAAAAGGCAAAGCAAAAAACTTTGCATGTTTACATCCATTACAAGCAGATATGTCATGACCCTTAACAGATCCTAAAGATCCATTGTTAGCCATATAGTTTAAACGAGAA
Organism: Perilla frutescens; assembly: GCA_026008535.1. Taxonomy (NCBI): domain Eukaryota; kingdom Viridiplantae; phylum Streptophyta; class Magnoliopsida; order Lamiales; family Lamiaceae; genus Perilla; species Perilla frutescens. Next base: position 12,964,969 of record BRKX01000004.1, read on the forward strand.
AAGGAAACATGTCCAAGATGAGAATGCCACAAATAAAAACTAGAAGAGGAAGGACTCAAATGAAAATTTGACAGGTCAACACTAGAGGCAGCAACTTCAGGGGCTTTAAGATGATCCAAAATGTATAGTTCACCCTGCCTATGGCCTGTCCCAATCTCCCTCCGAGAACGTAGATCCTGAATATGACAAGAATTAGAAATAAAAGTTAAAGCGACACCTGTATCATAAATTTTTCCAACAGAAGCTAAATTCAAGGCAAGTTTAGGAATATGATAGACATTTGAGAGAGAAATATTATGCAAGATGACATGGCCTATCCCAGAAGATGATATATGAGTTCCATCAGCTGTAGCAACATATATGGAATGTGATGGACTAATGGAAGTAAAAGCATCTGCATTAGGTGACATATGGTTGGTAGCTCCAGAGTCTAAAATCCAAACAGAAGGAGATATACCTGTAGAACCTGAGGTTGACAAACTTGCTGCAGCAGTCATGGCATGGGATTGAGAATTGATGAATTTCTGGAACTTCTCAAAGAGATCATCTGACAAGGTGCCAGAGGAGGAGGTTTCAGTGTTCATCTGTGAAGAGGCAGGTGTTGTAGCAGCAGTATGAGGGGGCTTAAATTGCCTATGAGACTGATTCTGACCAAAGGTATGAAGAACACGAGCAGCTGTGGTGTTTGACTTGTTTACCAGCTCAGGGCATTGAGCTTTCCAATGACCAGGTTGCTTATAGTAGTTGCAGATGCTTGAATCAGAAATTAGATTCTTATTCTGGTTATGGCTTGGGGGCCTGCCATATTCTTATGTTGAGGACGTGAATGAGCAGCCAAAACAGATTGGTTGGGCGCTGGAAGAACACCCTTCATGGTTCCGGTCTTGTGTCGAACTTCCTCAGCAAGAAGCTCACTGACTACTGCATCAACTGAAGGCAGAGGATTATGATGTAGAATATTACCACGCAAGCCTTCAAAGTCATCACGGAGGGCCATCAGAAATTGGACAAGACGTTGTTGCTCCCTTCTAGCAATATAGGGAGCAAAAGCGCTGAGTTCTGCAGATTCTGTAAGAGCAAGTTGATCCCAAAAGTTTGACATGGTGTTGTAGAATTCTTGAATGCTCATGTCTTTCTGATTAATCAAACGAATGTCCATCTCCAGTTGGTATTGTTTAGCAAAATTTGACTGTGTATACAGTCTCTGCAAATGATCCCATACCCGTTTAGCAGTATTGAACTTAGCTAGCTGCATCCCAATAGAGTTCTCGACAGAATTATTGATCCAAGTAATAACTTTTGAATTGCAAACACTCCAATTCTCAAGCTGCTCAACATATTTTTCATTCCCTGCCTCAGTAGGCTTGGAATAATCTCCAGATACATAGCCCCACATTCTTTTCCCATTCAAAAAAATTTTCATAGAAAAACTCCAATATGAGTAGTTGCTTCCATTCAAACGAATACTAATAGATTGAAGTGAATCATCCTTCTCCAAAGACATTGTGGCAGAATTGAAACAAACAATACCAATCAAGAATGATAAAACCCAACACCAAACTGACAAATGCTATCAGATTTGAAATCAAACAAGAAACAATCAAAGAACAAGCACCAAATCCAACTATCAAGGCCAAGTAAGAAAACCGAGCTAGGGCATGAACAAATATCAAGAATCAGTAAGAATACCGAACAATCTGCATCAATACGAGCTTCTGGAAGAGCAGCAACAGAGAATCGAGCGAGCAATCCGCAAGATCGTGTATCGTATTTTAAACCCGCTCTGATACCATGTTAAATTAGCATGGCATTCATGGATGATTTGAACAAAGAATCTAAACACACAATATATTTGTTAGAGTGTTCTTACAAGCTTGCAAGACAAAGATGCTAGAATACAATATGTAGGCTACAAGGAAAAACTCAAATATAAAGAGTGTCTCTAGGGTAAAAGAGAAAGACAACAATACCCTTAGTGACTAGACAAATAATAAAATAATATTTCTAACAGGTTTTTGGAGTTTCCCTTTTATTTAAAGATCTATTTTTTAACCCCTTTCTGCAATTTCGCTTGCTGCTAAAAGTCAATGTTTGCAAAAATATGCAGTATCTGAAGTTGATGAGATCATGAGAGAACGAAATGAAATCAGTAGTGTTTTTTTGCTTTTCTTTTATACAATTTGGAATGGTGGCGTTTGTGATTTCGTGTTTTGGAAAAGATTAATTTTTGTGTGGCGTTTCTTGAATTCTGGGCTCTACTATTGAATCTGTCACTGTCTGCGGAATGTGGCCTAGAATTTGAAGAAGGCGATTAAAGGTTTGTGCGTGCCTGCATGTGTGTTTTCATGTGTTTGAAATTATAGTGGGATGAATTTTCTTTGGAATTTCATTTATATAGGTTGTGTTTTAAGCAATATTTATACTAGCCTTATTTTTAGAAGAAGTGTGTATATCCGGTTCAAGTTTGTAATTTTTCATGAATTCAAATTACGTCTGCAGGTTTTGAAATGTGAGGTAGTGGCTGACGACAATTTCCTATGAAATATTTATATATTTCAGTAGGAAATTCTTTAGTTGTTCGGAGTAGGATTATGATGAGAAGAAGATGATAATTAGAATGTTAGTGGTTGAGAATGAAACTGAAATACCTCCACCAGGAATCGGTTACTCCCTATCTCATGTCTGTGGTGACTGGTGAGGTATCAATTAATTTTTATTTATTTAATCTATCTATACATATATTAAGGTAAAATTGTGTGATAGACAACGGTTCTGGAATAAACCGTTGTCTTTCACACGATTTAACATTTATATTTTAGACAACAGTTTTTTGTATCATGGACAACGGTTTTGAGTTAATAGACAACAGTACTGATATTTATTATTGCAAATTTAACTGTTGTCTTTCACACAATTTAACATTTATATTTTACACAACAGTTTTTTGTATCATGGACAACGGTTTTGAGTAAATAGACAACAATACTGACATTTATTATTGTAAATTTTCTTCTTCTTCTAAAACTTTAAATTTGAAACTTTTCTTTCTCTCTCCTTTTGGAAAATGCTCTGACTTCTCTCTAGACTTTTCCAAGTGTTCTTAATGTGTTCTTACCGATTTCGCATTTTTAATCCATGATTTGCATGTTCTTTGGCTTGATTTTGTGTTTTTCATTTCGTTTTTCATTGTTTTACATCAATTTTTCCATGAAAATTTGATGATTTAATTTTGTGTTCTTCATCCTCATCGTTGTTCTTGGTGTTCATCACTCTTTTTCATTTTTCCATCTTTTGCTCAATTTTATTTTTCGTCATCTTGGTGTTAATCCGTGTGGTTCCGCCTTTATGGCGGATTCATTTGGGGAAATTATGGTTGAAAAGTCGTCTTCTGTTGTCTCAAGTGATGAAGATGAGATTAATGGTGTCAAAAAATTGTTAAGAAAGACGCCTAGTTCACGATCTGCAAAGAAATCTCATTTGAGTCGACCACCTTTGGCCTCTGTTGGTAATAGAGAGCTCTGTGATCTCTCTAAATTTTCTAAAGGTTCGATCAAGATGAATTTGGGGAAAGAGAAGAGCCGGGCGAAAAAGAAAACCAAAAAAGATATTAATCGGGCTGATTTGAGTTCGTCTCACGTTGATCATGAAGGAGAAAAGGATTTTATCTCTGATTTTACGTCTGAGGGTGAAGCCTTTGAGAAAGATAATATCTGCTATGATGCTAAGCCATTACAAGTGGTTGAAGCGGGTGCCATGATGGAAAAATCAATTTTTTTAAGTGTAAAAGAATCTGGTAAGTCGAAGGAGTCGTCTATGGCGGAAGCTGGACTTGAACGATGTGCTGGGGGTAAGGAGTTGTTTAAGGATGCGTCTGATTTGAATCGGAGTCGCTCAGATTTAATTCCTAATTTTTCGTTAAAAAATTTGGACGTATCGGATGAAGGAAGGGTTAAAGGAGATGATATTGGGAATGCATAGTTGGAGAGGAATGATTTTGATGATTTTGCATACCAGAAAGAGAAGGAAGAAGATCGTCGACTCTCAGAGATGGAATTCAATCGGTTTATGCATGAAAATATCGAGTTGGGTGACGTCTCAGGTTGTTCGATTGATTCTGGGCATTTGAAGGCTGAGATTTTGAGTGTTGAATGGCCGGAATCTGGAAAAAGTAGTCGGAATATTTTGCAGAATTCGATCAGAGGTGATCGGCATTTTGAAGTTTCTGATTTCGTCATTGATCGAGAAATAGGTCTTCCAGGTTCATTTGGAGTTGTTAATCCGTCCAAATTCATTGAATCATTGCAACCTGATGTTAATCTGGAAAGATCGAAGCTTGATGGTAATCTGAATCGCGATCCCCTTGATTCTGGCAATTCTCACGTCCTACCATTTTTAAATCAAGCAGCGCAGCCTTATTCTGTTCCAGAAAACCCTAATTTCCAAAACCCTAGTTCTCATAACCAGTTGACCGAGCCACCCATACCTTGCCTGCCTTCAGTTCAGTCCCCACCCATTCATCATATCTCATCTAACCCAACCGTTCGCCTGCAGGAGGATTCATGTACAATTAACCAGGTTCCCGTCCAACAGCTAACCCATTCAGCCACTTTCCCAAATCTGAATCAAAGTCAGCTTAATCGGGTCCCTGATTTGGGCTCGTCTCTTCACCCTCCAATTTCTACTCGACCCCCTTCTGATATTGTGGGTTCGACGAGCTATGGTCCGATTGGTGTGAGTTCAGCCACATTAAATCAAATTGAGTTGGAAAGTCAGATTGAATTGGACAACATTGAATCCCAGCCTCTTCAAAATCGGGAGGTGAGTTTTTATTCCAATCGGGTCGAATTTTCGGGTCTTGGGTTGCCAAATAATAATTCTTCAGCAATTGGGCCTAATTTATTTGATTTCCCTCCATTACCTGCCAATAAATCAATTTCCCCAGCCCAATTACCTATTCTGCCGAATTTTTCCCCATCTGGGCCTGTTCCCCAAATTAATTCTGGGCCCAATTCAAAAAATAATTATTTGCAGTCCAATATGGAAAACAATTCAGAAAAAAATACCAGCGTGAATATTTTGGAATCCCCGATCATGGAGAAGACTACCAGTGATGTTGTGATGACGGAGCAATTGAATAATGTTTGGGGGAATTTGAAACATGTTAAGGAGAGGATCGAAAATCGAAGTGAACGTGAATCTGGGCATGAAATGGTTGGGGAAACAAATGCTGGAGATAATTTGAATTTTTTAGAAGCATTGCATGCTCCTCTTGCACAAATGGGTCCTGTGATGTTTAATCCTTCGACAATTAAAGATATTGGATCCATAGAGGTACGTGATAGCCTGTCGATTATTTCATTTAATCATAATGATCATGAATTCCTTACAGGTAGAATGAGACTTACATTAGTGGGCAAATTCTCGCATGTGATCCCTTCCTCCTCTCATATCGATAAAGCTCTCCGAAATATTCAAATTACAGGTAATTTGTCATGGTTTTTTCTTAATGCTAGACATATTTTGATTAAGTTGACGCATGAAACTGACTATATGAAACTTATCAAGGGGGCTAATGAATTACCAATTTGGTATGTTAATGGATGTCTTATGAGAGTGTTTAAATGGATGTCTGGTTTTAATTCGGCATTTGAAACCTCTATTTTTGCAATTTGGATTACGTTTCCTGGCCTCCCATTGTATCTTTTTGAACATAGTGCTTTATTTAAAATAGGGTCCATCTTTGGGAAACCTATACAAATTGAAAATGCCACTGCTAATAGAACTCGAGTCTCATTTGCAAAAATATGTGTTGAGATTGATTTAACTAAATCGTTTCCTTCCTCTATTTTGTTGAATCTTGATGGTAATGAGGTGAAGCAAAGGGTCGTGTTTGATAAATTGCCTCTTTATTGTGTGGATTGTAAACATATTGGGCATGCCCAGAATACGTGTTATGCTTCAGGAAAAATGCAGGTACCTCATCGTTCCCCACATGCCAGGCAGAACCAAGCCAACCCTAATCACTCTCGACCTCAGTCCAAAGATAAAGGGAAATCAGTTGTTATTGATCAAGGGACTTGTAAGACTATGAGAGATGGCCAGACGAGAGCTCCTCGTGATTCTGACAATGAAAATGGAGGCTGGCAGCAGGTTGAACGTCATCGGAGAAGAAGCACTAATGCAACAACTCCCCAAGTCTCAAATATGGGTAATCGATATCAGATTTTGAGTTCAGAGGGTTTGCAGAATATTCCTGAGTCTTCTCATGCTCCTATCGACTATATTCAACGTGATATGGATGAATTTCAGAAAGAAGTGGAAGCTGGGAATGTTAAAGGTGTTTCCATGAAAAGTGGCGGATTTGGCACGTCCAAGAAGGTTGTTGGATCAGTTATGAACAGTCAAGTTACCCAGAATATATCACCAAATGGGCAGAATGTTTCCAACATGGTTAAAGCTCCTACTTCAGCTCATGTTAATCGGTCGACTGGGAATAAAGAGATTGAGTCCTCGGCTACTTCTGATCGAATATTTGAGAATCGGGAAGTTATGGGTTCAGCTTCTTCAAGTGAGGATCGGCATATTGCTGCTGTTTCAACGTCAGATTCTATGGGAAATATGCTTATGTTCACAGCTGGACAAGATGATTAAGTGGTGGAAATAAGGTGCGGTCTGCGGTGGAAAAATCAAAAGCAAGCTTGAATGAATGACGTGAATTTTCTGTTGGTTCGGTTTCATTGACTCATGATCGTGAGAGGAGCGTCGTTGTTTCTGGGTCTCATAAATGAGATGAAGGCGAGCTCAGCCGTTCAAGAATGGCAGTCAAAGACGGGAGGGTTCGTAGTAGAGCTCGAGTTTTTGATGAAGGAGGCGGTTCTAATAATTTTGATAAAACTCGTTTTAATCGACCCCGACATGCAACTGATCATAATGAGGTTAGAGATGTGGATGGTAATGATGAGGATTTGAATCAAACTATTGTGGATGCGGCTGTTTGTAATGAACCAATTAATGAAGCTATAAAATCTCCCATGCACACGTCTCCTATCTTGCATGGTCAACCTAAGGAGATTCCTCCATCTCCTATGAAGCTTTAATTGGTTTCTCATGTCTGTACAATTTTTAATTTGGAATGCACGTGGCTTGGGTTCGAAAGTCAAGTGTGGTTATTTGCACAATTTAATAAGGTTGCATCGTTTGTCTCTTTTGGTGATTATTGAGCCTAAGGTTCAATTTGATTCGGATTTTTTCAGTCGTCGTTTTGGGTTGACTTTGGTGGCGTCTAATTTATCTAATCATATTTGGATTTTTTGTGCTCATGGTTTTACTGTGTCTGTGGATTTGGATTTTAGTCAGTTGCTTCATGTGAGAGTGGATTCGCCTTTGTTGAGCCGGACTGTGTTTTTATCTCTTGTTTATGGTCGACATTCTCGTGATGACAGGTATGAGCTTTGGGATCAGTTGAGGGATATTGCTCTTGGTATTGATGGGAGGCCGTGGCTTGTTGGGGGTGACTTCAACATTTTGTTGACTGAGGATGAGGTTGAGAATGGCGTGTCTGATCGCCATCGTGAGATGATGGACTTTGGGGACACTATCTCGGACTGTCAGTTGTTGGATCCGGGGTTTGATGGGGCTTGGTTCACATGGGAGCGGCCTTCTACCGAGTTGAGAGAGAGATTGGATCGGGTCTTGCTTGGCGAGTTCTGGACGTCCGTTTTTGCTATGACCAGGGACACCCATTTGTCGAGGCACATCTCTGATCATGCTCCTTTGTTGGTTAGGTGTAAGTTTCTTGAGCAGATTCTGAAATCTTTCTTTAGATTTCAGAATATGTGTATCCCGCACCACACCTTCAGGGAGACAGTTATGCAGGAGTAGAGTGTTCCTACTGGTTTCAACGACATGATGAATTTGTAGCTGAAGTTGAAACGGGTTCGGAAGAGGCTGAGGCAGTGGAACTGGGATGTTTTTAGAGATGTCTTTGAGCGGGTTAGGCAGGCTGATGCTGCTGTTGTTGTTGCCCAGGCTTCTTATGATTCCTCCCCTACTCTGGAGGCTCGTGCTGAGCTCAGTCGCTGTGTGGCTGAGTATGTGCTTCGGACGAGGATGGAGGAAGACTTTTGGAAGCAGAAGGCGGTGGTTAGGTGGGTCACTGAGGGGGAGTGGAATTCTCGGTTCTTTCAGGGTTGGGTGAAGCTGAAGCGGTGTAAGTCCAAGATTCACTCGATTGAGGATGAGGGGCGTGTGATTGAGGATGATGCTGGGATTCGGGCTTCGGCTGCGGGTTTCTTTTAGAGGCTTCTCACGTCAAATATTGCTTAGTTCGGTGATCCGGATTTCAGTTGTTTGCATGGGATTTCTTCAGATATGGATACAGATGGGCTTTGCCAGGTTCCGGATACATATGAGATCAGAGCTGTGGTTTTTAGGATCAGTAGAGACAGTGTGTCGGGTCCGGATGGATTCACTTCTTTGTTTTTTCAACATTGTTGGGACTTTGTTTGTAGTGATGTTGTGGGTGCGGTTGCGGATTTCTTTGCAGGAGCTCATATGCCGCGCAGCTTCACGGCTACTACTATCGTTCTTCTGCCGAAGAAGGATAGACCGGCTGCTTGGATTGATTATCGGCCTATCAGTTTGTGCAATGTGACCAACAAGATTATCACGAAGATTCTAACATCGCGGTTGGCTCCATTTTTGCCTGCCGTGCTCGCTCTGAATCAGAGTGGTTTTGTGAAGGGTCGTTTGCTCAGTGATAATGTCTTGCTTGCTCAGGAGATGATTGGAGATCTCCATATCAGCCGTGAGGTTCCCAATGTGGCTCTTAAGCTGGATATGGCGAAGGCGTATGATCGGGTTTATTGGTCGTTTTTGCTTGCTTTTTTGAGACATATGGGTTTTCCGGATCAGTGGGTGGACATGATTAGCAGGTGTATCAAGGATTGCTGGTTCTCAGTCCTCGTGAATGGGGCCCCAGCTGGTTTCTTTCCCTCTTCCCGAGGGTTGAGACAGGGGAATCCTCTATCTCCCTCCTTGTTTGTTCTTGCGGCTGATTACTTATCTCGGATTCTGGACAGATTGATTTGTGGTGATCCGGTCATAAGGTACAGGACGACGAAGAGGGTTTTTTCGGTTTCTCACTTGTCTTATGCTGATGACATCATCATCTTTACTAGAGCTGACCTAGATGGTTTGGGTCATCTTGTGGACTGCTTGGAGCACTATTCTTTGGTTTCAGGCCAGCTGGTGAACCGGGAAAAGAGCAACTTCTATATCATGGAGAAGATTGTTCCGACTTGGGGGTATCAACGAGGTTCTTTACCATTCACTTATCTTGGGGTCCTGATCTACAGAGGCTTTCTGAAGTGCTCGCTTTTCATCCCTTTGAGACAGCGTTTGAGTGACAAGATTCACAACTGGTCGCATAGGCACTTGTCTTTTGGAGGTCGTCTGGTGCTCATCAGGAGCACCCTTGCTACTATTCCTTTGCACATCTTCCAGGTCATAGAGCCACCTCAGGGGGTCCTTCATCAGCTCGAGCAGATGATTGCTTGTTTTTTTTGGGGTTCTGTTGGGGAGAAGAGGAAGATGCACTGGATCAGTTGGGAGACCATTTGTTTGCCGGTTTCTGAGGGAGGTTTGGGTATCCGTCGGTTTGGTGATCTGGTCACTGCCTTCAGTTGGAAGCTATGGTGGAGGTTCACAGCTCGTGATTCTTTGCTGGCCCGATACATATGGGCTAAGTATTGTATGGGTCATTTGTATCCTTTGAGGGTGCCGTTGGGTCCGCATGACAGCCAGGTTTGGAAGAGAGTGGTTAGGGTTGGTGCTTGGGCTCAGGATCATATTCGGTGGTCCCTTGGGGACGGACAGGTTAGTTTTTGGGATGATATTTGGTGTGATGATGTTCCCTTATCTTCTTATTGCCCTGCTTCTCGTTTTGATCATTTGCATGTTGATTGGTACTTATCTGGTGAGTCTTGGTATGTTGAGCATGTGCATGCGTTGCATGAGCATTATGCTTTGCCCGTTGATTTGATTGATTCGGTGATCCGGACTCTGGTGATGTGGGGAGAGAGGGATAGCATGCGGTGGAATTTGACCTCAACAGGTGAGTTCTCTTTGACCTCTGCTTGGGATCAGGTCAGATACCGGCGGCCTGAACGTGCCATCTTTGGGTCCTTTTGGCATGATTATCTCACTCCCACTATATCTGTCTTTCTTTGGCGTCTCATGCATGATCGCATTCCTGTTGATGTTAGGTTGCAGTCCCGTCGTATTCATCTTGCGTCTCGTTGTCAGTGTTGTGTCGATCCGCTGGTCGAGTCCATTGAGCATGTTTTTCTTTGGTCTGAGTCTACGAAATCGGTGTGGGCATATGTTGCGAATTGGTTCTATATTACTGCTCCACGTGCACACACTGTTGCACATGCTTTTGGGTTTTGGAGGGGGCTGTTCCCACGGTCCGTTCAGAAGCACATTAGCTTTTTGATTCCTTTCTTGGCTTTCTGGTTTATTTGGACGGAGAGGAACAGCCGCAAGCACCGCGGCGTTCCTTTCCTCGTGTCTCACATTGTTTGGCAGGTACAACATCACCTTCATCTTCTGGTTTCGGCTGGGAAGCTCCTTCCGCAGCATTGGTTGGGCTGTTACCCTCAGGTGCCTTTTATGCCTGTTGCTGACCCCGTGATGAGATCGTGCCTAGCAATGATCCAGATGATCCGGAGTTGCAGTTCAAAGGTCCTGTGACGCGTTGCGAGCTAGGAAGTTGCAAACTTATCTACAAGCTTCAATAAGGCGCAAATTCGAAATGCATGAAGATGAAGTGAAGAGCAGCCCGAGATGGATCACTATGCTAACCATTGATGATAAAGAATAAGGCTTGAAGTTAGTCGGTATGGGTATACTGACCAAATTGCATGAAGACAGTCGGTATGGGCATACTGACCGAGTTGACGTTAAAGATAACGTGTAGATTCATCTAATAATAGTCCAACACGTTAATTATGGAGCCGAAGTCCATAAGTGGCGAAATTTGAAGGTCCAAAATCAATTTGGGATTTATCTTTATCTAGATAGATTTTTCTTACTTTATTTTTGGTATCTTTTGATTCTTACCTTAAAAACAGATTTTGGATAAGGTAACAATCCTAGTTAGATTAGCATTAGTATTTTCGTTCCTATCTAGTTAATTAGGTCATATATTTCGTCCCCTATCATATTATAAATAGGGATATCATGTGACACTTAAAAAGTTAGACAATTGTAAGAAATAAAGAGTTATTCTCAATCTGTCTCACGATCCTTCGGTTGATCAAACTTTTATCTACAATTCTATTGTTCTAGAAAATAAATAGTCTTATTTAATTTCTTCAGGGTATAATTAAGTACTTGGGAGAATTGCTATCCGGAGAAGCTAGACGTGCGCGTTCGGGTTATTCAACACTGGTTCGCCGAATCTAACCGATCCACAACAACACATCGCCGCCGCCTTCATCAACACCACCGCCACCTTCACCGACTTCCACCACCTCCACCGCCGTATTCCAGCCCCCTCAAGTTGTTCGTCGTGTCCTCTTCGTTGTCCCATTCATTGTTCGTGTTTTCTAGTAAGTTTGTCTTTTAATTCGTGTCGGGTTGAGTCCTTCTTTAGCTGACTTTGTTCAAGTCCTTAAAGTCTTCCGCATGCGTTTTGTTCGTGTCATGGATTAGTTGTCCGGGTCACATCATAAATTTGGCATCAGAGCCACATCAGCTCTGCTGGTCGTGGTTCAATCCGACGTGTCATCTACGTGTCAGTTATTTTTCGTACGTGTCATTTAATTTTCGTTTGTTTCGAGTTGTAATCTGATTCATATTCATTGAAAAAAAAGGCGAAAAAGAGCAAAGGGATCGAAATCCCTACAGCAAAAAAAAAACGAAAAAAAATCACCGATAAAAAAAAAAACGAAAAATGAGATTGTTCTACTTGTTTTCGATTTTAATTCCTTGTTTTTAGATTTGTTCCATATATTTAGGGATTCTTAGATTGTGTTCACATTGGTCAAACTTATCCAAATCTCTTCTATCTTATCCATTAGATTTCTTACCTTGTTTAGATAGATTTCATCATAATCTACATCTATTCAAGATCTTTCCATCCTCAGCCATATCTAATCAAATCTTCCACCCTTATCCATCATAGAATTCGATTCCTACACCTCTAGGATTCGAAATTTCCATCTCTTTTCCATATACACCCGGTTCACCTTATATACCACATAATCCATACACCCATACACCCGTGGTCCACATACACCAACCCATTGAATACTCATTCCACACGCCTACTTCTACTCTTAGCAACCTTCCGGCTTGATTCTATCCGTTGGAGCTTGAAGAAGACCCAGAGGAGCTAATCAAGAGAAGCTGCTGAAGTTTTCGATCCACCCACCCCCATATTTCACTCCACACGTGCACCACACATACTTGAGAGTTAAACACGAGTGGAAAAATCAAGAGTGACATACACGAGCGTTTGTGAGGAATTATGAGGTTCTACTTTATTTTTTCTTCACGTTTGTTCATTTTGCAGGTAGAATGAAGAAAGGAAATAACAAAGAGGCGTCTACTCCACCCTTTAAGGAGCCGAGATCGCCCAACACCCTAGGCGAGCAGTCCTACTTGTCCAAACGACAGTGGGATGCCAAGTACCAATACGAAGTTCTAGCATAACACTTTGAACGACAGACTCGTCTACTGAAAGACGAACTTGGCAACCAAGTAGCTGAACTGCAAGAGAAGCTTGCAAGACTCAGAGCCCAGTCGACCACATCCCAAACGGTCCAAGGGAATCCTGAGAAGAGGCCACTCGAGCCTCAAGATGAAGAGACGAGGCAATCTGAGCCTCAAATCAATGCAGAGAGGCAATCCGAGCCTCAAGACAACATAGAGAGGTGTCCCGATCCCCAGGATGAAGTACATGACTGACGCCAGCAGCAGAGACAAGTCAACAGGCCGCCGCCTGTACAACAAGTTGAACAAATGTCACCCCGTGAGCCCGCCTTTGAAGAAGACTATGACTACGGATACGATTCCTATGCAACCAGTGGTTATGAAGCTGATTACATACCACAAGGGCACAGAGGACGCCATGGCCGACCCCGAGGTCCCCATAGGCGTGCAAATCATCATGATGATGATGATGGTAGGCTCAACAACATCAAGACGAGCATACCCGAGTTTGAAGGCCTTCACGATCCCGATGTTTACTTAGATTGGGAATGTAAGGTAGAGAAGATCTTTGCATGCTACAACTTTTCAGAGCCAAAGAAGGTACAACTCGCATGCTTAGAGTTTAGAGGCTATGCAGCCTCATGGTAGGAAATGCAACAAGAAAGAAGGCGTAGAAACCACAATCCTCGAGTCGACAACTGGGAGGAGATGAAAGGATTCATGCGTGGGCGTTTCATACCCATTCATTATGAAAGAGAGCTTGAAAAGAAGCTCAATCGGGTCAAGCAAGGTACTAGATCAATCGAAGAGTAGCATAAGGAGTTGGAGACGCTCTTAAATAGAGTTAGAAAGTAGGAGACCCTAAATGCTACCATCATTCGGTACATTGAAGGTATGAATCCTGATATTGCGTGTGAAGTCGAGCTCAGAGACTTCACCAGTGTAGAAAGAATGGTGCAGTATGCATCGATTGTGGAAAGGCAGCTAAGAGAGGGCCGCCGTCGATCCCATTACAGTGCAGCCCCTACACGCACTACTTGGAGTAAAGGTACACTTTCCACATCACTTGCTACTCCTACTACTGATTCTACATGTCCCAGAGGTCTATCCGAACCACCCGAACGGCTTTTCGACCGTTCTACACCGCAGTCCAGCCGTAGACCCGAGTCTACGCCATCCAACCAGCCTCGACCAAATCCTCCACAGCCAAACAAAGGCAATACAGCCCATAATACAGCCCCTAATCGTGCTCGTGACATCCAATGTCATAAGTATCAAGGTTGGGGCCATTTCCAAGCTCAATGTCCAAACCGGCGGATTCTATACTTAACGAAATCAAATGAAGTCGAATCAGCCAGTGAAGATGAAAAAGAGCTCGTGGGTGATGCCACACTTGAAGAAGAAGTCGAGAATGACGCCACCCCTAACCCAGTCGATCCAGAAGTTCAGCTCAGTTTGGTCACAATCCGGAGTTTGAGCATCATTCGAGAAGAGGAACAAGAACACCAACGGGAGAACATCTTCTACACCCGTGCAGTGATTCAAGGTCACATGTGTTCTATGATTATTGACAGTGGCAGTGTGATCAATGCCATCAGTCAATATGCAGTGGAAAAACTTGGTCTACCCGTTCAACAACATGCAAAGCCTTACAGATTGCAGTGGCTTATAGAAAGAGGCGAGATACGCGTGGTTCACCAGGTAAGTCTCTCATTCTCAATCCATAAGTTTTCTGACACTGTTTTGTGCGACGTTATCCCTATGGATGCGGCACACTTGTTGTTAGGCAGACATTGGCAGTATAATCGACGTGTTGTCCACGACGGACGTCTAAACACTTACACGGTCGACATAGATGGCCGAATCAGCACCTTAAGGCCATTATCACCAAAGGACGTTGCTATAGATCAGCAACGCATGCAAGAGAAGTTTAAAGAGGAGAAGGAGAAGCAAGCAGCTGCAAAACGGGCTCCGAAGACTCCGATCGACGGCATGCCCAAAACAGTCGGTATGGGCATACCAACCGGTACTCAGCCCATTGCCACCACCCCTTCACCTTCAAAATAGCCCATTGACGACCCCAAAGCTTTAGGAAAGTCATCCAAGTCGAGTACAAACAAGCCTTACACTCAGAGCTTGTTTATTTCAGCAAAAGGGATCCAAAAAGCTGTCAAAGCAGGTATGCCTCTTGTTTTACTTACTTATAAGAGTAGTGCTACTAACGAGTTGTTTTCTAGTGATGTGCAGCCCTTATTAGATGAGTTTCGAGATGTGTTTCCTGAGGAGATACCTAGCGGCCTCCCTCCAGTTCGCGGGATCGAGCACCAGATCAATTTCGTACCCGGAGCAGTCCTTCCGAACCGACCAGCCTATCACACATCCCCTGACGAGACCAAATAGATAGATAGGCAAGTGAAGGAGCTATTGGAAAAGAAGCAAATCCGTGAGAGTTTGAGCCCCTGCGCCATTCCGGTCATTTTAGTGCCAAAGAAGAACAACGAATGGCGTATGTGCATGGATTGCCGAGCAATCAAAAAAATCACGGTAAAGTATCGTTTTCCCATCCCTAGGTTAGATGATATGCTAGATGAATTGTCTGGAGCTTGCATATTTTTGAAAATTGACTTACGATCTGGTTATTTCCAAGTTCGTATGCAAGAGGGTGATGAGTGGAAAACTGCATTTAAGACAAAGCATGGTTTATATGAGTGGCTTGTTATGCCTTTTGGTCTCACTAATACACCA
The DNA here is from genome assembly GCA_026008535.1 of Perilla frutescens. Classification (NCBI taxonomy): domain Eukaryota; kingdom Viridiplantae; phylum Streptophyta; class Magnoliopsida; order Lamiales; family Lamiaceae; genus Perilla; species Perilla frutescens. The sequence continues at coordinate 12,980,431 of BRKX01000004.1, forward strand.
AGCACATTTATGCGTTTGATGAATCATGTTTTGTGTGAAGTGATTGGAAAGTATGTAGTTGTGTATTTTGATGACATCCTGATTTACAGTGACACTACACATACACATATGCAACACCTTAGACACGTTTTTGAGCTTCTTAGGGAGTTGAAATTATATGGTAATCTGTCTAAGTGTTCTTTTTGCATGAGTGAAGTCGTTTTTCTAGGCTTCGTTGTGAGTTTACGTGGTATAGAAGTAGACTGTTCCAAAATCAAAGTAATTGAGGAATGGCCAACTCCTAAGTCTACGAGTGATATGAGATCTTTCCATGGCCTTGCTGGCTTTTATCGTCGCTTTGTATGCGATTTTTCCAGCATAGCTGCGCCGCTTACTGAGTTAAGCAAGAAAGATCGAAAGTTTGAATGGGGTCCTGTTCAAGAGCATGCGTTTAACACTTTAAAGTCTTGTTTATGTAATGCGCCTATTCTTGCTCTTCCGGACTTCAATAAAACATTTGAAATAGAATGTGATGCCTCGGGCAAAGGGATTGGTGCTGTTTTAATGCAGGAACGGCGCCCAGTCGCCTACTTTAGTGAGAAGTTTCACGATGCAGCCCTTCGTTATTCGATTTATGACAAGGAGTTGTACGCACTAAAGAGAGCTTTGGAGACATGGCAGCACTATCTATGGCCAAAGGAGTTCGTGATTCACACGGACCACGAGAGCTTGAAGCATTTAAAAGACCATCAAAATTTGAATAAACGGCATGCACGCTGGGTAGAGTTCATCGAGTCCTTTCCGTACGTCATCAAGTACAAGAAAGGCGCTGAAAACGTGGTAGCCGATGCACTTTCACGAAGGTACGTTCTCTTAAACTTAATGCATGCTAAGCTGTTGGGATTTGATCACATTAAGGGCTTAGATGCATTAGATCCATTTTTTGCACCTATATATGAAGCATGTCCGAAACTTGCTAAGGCTAGAGATTGATTTTTCATGCATGATGGGTTTCTGTTCAAGGGTTCTTGTTTGTGTGTTCCTAAGTCTTCTATGCGTGAATTGTTAGTTCTTGAATCGCATGCGGGAGGTTTAATGGGTCACTTTGGTGTTTCAAAAACATTAGACTTGCTGAATGAACACTTTTATTGGCCGCATATGAGACATGATGTTGAAAATGTGTGTAGTAGATGTATAACTTGTAGGAGATCGAAATCTACATCACACCCGTTTGGTTTATACACTCCTCTACCAGCCCCATCTTCCCCGTGGATTGATTTATCTATGGATTTCATATTAGGATTACCACGGTCTAGGTCTGGTCGAGATTCAATCTTTGTTGTAGTTGATAGGTTTTCCAAGATGTCTCATTTCATTGCATGTAGGAAAACCGATGATGTAGTACACATAGCCAATCTGTTCTTTATACATGTTGTGCGTTTACATGGAATACCTAGAACTATTGTTAGTGATAGGGATTCTAAGTTTCTTGCACACTTTTGGCGTGTACTATGGGGTAAGTTAGGTACGAAATTGTTATTTTCTACTGCATGTCATCCGCAAACTGATGGACAAACTGAAGTAGTTAATCGCACTTTAGGTACTTTGCTGCGTTCTTTAGTTAAAAACAACTTGAAATCATGGGAATATTGTTTGCCATATGCTGAATTTGCTTATAATAGAGTTGTGCATTCATCTACCAAAATGTCTCCGTTTGGAATTGTTTATGGTTTTAATCTGCTAACGTCTAATGATCTGTTGCCTTTACTTGTTGAGCATCTAACAAGTGTTAAAGGTACAAGAAAAGTGGAACAAGTTAAGGAGATGCATGAGAAAGTACGTGCGCGTATTGACGCTGTTGGCGCACGTAATGATGTTTAAAAGAACAAACGGCGCAAGCAAGTGATTTTCCAGCCTGGAGATCGCGTTTGGATTCATCTGAGTCCTGGACGGTTTCCTAACTTGAGAAAGTCAAAATTAATGCCTAGAGTAGAGTCAATGATAATGCATATCGCATTGATTTACCCGGTGAGTATAAGTGTTTGTCTACATTTAATGTTGCTGACTTATCTCCCTTTTCTGCAGATGATGAGTTCGATCAAGATGCGTCCGAGAATTCGAGGATGAATTCTTTTCAGCAGGGGGGAATGATGAGATCGTGCCTAGCAATGATCCAGATGATCCGGAGTTGCAGTTCAAAGGTCCTGTGACGCGTTTGCGAGCTAGGAAGTTGCAAGCTTATCTACAAGCTTCAATAAGGCGCAAATTTGAAATGCATGAAGATGAAGTGAAGAGAAGCCCGAGATGGATCACTATGCTAACCATTGATGATAAAGAATAAGGCTTGAAGTTAGTCGGTATGGACATACTGACCAGATTGCATGAAGACAGTCGGTATGGGCATACTGACCGAGTTGATGTTAAAGTGTGGATTCATCTAATAATAGTCCAACACGTTAATTATGGAGCCCAAGTCCATAAGTGGCGAAATTTGAAGGTCCAAAATCAATTTGGGATTTATCTTTATCTAGATAGATTTTTCTTACTTTATTTTTGGTATCTTTTGATTCTTACCTTAAAAACAGATTTTGGATAAGGTAACAATCCTAGTTAGATTAGCATTAGTATTTTCGTTCCTATCTAGTTAATTAGTTCATATATTTCGTCCCCTATGATATTATAAATAGGGATATCATGTGACACTTAAAAAGTTAGACAATTGTAAGAAATAAAGAGTTATTCTCAATCTGTCTCACGATCCTTCGGTTGATCAAACTTTTATCTACAATTCTATTGTTCTAGCAAATCTATAGTCTTATTTATGTTCTTCAGGGTATAATTAAGTACTTGGGAGAATTGCTATCCGGAGAAGCTAGACGTGCGTGTTCGGGTTATTCAACACGGGTTCGCCGAATCTAACCGATCCACAACAACACATCGCCGCCACCTTCATCAACACCACCGCCACCTCCACCGCTGTATTCCAGCCGCCTCAAGTTGTTCTTCATGTCCTCTTCGTTGTCCCATTCATTGTTCGTGTTTTCTAGTAAGTTTGTCTTTTAATTCGTGTCGGGTTGAGTCCTTCTTTAGCTGACATTGTTCGAGTCCTTAAAGTCTTCCGGATGCGTTTTGTTCGTGTCTTGGATTAGTTGTCCGGGTCACATCACCCCGTTCCTAGATCTTTACGATCTAGAATGGTGTCGTGGCGTCCTCCGGATGCACCCTGGGTGAAGCTCAACACGGATGGATCTTTCTCGACGGATCTTCAGATGGTGGCTGGTGGGGGGGGACTTGTTCGGGATCATACAGGTTCGCTTCTGGTTAGTTTTTGTGCACCCTTGAGGGCGGCCTCCAGCTTCGATGCTGAGTTCCAGGCTCTACTTCACGGTCTTCAGCTTGTAGTTCAGTATTCGGATCATGTTTGGATCGAGATGGATGCGGCGTCTATTGTGTCGGTGTTGCAGTCAGGACGTCAGGGCTCGGCTGTTACCCAACATACGCTCACCTCCATCAGATTGTTGTGTAGAGGTCGGCTTGTTCGGTTCACGCACATCCATCATGAGGGAAATCGGGGGGCTGATTTCTTGGCTGGTCGAGGGGCCCAGACCTCGGCTTTGACATTTTATGATGATGTTTCAGCACCTCCATATCTGCTCTCCTTGGTACGGATGGATCAGTTGGGTTATCCCAACTTTCGATTTCGGTATCATTGATGAGGCTCGTGTTTTCTATGTTTTGTTTATTTTATTGTTTTGGTTTGGTTTTGTGTTTGGAGTCTTAGTTGGCTTGTGGTTGCGTTCCACTTGTTTGTGATTTATTTAGTTTAGGAGTTAGCATTCGTGTTGTGGATGCATCTCCTATATTTTTGTTGCGTTTATCAGGTTCCAGCTCTTGGTTAGGAATATGTTCACTTTTGGGACATATTCCGCCCATGACATTGTATGAGACGTTTTAGTATTTATTTACAAGTTGGGCATGGTGCCGAATGCCCCACGCTTAGGGGTGTTTTTTTTTTTTAAAAAAAAAATTCTTCTTCTTCTTCTTTCATTTTCCATGACGGTTTAAACTACATCGTTGTATTTTAACAGATTTTTGCAATCTTATTTATTACTTTTTTTACTTGGAAATTTGAGATTTGTAACATATTTTATTTTATTTTTTATGTATAGGTGGAGGATTTATCTCTACATTTGTCTCTTAAAAAATAGTTTTCATTTGTGTTGCACTATAATAATAATAATAATAATAATAATAATAATAATAATAATAATAATAATAATTTTTAATAATTTATTATTTTTCTATTTCAATTCTGTCATTTAAAATAATTAAATAATTATATTTTTTATACTTGTCACATATTCAAAGAATCAAATGTTCTTTAATTGTGGAAAAATTATACATTGTTATTTGTAAAATCGTGTAGTTCGAAGTATTCCAATTCGATCTTTCTGACATGGATTTTCATTTAATTTATAAAATTTAATTTTCTTTTTGTTTGTCGTAACTACATAAGATTGATTTTCTTATCTAATTAATTAGCACATGTGCATATCATTTTATTAATTTTTAAAAGTTGAACACAACATATAGAATTCTAAAATAATCATTACATTATAAATTTAAAAAAATAATAATGATTTGTGTATCTCACAGGAAAAATACTAGTACATATATTAAAGCAAAATCGCAGGGTAAAATTGTCATAAAAATAAATCAGTTAAAACTTGGTTAAAATATAACTGTTTGCCGAATATTAATATAAGCAAGATTGTAGCCCAGTTGGTTGAGGTGAGTACTTGCTTCTACAAGCGTGCACGTTCAATTCCTCGTTACATAGCTAAACACATTGTATTCATTTTCTTTTTCAACTCTCATTCAATTTTTTAAGTTTTTAGATTTATTAAATAAAAAAATATCACCAAAACATTCATGAATAATAGTAATTAAAAACAATTTACATCTTTAATTTTTCATATTGTTAAAATAAAAAAATATCATTAAATCTTAATAAAATATCAATCTAAAATATTTACATTTTTTTTAAATTATACTACTTATTATGGTGTAAACAATCACATTTTTTAATTTTTTAGATTTTTTTAAATAAAAAAAACTCGAAAACATGCATAGATAACAATTAATAATTTATTCATATCTTTAAGTTTTTAGATTTACTAAATATAAAATATCACCAAAACATAACAAAATATGCCCATGAAAAATATTTTTTTTTAAATTCGAATACTATTTATAGTGTAAACATTCATATTTTTAACTTTCTAGATTTTGTTAAATAAAAAACATTAATCACCAAAATATGAATAGATAACAATTAACAACCATTCACATCTTTTATTTTTTAGATTTTCTTAAAAAAATCACCAAAGCATAAGAAAATGTCCATCGAAAATATTTGAATTTTCTATTTTTTTTTAAATTTTAATACTACTTTTGGTGCATATGAAATTCTCTGCTAGATTTTGGACAACTCTCCACGCTACATAATTAAAATTATTAATTTTTGACAAACGGTAGCTTATGATTCTGTCTGCGGCTTATCATGTAATCAAAGGGGGTTATAATTAATGGAAGCTTTTAATAGTACACAAAAAATTAAAAATAAGATCACCCAAAAAAGAAAATTAATAAGAGGTGGAAAGATAATAATAATAATAATAATAATAATAATAATAATAATAATAATAATAATAATAATAATAATAATAATAATAATAATAATAATAATAATAATAATAATATGGGTTTAACTGTTGACTTCAATCTTTCAAAGTCATTAAAGATTTCAGCTAATTGAATTTACTCTCATTACATTTTCTTAGTATATTTTAGGAGAATTATCAATTTAAAGCCCGAAAGATGGTTTATCTATCAATATAGAGCTCGAAAGATAGATTCTATCGATTCAAGGCTTGAAAGATCTAAAACTATTAATTTAAGGCTTGTAGATTTAACGGTGTTAAAATTCCATCCAACAAAAGGTGATGTGGCCGTTAAATATCCAAGTCATTTCATATATTAAATTAAACAACACATTAATTATTTTAATTAAATTAAACATAAGGTTAATTAAAATTTGTCAAATAAAAACCACCACTTTCTGTCGTTCGGGTCTCATTATTTTTTAGTTTGAAATTCATCTTTGTTTGTTTGATTAATTAAATTTTATTATATTTATAATTATTTATTATGATTTTAATTTCATCGCAAACTATTAAATGTTATTGAAATATTTAATAAATTAATTAATGTTAATTTTATTCCCTTTCCATATCTCTTTTTAAAATAATCATTTCCCCATCAAAATTGAAAATAAAAATAAAAATAACCATATCAATTTATTATTTTTATAAAAAAAAAGTATTACAATTTCACACTAAATTTAGTTAAATGTTAAATTTAATTTAAACTTCTAAAAATCTCTGATTAAATTAAGTAGAGATTGAATTTATAGAATATAATAAAATCCCATGTTAATTTAATTAATGTAAATTTATGTTTTTTATTTAATTTAATTTAGGATAAAAATGATATGTGAAAATAATTTGGATGTTTAACGGAAACATCACCTCTTGTTGGATGGAGTTTTAACACCGTTAAATCTTCAAGCCTTAAATCAATAGTTTTAGACCTTTCAAATATTGAATCGATAGAATTTATCTTTTAGGCTCTATATCAATAGATAAATCATCTTTTGAGCCATGAATTGATATTTCTCCTATATTTTAACATCATTATTTCTCATTTTATTATTATTATTATTATTATTATTATTATTATGAAATCTATTTATTTAAATTTGTGTGGCTGCATAAAATATATTTTATATGTTAAATATATAAAATAAAGAAATTATTCAATTTTGTCCATCGAAAAATAACATTAATTACTATGTGATATGTGTTCATACGCAATAAGTATATATAAATCTCCAATTGATTCGGTTTAAAAACATAAAAAAAAACATTATAAATGTGTTTATGAATATATTTGAAAAATTACAAATATAACGTTATATATATTGTAAATTATCATTTATTTCTTATTATATATTAATACTATTACAACTAATGTTTCCACTATCATTAAACTTAAAATGTGTAGATCGATTTCCGTACATCGTATGGGAGATATACTAGTTAGGGAGTTATACATGTATGTTAAGAGATAATCATGCATGATCTTCTTCTCTTCTGAATTTCAGGGGGCGCGAACCCTTTGTTTCTTCTGAAGGGCTTGAACAATTTCACCACTTCTTGTTTGTTCTTGGCATCTCTCATGTTCTTTATAGTTGTATCACAGTTGGCTTGGCCATGAGGTATACATATTTATTGTTGATATATACAATACTAGTTAGATAAATAGATAATTAATAAGTAATAATGTTTGTGGTAACTTGCAGCAAAGAGCAGAGTGATGAGAAGATGGTCCACAATCGCGTTCCACCATACCTCTCATCCATGGAGCAGGAGCCCAGTTCTCATCTGGATGATATTAATTATATTTCTTCAATTCGGATAGAAACTTCTTATATATAAGTTGGTAGCTAGTCATGTTAAAAAGGGTTTTAATTGGGTTGTTTGCAGCTATGCTTTCTGAAACAGTTTAGGAGTTCAGTGCGGAAGTCAGATTACATGGTACTACGATTGGGTTTCATAACCGTACATGCGGAAGTTAGATTACATGGCATTGTCGGTATCAGGTAGAGATTGACACCAGTACTATAGTATAGTAACTAACAATAATATCATAAATTATCCAGCCTGCTAGCTAGAAATTAATGAAATCAATCGAGCAAAACATACTTAAATTATATATTTGGTGAAAAATTAACTGTGGTCTGCACTTTGAATTTTTGCAGCTAGCCTCTTTGGGGTTATGCTATACTGTGCATTTTCATAAACATCTACGGTATATGTATTATATATATTGTTTTAGGCTTGTAGCTAGCTAGCTTTGTGTGAATTGGGATTAATAATTAAGTTGGTTTGATGATGCTTTTAGACGATAGAGAACACACACTATAAATGGAGGAGAAATAAACTTTACTTGATTGTCTAAAAGACAGATACATAGGGGTTTATATAGGATACAGGAAAGCAGCCATTTAACTAATCTATTTAATAGTGAATATAAAAAGACTCTAGATACATGAATACATATTAAGTTCATTCATGTAGGTAGACAAAAAGACTCTTCTAGATGATATCAAATTATGTGTATCATTTAACACTCCCCCTTAATTTGATATTATCTTCTTTACTCCAAGCATCGTTCTTAATCTTCAAACTTTAATGGCTTTGTAAGAATATCAGCAACTTGGTCTTGAGTTCTCACATACTTCAGCTCCACTTCTTTGTTAGCAATGCAATCTGTAATAAAATGATACTTTGTGTCTATGTGCTTGCTTCGATCATGAGATACTGGATTCTTTGCCAATGCTTGTGCAGACTTGTTATCAGTACATATTTCAGTAGCTTCTTCTTGTGGCAAATTATGTTCCTTCAGTAGCTTCCTCAACCAAATTGCATGACAAGTACACAAACTTGCTGCAACATATTCAACCTCACATGTTGACAAAGTGACAATGGGTTGCTTCTTTGAACTCCAAGAGATAACACAATTACCCATAAAAAATATGAAACCCGTAGTGCTCTTTCTTTCATCAACATCACCCGCAAAATCACTATCGCAAAATCCATGAAGCACAAAATCATCAGATGAGGAATAAAAAATTCCAAAATCAAGAGTACCTCTTAGGTAGCGAATGATCCCCTTAGCAGCTTTCATATGGACAAACGTAGGAGTCTCCATAAAATAACTTATTACTCCAACTGCATAGAGAATGTCGGGTCTTGTATGTGTCAAATACCTTAAACTTCCCACAAGACTCTTGAACAAAGTGGGGTCTTCATTTTCTTCATCTCCAAATTTTGACAACTTAACTCCGGCCTCCATGGGCGTGTTCACAGGATTGCAATCAATCATGTTGAACTTCTTCAAAACTTCTTTTGCATAACCTGTTTGGGAAAGATATGTTCCTTCCTCCATCTGTTTCACTTCTAAGCCCAAGTAAAATGACATGAGCCCCAGATCAGTCATCTCGAATTTTGTCGACATAATTTTCTTAAACTCATCAAACAATTTTGAATTATTACCGGTGAAAATGAGATCATCAACGTAAATACAAACAAACATAATATCTCCATTATCATAAACCTTAGAATACAGAGCATATTCATTAAGGCAACGAACAAACCCGTTATCTTGAAAGTATTTGTTGATGCGGCTATTCCATGCTCGTGGCGCTTGTTTTAATCCATACAAGGACTTCTTTAATTTCAACACCATTCCTTTATTTCCTTTGGCCTCGTAGCCCAAAGGTTGCTCAACATAAACCTCCTTGTATATGTAGCCGTTCAAGAACATAGTCTTGATGTCCATCTGATAAATCTTCCATTTCTTTTGGGCTACAAGAGAAATTAGCAGGCGAATAGTTTCCATCCGTGCAACTGGTGCAAAGACTTCGTCATAATCAACTCCATGTTTTTGTTTGTAGCCTTTAACGACAAGTCTTGCTTTGTATTTCTCCACTTCTCCTTTTACATTCTTTTTCAACTTGAAGATCCATCTCACTCCAATGGATTCATGAGTTTTGGGAAGAGAAGTTAATTCCCAAGTGTTGTTTTTTTCAATGGACTTGATTTCATCATCCATCGCTTGTCTCCACCTTTGATATTGCACGGCTTCTTGGAAAGTTAATGGTTCACTATCTGCAAAAAGATAATATAATTCATCATTAACTTCTTCGGCTCTTTCATAGATATCTGCAAGAGATCTCATTCTTTGTACTCTCGAACTTTCAGCTTGTGGAGGTGGTGGCACCGGTTCTTGCAGAGGAGCACTGTCATAATCATTTTCTTCTTCGTCAAAATAAGGAAGAAAATTATAAGTGCTTTCTTGTGGTTTTTCCCAATTCCAGGTAGCTTCTTCATCAAATTCAACATCCCGACTGATCACAACATTGCTATTGTTTCGATTAAACAATCGATAGCCTTTAGATTGGTAATCATAACCAATAAAGACATACTTGGCACTTCGATCATCAAGCTTGGATCTTTCTTGTTGTGGAACTTGAGCATAAGCAATGCTTCCAAACACTCGCAAATGGTGAACACTTGGTGTTCTCCCATTCCAAGCTTCTTGAGGAGTTTTATTTTTAACACTTGTAGTTGATGAACGATTTGATAGATAAACTGCACAAGAAACCAGATTCAGCCCAGAACTCCTTAAGCATGTTCTTTGCTTTCAGCATACATCTCTCCATATTCAGAATTGTTTGATTTTTTTGTTCTACCAGACCATTCTGCTGAGGTGATCTAGGAACAGTAAGAGGACGACGAATTCCATGAGATGAACAAAAATCATTGAATTCTTTTGAGATGAATTCGCCTCCTCGATCAGACCTCAACGCCTTGATTTTACAGCCACTCTCTTTCTCAACTAGCATCTTGAAATTTTTGAAAGTTGTGAAAGCTTCTGATTTCCTCTTGAGAAAATACACCCAAGTCTTCCGGCTATAATCATCGATAAAGAGTATGAAATATTTACTCTTACCGAATGAGGATGGATCAGTAGGTCCACAAAGGTCGGTGTGCACAAGTTCAAGTGGTGTAGACGCACTTGATGTCACTTCTTTTGGAAAACTTTTCCTTGCGTGTTTGCCCAGTAAACATGCTTCGCACAATTGATTAGGATGAATGATTGAAGGCATCCCTCTCACCATCTCCTTCTCTCCCATTATCTTCAAAGCTTCAAAGTTTAAGTGTCCAAACCTCATGTGCCAACACCATGCATGATCAAACACTTTTATTTTCAAGCATTTTATTTCAGCTGTTTTGATGTTTATCTTGAACATCCTATTTTTCGACATAGTCACCTTTGTGATTAAATTAGCATTTTTATCTCTAAGCGAAAGACAATTATCCTTCATCAAAACTTCATATCCATTCTCAAAAAATTGACCGAAACTAAGAATATTACTTCTTAGTTTAGGCATATAATAAACATCAGAAATCATTTTGTGGCCACCGTCTTTGGAAGAGATGAGAATTGTACATTTTCCTTCAATTTTGATTTTAGATGAGTCTCCAAAAGAGACATTTCCATTCACTTTATCACTGAGATCCACAAATTTTTCTCTGTCTCCACACATGTGATTGCTAGCACCATTATCCAGGTACCACAGGCTGTCAACTTCCTTTTCTCCTTCTCTTACGGTTAACAATAGAGTTGACTCTTCAAGTTCTTTGTTATTATCAACAAGATTGGCTTTTGCTTCATAATTTTCCGTATCATGACAATTTGATGCATAATGACCAAGTCTATGACAATTATAACATTCAATCTTAGACTTGTCATACCTTCTTTCATTTGATTGTTGATAATAACCACGCCCTCTTCCTCGACCTCTACATGATGGAGAGTTTTTTTCTTCATTATTTGAAATCTCCCCCTTGCTTCTTCCTTGAGTATTTTTCTGCCATGAACGTCCTCTTCCTCGTCCATGTCCTCTAAAATTATGCTTTTCTCCTTCATTATTCTTCAAGGTGGCTTTAGATTTTAGAGCTTGCGCCAATGGCTCTTCTTGTCTCCTCTTGATTTTCTCTTCATGTTCTTGTAAAGAACCTTCAAGTTCTTCTACAGACACTGATTCAAGATCTTTTGTCTCTTCGATTACACACACAATATAATCGAATTTGGATGTTAAAGAGTGCAGAATTTTCTCCACCACTTTAACATCTTGAATTTTATCTCCATACCTCCTTAGTTGGTTTACAATGGCCTTCACCCTTGAACAATAGTCTGAAACTAGTTCAGATTCGTTCATCTTCAATGCTTCAAAATCACTCCTTAGCGATTGAAGTCTTACTTTTTTCACTTTCTCGACCCCTTGGAAAGATTTTGCTAGAATCTCCCAAGCACCCTTTGATGTGGCTACATCAACCACCTTTTCAAACATCGAGTCATCCAAACACTGATGGATGAGAGTGAGGGCCTGTTGATCCTTCTTTCTTGTCTTTGACAAGTTTTTCTTTTGTGCAGGAGTTAATTGAGCTTCATTTTGAGGTTTCTCGTGGCCACTCTCTACGATCTCCCACACATCTTGTGATCCGAGCAAAACTTTCATTCGTAAACACCATTTTTCATAATTTTCTTTTGTGAGATGAGGAAATTGGAAAGATGTCATTCCATTGTTTGCCATCTCTCTTTGCTCTCACTTTTTTTTTATATACCCGTGGCTCTGATGCCACTTTGTTAGACGATAGAGAACACACACTATAGATGAAGGAGAAATAAACTTTACTTGATTGTCTAAAAGACAGATACATAGGGGTTTATATAGGATACAAGAAAGCAACCATTTAACTAATCTATTTAATAGTGAATATAAAAAGACTCTAGATACATGAATACATATTAAGTTCATTCATATAGGTAGACAAAAAGACTCTTCTAGATGATATCAAATTATGTGTATCATTTAACAGATGCAGGTGTGAACATTTACTTCTGGCTTTCTTTTATACCTGTCATTGTAAGTCTTTCAAAACAAAATGAAGTATTGTAATTAATATTAATGGCTAGCTCATGTGTGGTTTGATGAATGAATGATGAACATGCACATTACTTGTGATGTTTGTGGGCACAAAACTACATCATGTTGTATATCTTGAAACTTGGAAATAAAGTTGTATTAGAAGAAGTATGGGAATTTTTAGAAGAAGTATGTATATCCTGGAACTTGGAATTCTAAATTGTATGTTAAAGTTCTCTAGCAAGCAAACTCTAGTAAGTAGAGATTTTTACATGAATCAAGTGCGTCATTGATAAAAAAAATTTAAGGAAGTTTGTTCATGTTATTCATAGTCAAGTTTTTGCTCCTTTTATGCGCGATTACTTAATTTCATTATGCTTGAAAATAAAAAAATCAACCATGTGTACAGAGCTCCAGACGTGTTAAGAGAAACTTGAACATACACCAATCACTGTCAGGTTTTATACCCTTTACTTCAAGTCAGAGGCCTTTGCTTTACAGTCAATTATTTATTTAGTGTTTTGTGCATATATTTATTTATCATAATTCTTGACAATTACAGGTTCATGACACCTGTGTATTTTACAAAACTTTTGAATATAAATTGATATTCTTTATTATATGAAGCTGTGCATTTTATATAGCTTTTGTGCTTAAATTGTTATCATTTGGAGTCTTTGATGTGTTTGCTAGTTTTGATGTAATTGTTGTGATTTCATTACACATTTGAAGCAAAATTAGTGAATATGTACAAGAAGAGTTGAAGGAGTGTTTAATTAGGCTATTGAGCTTAATTAAATGCTTAATTGAAGCCTAGTGGACCTGATTAAGTTATCAAAACCTGAAAAATCTGAAGCCCAATTCTAAGTAGGGGTGGGTTGACCCAGAGGAGCTCAGTCGACCCGGCCCAGTGTATTTTACACATGAGTGGGTCGATCTGGCTCAGCTTGCCTGGGTTAACCCTATGCAAAAATAGGGCTCTGGGTCTAAAGAGGAGACAACAAGGTTGTTAGAGATGAAGTGTCACTGCAGAGAAGACAAAGCTGCTGGATTACGTATTGTTTATCAGTTTCTTTATCTTTCTGTCAAGAACACTGAGACTCTCTTGTTTATTTATTTAATTATGTCTAGCTAATTCTATAGCTAGGTTTTCGAGATTGAAACTTATGGATTTTAATATATGAGTTGATTAATTTTTCTTTCTACTATCTCTCGAGATTTGATTTCTATGATTTATTCATATCCTATATGAATGATTGATCACCATTTATGGATGCTAGTCGTTAATTTGAAGTACTGACCAAAGAAAAATTAATGATGAAAAGATAGAAATCAGATTATGTGTGTTTGAAAGGACCTGCCAAGTGAACAAGTATCACATCGGGTTGAATAGATCTTCATGTCCTAGATTAGGAGTAATGACATATGTGAAGATCTGACCGCAGTGAAGTGCATGCTCATTATATCTATGTTATGGTATATGCCTTAAACAACTGTCTGATAACAGACTAGTGATCCCCCACCATTGATAGATTAAAGACATTTAGTTGGGTTAGGAGAATCAATAAATATTGCTAAATGATATAATAAATCTATTTTCCCTAAAGCCTAGTATTTTATTATATTTTGTTATTTCAGTATTTTATTTATTATTTTGTGTCTTTATTTTATGCTTGTTATTTTTATTCCTTTTTATCCATATGCTTTGTATCTAGATATTAGCTACGTGCTTATGAATAAGAACTGGTTAATAATGGTCTCTATGGGATACGATACTCTTGCTCACCTATATATTGCAATAACACTGTGCACTTGCGGTACGATTATTTGTTAATAAATAGTGTGTCAAGTTTTTGACACCGTTGCCGGGGACTGCTTATTTCCTTTGTTTTTATTCTAGTATTGTGTTAGTAGGCTAGACATTTTTTTTATTTTTTTTATTTTATCTTAGTTCTTTTAGTTGTGGTACGTACTTTACCTTTTCTTTTGGTGCTTTCAGGTAGTGCGTGATCATGAGATCAAAAGGATCCCCTAAGGTTTCTTTTAATCCAGAGCTTGAATCTACACTGAGATTACTGAGGAAAGAGTTGGAAAGTAGGATGGATAAACAACCGCAGAACAATCATCCACAGAATCAAGGAGCAACAGTGCAAGAGCTCTAACGCCAGTTGGAGGAGATGGGGAGGACATTGCTCCAGCACGGGACTCAGCAAACAGACGACACTGATGTCACTGTTAGAGATGTGTTCTAGAACCCTGTTGGACCTATTCGAGTGGTCGGGGGACCTGGAATCAATGCCGCCAATTTCGAGCTGAAGATATGACTGATTAATATGGTGCAATAGAATCAGTTCGATGACAATCAAACTGAAGATCCCAATGCTCATCTGTCATAATTTTTAGAGCTCTATGGGATAATCAAGTTCAATGCACTGCCGGACGATGCTATCAAGATCCGTCTGTTCTCTTTTTCCTTGAGGGACAAGGTAAAGACTTGGTATATGTCGATCGACCACAACACGATCACAAGTTGAGAGGATCTCAAACAAAAATTCCTCTACAATTGCTTTCTGTCAGGAAAGACTATCAAGCTGGAGGCTGAGATCACCCAATTTGCCCAGTTCCCAGATGAGTCAATTTATGAAGCATGAGAGAGATACAAGGACATGCTGAGGAGGTGTCCACAACATTGTTTCACTGAGGCACAACAAGTGTGCCATCTTTACAAATGATTCACTACAGCTACAAAAACTGTAGTGGATGCTTCTGCTGGAGGATCTCTGTTGGCTAGAACTTCAAGAGACGCTATGAGAATATTGGAGGAAGTTGACTCCAATAACTATCAGTGGCCATCTGAGAGATCCATGACAAGAAAGGTAGCTGCAATAGAGATTAGCAAGCAGACCAAGACACTGGAGGCTGAGGTCAAGGATTTGAAGAACCAGCTCTATCTGCTGAGGAAGGTGAGAGCTGCAGAGAAGAAAGAATTCGTCCAAGCTACAGGAGAGCAAACTCCGACTGAAGAGGAGAATTACATGAACTAGAGAAAATTCAACAGAGGAAGGTGAGAGCTGAAGAGAAGAAAGAATTCATCCAAACTGCGGGAGAGCAAAAGCCGACTGAAGAGGCGAATTACATGAACTAGAGGAACTTCAACAGAGAAAATCAAGACGGTGGACCTCAGTACTATCCCTGTTGGGGTTTTTTTCGAATTGAACCAAAGAAGGATCTAATTGGATGTTCATTAATCCTAATGTCATGTAGATCATAATTTTATGCAGCACATATGTTTTAATTAACCGTGTTCAATTAACATGCATAGCCGGTTTAATCGATTCTACTAAAGCAGACACATAGAAATTGAAAAACGACTTACAAATTAAACGATAGGTTGAGGAAAAGATTAAAGATCTAATATTGTTGTTGTATATATGAAATCGGTGCTCCACTATGATATTCCACTCCTTGATCTTCTGCTGTATTCCTGAACTGAATCTAGTTTCAGGGTGGGCTGAAATCTACTAGATCGGTATGGAATCTGTGGAGATAAAGAGAACACAAGAAGAGCTGATGTCTAACCATAAAATTTCATCCCCCACCCTCTTATATATAAGGGGGTGGGTGAAATTTCAGTGTCCTAACCCTACTGGGTTTGGGCCTCTATTTCTTTTTCCATCTCCAGTCCATTAAAGTCATATTGGGCTACAACAAGTATCTAAAAGAATATTAAATTGGCCTGCTAATTTATTTAATTTTCAATATCCAATAAACTTAGGATATTATTAAATAAATTAAGTATTATTTTTATTCCACTAAAGAAATAATACTGACCTACCAATTTAATACATATTTCTGAATATGCTTTCTCCTTTAGTCCAGCCATTCCCCGTGTTTAAGTTATAATGCCCATTATTTAATTATGTAAGCTTCTGACAGCTATAATTAATTAATATCTTATCCTTGAGTAGGACCACACAAGCTTTACTCATGTATGGAATAAATTCCACCTGCAGGGTTTCAACATGAACTTGTGTTTCCTCAAAAGGACACCATCAACCTGGCGCACCAGGACACGGTGCCCCTACATATTGCATGACCCATCATGAGTGTAAATGTTACAACCCAAGATATCGAGATTATTGATCCTATGAAAGAATCTCACCCTTTGTTAAATCAAAGCTGCAAACACTACACGTATATGTCCGTCAACATATAGGGGTTAAGAACCCGAACTCTGTGGATTCTTATTCTCTCATTTAAGGTCAGAATAGAGAATAGAATCCTAAGTAGATCTTCCTCAATACACTTGACCGTGTATTAGAATAATCAGTTAGTCAAGACAAACTAATTATCAGATTATTCTACGGTGTACCGATAGCAGGTTCAGTGCTATCTAGACCGTGAGCCTTTTAATACATTACGAGGAACCGATGATATGATCTAACCGTGTGTTTACCCACACCATATCATCTACAATGCAAGTATAGTGAACATGCATGTAAATATAACAATTTAAATGCAAACAATGACTGCAATTGTATTCATTCTATATCATCATAAAACCATCATCAATAATGTATACCAAAGACAGGTCTTCTAGTATACAAAACCAACAATCCCGGGATGAGAAATCATCCTAATTTGTTTTATGAAAATCCCAATAATTTCCAGCAGCGTCCACCAAATTTCTTTGTCACTAATGGAGTGATCAATGAGCCGAAGAAACAGTCATTCTCAA
Organism: Perilla frutescens; assembly: GCA_026008535.1. Taxonomy (NCBI): domain Eukaryota; kingdom Viridiplantae; phylum Streptophyta; class Magnoliopsida; order Lamiales; family Lamiaceae; genus Perilla; species Perilla frutescens. The sequence continues at coordinate 12,997,767 of BRKX01000004.1, forward strand.
AGATGGTGAATTCTTACATCATCGACACTAATATGAAGATGGAGTGGCTTGGGTCGACCTACGGGTCGATCAACAGGTCAACCAATCCATCTGTAAAATGTTAAGGGGTGGGTTAACTGGTGCCATTCGACCCATGGCTCGACCCATGAGTATATGAAATAAGCCATCTGGGTTGACCCATGTGGCCTGGCCGGCCCTTTTCTGGATCTTACCTCTTTTTCTGAATTTTTAACTTCTGGATCCATTTCTCGGCTTATAACTATCAAAATCCAGTACCTATACCAAATAAAAACACAAAAGATAAACTAAAGCAAAAACTAAAATAAAAGGCCTAGTTAAGTTAAATCCGAGTTCCCCCAAACTTATTTGTTGGAAATGAAAAAGTTCAAGAATACAAAGATAACTTAAATCAGGAACTCACAATGATTAGGGACGATCTGGTGGTTTCTTGCACCACCAAGTGAACCCAATCTCTTCATCATCCGAACAATCTTTAGGTTTAGCTCACCCGTGGCCTCACATGTATCATCTATGGCATCAAAAATATTATCGAAGACATAGAATTGATACGTGCTCTTCTCCTTGATTGGTTGGTATAAAATCAACGTATCTCCCTATGTATCAATGATAATTTCTCCAACTCCACATTGATGACAACTTTTGTGGTAAATATAAGTCCCAATATGAATGGAACCGTATTTTTTACAGGAATGCCAACAACAATGAAATCCAACATATAGAGGAATCCATGAATGTTCACCATCAAGTTCTCGGTTGTCTCTAAATCTTTGATTGTGGAGTAACTTCAATTCTTTATAAATTGACAGAGACATCAAATTGCAACTTGCTCTATGATCTATTAGTGCCCTCGACTTCATCTTCATCTCCAAAGTAATCTGGATGATGAATTCTCCAGGATCATCCTTCTTTGGAGGACAAGTTTTGGCCAATGAATGCATTAGCATCACATAATTATCGGCTTGCATTGCTTTGCTAAAATCATTAAAAAAATTGGCCAATGTCAGGCTTGGACCGAAATTGTAAGGACATCTTTCTTTTAGAAGTAGAGCTTCAGATAATAGCAATTTTGGTGCTCCGCCTTCTTCTTTGAGCACTTCTTTCTCCTTGGCTCTTTTTTCTCGAATTTTCCCAGCTATATCTTAGGCAAGCATACAACTGGAATGGTGATGATTTCTGTAACTTGTGCAGGTGCCTCTTTAGTTGAAGCTGGACTTTTCAGTAGTTTTTCGAGAAAAGGTAGATAAGGCACAAACATAGGATAGATATGCAAAGGCAACCATCTATCTTCTAGGTGACCCACTTTAGCATGCTTGAAATTCTGCTTTGGATTTACCTAAGAAGTACCAGAGAACTATCCCGGTTTATGCTGACTAGTCAATGAAGCACCAATGTTAGCAATGGTCTTTTGCAGTTGATCCTGTTGGTTTGGTATACTCAAAAGCTTGTCTCTGTATACATTAAACAATATTAAGATGATATAAATTGAATAATTATTGCAGTCACTGTGTGCATTTAATTATTATTATATTTATATGTATGTTCCATATACTTGCATTGTAGATGATATGGTGTGGGTGAACACACGGTAAAGATCGTATCATCAAATTTCTTACATTGTATTAAAAGGCTCATGACTTAGATGATCTTGAACCTACCATCGGCACACTGTAGAATAATCATATAATTAGTTTATCTTGAGTAGTGAATTATTCTAGTACACCAGCTTGTGTATTGAAGAGGATCACGATAGGATACTATTCTCTATTCTGACTTTAAGTAGGAGAATAAAGATCCATAGTATATATTGATGGACATATATGTTGTGTCGACTGTTTTAATTTATCAATAAGTGAGATTCTTTGATAGGATCAAGAAGCTCGATATTTTGGCCAGTGACATTTACATATATGATGGGTCATGCATTATATATGGTCACCGTGTCCTAGTGCGCATGGTTGATGATGTCCCCTTGAGGAAGCACAAAGATCATGGGAAGTCCTGCAGGCAGAATATTAATTTATTCTTACATGATACAGACGTCGTGCGGTACTACTCTCGAAATAAGATATTAATTAATTATAGCTGTCAGAAGCTTACATAATTAATTAATGGACATTATATCTTAAATATGGAGAATGGCTGAACTAAAGGAGAAAGCATATTCGGTTAGTATTATTTCTTTAGTAGCATAAAATAATACTTAATTTATTTAATTATATCCTAGTTATGGATATCAGAAACTAAATAAATTAGCAGGTCGATTTAATATTCTTCGAGATCCCTGTTGTAGCCCAATATAACCATAATTGACTGGGAATAGAACAAGAGTTGGAGACCAAAACCCGTTACAGTTTGGAGATGAAATTTTTGCCCCCTCTCTTATAATGAGGAGGAGGGCCATGAAATTTATCAATGCATACAACCCCTCTTTTGTGCTAGAAGGTCCATGAAATTTATCAATACATACAACCCATCTTCGTGCTCTTTTGATTCCTAGAGTTTCCATGCAGTCTAGTAGTTTGTAGTCCACCCTACATGTAGATAAGGATCGGGAATACAAAAGAAGATCAAGAATTAGAATAATGGCCGAGGAAACCTTCAAACACCATTAATGAACTCGCTGAGTTTGTGTGGTCTCCATCAATAAAGGGATTATACCTTTAATCCTGTGAGCAACCCGACAGTGTGTGTAAGTGCTTTATCAATTCTATCTTTTCCTCTGCGTTAGTATTACTTTACTTGCATACTAATTCAACATAGGTAATAATTCAAATCACACATAAACTATGATTTACATGATGTATAATTAATGAGCATCCGATTAGATCCTGTGAGGGTACAATTTGAAAAAATCCCAACAGATCCATCTGGCTTCCAAATGTCCGCTTAAACTGAGCTTTCTTGGTTTGTATCTTTTCCATCCTCATATCAGTTTCGATGATGTAGGAATTCACCATCTCAGAGAATGATTGCTTCTTAGGTTCATTGATCACTCCATTAAGTTTCAGAGAAACTTGGTGGAGGCTGTTTGAAATTATTGAGATTTCCATAAGACAAATTTGGATGATTTCTAATCCCAGGATTATATTGAGGACCACTACCTTGATTTCCTCTGTTAAATTCCTCTGGTTCAAAGAATTCACCTATTCAGTACAATTTTTGCTCTCCCGCAGCTTAGACGAATTCTTTCTTCTCTTCAGCTCTAACTTTCATCAGCAAAGAGTGCTGGTTCTTCAAATCTTCAACCTCATCTTCTAGAGCTTTGATCTTTTCACTAACCTCTGTTGTTGCTACCTTTCTTATCGTGGATCTCTCAGACGACCACTTATTGTTATTGGAGATGACTTATTCCAATATTCTCATTGCATCTCTTGAAGTTCTAGCCAGTAGAGATTCTACAGTAAAAGCATCCACTATAATTTTTGTGGCTGTAGTGAATCCTTTGTAAAGATAACAAACTTGTTGTGCCTCAGTAAATCCATGATGTGGACATCTCCTCAGCATGTCCTTGTATCTCTCCCATGCTTCATAAATCAACTCATCTAGGAGTTGAGTAAATTGAGTGATCTTCGCTACAGCTTGATAGTCTTTTCCTGTGGACACAGACCACGATTTTTACTAAAATAGTGGTAATTATCTAAATCACCATGGTTTGTTGCTAAAACCATGGTAAATCAATCATGGTATATGCGCATTTTTCTTGTAATGAACTTGTAGAGAAATTTCTGTCTGAGATTCTCCCAACTTGTGATTGTGTTGTGGTTGATCGATATATACCAACTCTTCACCTTATCCTTTAGAGAAAAGCAAAAGAGGCACAACTTGATAGCATCATGCAGTACTCCAGAGATCTTGATTTTCCCACAGAGCTCTAGAAATTGCAATAAATGAGCATTGGGATCTTTCGTTTGATGGCTACCAAACTGATTCTGTTGCACCATATAAATATGTCCTGTCTTCAGCTCAAAATTGGTGGCATTGATTCTAGGTCCTCTGACCACTTGAACAGGTATGGCAGACTGTGGAATTCATCTCTGACAGTGATATCAGGGTCGACTGTCAGTTGTGTCTTGTGCTGGAGTAAAATTCTCCTCATCTCCTCCAACTGTCTATGGAGGTCTTGCACTGTCACTCCTTGATTCTGAGGATGATTCTCATACGGTTGATCATCCATCTTGCTATCCAATTCCTTTCTCAGTAATCTTAAAGTATTCTTGATTTTCGAATTGAAATAAACTTCAGGACGTCCTCTCGATCTCATGATCATGCACTACCTGACAAAACCAAAGAAAAAGTAAAGTACTAAAAATAAAAGAAACTAAAAAATATCTAGCCTACCAATGCAGTACCAGAATAAGAACACAAAATAGAACAGTCCTCGATAATGACGCTAAAAACTTAACACGATATTTCTTAACAAATAAGTGAACCACAAGTGCATGACATTATTATAATATATAGGTGAGCAAGAGTATCGTATCCCATAGAGATTGTAATCTTCACGTTCTCAACACAAGTACTAAACTAATATCTAGACACTAATCATGCGGGTAGAATAGAAATAAATAAATGACACAAATAAATGCAACAAATAAATACTTAAACTATCAATTAAGAAAAACCTAGGCTTTAGGGAAACTGGATTATTTTTTCATTTATTAATATTCATTAATTCTTGCAACCCGACTCTAGTCTTTAATCTATCAATGGTGGGGAATCACTAGTTTGTTATAAGGCCGCTTTTAAAGGTATAAATCATACTTAGATATAATGAGCATGCACTTAACTTGGCTGGTCCTTCACGCATGTCATCACTTTCAATCTAGCACACGAAGATTTATTCAACTCTATGTAATACTTCTTCACTTGATCGGTCATCCCAAGCACACATAACCCGCTTTCTATCTTTCTATCAATAATTCTTCTATGTTCAGTAATTCAAATTAATGACTAGCATGCATAAATGGCGATCAAACATTCATACAAGATATAAATAAACTCATAGAAATCAAACCCCGAGAGATAGCATGAAGAAAGTAATTAAATCATATTATAAAATCCATAGTATCCAATCCCTAAAACCTAGCTATAAAATTAGCTAGACATAATTAAATTAACAATAATAACTAGAGTAAAAGTGTTTATGATAAAATAAACAATAAAACTGAATAACACGGGGAAATCCAGTTGTCTTGTCTCTTCTACAGTAGCACTCCGTCTCTAACAACCTTGTCATCTCCGCTTGAGTAAATGATAAGTCTTCATCTTTTTCTTCTCTCTAGTATGGTATCAGAACCTCTAGGGTGTGTATCAAAGTTGAGGCTTTTATATCAGGTTTAAATCATGAATTGGATATAAAAAATCATATCCCCGCGGACCCGTACACATAGGTCGACCCACAGATTTCAGTCGACCCAGATGAGCATTTTTACACTGGGTTGACCCAAGTGAGCTCCGTTCGGTTGACCTTGGCCTTTACAATTTTCACTAGCTTGGGTCGACAGACACTTTTCGTGTCGATCGAAGTATTTTTCGCATTAGGCTTCGAATTTCTTCGGGCTTTAATCCTTTAATCCAGTCCATTAGTATTTAATTAAGTATTTTAATTAAGCCCGAGAGCCTAATTAAATCCTCATTCAACTCCTCATGTTCATATATGATTGTTTTGCTTCAAATATACAACAAAAGCACAACTATATTGCAAAACTAGCAAACACATCAAAAACTCCAACTGATAACAATATAAGCACAAAAGCTGTATAAAATACACAACTTAATATAATAAAGATCATCAATTCATATCCAAAATTTGTGTAAATTACACCACTGTCACAATTTGTTTATCGCATATAGAGATTTTCATCAAGACTTTCGTTCAGGAAAACTATCTTGACATCTATTTGCCAAACAACTGAGTAGCAACAGACAAGAGAATTTGGGTTAAACATTCCGTTAGATCTTCTCTTTTTTTTGTGGATCCACTTTTTCCAATAAGTTTCACCCCATTTGGTGGTTCTATAAGCTCCCACTATTTATGGTGATCAATAGATCCCATTTCTGATTTCATTGCAGTTTTCTAAGAAACCGCATCTTTATCTTGAACTACTTCATCATAATTCCTAGGATCCAATTCATTTAGTCTTTCAAGAATATTAGAAGATTCTTCTAGACCAATAAATCTATTAGGTTGGTGCACAACCCTCCCATGTTGTGCAGTATTAGGTGATACCTCTTCTTATACACTTTGGTGCAGGATTCGAATGTCCTTCCCTCAACTCATCAAGAACGATCTTGTTCTTGACCTTGTGACTTATCACATAGCATTCTTCTAAGGATTAATCATTAGTGCTTATAATGATCTTCTGATTCTTAGGACGATATGTTAGTGCCATCTGCACTAAGTTGTTCGAGATTGTCATGATCTGTATGGTAATTTCAAAAGAACATAAAGGTTTTGGTTGTTCAAGATTGAAGACCATGTTTTGGACATTACAATGAACATTCCGCTACCAATCTAATTGAAGATCAAGACATGCACTATATCATGTTCATGAACATGATCATGTACATGGTTGTCCAGAGAGTTAACAAGAGACGTGCCATGCTAGATTTAAGGAGTTGAAGCTGCTGATTCAAGATAGACGCTTTAGAATAGAAGTTTCTTTGTTCGTGATGAAGATCAAAGAAGGAAAGTAGAAGTTCTATTCAAGGAAGTTGTCCAAACTAGAAGAGTCCGAATCAAATAAGGAAAGTTTTCTTATTGAATCCAAGACAGATTAGGACTTCAGATTACCTTGTTAAGGCTATATCTTTCATCTATAAATAGCCTGGAATTAGACTAGTTTGAGTGATAACCCAGTGGCACATACACGAATACACATAACTGATTTAGAGAGTAAAAAAGACTTCACATCTGAAGTATTAGGTATTCGGTATTATTAGACTAAATTTGGTCTTTTGATCGTTGTTTTTCTAGTCTGTGTTTGAATCTATTTCATTCACACTTAGAGGAGTCTCGGGAGAGATTTTCTGTGGGAACTAGAGGGATTATAGGTTTTAAGGGGATCTTATAATTCAGTTCATCGAAAGAAATTATAGTGGGTAGGAAAGGGGTCGAGTGACGGGAGGTCATCATGTAAAAGCCGTTGTAACCATACAACGAAGTAGTGGATTGTTTCTCACGGACTTGTGAAGTCCCCCTAACATAGATCAGTTGATCGAATAGGGTTATCAACCTCGTGCCATTTACTTGCTTACAGTTTATATATTCTAACCTTGTATGTTCACAATAATGTACATGCGCATGATGTTGAACATGTCCGCACAGTTTATATAACTTCAGTTGGTACCAGAACAGGTCACCTTTGGTTTTGTGTGAAAAGAGTCCTGAAAGGTACATAACTGCGTAAAGGTTTTGGTTGAAATTCAGCTATGAGTTCAATCAAAGAAGGAGGATCTACGGTCAGACCACCATTGCTTGAAAGCAACTGTTTAGTATCGTTTTGTACCGTTTTAGTATAATAATTTTGTTATGTTCAATAACTTATTGCGTTGATTTTTATATTGTTATTATTGATTTTTATGTGTTTATTTGTGTTTATTGCTCTAATGGTGGATTATGCCAAGTATTGCAAATCTTGAGCTCTTGATCACAAAAGCAGGAATTTTATGGCATTTCGGTGGCAAGCAGGAAAGTTGGAAATTAAGATTGGATTTGTGGAAGAAAGAATTAAAAGACCAAGGAAAAATAAAATGGGAGTTGAAGTGCACTGGTCATACTTGTAGAAATCGTGGAAAAAGGCCCTAACCCCCGCGGTCGCGCCATCCCCGCCGCTGCGCGCATGGCCTCTCGGCCCAGCTACCCCCGTGGCCGCGCCATCCCCACGGCCACGCATTGTAGCTCTTGGTAAACACACTCCCGCGCCCGCATGGGCGAGCGCCGGCGCGCACAGCGTGTTGCCAGCTCCGCGGGCGCGCGGGTGCTCCTCCTTCCGATCAGTTTTGTTTTCTTTACCACCATGATTTCCTCCTCTGCTCTGGACAATTCCATTCCATTTTCACCCATATCTAAAGTTGGATATTTTTTTTAGTTTGTGAAGACTTTTGGTAGCTATATCAAGTAATAGGGAACTAGGTATTATTTTCCCTAAGTTTATTTTTGGATTTTTGTCCCCAAAAATCCTCCCTAAAATCTCCTCCAAATCCTTACATTTAAGGCCCCCTTCCCATCACCTTTCCTCTCTCCTCCCAGCATGCCCTCCACGATACTCTCTCTCTCTCACTCTCTCTCTCTCTCTCTCTCTCTCTCTCTCTCTTACATATCTCTCTCTTCTCTCTCATATCTCTAATAGATTTTGGGGGAATTCATCATCATACACTCTTAATTCCATTCACTCTCTCTTTATTCCATACTCTCACCACTTCATCTTCACCACACTCCATTTTTTCCATTTTTCTCTCTACACAACACACTACACACACAAAATCTCTACACCATCATTTCTCACCATTTTCACCTTCATCACCTTCACCAAAGAGAAGAGGAGAAGAGGGAGAAGAAGGGAACCAAGCCAAGCAAGAAGAAGAGAAAACGAGAAGGAATCGACATCGAGCTATCCGCGGAAGCTACGTTCGAAGGAGGTTTCCCTTTTCTATTTTCTTTGTATTTCTTGGATGTTTTGTGGAGATTTGTTCCAAACTCTTGAAGGATATATATAATATTGTAGAAGTTATTGTTGTTTGCATTTAATTTATGAAATGACTTTCTTCTATGATATTTGCATATTTTTGAGCATGTTTAGTGGCTAATATCTCTATTAGGGGGTAGAGGATCGATGTGGTTTTGATCTATGCTTATTCTTGTTGACTGTTGTGGTTGGAATCGTACTTTTTCATGTTTAGGTACATGATCACTACTTGAACATTGATAGTATTTAGAGGAGTCGTGATTGTGAATCTAAATCCGGAAATTGGTTCCTTCGACGTTAGGTGGATGGGGTTCCTAAGCCTAACCTATTAATCTTGCTTGTATGATATAGCTAAGAGAGGTTTAATAGATAGACGGTGATAGTAATTGAAGTTAAACTAATTGGAATGGTCTATTGTATTTGTGAGAGTAGCATTATCAACTTGAATAAAGCATAGTGATAAAACCATTGAGAGAATCTAGACCCTAATACCTTAATCCAACTTATTTCCTCCAATCTTGATTCAATTTGTGTATTTGCCTTTAATTGTCTTACTTAATTGTCGATTTTAAATTCCTAGCATAATCATCATCACACCCCCCTTGTTAGAATGTTTAGATTTTATTTTAGTTGTTTTGTTGAAAGCATGTATAGCCTTTAGATAATTCATTCCTATAAAGTCTTCCTTGAGAGATTGACTCGGGTTAAGCTTATTGCTTCTACAATTGACCTCGTCTAATTGCGGGTGTGGTCCTAAGTAGTTGTCTAGTGAGCATAAACCGGAAATATAAGTGTAAATTTGGACCCAATCAAATTTTGGTGCCGTTGCCGGGGAGGGCTTTTTAAAGTAATTGTCTTTTGGTGCTATACTTACTTTTGTGTTGTTTTGAAATTGTGAATTTGTCATTGAAGTGTTTGTGTTGTTTGTATAAATTTGTTTTTGTGTTCATGTTCTTTAATTTGGCTTTTCTATCTCTTTCCGCAAGGTACGTTTGATCTCCGTTTGTTTTTATTTGTGTATGCTAGGGAGGCGAAGCCTCAATCAGAGGCTAGCCCCCGTGTTTGACAACATCCATCGACCAAGAAGATTCAACATGTTCAAGTGGGAAAGAGAAATGGAAGCTAATCTCCTCAACAATCCCGACAATGCCAATGCCAATACGGCTAGGAATATGAGAGACTTTGCTCGTCCCTTGATTGGGGTGTCGACTGCTTGCATAGTTCTTGGTGAAATCGCAAGGAACTATGAGTTGAAGAACATTCATTTTAGCCAACTTCCCTCATTGTATGGGATGCCGGCCGAAGATGCTTTGAACTTCATCTGGGAGTTCTATGCCGTTGTTCAAACCTTTCCTCTACAAGGTTTGAACGAAGAGCAATTGAAGATGAGGTGTTTTCCTTACACCTTGAAGGATCGAGCCAAGACATGGTTCATGTCTCTTCCAGCCAATTCATTGGCCAATTGGAATGCCGTCTACAAGAAGTTCATGGCCAAGTACTATTCCAATCAAAAGACCCAAGACTTGAGAGCTCAAATTGTTAATTTTACCCAATCTCCGGGTGAATCATTTCATGAAGCTTGGGATCGATTTAGAGGTCTCCAACAACAATGAACTCACCACCATCTCGCACCCGAGTTGCTCAACCAATTCTTCTACGACGGACTTTTACAAAATTTCCAATATATGGTGGACAACGCATCGGGAGGAGACATTGGAGGACGGACCGCCGAAGAAGTCTCAAACATCTATGAGACCATGGCCACTACTTCTCAACAAAAGAGTGCTAGAGTGAAGAGAGCTTCGGTCAATGAAGCCAATCCGAGTTATGATGTGATGAAACAACTTACCGAGTTGACAAGGTAAGTAGAGATGCTTCGAACCTCCGAGAGACCACCCCAACAAGCAATGACCGTTGAGACTTGTGGGATTTGTGGAGAGTATGGCCATGGGGCCAACTTGTGCCAAAGGTCGATCGAGCCGGAGTTAAGTGAAAAGGCTCATTTCCATGCTCTTCAAGAGCAAGTGCATGCCCTTCAAGGATTCCAACCACGCCAACCTTACAACCCATACTCTCAATCATACAATCCGGGGTGGAGAAATCATCCGAATTTCTCTTGGAGACAACCTCAACAACCACCTCAACCGCCACAACAACCGCCTCCATCTCAACAAGCCGGAGGTGGCCAAGCTCCACCTTATCCGAGGCCGCAACAATATCCGGCCCAACCAAACCAATCACCTAGGTCGACATTGCAAGATACCTTGAAATCCTTTATTCAAGCCACCCAACAAATATTTGAATCCGTTGAGGCTTCCGTGAAGAGGATTGAAACCTAAGTGGGACAAATAGCCGGGACCGTTGGAGAGTTAGCCAAGCAAGCCAAGCCGGGCAAGTTACCAAGCCAACCAGAGCAAGCTCAAGCCATTACCGTGCTTAGAGGAGGCAAGGTGATCGATAACAAGGTTGGAGAACCGAGCCCAACTGAGGAGGTTAAGAAAGAAGAGGAGATTCCTCAACAACAACAAAAGGAGCCCGAAAAAGGGAAAGAGGTAGTGAAGAAGCCCACACTCCACAAGGATATCAATCCCTACAACCCTCCAATTCCATTTCCAAGCCGGTTGAGGAATGAGAAGCAAGACACCCAATTTCAAGAGTTCTACAAGATCTAATCAAAAGTGAACGTTAACCTTCCACTCCTTGATGTGATTCGAAATGTGTCGGCCAATGTCAAGTTCTTCAAGGAACTTGCTTTCAAGAAGAGGAAATTTGGGGAGGATGAGAAGATTGAAGTGTCCAAAGTGGCGAGTGCAATCCTACAACATCAACTACTACCTAAGCTCCGCGATCCAGGTAGTTTTACTCTTAAAATTGCCTTGGGAAATGGTAAAGAAGCATGCGGTATGCTAGATCTAGGAGCCGAAATTAATTTGATGCCGTACTCTATTTATAAACAATTAGAGTTAGGTGAATTGAAACCAACTAGAATGTGTCTACAATTGGCGGATAGGTCCGTAAGATATCCTCGAGGAATAATTGAAGACATTCTAGTTAAAGTTGGTGGTTTGATTATCCCGGTGGATTTTGTTGTTTTGGATGTGGGTGATGTAAAAGAAACGGGTAAAGAGCACACACTTCTCCTAGGTAGACCTTTCATGGCTACAACAAACACTTTGAATGATGTTAAAAATGGAACTTTAAAAATGTCGGCGTTAGGAGAAACCGTACATTGATGTTATTGATGCCTTGGTTGAGGAGGTTTTCTTGTAGGAAATAGGCTCCCATTGGAGGAGTGAAGCCTTGTCCGAGGAGCTTGCTATGGAGAAAACTTACCTCAAGTGTGGGGGAGACGAGTTGAATACTGAAGAGATAAAGATTGTGCTAGGAGAAGACATGAGCCTAATGCAAGTCATGGCCTCAATCGAAGAGGAAGTGAAGCCTACTCCCGATCTCAAGCTCAAGGAGCTCCCATCTCACCTCAAATATATCTATCTCGAGGAAGAAAAGAAGAAGCCCGTGATCATCTTCTCCGGACTTGAAAAAGATGAAGAAGACCTCTTAGTAGCCGTACTAAAGGGGAACAAGCAAGCCATTGGATGGAACCTTTCTGACATCAACGGAATTAGCCCCTCAATGTGCATACATCGCATCATCCTTGAGGAAGGGGCTAAGCCGGTTCGTGAAGGACAAGGGAGGCTCAACCCCGTGTTGATGGAAGTCTTCAAAAAGGAGATTCTCAAGCTCCTAGCAGAAGGGATCATCTATCCCATAGCCGATAGTGAAAGGGTGAGCCCGGTCCATGTGGTGCCAAAGAAAAGAGGAATTACGGTCGTGGAGAATGACAAAGGAGAGTATGTGGCTACCGGAACCACCACCGGGTGGAGAATGTGCATTGACTACCGAAAGCTCAATGTTGCCACTCGAAAAGACCATTTTTCCCTTTCTTTCATTGATCAAGTACTTGATAAACTTGCCGGTCATAGTTTTTATTATTTCCTTGACAGTTTATCGGGTTATTTTCAGGTTGCCATCGTACCCGAGGACCAAGTCAAGACTGCCTTCACATGCCCCTTTGGCACATTTGCTTGTAGAAGGATGTCGTTTGGACTATGCAATGCACCGGGCACATTTCAAAGGTGTATGTTTTCTATTTTCTCCGAAATGATTAGGGATTTCATTGAAGTATTCATGGATGATTTTTCGGTCTTTGGATCTTCATTTTCCGATTGTTTAGGGAAGTTAGAATTGGTTTTGAAAAGATGCATAGAGAGTAGCCTAACTCTTAGTTGGGAAAAGAGTCATTTCATGGTTACTAGTGGCATAGTCCTTGGTCATGTTGTGTCTAAAGAAGGAATGAGTGTAGACAAGGCTAAGGGAGATGTAATTGAAAAAATTACCTCTACCCATTAATGTGAAAGGAATTAGAAGCTTTCTAGGCCATGCCGGTTTTTATCATCGGTTTATAAAAGACTTCTAAAAAATTAGCCAACCTCTATGTCATTTGCTTTCTCAAGATGTCCCTTTTGAGTTTGATGACAAATGCTTGCATGCTTTTAATACTCTTAAGGAGAAATTGATCACCGCACCCGTTGTCATTCCCCATAATTGGTCTTTACCTTTTGAGATAATGTGTGATACATCAAATTCCACCGTGGGTGCCGTTTTGGGTCAACGTATTGATAAAATTCTTCGTGTAATTTACTATGCTAGCCTTACCTTGAATAGTGCTCAAGTAAATTACACCACAACCAAAAAAGAATTGCTTGTCGTTGTATTTTCATTAGATAAATTTAGATCCTACATCTTAGGTTCTAAAGTAATTGTGCATAGTGATCATGCGGCTTTAAGGCATTTGTTGACTGAACCACAAGCTAAACCTAGACTCATTAGATGGATTTTGCTTGTGCAAGAATTCGATATTGAGATTAAGGATAGAAAGGGATGTGAAAATGTGGTTGCGGACCATTTATCTCGTCTCCCCGTTGATGTGAAATTCAATTTGTTGCATGAAAAAGGAGTTGATTGTGATACATTTCCATATGAGCATGCTCTTGAGCTTAATTCCTCTCCTTGGTATGCCGATATTGTCAATTATCTTGCTTGTGATAAAATGAGACCTAACATTTCTTTTCAAGAAAAGAAAAGATTTTTGGCAATGTGTAGGTATTACTTTTGGGATGATCCATACCTTTTCCATTTAGGAAAAGATGAGATAATTCGAAGATGTGTCCCGGAAGATGAGCAAACTGATATTTTAGCCTTTTTCCACTCATCTCATTGTGGTGGTCATTTTGGAGGGCAAAAGACGGCTAGAAAGCTCCTACAATCCGTTTGTATTGGCCTTCAATTTTTAAAGATGCTTATGCTTATTCCATTTCATGTGATAAATGCCAAAGACTTGGCAATATAGGGATAAGAAATGAAATGCCTTTAAATATCAATTTAGTTGTTGAGATTTTTGATGTTTGGGGTATTGATTTTATGGGACCATTTCCTAACTCTTTTGGTTTTGAGTATATCCTATTAGCGGTCGATTATGTGTCAAAGTGGGTTGAAGCAATCCCCACTATGTCCTGTGATACTAATGTGGTTATCAAGTTTGTGCAAGAGCATATTTTGAGTAGGTTTGGGTTCCCTCGAGCAATCATAAGCGATGGTGGAACGCACTTCGCCAACAAGCTCTTCGAGAGATTGATGAAAAAGAATGGATTAACTCACAAGGTGGCTACTCCCTATCATCCTCAAACTTCTGGTCAAATGGAGACGAGCAACAAGAAAATTCAAAACATTTTGAAGAAGACCGTGAATGTGACGAGAAAAGATTGGTCTACAAAGCTAACGGATGCTCTTTGGGCATACGGAACGACTTACAAGACTATTCTAGGGATGAGCCCATACTGTCTCGTTTATGGAAAAACATGCCATCTCCCCGTTGAGATTGAGCATAAGGCCTATTGGGCCATTAAGGCTATGAATTTCGATCTAACGTGTGCAGGAAAGGAACGAGCCTTGCAATTATCCGAGCTTGATGAATTGAGGAACGAAGCCTATGGCAATGCCAAGATTTACAAGGAAAAAATGAAGAAGCTTCACGATAGGCGCATTGTCAAAAAGAAGCTCACTCCGGGCATAAAGGTTTTCCTCTTCAACGCTCGTTTACGGCTCTTTCCCAGAAAACTCAAGTCACAATGGAGTGGACCGTTCATCATAGAAGAATTGTTCCCCTACGGGGTTGTCACATTGAAAAATCCGGGAACGAACGTTACATTCTAAGTGAACGGCCACCGATTCAAGCCATACTATGAAGGATTTTCTCAAGAAGCTGATGTCGAGGAATTGAAGCTCGTCAATTCAAATTAATTCTCTAAGGACTTCGTCTAGCTCGAGACATTAAAATGAGCGCTGCATGGGAGGTAACCCATGATTTTATTTTTATGTTTAGTTTTGTCATTTTATCCGCTGTTTAACATTTTTTTAAGATGTGTAATTTTTGTTGATGTTGAATGGTCTTACAGAAGCAGGGGAGTCTTACTTAAAACAAGGGAGGAATTTTACCAAGTCCGCGCACCGCCGCGCGTAAAGCTCCTTGGCCCAGCACCCCCGCGAGCGCGCACGAAAAAAATTCACCCCCCGTGAGCGCGCATGGATGCGCGGGCGCGCACCTGGAAATTGGCCCCCGCGGGCGCGCACTCCCTTATGGTGAAATACCTCCGCGGCCGTGCATCGGCCCGCGACCGCAGGCCCGCCTCTGCCCGTCTCACCCCATAAAAGAGGCCCAGATTCTGGAGCCTTATTTTCTTCACACCCGCGCCGCTGCTTCCCCAAACTCCTCCTCCTTGCTGCAAAATCCCACAACAACTCCACAAAATTTCTGCTCTAACTTTTCATTTACCGTGCCAACTGCTAGCCGCCGTGCTCGAGCCCACCGCCGCGCGTCTTCTTTTGCTGCATCTCTCAATCTTGCTCCAAGCTCCCATCTCGATGGCCCCCAAGCAAAAAACTCCCTCTACTGCATCAGGAGAGGCAGGCTCCAGTGCCATAAGGGAAGTGGAGAACTTTGCACACCGATTTGGAGCCCCCTTCCTTCTCATCTCCCCAGAAGAAGGCAAACGTTTCACAACCTTCCAAAATTTGATATTACTTCTCCACGATATATTGATTGGAGGTTGATGCAATCTTTGGGGCTGGAGGAAAAAGTGACCAAATATCTTAAGTCTTTGAGCTTGGAGACGTTTGCAAAAATGAAATTTGAAGCTTATGATAATTTGTGTCTTGAATTTTTGGTATCTTTTGAGTATGACGAGCGGGAGCAGAAGAAAATTTCTTTTAGAATGTTGGAGAATAGATATGAGGTCACATTGTCCAATATGAAAGTCTATTTTTGTTTTGCATCCAAGGGGATAAAAGAACGGTCATCGGATTTCAATGTTGCAAAGGCTTGGTATGAGATCTCAGGTTTTCACAATTGGGACCCCAAGGGGACGCCGAGCAAATATATCTAGGATCCTGCATTATCCATGGTGCACAAAATTTTGGCCTACATGTCAGTGGGAAAGAGCAGGCCAACAAAGTGAATTCAACAGAGGTTTATCTTTTGTTGTGTGCCAAGAAGAAGAAGAAAGTTTGCCCTTCTACCTTCCTTTGGTCGTCCATTAAGGGTATGCGTCAGCGAGACATCCAATACCCCTCTTTCTGCGCCTTCATTTCCACCTCAGCTGTTAAACTTGCAGTACTTGAAGAGAATGGCCCAGCACCTAATGGCCAAACCCGAATTGCTCAGTACAACATTAACAAAGATGAGCTCAAACGGGCTCAACTTATTTATGATGAGCACCAGGTGCGTCCTCACGCCAAAAGGAATTGCGTTGAGAAGTTGCGGCTTGCATAATAGGGCACCATGCAACTTACTGGAGGCTCCGTCACCTCGTCTGCATAACAACACGGTCTATCGGATGAGCCTGATGAAGCGGGCAATAAGGATGCCGACGAAGAAGAAGAGCAAGGAGGAGAAGCACACTAGGAAGAGGAGGGGCAGTACCACTACTAGCCCCCCCACCTTACGGATACAGAATGCCGAATCCTGACTGGAGCTCCTTCCAGGGATACTTCGACACGTCTTTGGGTCAGTTTCAGCAGACATTTCAGCAGTCGCTTGCCAACACTATGGGCAAATTTCAACATCAAGTCTTAGACTCGATGAGGTATTAAAGGTAGGACCACATCGCTCACATGCTTCAAAACCAATAGCGTATTGACAACTCCTTTCAGACGATCCATGAGGAGATAGCTGCAGTGCGCCAAGATGTTAGGGGCCTCTACACTCGCATGGACAGACACGAGGAGCGGATGACGTCCTTGGAGCAAAGGTGGAATGCATGGACCCTCGCCTCCGCCGCCTGCCCGATGCCACCTCGTCAGTCTTTTCATTCACCACCTTCTCCACCACCAGAGCAGTGAAGTATTTGTTTTCTTTCTCTTGTGCATTTCCGTGTTCGTGTGCGTATTTTATTGTTTTCCATTTACTCCTTCTGTTGTTCGTTGGTCGTATTTGTAATGTTGTTTTGTAGGAACCCGCACCTGTTGCCGGTCTTCTACGTATTGTGATGTCTTGTTTTCCCTTTACTCTTATTGGCTATTGTTTTTCATACATTGAAGACAATGCATGCTTTCAGTGTGGGGGAGTAGTCATGAGTTTGTTATATTTATGCTTTAATTATGGATTTTGTTGGTTATGTGAAGTTTTTGTTGTGAAGTTTTTGTTATAAATTATGGTGTTGAATTAATTTGATTTCTTTTAGTTATGTAGTATGTTGTGTTTCTCCCACTTAGTATCTTGTTTTGACCAAATTGTCAAATTAGAACAATTTTAGATATGAATCTTCAAGGAATTATTTTCAAGTTGATTATAATGATTGAATTGTTTTGTGGTTTCACTCTTGAACATGAATTATCTTCGAATGTGATCGCATATTGATGATTGGTGTTGGAGAATTTTGTCCTTGAAAGATTGGGAGAAAGCATACTTCGCCTTTTCATGAAAATTACTCCCCTTAATCATTTACCCTTGTATTATTACGATAAAATAAAAAAAATATAAAAAAGGGAAAAAGAGTAGAAAGGGGGCAATAAGGATCTCTACTCTTATAGTAGATTTATTCAACTATGAGTATGGGAAACCACACAAGGACACTGGGATTTCCTCCCTATGGTTTTACCTTGTGAATTTTGATCCACACCCAATAATTTTATTTAAATAAATGGGATTGCACTCCGGATTCTACTCCTCTCATGTGTGTGTTAAATTGTTTACATGATTGTATGATGAGTATGTGAAACCAAATTAGGAAGCTCGATTAAGATCGATGATTAGACCTAATGATCCTCGTCCTATGTTTGCAATCCCCAATGTTATTGTAATTTTCTTTCTTAATAATTGTGATGAGATTTGTGGGAAAGTAATTGAATTGAATTGGTGCTCACGTGTTTTTCTTAATCTTGAAAAGGCAAGCAACTCAATTGATTGGATGTTGTGCTCAAATTCTTTAACGATGAATATCTTTGTGGGAACCATGCGAATTGTTAATTCCATGATCACCTAGCGAATATTTCCTTCTTGCTTCATATTTTTAATTTCTTGTTTGCTTGAGGACAAGCAAAAAGCTAAGTGTGGGGGAGTTGTTTAGTATCTTTTTGTACCGTTTTAGTATAATAATTTTGTTATGTTCAATAACTTATTGCGTTGATTTTTATATTGTTATTGTTGATTTTTATGTGTTTATTTGTGTTTATTGCTCTAATGGTGAATTATGCCAAGTATTGCAAACTTTGAGCTTTTGATCACAAAAGTAGGAATTTTATGGCATTTTGGTGGCAAACAGGAACGTTGGAAATTAAGATTGGAATTTTGGAAGAAAGAATTAAAAGACCAAGGAAAAATGAAATGGGAGTTGAAGTGCACTGGTCATGCTTGAAGAAATCGTGGAAAAGGGCCCTAACTCCCGCGGCCGCGCTACTTCCGCCGCCGCGCGCATGGCCTCTCGGCCCAGCTACCCTGCGGCCACGTCATCCCCCCCGCCGCGCATTGCAGCTCTTAGCGAAGACACTCCCGCACCCGTGTAGGCATGCGCCGGCGCGCACAGCGTGTTGCCAGCCCCCGCGGGCGCGCGGGTGCTCCTCCTTCCGATCAGTTTTCTTTTCTTTACCACCGTGATTTCCTCCTCTGCTCTGGACAATTCCATTCCATTTTCACCCATATCTTAAGTTGGATATTTTTTTTTTGTTTGTGAAGACTTTTGGTAGCTATATCAAGTAATAGGGAACGAGGTATTATTTTCCCTAAGTTTGTTTTTGGATTTTTGTCCCAAAAAATCCTCCCTAAAATCTCCTCCAAATCCTTGCATTTAAGGCCCCCTTCCCATCACCTTTCCTCTCTCCTACCACCATGCCCTCCACCATACTCTCTCTCTCTCTCTCTCTCTCTCTCTCTCTCTCTCTCTTACGTATCTCTCTTTTCTCTCTCATATCTCTAATAGATTTTGGGGGGATTCATCATCATACACTCTTCATTCCATTCACTCTGTCTTCATTCCATACTCTCACCACTTCAAGCACACTCCATTTTTTCCATTTTTCTCTCTACACACACACTACACACACAAAATCTCTACACCATCATTTCTCACCATTTTCACCTTCATCACCTTCACCAAAGAGAAGAGGAGAAGAGGGAGAAGAAGGGAACCAAGCCAAGCAAGAAGAAGAGAAAACGAGAAGGAACCGACGTCGAGCTATCCACGGAATCTACGTTCGAAGGAGGTTTCACTTTTGTATTTTCTTTGTATTTCTTGGATGTTTTGTGTAGATTTATTCCAAACTCTTGAAGGATATATATAATATTGTAGAAGTTATTGTTGTTTGCATTTGATTTATGAAATGACTTTCTTTTATGATATTTGCATATTTTTGAGCATGTTTAGTGGCTAATATCTCTATTAGGGGGTAGAGGATCGATGTGGTTTTGATCTATGCTTGTTCTTGTTGACTGTTGTGGTTGGAATCGTGCTTTTTCATGTTTAGGTACTTGATCACTGGTTGAACATTGATAGGATTTAGATGAGTCTTGACTATGAATCTAAATCCGGAAATTGGTTCCTTCGACGTTAGGTGGATGGGGTTCCTAAGCCTAACATGTTAATCTTACTTATATGATATAGCTAAGAGAGGTTTAACGGATAGACAGTGACAGTAATTGAAGTTAAACTAATCGGAAGGGTCTATTGTATTTGTGAGAGTAGCATTATCAACTTGAATAAAGCATAGTGATAAAACCATTGAGAGAATCTACACCCTAATACCTTAATCTAACTTATTTCCTCCAATCTTGATTCAATTTGTGTATTTGCCTTTAATTGTCTTGCTTAATTGCCGATTTTGAATTCCTAGCATAATCATCATCAAACCCCCCTTGTTAGAATGTTTAGATTTTATTTTAGTTGTTTTGTTGAAAGCATGTATAGCCTTTAGATAATTTCTTCCTATAAAGTCTTCCTTGAGAGATCGACTTGGGTTAAGCTTATTGCTTCTACAATTGACCCCATCTAATTGCGGGTGTGGTCCTAAGTAGTTGTCTAGTGAGCATAAACTGGAAATATAAGTGTAATTTTGGACTCAGTAGTTTATATAATGGTTACTACTAAACCATTATATATTTGTGTATCATACGTTACGGTTTCTATATAACCGTTACGTATGTGCGTGTTTTTCATGGACTATATGTAGCGGTTTATTATTCAACCATTATATATGTGCATGTTTTTTTACATAACGGTTACTAACAAACCGTTGGAAAATTTTGAAATTTATTCCCCAAATTCATAAATTTCCCCCTCGCTTCTCACACTCTCGTTGCCCCCATGAACACTATCTCTTTTCTAACAGAATTAACATCAAAATCTTTTGTTCATCACCAAAAATCATCCAAAATCCTCCTAAAATTCAACTAGGGTTTCTCGGCCTCATGAAGATGGCGACATAAGTTCCAGCCTTCTACCACCTCACCAGCGGCATAATCATTGAGCACTGCAAGCAGAGGGCACTTCAGGTGAAGAGCGAGTTGGAGAAAGATGTCATCGTGGTCAACGTGGTGGTCAACCCTGAGAAACCTAGGAGGGGCTGCATCGAGATTCACTAAGAAGGTGGGGAAATTTCATTAGTTTCTTGACATAAAGAGGCCATTTCCGCTATTGAAGAAGCTGGACATGGAGGCGCTCATTTCCGACATCACTAACAAGTTATGGGTCGGTTTTTAAAGTCTGTTTCTATTTGGTGATTTTGCTCTAAATTCATGGGACATACTAATATATACTGCAACTTAGGGTTTTTTTCTCACATTTTATTTTGGATTTGTTTATGATATATGATCTGGTTTCTGCATCTTTCTTGAAGAAATTAAGTAATTTCATTAATGGGAAGAGATTCGTGTTCGTATCATTCGATTGAAGCTACTTATTACTTGAGCTATTTTTTGTTATCCAATAAAACTAAACATGGCCTCAATGTATACAGATAAATTCTACTACTTTTGTCCCATATTTATCCCCACTTTGTAGTGCCCAAAACAAGATTTCACTTTCTTAGATGGATTCCACTGAAGCTTAACTATTACTTTCACAATAGCATAAGGCCGTGTTTACTTTGGATGATAGGGATATCCCACTAATGCAAGGCTAAAATTATACAAAGTTTTATTGAAATGAATGTGTATAACACAAACATTTACATATTTTTCCTTGTGAATAAGGACTAATTGAACGATTCATATCCTTTCATAACAAGTGGGTTATGAGTTATCCTTCATCTCCTTCATTTTATTCATATGTTTATATATTTTATCACACCATATATTTCATGTTTTGTAAATTTAACTTTAAATTCATGGGATATCACACCCAATCCCATCCACCGAAGTAAACGAGCCCTAAAAGTACATAAAACTCCAGATTGGAATTCATGCTCACATCGAGATTAAATTCTACATTGACCTTTTTCAGGTATGAAGTCCTGATTGAAAATCTTACAGACCATGCTCCTCTTTCATATGCACATTATGGCATAATGAGAACTGTAAAAGTGCCAGAGAGATAAGTAAATCTATGCATAAATTACGTCTACAGTACTATATATGAACTTCATACGGCTAACGAGAAATATCTAGCACTTTGAAGGTTGACATGGAAGGAGGCAGACTGCTCAACTTAAGTGTTCAAAAAATAGATAAAAATTGTTTCACTGCAAAGCAAATTTTTGGAGAGAACAACTTCGTTGTACCCTGCCTATACTATGGCCTTTTCAGCGCAGGTGGGAGTCAAAGCATGAACAAGAAATCATCAAATGGAACCAAAGATGTAAGCAGTCAATATTTTAAGTTTTTCATGTAGATTCTCTGCAATTTTCTAACATTATATGTTTTTTAATCATATGCAGGTGGTATTACCACTTGTTCCTCCCAAGAAAAGAGCTATGCTTATTTTCTACTGCATTCCAGTCAGTCCAGGTTATAGCAGGTTGATCTTCGCATCTCCTCAGAACTTTGCTATCTGGACAGATAAAAATTTTTCATGTTGGACAAAACGTGTTTCTTTATTGTTTCTCTTTAAAAATTAATTTTGCTTAGTTGATCTTGTTAGTTATGCAAAACAGTAAATTTTGCGTTGAAAAGTTCTATAATCTTCTCTAAAATATTTTGAACGCCTGTTCCCCATGATCTAAAATGATTCTTTTGAGTTTTAGGCTTGGTATATGTTTTGAGCATGTACAATATGGTACCAAACATGTGCCTCTCACTTGTTTGAGCTGATATGCTCATCTTTGAGGCACTATACCTGAACACATACTCTCTTGCTGTTAAATGATGCTCTAAAACCTACATTTTGTTGGTTACTTGTTTATCAGATGGTTGTAGTGTAGCTATACTATTAAAGAAAAAATAAGGGGTTGTATTGAAGAAGATTAATCGTAAGTCCTCCCTGTAAGCTACAACTAAAAATCTGAATTTTGGAAAAATAGGCACCTCATCAAACTCTATTTTAGGTGAAATAGCTGAACAAGTGCCTCAGCAAACTCTGGCTATTTGTTGCAGACGTAAGTTAATCATTAATTCGTGCTATTGGATTTATTCATTTCTCATATAGCTCATGTAGTCTAGGTTCATCCTTATATATTTCTTCGTGCCTTGCCTCTTTAATAGTGTATGGAATGTCTTTATGGGTTGAAATCCTAGTTATGCATTTCATATATCTGATTTACAGATTCCCAATAAGTGGACTTTACATTGTTGAGTTTTAAGAATTTTCTCTCCTTACACAACAGAGGGTTGTGCTTGGGATTTAGCATCATTATGGTTCTGAAGAATCTAATGGTCCACTTTTCTTCTTCTAAAGAACGTTCATTCCTTTTCCTTTGCCTTTTAATACTGTGAGATTCTAAATATGGGAAAAGCGGGGTGTTTATTTCCTAATAATATACTTCAGTTCCAGCAAATTAAAGTTTGCCTTTTTTTCTCTTTTTCTGATATTTATGTCTATTTTT
This sequence comes from Perilla frutescens, assembly GCA_026008535.1. Classification (NCBI taxonomy): domain Eukaryota; kingdom Viridiplantae; phylum Streptophyta; class Magnoliopsida; order Lamiales; family Lamiaceae; genus Perilla; species Perilla frutescens. The sequence continues at coordinate 13,021,061 of BRKX01000004.1, forward strand.
TATTATTTTCATTTGGATTTTCAATTATTTTGTTGATATTTTCTTATTCATCTCTTCTATTATAGTATAGGAAAACTTGTACTGAAGCCTTAATCTTAACATCATTTGTAATTTCAGCTCTGATTGGGTATATTTTCTGGGCTAGCCTTGATATTAACTGGTTTTATTCAGGTATCTCTCTCTCTCTCTCTCTCTATATATATATATATATATATATATATGTCACTCACTCTCCGTGTTTTGGAATGTTCTGTTAAAATTGATATTGTATATTGGTGAATGCATGTGTTCTTACCATTAGTATCTACCTCTACTGCTGTCTGCAGTGCAATCAGTGCCATAATTTTGATTATGTATTAGTTTGGGCATTCTGAATTGTTTTTTAAGCGTATACCATTGCATCAAATTCTATAACTGTTGCTTTAAATCATAAAATACTTCCACCAATCTGTTATATAAAGAGATTGCATGAAGGAATATATTTTGTGACATCTTTTTTTTATTTAACTTCCTAATTCTTCTTTAGAAAAGAAAATTGTTAAGAAACTATGACAAGAAAGCGGCAAATATGAAGAAACAAAACAACACAAGAATTTACGTGGAAAACCTAAATCGGGAAAAACCACGGGCAAAGGAGGATTTCACTATATGAGTTGAAAAATGGGTACAAAGATTGTTCAATAATCAACAACACAAAACCCAAATCGGGATTGAGCATCCTGGCCCAATCTCTCAAGCCCTAACTACGTTGCAAAAAAGTCCAAGTTTGTCGCACCGCGAGCTTCTCGGGCTCAACCCAAATAAATTTGGGTTACCAAACATCAACAATCTCCACCTTGACACGAATTCCCAATGTCAAAAGGAAAAAATGCACCCCAAAACAAACTTCGACCTCAACCATAACAAAACTCCACCTCTTCCACCAAAGCCCCTAAGGGCATAACTCAACAACCGAGACCAACCAAGTCTAAGCAATGCTCAAACTTTGCAAAGGGAAGCGCCTTTGTCATCATATCAGCAGGATTATTGTGAGTACTGATCTTGCTCACTATAATATGACCACGAGCAATAACACCACGTACAAAATGATATCGCACATCAATGTTCTTAGTCCTCTCATGAAACACTTGATCTTTGGTGAGGCAAATAGCACTTTGACTATCACAGAAGATGGTAGTAATCTGCAAGTCTTTCCTTAGCTCCCCAAGTAAACCTTTGACATGTCTCTGTAATAGCCATATATTCGGCCTCTATAGTAGACAAATCAACCATGCTCTGCAAGGTAGCTTTTCAACTAATAGCACAACCGCCAATGGTAAAGACGTAACTTGTAAGAGATCTTTTTCTGTAACAGTCCGGTCCCGAGATAGGGATTAATGAATGGGGACGGGGTGTTATTAAGGGATTATTACGGATTAAACGGGGTTACTTGACTACAAAAGAAATATGATTGAATAACATGAATAACAAGGCTTCAACTAACACGAATATGTATGCTCATCTGGAGCTTAATCAATTAAACAGACACCAACATATAAGGGGATTATAGCTAGATATGCATCATTGTATTAATAAGATCAATTCGGGACATTTTCTTCATAGAAATTGAAATAGAGAATATGTTCGGAATTTAGATGACATATATCAGAGTAGAAGAATTATAGTGGGATTTGTAAACACTTAAACTACAGAAAAAACTTCGCAGCCAACCCACATCCACAGCCACCAACGACCTTAGTATCTCAACCTGAAAGCATTTGAAAAAGAGGGTGTGAGCACTAATGTAGTCACTGGGTTTTTACAAAAAGCTCTTCAACAACTTTGAGAAATATCCAATAATCAAATGACGGAATATAGAGAGCAAAATGCAAATCCCTCTCTATACCCGTAAAACCTTTTCTTTTCTTTTGGGCCTAATCTTGGCTCAAACCTGATGCCAGATGTACTCTCGGGCATGTCGTAGGATAGAAGAGGGGTTACCTCAAATATCCCAACGAGTTTGCAAGGGAATTAACCCAGCAGTGACTCACTTTCAAAAGATCTTGGCCTATAAGTGATTTTCTATCATCCGAAAAGGCAACCTTAAGTTACCATAGACTTAGCAAAATCCAACACTCAACTACAAGGAAAAAGATGAGTATAAAAATCGATTGCAATTAAAGCAATTCCAACATTTCATGCAAGCATAAATGGTACATAACAATCTTATCATGAATAAATCATGCTTGAGAGCTCCATAACTTTCTTACCAATCAGGCAGAGCAAAAATGTTCTATTGGATATCTCATTTGCCTCATATGCTTCTAGAGCTCATTAGCTCAAACTTTTAGAAAAAGTATAGATTTACCCACCTCGATCACTGAGCAGAGGATGAGGCAAAAGGATTACGATCCTTCTTCCAGTTCTCAATGGGCGCATTTCCTCCTACAAAAGTCGAACCATCGACTTAGCGGCCTCCTTCAAAGAAATCGAACATCTAAAATGATAAATAGCAACAACTAACCCAAAGACCTCAATCTAAGACTTAAATACAGATTGCACGACTTAATGACATTCTAAAATTCGAGAAGAATTTACTTAGAGAATTTACTTAGACGAAAATAACTTGAAAAGTTTACTTGAAATAACTCGGAAATAACTTAAAAATCTTCTTAAATTAAACTTGGAAATAACTCGGGATTAGTTTGGAAAAACACAACTCGAAAGGCTCAAAAAGAAGGTACGGACATAGCTGAAAAAATCGACATCAAAACGACATGGGGGTACCACATGCCAGTGGCACCCTGCGCGCCTACGCTACTCCCGCGCTGGTGCCCTATGGCGTGCTCGCGCGAGTGGTTGGCCGAGGAAGGTGTTGCGCGGCAGCGACACCCTCGCGGTCGCGCTACCTGCTCCACCCCAAATACTTAGCATTCTTTTTCTTCTAGGTTTCTTCAGTGTTCGTTGATTCTTTCAACGAACAAGAAGAACACGAAGAACATTTTTAACAATTTTAAAATGAACATGCTTCAACAACTTAAATCAACATGAAACGGCGTGCATAGATTTAACTATAACAAAAATCGAAACATTAATCTAGGCGAAATTGAAGTAAATAAAAGCAATTTCTATGAAGAACGCGAAGAACACGAAAATAAAAGTGAGAAAATAAAAACAGAAATGAAAAGAGCTTGAATCCTCATCGACAATATAGCATGGATGAAGTTGAGTATGCTAAAGGAAGGTGGCTAGCTCAGCATCTCGTCGAGTCATGGCTGCGGCAGGGCCGACCCACTACATCCCTACGGCACCCCTAGCACCTTCTTCCGGAGCATATCTTCCTCGCCACTCCGCTCATCGACTTGGAGGTGAACTCACGAAGAGACTCCTCGACTTTCTTGACTTTCTCTCTGAAGAAATGGGGGTTGAAGAAGTGAAAATGAGCAAATGAAGTGGTAGGAGTGATCCCCTATTTATAGGGAGATCTTTGGCTTCTAAGGGAAGCCATTGCAGTGCAGAAATACTGCAAAAGTTTCCCTAGGTTCGGTTAAAAGCTACTTTATTCGACGTTTGGGTCCAAATGACCTCGTTCACGAAATCTAAAAATACCAGGAGGTTTGTTGGCCCGAGTACTATTGAACCAACTTGTTTCGGGATAAAGATGGGGTCGTCAGAAGAAAGACGAGCCAAGATTCCTTCTAAAAACTACTTTACTATTCATTTCGAGGGACAAATAAAATTCCCAAGCGAGCAATTGACCTCAGAATGAAAATTTGTGAACGCAAACGGATTCCTTGAGTCGAAATACATAAGAGGGGCTTGAAAGAACAAGACTCTGATCAACGAGGAGGATTTCGTAAATTTCTCAAATCACGAACGCTCGCAGAATTTACTATTCACAACTTCTTTAAACGCGTTTTAAATCATTGGGAACTCAAATCACTTCAGATTTAAAATCCGAAAACACCAACATACTCCATGAGTTTAAATCTTTTCAAAAAGGTCAAAATCGACCAAAACTGAGTTAAGATCAATTTTTCGAAAAAGAAGATTTCATGCAAAGTGACTCCTAAAGTCGTGACTGACATCTGAATTTTCTTAACCTTTAATTAAACTTCTTCCTTAGCTTCTTAATTCCTCTTAATAATCCTATAAACCTTATCTGAAAATCTAGGGTGTTACATCCTACCTCCCTTAAAGAAATTTCATCCCGAAATTTTACAAACCTTGGTAAGGGACATCGGGATATTTCTTGAGCAACTCGGACTCTAGCTCCCATGTTGCTTCTTCCGAACCATGATGGTTCCAGATCACTTTCACAAGACTGGTCTCCTTATTCCTTAACTTTTGGATCTTCCGATCTACGATGGTCTGTGGTTTTTCCTCGTACGCCAAGTCCTCATTCAGGACTATCTCTTTCTTGCCAATCACGCGCTTTGGATCAAACACGTATTTTCTCAACATCGAGATATGAAAGATATCATGAATGTCACAAAGGTTAGGCGGTAAGTCCAACCTATAAGCTACTTCATTAATCCGTTTAAGGATTTCGAAAGGTCCAATAAATCTGGGCCTTAATTTATTCCATTTGCCGGAACAGACTATTCCTTTTGATGGAGATACTTTCAAAAATACTTTATCTCCTACGCTGAAACTGAGCTCCGTCCTTCTTTGATCTACATACACTTTTTGTCTATCTTGAACTCCTTGAGTGGATGGCGAATTAGCTCAATCCTTTGGACTGCTTCCTGGGCCATTTCAGGTCCAAACATTCTTCTCTCTCCCACTTTATCCCAATACAAGGGTGATCTACACTTCCTTCCATATAAGGCCTCGTAAGGGGCCATGCCAAGCGATGTTTGGTAGCTGTTGTTGTATGCGAACTCTACCAAAGGCAGCAGCTCTTCCCAACTGCTTCCTTGATCGATGACTACTCCTCTGAGCATGTCTTTCAAAATCTGAAAAGTCCTTTCGGACTGGCCATCTGTCTGAGGATGAAAGGCTGTGCTGAATTGGAGCTTTGATCCCATTGCTTCTTGTAGGCTTATCCGAAATCTCGACATGAACTTCGTGTCGCAATCAGACGTGATCGAGACTGGCACGTTGTGCAATTGAACAATTTCTCTAACATATAACCGAGCTAATTGATCTAGCCCATCTATCATTTTAACAACTATAAAATGTGCAGCTTTCGATAATCGGTCGATGATTACCGAAATAGCAATATTACCCTGTTTAGACATTGGTAACCCAATCACAAAGTCCATATTGATGTGATCCCACTTCCACTCGGGGATTTCTAATGGTTGGAGCAAACCGGACGGTTTCTGATGAAGTGCCTTGACTTGTTGGCAGTTCAAACACCTTTTCACGAAGGCAGCTACTTTTCTCTTCATGTTGTTCTACCAAAAGCTTCTTTTAAGATCTTGGTACATCTTGGTGCTTCCAGGATGTGCTGTGTAGGGCGTTTCATGTGCTTCACACATGATTTCTTCCTTCAGTTCTTCCTTGCTCGGTACACAGAGCCTTCCTTTGAATAAAAGCGCGTTATCAGCGGCTTCCGTGAAATCTTGAGAACTATCAGTCCTTACTTCCATCCTTTTATTCTTGAGAAACTCATCTCCTCTTTGCACTTTAATTATCCTTTGTCTTATGTCCGGTTGCGCGACTATTGCTGCGATCTAGCTTTGAATCATCTTGGGTGGTGTCAACACCTCGATTCTCAACTTCTCGAATTCCCTGCGAAACTTTTCCTTGACTTGAACAAATCCTAATTCTACCTTTTTCTTTCTGCTTAGAGCATCGGCTACCACATTTGCTTTGCCCGGATGGTAGTGAATGGTGCTATCATAATCCTTTACGAGTTCTAACCATCTCCTTTATCTCATGTTCAGATCTTTCTGCTCGAAGAAATACTTCAGGCTCTTATGATCTAAAAAGATTTCACACTTAGCTCCTTAGAGGTAGTGCCTCCAGATTTTTAATGCATAAACAACTACTGCAATCTCTAAATCATGTGTGGGGTAGTTCTGCTCGTGATTCTTAAGTTGCCTTGAAGCATAAGCAATCACTTTTCATCTTTGCATCAACACACATCCTAATCCTTTTCTCGACGCATTGGCATAAATCACGAAATCCTCATTCCCTTCCGGAATGGCCAACACTGGGTTGTGGTTAGCATCTTCTTTAAGATCTGGAAACTTTCCTCGCACTCACGCATCCACTTGAACTTGGAACCCTTCTTTAGCAATCTCGTCATGGGCTTAGATATCATCGAGAATCCTTCGATGAATCGGTGATAATATCCTGCAAGTCCTAGAAAACTTCTTATCTCATTCACACTTCTTGGGGACTTCCAATTGCTCATAGCTTCAATCTTAGCCGGATCTACCTTGATCCCTTCTACTGATACTATATCTCCTAGAAACATAACTTCCTTGAGCCAAAACTCGCATTTACTGAATTTGGCATAGAGCCTTTCTCTCCTTAACATTTCCAACACCACACTTAGGTATCCTTGGTGCTCCTCATCGCTCTTTGAATAGATGAGAATATCATCTATGAAGACTAACACAAACTTGTCCAGATACGGGTGAAACACCTGATTGATTAGCTCCATAAACACTGCTGGCACGTTAGTCAATCTGAATGGCATTACCACAAACTCGTAATGACCATAACAAGTTCTAAATGTTGTCTTCGGGATGTCCTCTTTTCGTATTTTAAGCTGATGATACCCAGACCTTAAGTCTATCTTCGAGAAGACTCTTGCTCCCATAAGCTGATCAAAGAGATCATCTATTCTTGGGAGAGGGTATCGATTCTTGATGGTCAACTTGTTTAGTTCTCTATAGTCTATGCACATTCTCAATGTACCGTCCTTCTTCCTTACAAACAGGATTTGAGCTCCCCATGGCGATACGCTAGGTTGAATGAAACCTAGGTCTAACAACTCTTACAGTTGAACCTTGAGTTCTTGCAATTCCTTAGGTGCCATTTTGTAGGGTGCTTTCGATATTGGTGTTCCTCCTGGTTCCAAATCGATGACGAACTCTACTTGCCTATCTGGGGGCAATCCTGGTAACTCTTTCGGGAATACGTCTGGAAATTCCCTTATTACTGATACGTCTTCTATCGATAGCTCTCCTTCTTCTTTCCTTACCAAGTTAACCAAAAATGCTTGACAGCTATTCTTCCTCAGCATCTTGGCGGCCTTCATGGTGGATATCACTGGGACTTTAGTTCCCAGCCTTGATCTGTAGATCTTTACTTCTAGTTTTTCGGGAGGTCAGAAAATTACTTCCCTCTTAGGATAGCTTATGGAGGCATAATCTGAGGCTAACCAGTCCATTCCTAGGATTATATCGAAGTCCTGAATCTTTATCACGTAAAGATTTGACTTAAAAGTTTCCCCTTCTATGTTCAATTCTATGTTAGAGCAGACCTTCCTAGATATCATTCTCTTTCCAGAGGGGATACTTATCTCAAGAGCATCTTTAGCATTCTTTGGTTTTATCCTTAATTTCTTAAAAGCAGACTCAGATATAAACGAATGCGATGCTCCAGTATCGAAGAGAGCTAAAATGGGCATGTTGAAAAGGGTAATCATACCTGTCAGATTACCTGGGCCTTAGCAGTATGTTGCTGATTTAGAGCGTAAGTTTAAGCTGGTTGGGTGCGCTCTGTCCTTGACTAGGCCTTTGATCTCGCCCTTGGTTCAGCCTTGGATTCATTCCGGGCCTTTGTCCTTGAGATCCCCTTTGCTGTAGCCTCAACTGATTTTTGGGATACTGCTGAAGTGATTGTGGGTACAGGGGTTGCTGCGGTGTCTAGGATTGTCTATTGCCTACTTTAGGGCAATCCCTCTTGTAGTGTCCCTCTTCTCTGCAGTTGTAACACCCTGTCTGATTGACTTGATAAGCTTCCGGGTGCGTCCTTTCGTACTTCTGACATGGTTTCTAACTTGGGGTGAGGTCGATCTGACGCTGAGACACTCTCGACTCTCGGTTCTGCCAGTGGGGTTTCTTTCCTCTGTCATCCCTTCTCTTTCCATCCCACTTTCTCTTCCCATTCGGATCACTAGTTGGAGGAGGGGGGTGCACTTTTTCCCGAGGGAGAATAGATTGGATACTTAAAGCCTTAGCCAGGGTTCGGGCATAGGACATATCTTCTTGCTCGGCGAGGGCTATGCCTATCTCGGATCTTAGTCCTTTCTTAAACTTTTGCGCCTTCTTCCCATCCGTATCCACCAGATGTAGAGCGTGTCTTGAAAACTCATTGAATTCTCGGTCATATTCTGATACCGTCTTCTTTCCTTACTTCAAGTTCCAGAATTCCGTCTCCTTAGCTTCCCGGTAGCAGTCTGGGATATACTTTTGTTATAGCTCTTGCTTGAAATGTTCCCATTCGTACTCTTCCCATAGCTCTAGAGTTATTTTCCTTCAAACAGACTCCTACCAGTAGTCCGCGTGATCCGTCAGCATAAAGAGGGCGCAACTCAGCATTTCCTTTTCTGAACAAGTGATGAAATCGAAAATTCACTCTAAGGAGTGAACCATTTTTCAGCGTCCATCGGGTCTCCTAGACCATTGAAGGATGGAGGGTTGTGCTTTAAGAACACGCTTTCAGCTCTTGGACCAGGATTAGGGTCTTGCTCATTAGCGGGTTCATTCTCATCTTCATTCTCGGGTTGTCTTCCTCTTGGCGGCATTCTAAAAGAATATAAGCGTTAGCGACGCTCGATTGAATTCGCATGAATTGAAACGGAATGCCTTTCGATTAAGGTCTTTAAATACTCAAGATAAAAACACGAGAAATGAGAATTTAAATGACAATAGAATAATGAGAAAATTGCCTCATTATGAGAACTTTTGGCATCAGTAATATTAGAATTCTGGGTTACAGCCGAAAATAGAACAGTATTATGCAAAATTACTACCCTATAGAAGTCTAAGTTTAAACATAATTACATATTTAAGGTTTAGATTGAAGCAAACATGTTGACAGACAGAAGACTACTAGCTAGGTGTTTTAATAGCAACACCTCTTTCCCTTCTTCTACAGCTTAATCATAAGCCGGACCCTTCCCCTTGTCTTGGCATGATGGCCCCACCGCCTCTTCGCCTTCCTCTTTCTCTTCTTCCTCCTCTTCCTCGACTTCGCCATCTTCTGGCATCTCAAACTTAAAGGTCTTCATGCTGATATTTCCTTGAGGAAACTGATGGGACATACACTGCCCCAGACTTTGGGAGGTTACCGACTGATTGGTAGAGGCCCACTGGTATATTTGTGGAGAGTTAGAGAATAGAGACACAGTATGGTTCACAACTCTGGCGTTTGAGGGTCCCGCTCCCGTAGTTCTTCTAGTATGGGGATATGGTATCTGAAATCCTGAAGGATCATTGAAGGTTTTCTTCTACAATTCCAGCTCCACTAAGAGGGAGGGGTTCTGATCAGCGGCTTGCTGCTCAGCTAAAGTGGCTATGTGACCATACTCTGACAGCCATCGGGCTATCAGGGCCGAAGAAAATGCCGTTAGATTCCCAACTTCAGCATACATGTCGGGGTCTTGGGTAACAGTGCTTTGCAGAATATGGTACATCGTTGGCCTCTAAGTAAGCGGTGCATGATCACATATGTGAACGCAGGCTTCTAAATCGGACACAGTTTCGGGTGATCCTCAATAACCATTCGTCCAAGCCCACCTCTCCAAGTATCGCGCCATGTATGACAATAGTTGCTCGTTACTGTTCCAGGTTTCCCTTCTGAATCTATCAACTCTTTCTTGAGCTGGACGGAAGAGGGGCACACTCTTTCTAGTGGTCAACTGACGCTTAGCCATCTAGAAAAGGAGACTTAATCAGTCTAAATTTAAGAGGGAGACCTAAGGTCCTCCTGAGATCATACTATCGTCTAGATTCAAACTATTTCTCTTGCATGCATTTATCCTTTAAGCAGATGACATTTATTAAAAATTTGGCACCCAAAGTCTTTAAATAGAAATTTTACCTTTTTAGACAATATTTGAGAATAATTTTAAACTTTCTTTCTGATTTAGAATCCTTTTTCAAAAACCTTTCATATCAATAAATCGTCTTACCTGAATACTTTTTACTTGAAATTTCATTCTCACGGTTTTCCCTTTATCCATAAAGAGGTACACTTGCTCAAATCTTTTCCTTTCCTGTATTCCAAAAACCATGAATCCAAAATCCAAATCCTCTATACTACCATACCTCATTTTTTGTTGAAGATGCAAGGGTGATAACGAGCTGTGGGTTGCTGTTGTATCATAAAGAAATTCATAAACACATAAATAATTATCTTCACTTAACAAAGAAATAGGTCTGCAGAGTTGCAGCCTGCTCTGATACCATCTGTAACAACTCGGTCCTGAGATAGGGATTAATGAATGGGGACGGGGTGTTATTAAGGGATTATTACAGATTAAACGGGGTTACTTGACTACAAAAGAAATATGATTGAAGAACATGAATACCAAAGCTTCAACTAACACGAATATGTATGCTCATCTGGAGCTTAATCAATTAAACAGACATGAATTTGGGACATTTTCTTCATAGAAATTGAAATAGAGAATATGTTCAGAATTTAGATGACATATATCAGAGTAGCATAATTATAGTGGGATTTGTAAACACTTAAACTACAGCAAAAACTTGGCAGCCAACCCATATCCACAGCCACCAACGACCTCAACATCTCAACCTGAAAATATTTGAAAAAGAGGGTGTGAGCACTAATGTACATGGTGGGTTTTTACAAAAAGCTCTTCAACAACTTTGAGAAATATCTAATAATCAAATGACGGAATATAGAGAGCAAAACGTAAAAGCCCTCTCTATACCTGTAAAACCTTTTCTTTTCTTTAGGGCCTAATCTTGGCTCAAACCTGATGTCAGTTGTACTCTCGAGCACGCCGTAGGATAGAAGACGGGTTACCTCAAATATCCCAACGAGTCTGCGAGGGAATTAACCCAGTAGTGACTCATTTCAAAAGATCAAAGATCACAACTTCTGAGCTCGAGGCCTGCTTATAGCAAGACTATGTTCTTCTTTATCTTCCTTAACTTAAACTTAACTTTCCTTACTTAACTTACTTGGATTATCAAACCTAGAGCAATCATCTAGGCTAATTCTTAACTTAACAGGATCTTGGCCTATAAGAGATTTTCTATAATCCAAAAAGGCAACCCTAAGTTACCATAGACTTAGCAAAATCCAACACTCAAATACAAGGAAAAGGATGCGTATAAACATCGATTGCAATTAAAGCAATCCCAACATCTCATGATAGCATAAATGGTACTTAACAATCTTATCATGAATAAATTATGCTTGAGAGCTCAATAAGTTTCTTTCTTTACTTTCTTTGCACAGAGACCAATCAGGCAAAAGCAAAAATGTTCTATTGCATATCTCATTTGCCCTGATATGCTTCTAGAGCTCATTAGCTCAAAATTTTAGAAAAAGTATAGATTTACCCATCTCGATCACTGAGTAGAGGATGAGGCAAAAGGCTTACAATCCTTCTTCGGTTTCTCACTAGGCGCACTTTCTCCTACAAAAGTTGAACCATCGACTTAGCTGCCTCCTTCGAAGAAATCGAACATCTAAAATGAGAAGTAGCAACAACTAACCCAAAGAACTTAATCTAAGACCTAAATACAGATTGCACGACTTAATGACTTTCTAAAATTCAAGAAGAATTTACTTGGAGAAATCACATTTAGATACTCGAATTTTAGACAAAAATAACTTGAAAAGTTTACTTGAAATGACTCGAAAATAACTTGAAAATCTTCTTAAATTAAACTTGGAAATAACTCGGGATTAGTTTGGAAAAACACAACTCGAAAGGCTCGAAAAGAAAGTTCAAATATAGCTGGAAAAATCGGCATCAGAATGAGACGGGGGTACCGCGTGATGGCGGCACCCCGCATGCCCGTGCCACCTCCGTGTCGGTGCCCTATGGAAGAAGGTGGCTAGCCCGACATCTCATCGAGTCATAGCTGCAGTAAAGCCGACCTACTCTGTCCTGAGGGCACCCCTAGCACCTTCCTCTAGAGCATATCTTCCTCGCCACTCCGCTCGTTGACTTGGAGGTGAACTCACGAAGAGACTCCTCGACATTCTCGAATTTCTCTCTCAAGAAGTGGGGGTCGAAGAGGTGAAAATGAGCAAATGGAGTGGTGAGGGTGATCCTCTATTTATAGGGAGATCTTTGGCTTCCAATGGAAGCTATTGTAGTGCTGAAATACTGCAAAAGTTACCCCGGGTTTGGTTAAAAGCTGCTTTATTCCACGTTTCGGTCCAACTGACCTCGTTCATGAAATCTGAAAATACCGAGAGGTTTGTTGGCTCGAGTACTATTGAACCAACTGTTGGTTTTGTATACTGGAAAGCTTGTCTTTATATACAATAAACAATATTAAGATAATATAGATTGAACAATAATTACATTCACTGTTTGTGTATATATTTATTGTTATATATTTATATGCATGATTCCATATACTTGCATTGTAGATGATATGGTGTGGGTCAACACATGGTAGAGATCATATCATCGGATTCCTTGCAATGTATTAAAAGGCTCACGGCTTAGATGGTCCTGAACCCACCATCGGTACACCATAGAATAATCTGATAGTTAGTTTATCTTGACTAACTGAGTATTCTAGTACACTGGCTTGTGTATTGAAGAGGATCACAATACGATACTGTTCTCTATTCTGACCTTAAGTGAGAGAATAAAGATCCACAGAGTTCGGATTTTGAACTCATGTTTTATTGATGAGCATATGTGTGCATTGCATGTTAATTCAACATAGGATAATTATTGTCACACATAAAATTATGATTTACATGAGTTAGAATTAATGGCATCCAAATAGATCTTATGGGGTACAATTCGAGAAAACCCCAACAATTGGTATCAGAGCAGGTTTTGGCTCTGTCCTAGAATTAATTCTATGAAAATTTTGAATTATATGTATAAATCTGTAGATGAATTTAAGGTGTTTAAATTTTCAGATATATTGTTCATAAAATTCGAAATATGTAGTATTAAAATTTGGATGTTTTTTTTATGTTCTTCGAAAAAAAAAATTCAAATTTTAATCTATGTGAATTTTCGTCCTCTATGAATTTTAATTTTGAAAGGATTTTGATGAAGATCAAATTTTCAGATTTAATTCATATTAATGTTCGAAAATTTAGGATTGAAAATTGTTAAGGATTTTTCAAAAATCCTAATTTTTAATCTTAGACTTTTTCGATTATGGTGGAATCAAGATTTGGAAATTTTATCTTTGATAAAATGTGATTCCAAATTGATATGCCATGGCAGGCCGAGAGTTATCTATTAATTCCCTAATTCAATGTTTAATTTGCTTTTCTCGATCAAGATTAGTTGTTTAGATTTGGATTCGTTCCAAATCAATAAATACTATGGCCGAGAATTGTGTAGTTAAATTCTCTAATTTAACTTTCGTAATTTTTTATATTTAGGATTTAGTTTGGAATAGAATTTTGATTAATATCAAAATTTCTAAATTTAATCTTAATGAGGATCGAAAATTATGGGGATTAGAATAGAAGAATGTAATTTTTGATGTATATCAAAAGTCACCAAATTCTAATCCAAGTAGGTTTCAAAATAGAATTTTAAATTTGATAAGTATTTGAAGAGGATCAAACTTCCATATTTTTATTCTAGTAATTTTGATACCTAGTATGTAATTTGGAAAGGATTTTGACTAATATCAAAATTCCAAATTATTGTAAATTAGGGAATGGCCGAAAATCTTAGGTTTTAATTTGGAGAAATTTTTTGATTAATTTCAAAATTTCCAAATTTAATCCTAAGGTAATTTTTCAAAGTTATAAGATTTAATTTTGTAGAAAATTATTATTAATTTCCAAATTTTATCTTAGTGATATTTTCAAAAATTATATGATTTAATTTGGTGGAAAATTATAATTAATTTCCAAATTTTATCTTAGTGTACTATTCGAAATTATGAGATTTAATTTGGAGGAATTTTTAATTTATTTTGAAAATTTCCATATTTTATCTTTGTGATAATTTCGAATGTATAAGATTTAATTTGGTGGAATATTTTAATTAATTTTAAAATTTCTAAATTTAATCTTATGGTATTTTCGAAAATTTCAATTTTAAATTGAAGATAATTTTCGAAAATGATCATGTATGGATATCATATGCAATTTTATGTTCATCACTTAAAATTTGATAGTTGTTGTATGTAGACGGTTTTTGTTTGCAGGTGATACCGACTATCATGACTTTTTATTTTATGCGATGTGATGATTTAATTTATGTTGAATGTATGGTTGTTGATGGTCGTATGCCGGTTTGGCTACGAGATTTTTATCCATGAGAAAATCCATGGATTAGACTAGCATTTATTTTATTACGTTGGTTTAATGTAATAGGAAAAATAAATGTTAGAGTATTTAGATGGAATTTTTGAAATTCCATGTGTCTTGAGTTGTATATTTTTATTCCTTTATTATTCTAGGTATATTAGGATTTTCCATAATTAAAATCTTTATCATATGGAAATTGAATATTTAAGATAATGATTACTTTATCCTAGTGGATTTGGATAAGGTAATTGATATCTTTGAATTTATTCAAATGTGATAGGATAAGATTTAAATTAGAAATAGAAATCCTTATAGAATTAGATAAAGAAAGGGATTCTTCTCAAGAAAGGAAAGTGGAGCAGCCCAATCAAGGAAGGACGACATCCCGGACATGTCCCAAAATCCTAAATCGGCGTTAGGGTTTTGGCGAGATGCTTGGAGGTGGCGCGGATGACGTCCAGATTTTCGGAGCTGATTTTCCAAGATTATCTCATGAATACAACATGAGAAATATGCCATGATAGTTGGTTTAAATTATTATGCTTATTATATTGTTGTTTGCATGTCATGGATGTTTATCATTTTATGTGATGATCTTGCATGCTAATGAGATAAAAATGAAAACCTCAAATATAAATAACTAAGTGGGAGAGATTCATACCAAAGTATGTAGAAATCTCAATCGGTCTCCATTAATCTGGTTTAATTGAGAAGTGATGGGCATGCGCGTTGACAATAGGTCATCCTCCCTAACGGATGTGTCATATCACTGGACTCTCTAGAAATTAAACCTCTTAATAGATAACTGTAGGACACTGTTAGAATAAATTAACTCCTCCAACTGGTGCAATGAGTTCGAACCAGTGCCCTTAGGGTGAAGATGATGGTGTTCACACTTAGGTGTAATTTATTAATAAACGTCCACACTAACGTGGCTTATTAATTAGATGATTACATGACCGGGAATGTTTTCGGACTATTAATTTACTTGTCACAAGGAAACTTGACTGGAGGTGAATTCAAGGTTAATAAGAAACAATTTTAAAATGTCGGTGGATATGCATATAATTCTTTTTGAGCATTTCAATTATATGTTTAGTATCCTAAATGGTGTGACTGTACTGCATGTTACATTTCTGTTATTCTATATTATCATGGCACTCTCCAACTTGTCTTCTATTCTCAAAAGTTTAATATCGGTGAATTAAAGACTGGATTCGGAACTTAAAACATTGTCTTAAATGGCTGAAGGTAATCGTACTTGATGAGAAATGTTATAAGAAACCAGTTGCGAATTCTGATGAAGTAGTGATAACCTCTTATGGTGTAATCTCAAGAAACTCTTCGGACATCAGAATTACATAATAAAATGCATTACCATGAAAAATCTAATAAGTACCAAGAAAGTCGATTCCATTCCTGTAAGGGATCACGTTCTCCGGATGATAGCTACTTATCGGAGATCGAAACCCTGGATGGTGAACAAGATACTGAGTTTTAATCGACTTGGTGTTTAATAGTCTGTCCCTGAAGCTTAAATAGTTCTTTTGAACTTTAACATGATAAAGAATTATGTCACTTTATCAGAAATGCTTGTTGATCTTCAGAAATGCTTAGTGAAAAGTATCACAGAAGCGCAAATGGCTGAGAGAAATGCATCTTCAGGTAAGAAGAGGAATGCATCTCAACCAAAGGAAGCGTGTAGGGCAATGAAGAAAATGACATAGTTACCTCAAAAGGACTTTAAGTCCAAAGGATATGTGCTTCAAGTACAATCAACTAAGACATTGTAAGTCTGAGTGTCCTCTCAAAAAGAAAAGGTATCTCTCACTCGTTTGAGTGACGATGAGATCACTATGTACATGTGCAATGCTATGGTAAAGTGGCAGCTATTGCAGTGGGAGACATAGACATACCTTTAGTAGTGATAGATTTTAGTCTTTAAAAGGATTGTCTGTATGTGCTAGAATTTAGAAACTTGGTTTCTGTTTCTAAGTTGGTTTTGGATTGATATTTTGTTGCTTTTGATAACTAGATTGTTATCATGGTTGGGAAATATTTTATCTATTCTGGCACATTGGATGGATATCTTTAAATACACTAAAATCTATGCTTAACACTACAAAACAACTATTGAATACATTGATCAACCTCAATAAAAGGAAAGAATCTTCACAAAGGAATCAAACCTATCTTTGGCATCTAAGACTTGGATATATTATTCTTACAAGGATTCAAAGTTTGATAAACGATGGTCCATTGTTCTCACTGGTCCTAGAATCGTTTCTTTGTGCAAATCCTGCCAAGAAGGTAAAATAACCAAGTGTCCTTCAAGGCTAAAGGAATAGATTCAAAGAAGTTATTAGGTTTAATTCACTCTGCTTGTATGGCCCTAGTGACAAGTACCTCTTAGATGACTTTAGGGATCACTTGGTAGAGAATGGGATTGCATCCCGGTTAACTACGTCTGCTATTCAAACAGCTGAATGACGTAGTGGTGCGAAGAAATTGAATGTTATTGAAATGGTTAGATCAATGATGAGCTATTCAAAGTTGTTTATTTCATTTTGCGGATATGACCTAGAAATGACGATTGTCTGTTGGATATCCCAGATGAATGAAAAGTGGTTTATTTTATAGTCCTAAGAATCAGAAGGACATTGTAAGCACTAATGCCCGATTCTTAGAAGAAGACTATATAATAAGTCACAAGGTTAAGAACAAGATCGTTCTTAATGGTTTGAGGAATGGACATTCGAATCCTACACCAAAGTGTACAAGAAGGGGTACCACCTAATACTGCACAATGTGTCACGAAGGTACAAAAAATTCTTCATCGCAGTGGGAGGGTTGTACGCCAACCTAATAGATTCCTTCTTCTAGAAGAATCTTCTGATTTTCTGGAAAGACTAAATGAATTGGATCCCAGAAACTATGATAGAGTAGTTCAAGATAAGGATGTGGTTCATTGGAAAAATACAATGGAATCTGAAATGGGATCCATAGATCACCATGATAGTGGGAGCTTGTAGAACCACTAAATGTGGGTAAAACTCATTTGGTGAAAGTGGATCTACAAAAAGAAAAAGAGGATCCAACGGATTATTAGATCTAGAATCTCTTGTCTGTTGCTACTCATTTTAACTTATTTGTTTGGCAAATAGATATCAAGACAGTTTTTTCTGAACAGAAGTCTTGAGGATAATATCTATATGCGACAAACAAAGGGATTCATTGCTAAAGGCCAATAGCACTTAGTGTGCTAGCTCAGAGGTCCGTTCGTGGATTTAAGTAAGCATCAAGATCTTGGAATATCCGATCTGACAAAGTTATCCAGTCACGTGGATTCGTGGAGAAATCGGATAAAGGTTGTAAGTACAAGAGACGTGACGGAAAGGTGGTGGTCATCCTAGTACCATATGTTAAATAACAACTTGCTTATTGGGTAACAATGAGAAGGAGTTATCAAACATAGGGGTGTGATTGTCCAGACATTTCGATATGAAGGATTTGGGCTGATGTACTCATCCCGGGTTACCTGTATCGAAAATGTGCTAGCTAGATTCAACATACAAATTCCAAGAAAGGTTTTATACCTTTCGAGCATGGAATGCATCTATTCAAGGAAATGTGCTACCCAAACACATAATGAGATCGATGTGAGAAATGAGATTCCTTATGCTTCTGCAAAAGAAAAACTCATGTATGTTATGTTATGCACTAGGCCCGATATCTGCTATACAGTAGCATAGTGGGAAGATGTCGTTTTAACCCTAGTTAAGAACAATGGACTGTGGCAAAAAGAATTCTCAAGAGAACTTGAGATAGTATGCTTGTTTACCACTCGGACAGTCTAATTGCCTTAGGTTATATGGACTTAGTTTTTCCAAAATCGATAAAAAGGATTAGAGTAAATCTTCCTCGGCATATGTGTTTAAATTGGGAAGAGGAGTCGTGGCATGGAAGAGTAACATAGAAATACATGCTAACTCCACCATGAAAGTCAAGTATGTGGCTGGCTCTGAGGCTACGAAAGACTGTACGGCTCCATAGCTTCTTGTTGGACTCGGGCATGGTTCCTGATTTGCCTTAGGAGTATCACGGCACACTATGATAACTCTAGTGCAGTGGCAAATTTGAAAAGGAATCCATAGTCCATGGGGCAATTAACACATAGGATTAAAGGACCACCTTATACAAAATATAAGGGAGGAAGATGTGGCAGTGGTCAAGATTGCATTGGAAGACAAAAAATGGCTGTCCCATTCACGAGCCTTCCAAGCTCAGACCTTCAATTGTCAAGTGGAGATAATGGGAGTTGATGCAGACCCGGGGCCGTTTTTGAGTTTATGTTATGTTGGAGAGTTAGCTAGTGTGTTGTTTATACTTGAAACACATGCTTCGAGTATAAGTGGGAGATTGTTGGTTTTGTATACTAGAAAGCTTGTCTTTGTATACAATAAACAATATTAAGATAATATAGATTGAACAATAATTGCATTCACTGTTTGTGTATATATTTATTGTTATATATTTATATGCATGATTCCATGTACTTGCATTGTAGATGATATGGTGTGGGTCAACACACGGTAGAGATCATATCATCGGATTCCTTGCAATGTATTAAAAGGCTCACGGCTTAGATGGTCCTGAACCCACCATCGTTACACCGTAGAATAATCTGATAGTTAGTTTATCTTGACTAATTGATTATTCTAGTACACTGGCTTGTGTATTGAGGAGGATCATGATAGGATACTGTTCTCTATTCTGACCTTAAGTGAGAGAATAAAGATCCACAGAGTTCGGGTTCTGAATTCATATTTTATTGATGAGCATATGTGTGCATTGTTTGTTACTTTGACTTATCAATGGGTGAGATCCTTTCGTGGGTCAATAAACTCGATATCTTGGGTAGTAACAGTGTATACATGATGTGTCGTGCAATATGCATGAGCACCGTGTCCTGGTGCGCCAGGTTGATGATGTCCCCTTGAGGAAGCACAAGGATCATGGAAAGCCCTGCAGGCAGAATATTAATTTATTCTTATCATGATAAACGGAAGTCGTGCGGTACTACTCAAGGAGAAGATATTAATTAATTATAGATGTCAGAAGCTTACATAATTAATTAATGGACATTATTTCTTAAACATGGGGAATGGCTGAACTAAAGGAGAAAGCATATTCGCAAATATGTATTAAATTGGTAGGTCAGTATTATTTCTTTATTGGAATAAAAATAATACTTAATTTATTTATTTATATCCATGTCATGGATATTAGAAATTAAATAAATTAATAGGCCAATTTAATATTCTTCTAGATCCCTGTTGTAGCCCAATATGACCTAAGTGGACTGAGAATGGAACAAGAGTGGGAGGTCCAAGCCCAATAGGGTTTGGAGAGTTAATTTTTGCCCCCTCCCCTATAATAAGGGAGGGGGGCCACGAAAATTATAAGGAAAAATACACTCTAATACAGCCCCTCTAAGTGCTCTCTTGATTCCTAGAGTTTCCACAACCGTTTAGTAGTCTGCAGCCCACCCTGCATCTAAACAAGGTCCGGGAATACAGCAGAAGATCAAGAAGTAGAATATTGGAGCTGTGTGTTTCGAACACCATGAAGATTCACCATGATCATGTGTTCTCCATCAACAACGGGATTAGATCTTTAATCCCGTGAGCAACCCGACAAAGTTTGTAAGTACCGGTTTCCATAGAATCTATTTTATTCCGCTGCAATAGATTCGAAATTGAAACTTGCATGGTAATTCAACATAGAATAATTATTGTCACACATAAAATTATGATTTACATGAGTTAGAATTAATGGCATCCAAATAGATCCTCTGGGGTACAATTCGAGAAAACCCCAACACCAACTTGTTTTGGGATGAAGACAGGGTAGTCAGAAGAAAGACAAGCCAAGATTCCTTCTAAAAAGCTACTTTACTATTCATTTCGAGGGACAAGTAAAATTCCCGAGCGAGCAATTGACCTCAGAATGAAAATCCGTGAATGCGAACGGATTCCTTGAGTCGAAATACATAAGAGGGGCTAAAAAAGAACAAAACTCTGATCTATGAGGAGGATTTTGTAAATTTCTCAAATCACGAACACTCGCAGAATTTACTATTCACAACTTCTTTAAACGCGTTTTAAATCACTGGGAACTCAAATGACTTCAGATTTAAAATCCAAAAACACCGGCATACTCCATGAGTTTAAAACTTTCCAAAAAGGTCAAAATCGACCAAAACTAAGTTAAGATCAAATTTTCGAAAAAGACAATTTCATGCAAAGTGACTCCTAAAGTCGTGACTGACATCTGACTTTTCTTAACCTTTAATTAAACTTCTTCCTTCGTTTCTTAATTACTCTTAATAATCCTCTAAACCTTATCTGAAAATCTGGGGTGTTACATCTTCTATCAAGATCTCTAGCAAAATCTGAATCCACATAGCCAACTACTTCATCTCTAGTCTTTCCAAACTGTGAACAAACATCAGTTGAACCTCTCAAATAGTGACAGATCCATTGAAATGCTCTCCAATGCTCCTTACCTGGATTGGCCAGGTATCTGCTAACTGCACTCACTGTATGTGCTAAGTCTGGGCGAGAGTGACGTGCGGTCGTTTCGCGCTCAAAATAAATTTGTAATGCTCATGTGCCCACAGCGAGTGTAGTTAGGTTGTGAGTACGGGTCGATCCCACAGAGAGCTGATGTGATTCCACCTTCGAGTCACCAATCAAAAAGGGAGGTTGTGTGTTGTCACTGTACTAAAAGTAAATCTGCAAAATAACACTAAAAAGAAATATCAAATAATAAAAGTTCTGGCATTTGAACTAGAAGTTGGTTTAAGTATAAAACAACTCGATCATGGGCACACTGATTTTCATACATGTTAAGTCACCCAGTTATAGGGACCGGATTCCTCTCTGCATCCCCTCATTCATCCTTTCATTTTAGGCTTAAAAGTGATTCCTCGTCAAGTAAACCCCCAACCTATCATCCATCCCCTGGTTTCCCTAAGAGATGTAAATGAATAGACAGCAGTGTGCCTCTAGACGAACCTAGATCTGTTGTGTTTACCGATTCCTCATGTGCCTACAGCAACCCATCGATTCCCTTATTACTATATGAATCAACACACAGTCATGATTCACTAATTCAATTAATAGTGGTATGCCCTCTATGTCTAACGAGTGATCAGCCACATTGGGTATTTCAGACACACACTCACGTGGAATAGGTTGAAGAATCGACAGAAACCTATCATGCATTACTATGCCCATTTCGGCTACACGAGTCCAGATTTGTACTTAAACCATTTTTATTGTTCAAACACTAGAAATAAAGATCTAGCCAAGCAGGCTAGACATAATTAAAATAGCAGAAATTAAAGACATAATTATAAAGAAAACTTACGAATTTATTATGCAAAAATCTCAACTCCAACGATGAGAAACATAAACATAATCCTAAGTTCCAATGGCTTAAAGCCTATTGGATTGTTTATAGCTGCCTAAGCAGCGTACGAAAATGAAATGTAATAAAATAAATTTGAAGCAATGTTTATGACTTCCCAAAAAACTATATTTCCAGAAAATAAAACTAGCTTAAATAGTTACATTTCCGAGTTTAAGTTTCCCCAAAAAACTGGGGTCTTCACTGGATTCCGGCTCTGGCGTGCTCCATCCTAATCTGTCTAGATAAGCTTTATCCATTTTGTTGACCAAATCCCTATTTTTTAGGGATTGGCTTTATCACTTCATCTCTATGCCTCCAGCAGTCATTATCTCATCTATCTCTTAGTTGCCACGCCTCTTAGGAGTCCAGCTTATCACCAACTCTTATTCAGATATGCAGCCATTCTTTATGCCTCTAGCTTCCAACAGAATCCCAAAATTAACGCATGTGCCCATTCTGGCCTATGGTTGAGTCTGCGGGAGCAATGTGGGCACGACATCATTTCGTCAGCTTCATCCCTTTCTGATATGCCCATTCTGCTTCCCGAATGTAGGATGAATGCTGAAGAAGTCCCCAGTGCCTCTGAATATGGTTTATGGCGACGAGATAAACATGAATAATTGGGCATAAAATGTCCCTTTCACCAAACTCGACCTCCGAAATGCCCTTTGACCGCAACCTGGTTCTTTTCGACTCAAAACAGATTATAAAGGACATTTATGACGAACAAAATGCCCATAAAAATATGAAATAAATGGACTTATCATACCCACACACTTTAGACATGATTGTCCTCAAGCATGGGATGCAACACATCAAGAAAAAAAAACGAAAAGAAAGAGAAAAGAAACAGACTCACAAAACAAGCATGCAAACTGTTAATCAGTGTGGGCACATTAATTCTGATATTTCAACAAAATTCCAAAGTTCCAGCACACAAAAAATAGATCAAAAAATTAGTTTAGCTTCGTAATCCTCACAAACTCTCTTTGCTCAGTGTTTAGGCTGAGTGTATACACTCAATTCAATGCATTTCTGTTGCATATTCATCCTATAAGCTTGATAAAGTTCTGCTGTCAATCTCTAGTAACCATAGATGCATAAGTATCAATAGGGCTTTTTAGGCTGAAGTGGGCATTTCGTAATAGGAAAATTTATTACCTGTACAATTTCTCTCTCTTTTTTTTAATCGACTACCCTCTTATGCCCTGTTCGGACAATAGATATTTCTTTATCTGGGCATTCTGAACACTTAAGACTAGGGGAAATTTATTCTCTTTTTTTTTTCTTTTTATCATTTTTTTTTCTTTTTTTCTTTTTTTTATTCCCCCTACTTTTTCTGGCCTTTTCACATATATCCCCTACAATTTTGCCTCTCCTTTTTTTTCTATTTTTCAGGCTTTTGTGATGCCCTGGCTAAACAAAAAATTTGCCAGGGCCTTTCATAGGCTCAAAAGGGCTGCAAAGCTGTGTTGTTGGTGGGTCAATCTATATCATGGTGGCTCAGCAAAAGATAGCCTATATCATCTACATATGCATCAACAATTTCAAGATCCTTAAGCAGAACAATGGCAAGTTCTAGAACTCCTAAGCATAGAATGTTCACACATGAAGAAAAGAAAGCTGTGAAGTTGGTATACAACATTAGGCTCAAATCTTCCCAGTGTTGGGGTTTTTTCTAATTGAACCACCGCAGGATCTAATTGGATGTTCATTAATCCTAATGTCATGTAGATCATAAATTCATGCATCTCATATGTTTTAATTAACTAAGTTTAATTAACATGCAAATCCGGTTTAAACGATTCTACTAAAGCGGAAATATGGAATCGAAAAACAACTTACAAATCAAACGACGGGTGGAGGACAAGATTAAAGGTCTAATCTTGTTGTTGTGTATGATGATGATCGGCGCCTCACAGTGATATTCACTCCTTAGTCTTCTGCTGTATTCCCGGACTGAATCTAGTTTCAGGGTGGGCTGAAATCTACTAGATCGGTATGGAATCTGTGGAGATAAAGAGAACACAAGAGGAGCTGATCTATTTCCTTAAAATTTTGTCCCCCACCCTCTTATATATAAGGGGGTGGGCGAAATTTCAGTGTCCCAACCCTACTGGGTTTGGGCCTCTATCTCTTATTCTATCTCCAGTCCATTAAAGTCATGTTGGGCTACAACAGAGATCTAGAAGAATATTAAATTGGCCTGCTAATTTATTTAATTTTCAATATCCAATAAACTTAGGATATTATTAAATAAATTAAGTATTATTTTTATTCCACTAAAGAAATAATACTGACCTACCAATTTAATACATATTTCTGAATATGCTTTCTCCTTTAGTCCAGCCATTCCCCGTGTTTAAGATATAATGCCCATTAATTAATTATTTAAGCTTCTGACAGCTATAATTAATTAATATCTTATCCTTTAGTAGTACCACACAAGCTTTACTCATGCACGGAATAAATTCCACCTGCAGGGTTTCAGCATGAACTTGCATTTCCTTAAGGGGACACCATTAAACTGGCGCACTAGGACACGGTGCCCCTACATATTGCACGACCCATCATAAGTGTAAATGTCACAACCCAAGATATCGAGATTATTGATCCTATGAAAGAATCTTACCCTTTGATAAATCAAAGCTGCAATCACTACACGTATATGTCCGCCAACATATAGGGGTTAAGAACCCGAACTCTGTGGATTCTTATTCTTTCATTAAGGTTAGAATAGAGAATAGAATCCTAAGTAGATCCTCCTCAATACACTTGCCCATGTATTAGAATAATCAGTTAGTCAAGATAAACAAACTATCAGATTATTCAACGGCGTACCGATAGCAGGTTCAGTGCCATCTAGACCGTGAGCCTTTTAATACATTACAATGAACCGATGATATGATCTAACCGTGTGTTTACCCACACCATATCATCTACAATGTAAGTATAGTGAACATGCATGTAAATATAACAATTTAAATGCAAACAGTGACTGCAATTGTATTCATTTTATATCATCATAAAACCATTATTAATAATGTATACAAAAGACAGGTCTTCTAGTATACAAAACCAACAATCTCCCACTTATACTTGAAGCATGTCTTTCAAAAATAAAACAAACTGGCTAACTCTCCAACTCTAACTAAAATCTCAAACGGCAACCCCGGGTCTGCATCTCACTCCCATTTTCTCCATGTGACCGTAGAAGGTCTTAGCCAGAAGGCTCTTCGTGAATGGATCAGCTAAATTGTCCAACGATGCAATCTTGACCACTACCACGTCTCCTCTCTTAACGATTTCTCATATAAGATGGTACTTTCTCTCTATGTGTTTACTTTCCTTATGGGCTCTAGGTTCCTTCGAATTTGCCACTGCACCCGAGTTATCACAATATACCGTGATACTCTTAGGTAAATTAGGAACCACGCTCAAGTCCAACAAGAAGCTCTTGAGCCAGACGGCCTCTTTTGCAGCCTCAGAGGTAGCTACATATTCGGCCTCCATGGTGGAATCCGCAATGCATTTCTGCTTTATGCTCCTCCATGCAATGGCTTCGCCTCCCAAGGTAAACATATAGCTTGAGGTAGATTTACTCTGATCTTTATCGGATTGAAAATCTGAGTCCGTGTAACCCAAAGGCACTAGACTATCAGAGCGGTATACCAGCATATAATCTCGAGTCCTTTTCAGGTACTTGAGTATATTCTTAACCGTAGTCTAGTGACCTTGTCCAGGGTTAGACTGATATCTGCTTACTGTGCCGACTGCATAGCATATATCAGGTCTAGTGCATAGTATAGCATACATAAGGCTTCCCACAGCCGAAGCATATGGAATGCCCTTCATCTCATCTATCTCAGCCTGTGTGTGGGGACACATATCCTTGGATAGATAAATTCCATGCCTGAAAGGTATAAAAGCTTTCTTGGAATCCTGCATGTTAAACCTAGCTAGCACTGTGTCGATATATATCGCCTGGGATAAGTACAACATCCTTTTCTGGCGATCTCGAATTATCTTGATGCCAAGGACGTGTCCGGCTTCTCCCAGATCTTTCATATCGAACTGCTTGGACAACCACACCCTTATGTTAGATAATACTTTCTTACTGTTTCCAATAAGTAAGATATCATCAACATACAGCACGAGGAAAGCCACCAAGTTTCCGTCACTCTTCTTGTACACACAGCTCTCATCCGGACATTGCACGAATCCATATGACTGGATAACCTCATCAAACCGGATGTTCCAAGACCTTGACGCCTGCTTAAGTCCATAAATGGATCTCTTAAGCTTGCACACTAAGTGCTCTTGGCCTTTAGCAATGAAACCCTCTGGTTACTTCATGTGGATGTTTTCCTCAAGACTTCCATTCAGGAAAGCTGTCTTGACATCCATCTGTCAAATCTCATAATCCAAATGAGCGGCAATAGACAAGAGAATCCGGATTGACTTAAGCAGGGCTACCGGTGAAAAGGTTTCCTCATAATCGATCCCTTCTTTCTGAGTATACCCTTTCTCCACCAATCTTGCCTTGAAGGTTTCAACCTTCCCGTCAGCTCCTCTCTTGCGTTTGTAAACCCACTTACACCCAATGGGTTTTACCCCATCCTGTGGTTCTAGAAGCTCCCAGACTTGATTGTGATCCATAGATCCAATCTCAGACTCCATTGCAATTTTCCAAGAGTCTGCATCTTTGTCCTGGATCGCTTCGTCGTAGGTCCTGGGATCCAATTCATTTAGTCCTTCAGGGAAATCCGAAGATTCTTCCAAACCAATGAATCTGTCAGGTTGGCGTACAACCCTCCCACTGCGACGAGGCAGTTCCTGTACTTCTGTGACACGTTGTGCAGTAATTTGTGGCTCATCTTCTTGTACTATTGGTGTCAGATTCGAATTTTCCCCTCGTAGTTCCTTGAGTACTATCTCAAGGGCCCATCGTTCACTAGTCTTTGTATCTGTTTAAGGTTAATATGGCCAAGCCTAAGATGCCAAAGATAGGTTTGATTCATTTTCAAAGGTTCTTTTCGTTTGTTAGGGTTTATGACTGATGTATTCAGTTAATGCATTTGCGTACTGTTTTGCATAGGATTAAGTAAATAAAGATGTCCATCCAATGTGCCAGAACAGATAAAATGTTTATCACTAAAGATAACAACCTTGTTATCAAAAGAAACAGAATATCCATCCATTAAAAGTTTAAAAACTGAAATCAAGTTTCGCCTAAAACCAGGCACATAAAGACAATCCTTTAAAACTAAAATCCTATCACTACTAAAAGATAAGGTTACGTCTCCCACTGCAACTGCCGCCACTTTCGTAGCATTGGCCATGTAGACTGAAATCTCTCCATCACTCAGCTGTCTTTTTGCTAGGAACCCCTGTAAAGACATGCAAACATGATCAGTAGCTCCAGTATCTACTACCCATGACTGAGTAGAACAAGTAGCTAAATATGTTTCAATGATGAGAGATTGAGACGTACCCTTCTTCTTTTTCTTGTTAGGACAATCCGCCTTCCAGTGACCTGGCTGGCCGTACTTGAAACACTTTGTCTTTGACTTAAATTCCTCGGGAGGAATCTTAGTCTTACACTTCT
Organism: Perilla frutescens; assembly: GCA_026008535.1. Lineage (NCBI taxonomy): Eukaryota > Viridiplantae > Streptophyta > Magnoliopsida > Lamiales > Lamiaceae > Perilla > Perilla frutescens. The sequence continues at coordinate 13,048,539 of BRKX01000004.1, forward strand.
TCACCTTAGGCGCCCCCTCTGCAGCTTTCTTGGGTGCGTTCTTCTTCTTCCCTTTAGTACCGGAAGAAGACGCCCTATTTTCAGCTAGGTGTGCCTCCGGATTTCCTTTTTGAAGTAACTTAGCCGCCTGAAGATCCATGAGCAGTTCAGTCAGGCTGACATCCCTTTTAATCATATTAAAGTTCAGCCTGAACTGCTCAAACCTCAAGGACAGGCTATGAAGAACAATGTCGATTTGAGAATCGCCATCCAGCTCTCCACCCAAGGTCTCGATCTTTTTAGCTAGATACCCCATCATCGTGAGAACGTGATCCCTAACAGGTGTGGAGTCAGACATTCTCGCATCCATTAGCTTCTTCATCGCCAAATGGTGTGCCGAGCGGTTCTGATGACCGAAGAGCTGCCTAAGGTTGTACATGATATCATAAGCGGTTTTCATAGGTTCATGCTAATGTTGCAACACATTCGACATAGATGCTAGAATGTAACAGCGCGCTATCTCATTAGACCTAATCCACTTATCATTTGCAACCTTTTGGGCTTCGTAAGAACCCTCATCTGGCTTCTGAGGGCATACTTCTTCAAGTACGAATTTGTGTCCTCCCGCAGTGAGAACAAGATTAAGGTTTCGAATCCAGTCATTGTAATTTTCACCGATTAGCTTGTTTTCTTTGAGAATAGTGGACAGGTTGGAGAGTGCCATTATGATATAGAATAACTGAATAGTAAACATGCAGTACAGTCACAAACTTTAGGATACTCACATATAATCGTATATCTCAAAAAATTATATGTAATCCACCGACATTTTAAAAATGTTTCTTATAAGCCACGTTACTGTGGACGTTTATAAAATTCATCCTTAAACAGGTAAAACCACCTTTAATTTACCTCCAGTCAAATTTCCTTATGACAAGTAAATTAATAGTCGGAAATAATCACGGTCGTGTAACCTTTAAATTAATAAGCCACGTTAGTGTGGACGTTTATTAATAAATTACACCTAAGTGTGAACACCATCATCTTAGCACCAAGTCCACTATTTCGAACTCCCTGCTCCAGTTGGAGGAGTCAATTTGTTCTAGTAGTGTTCTACAACTATCTTGATAAAGAAGTTTAATTTCTAGAGATAACAGTGATATGACACATCCGTTATGGAGGAAGACCTATTGTCAACTCGTATGTCAATCACATCTCAATTAAACCAGATTAATGGAGACCGTTTGAGATTTCTACATACTTTGGTATGAATCTCTCCCACTTAGTTATTTAAGATTGAGGTTTCATTTTATCCCATTGTAAAACATGCAAACATCACATAAAATGATAAAACACCATTGCATGCTTCAAACAACATAATAAGCAATAATAATAAAAACCAACTATCATGGCTTATATCTCATGTTGCTGAATGAGATAAAACTGGAAAGTCAGCTCCGGAACCTAGGGCATGGCCGACTCCCTCATCACTGCGCCTCGCCGAAAATTCTAGCTCCAATTAGGATTTTGGGACGTGAATCAGTGATACTTCCTTTCTTGAGCTGTACTACTCTCCTTCTTTGAGTTGATCTTCAAACTTTATTCAATATAGAGTATCTATTCCTTAAAGGAAAAAACTAATATATCTAGAATAACTCTTTAAAGCTTAAGAAAAGCTAGAGGGGGAACAGAACTTTGCAGACAAGTAGGCATCCACAGATGAGTAACCATCAGTCTAGCTGAAAGCCAAAGAAAAGACTGATGAGAGCAGAGCCAGCTTGAAAAACTGAAACTGAACTGATCAAAGATCAGTCAGTTACAATGAGCCAAACCTAAAATTGATCAAAGATCAGTTAGCTGGAAGAAAGATTAAAGAGCTTTGAGCCAATACTGAACTGAACTGACCTACGATCAGTTTAAAGAAAGAAAAGCTCAAACAAACAGCCGACTTGCAGTCCAGAACTAAAAGCTCTTGAAGCTAAGTTTCCAAGGCAACTTTACTGGACCATCCTAGAACTGAAGCTTAAGGTAGCTGAGGAACTGCTAACCAAATAATCTCAGAGCTGAAAGCTGAGATAGCTGAAAGCCCATCAGCTGAATGTCCAAAACTAATAGCCAAAATACCTGCTCTATCTAACAAGCAGTCAATGAAGATCTTGACAGAAAATTTTGGAATGATCCTGATGATCTTTGAGCAGAAGTCATTAAAGTGAAACGGCTAGTTCATTTAAAACTTCAAACAACTACAGACATTAAATTGCTGTTGGTGAATTCAATAGATTCACCAATCACAACGGTCAAAAGATCTGATGTATCCTGGACAATTTGTACAGGATACGAGAATGCGTGGAAGACTTCTAGAATCAAACACGCCAACTAAGGAAGGATTCAACCCTACTCTAAGACTCAAATAACTTGAAATAATCTAGATTAAATGAAATAACAACTTAAAACAATATTAAAGATGAACTAGACCTAATTACGACACTTAGACTACGACACAAAAACGATACACAAATCCAACAAGAAAGGGGCTGATTTGGGATGAGAATTATGGCTAGAAGATGATGGTATTTGGGACGAGATTTATGGGTTAAGAATGTCTAGGAAAGATAGGATATCATAATGGCTCGAAGGACTTACGGTATAGATGGAAAACACGATGAATTGATGCCGAATGGAACCGAACCCTTGATGATCGACACACGATCAGGTCTTGATGGCTTGGGAGGGACATGAACATTGGTCAAGGATGTAGGATGTCATTTGATGAAGGTCGAAGGTGGTAGTGTTGAGAATTGCAACCCGATTAATCCCCGGCGTATCTTGTACGATGAAAACGAATCTTCAAGTTGTTCTTCGTAGCGAGTTCACCCTAATTCTTCCTATGAATTAGAACGTTCCCTTGATGTAAGACTCAAAGTTTGCTAGGCTTCAACAATGAATATTTTCGACGAAAATAATCAAAAGCTTTAAACGGTTGAGACACAAATTGAATGCAAAAGCAATTTTAATCAATAATGTCTAAAATATCAAAGTAACATGGTTCCCCTATTTATAGGGCATGTTATGCACGAAAATAATACATAAAAATACCTAAAAATGTCATCTAAAAAGGATTTCTAACTATACTAGAAAAATACCTAAACTAGAATTCTATTCAAGGTAGGAAATTTCCTTAAATACAATTCTAGTCAAACCTATACTATTATGAATGAAAATTAACATCAATATATTAAATAAAATCTGATCCACTATAGTCTTAAATTAAATAAAATAAATACCATAGTCTTGATAAAATTCAACCCCTAATTAAATTGAGTAAGGGCCGAATTTCTTCATGCATGCACGTCTTCTTGCTCTCTTCTTCAACTCTTCAAGTTATATTTTCCATGGTATGATCTTGATCTTCATTAGTTAATAAATTAACTAACATATGGCTGCCCTTCGCATCTTCCAATTCTTCGAACTTTTTGCGAATTAACACTTGTAGATAACCTTGCAATTTCTTTTCTCGAAGTCGCATCATTGGACCTTTAAATTGCAGTTTGGGTTCAAGGCCTTCAATGCCTTACATGGCTTCACCATTCCCCCCTGCTGAAGAGAATTCATCCTTGAATTTGGATCATCATCTTGATCGAACTCATCTGCAACAAACGGAGATAAATTAGCAACATTGAAAGTTGAAGAACATTTATACTCACCGGGAAGATCAATGCGGTAAGCATTGTCATTGACATGACTCAGAACTGTGAAAGGACCATCTCCACGTGGTGACAACTTGGACTTTTTTAGATTTGGAAACCGTCCGGGACTCAGATGAATCCAAACGCGATCTCCGGGCTGAAATATCACTTGCTTGCATCGCACGTTTCTGGAGTCGGCCGTGTGCTTCCCTTTGCACTCAATGCGAGCACGCACTTTCTCATGCATCTCCTTAACTTACTCAGCTCTTCTCAAACCTTTAACACTTGTTAGATGCTCAACAGGTAAAGGTAACAAATCAGTAGGCGTTAACGGATTAAATCCATAAACAACCTCAACAGGAGACATATTAGTACAAGAATGTACCACACGATTATATGCAAATTTAGCGTAAGGTAAACACTCTTCCCAAGACTTCAGATTATTTTTAATTAAAGACCTAAGTAGTGTGCCTAAAGTGTGATTCACAACCTCAGTTTGACCATCGGTTTGTGGATGACATGCAGTAGAAAACAACAACTTAGTCCCTAATTTTCCTCACAAAACTCTCCAAAAATGGGCTAAGAACTTGGAATCCCTATCACTAACAATAGTTTTAGGAATACGATGCAATCTGACTACATGCACAAAGAACAGATTGGCAATATACATAGCATCATCTATTTTTCTACATACAATGAAATGCGCCATTTTAGAAAAATGATCAACAACAACAAAAATAGAATTCTTACCCGATCTAGACCTAGGTAAACCTAAGATAAAATCCATAGACAAATCAATCCTAGGTGAACTAGGGGCGGGTAGGGCCGTGTATAAATCAAACGGATGTGAAGTAGACTTAGACCTATGGCAAGTAACACATCTACTACACACATGCTCAACATCTCTTCTCATATGTGGCCAATAAAAATGCTTATGTAGCATGCTTAATGTTTTATTCACACCAAAGTGATCCATTAAACCTTCCGCATGCGATTCCAACACAAGTAGCTCACGCATAGAACAACTAGGAATGCATAACTGAGATCCATGAAATAAAAATCCGTCATGCACATAAAACCCATCAAAAGACTTAGACTTTTTCGAACACTCATCAAAAATCGAAGCAAAGAATGGATCACATGCTGGTGGAATCGTGGATGATGTCTAGATATCCGGAGCTGATTTTCCAAGTTTATCTCATGAATACAACATGAGAAATATGCCATGATAGTTGGTTTAAATTATTATGCTTATAATGTTGTGTGTTTGCATGTCGTAGATGTTTATCATTTTATGTGATGATCTTGCATGCTAATGGGATAATAAAAAACCTCAAGTATAAATAACTTAGTGGGAGATATACATACCAAATTATGTGGAAATCTTAAACGGTCTCCATCAATATGGTTTAATTGAGAAGTGATTGGCAACCTCCCTACGGAGGGGTCATATCACTGGAGTCTCTAGAAATTAAACCTCTTAATAGATAACTGTAGAATACTGTTAAAATAAATTGACTTCACTACTGGAGCAATGAAATTTAAATTAGTATTCTTGGGGTGAAGATGATGGTGTTCACACTTAGATGTAATTTATTAATAAACGTCCACCATACGTGGCTTTTTAATTAGAAGATTATATGACCGGAATTAGTTTTTGTAATACCCCAGATTTTTGAATAAGGTTTAGAGAATTGTTAATATTAGTTAATTAATTAAAGAAGGAATTCAATTAAAGTTAGCTATGATTGGATGTTAGTCACGACTTTAGGAGTCAGTTTTCGTGAAGATCGTCTTTTTGAGAAATGTGATTTTAACTATTTTATGACCATCTGTGGTCTCGTTAGAAAGGTTTTAACTCAAGGAGTATGCCGGTGTTTTCGGATTTTAATTCTGAAATCATTCGAGTTCCCAATGATGAAAAACGCATTTAAAAGAAGAATGAATAGTAACTTTTGCGTGCGTTCGTGTTTTGAGAAATTTACGAAATCCTCCTCGTTAATCCGAGTCTAGTTCTGTCAGGCCCCTCTTATGGGAAATGACTCAAGGATTCCGTTGGCATTCACGGATTGTCATTCTGAGGTCAATCGAACGCTCGGGAGTCAAATCTGTCAGTCTGAGCGAATAGTAAAGAGTAATTCCAAAAAGGGAATCTTTGCTCGTCTCTCTTCAGACAACTTCGTCTTCTTCACGAATCAAGTTGTTTCACTAGTATTCGAGCCAACGAGTTCCCTGGTATTTTTAGATTTCATGTCTGAAGTTATTTGGACCCCGACATCGAATAAAACAGCTTTTAACCGAACCCGGGGTAACTTTTGCAGTATTCTTGCACTGAAGTGGCTTCCCTTGGAAGCCAAAGCTTTTCCTATAAATAAAGCATCACCCCTTTTACTTTTTCACACCAATTTCACCCATTCCTCATTTCTAGAGAGTGGGAAAGCTTGTGAGAGCCGAGAAAGTTCTGTCGGAGTAAAAAGCGTTCTTCGTGAGTGTTCTGCAAGACGATGAGCGGAGTGGCGTGGAAGGGATGCGGTGAGGGAAGGTGCTAGGGGTGCCGTTAGGTTGTAGCGGGTGGCTCTACCACCGTTGCAACTCGACGAGATGCCGAGCTAGCCACCTTCCTTTGACGCACCTAACCCCGTCCACTCTTGTTCGTCGGTCTCGATCTCCATTTCTTTTTCCGTCTTTAAATTCCGCATTTACTTTCCGTTCTTCACGTTCTTCATTATTGCTCATCTAAAGTAGTATTTCAATTTTTATTGAAGTTCCAAGATAATAACGTTTACGTTATATTTCTCGTTTTACTTCCGTTATTATTCTAGAGAATTAGCCTCGTTTATTCTGTTAAAATCCGTTCAAGGCATATTTAACTACTTCATCATTTAAGGAGGATTATCGTGTTTATGCCGTTATAATGCCAAAATTCTTTTTAAGTTAAAGAATGTTGTTGCATGATAAATTCAGGCATGATGTTTTTGAGAAATTTCGGGTTTAGTGTTTTCCGTGTTCGTCGAAAGGATCAACGAACACGAAGAACCCAGTTGAAAATCGCCCAGGAAGAGAGTGAAATCAGGTCCCGCGACCGCGGGGGATGCGCGGTCGCGCGACATCTCCCTCGGCCCAGAACCCAGCAGGCGCGGAGGGTGCACAGGCGCGGGGCTGCGCGGGCGCGCGGGGTGCCACCGGAGCGCGATGCTCCCCCGTGTCGTCTGACGCTGGTTCTTCCAACTTTTCGAGTGTTTCTTCGAGTCATGTTTTTCCGAGTAATTCTCAAAGTTTAAATTAAGAAGATTTTCAAGCTTTCTCCGATTTATTTCGAGAAATCATTCAAGTTCTTTTCCGTCTAAAAATTTAGAAATCAAGACGAGAAGTTCCTTAAAATAAAATAAATCCTTTTCGGACCCTTATTAAGTCAAAGTCGTGCTATCCATGCTAAGTCCTAGCTAAGGAAATATTAGTTGGGTGCTACTTAATATTATGTTATTAGAAATCTTCTAAGGAGGCTTCTAAGTCGATGATCCGACTTTTGTAGGATGAATCGAGCCTCGGAGGAATACTAAGGAAGATCACCAGCTCGTTGCCTCATCTTCCGTCCCGTAATCAAGGTGGGTAAATCTATACTCATCTAAAGTTTTAGTTAATAAGCTCTAGAAGCATGTTAGGGCAAATGAGATATCCAATAAAGTATTTTGCTCAACCTGATTGATCTCTGTACAAGGAAGGAAGAAATGAAGAAATTATGCTTACTCGAGCTCTCAAGCATGTTCTAAATGATAGGACTACTAAAGTAATTTTTATACTTAGCATGAGATGTTTGAATTATCTTTAGCTCCGATTCGTGTTTATTTACGCGCTCCTCTTGTAATTTAATGTTTATGCTTGTAAGTTCGCAGAATTAGGAGTTAAGGTTTGCCTTGTTAAGGTAGTATTAACCCTTTGTAGGCCGAGATCATGTAGTATTAAAAGATTAGCCTTAGACATTGTTCTAAGCTTGGTATTGCTAGCAAGGGTAGGAAAGGAAGGAACTTAGCTTTTCACTTAAGCAGGATATGAGCTCGGAATCAGTAAGGGAGTCACTGCTGGGTTTTTCCCTCGCAAACTAGTTCGGATATTTGAGGTAAACCCTCTTCTATCCTGTGGCATTCCTAAGAGTACAGTTGACGATAGGTTTGAGCCAAGTTGGGCCCAAAAAGGAAAGAAAAGGTTTTACGGATACGGAGAGGGCTTTTGCGTTTTGCTCTCCGTATACCGTCTGTTAATTATTGGATATCTTGAAGTTATTAAAGCATTTTCGCTAAAACCCACTGAGTACATTAGTGCTCATGCCCCCTCTTTTCAAATGTTTTCAGGTTGAAATGCTGAGGATGCTGGTGGCTGTGGATATGGGTTGGCTGCCAAGACTGTTTTGTTATTATCTAATGTTTCCTTGAAATCCCACTATGTGATCTGCTACTCTGATACACTCGTTTCAAATTCTGTTTTAAGTTCTATTATGATTAGCAAAACTCTATGAATAATCTCCCCAGACAGAACTATTTGAGTATAAGATGCATACTAAGTTCTATTTCTGCTACCCGAGCATAATTTCCTTTCGTATATACAAGGGGCTTGCATGCGTTATTAACCGTCATCATCTATGTCAGATAGTATCCGTTTATCTGTTTAATTTACCGTCTAGCAAAAGTGAACCCGAGTATCCCCATCTAATCTCTGAAAGCATATCTCGATGGTAAAACCAACTTATTAATCTTCCGTTTTATCCAATTAATCCCGTAATAACACCCCGTCCCCACTAGTTAATCCCTATCTCGGGACCGGGCTGTTACAGTTGGTATTAGAGCGAGTTTGCAACTCTGCAGACTTGTCTCTTTGTTGAAATAAGTTAATAAGTTTATGTGAGTATAAGTTGTTCTCTGACAAGTTGAAGCAGCTACCCACAGCTCGCCATCACCCTCGTATTCTCAACCAAAAATCAAGGTATGATAGTATAGAAATTTTGGATGTTAGATTCATGATTTTGGAATACAGAAAGGAAAAAGAATTGAGCAAGCATACCTGTTTTATGGACAAGAGAAAAACCGTGGGAATGAAATTCCAAGTAAAAGGTGTTCGGGTAAGATGATTTCCCAGATGGAAAGTTTGTGAAAAGATTTCTCGATCCTAAAATGGCTTAAAATCATTTCTCGAAATTTTAACTCAAAAAGAAAAGGTAAATGATTATGTTTAAAGAACTTTGGGCACCAAAATTTTTATAAAAGTTGTCAACTGCTTCATAAAAAGAAGCTATGCATGCAAGATTAATCTAGACATTAGGAGGACCCTAGGTCTCCCTTTTATAATCTAGACTGATTAAGTTATTCTCTTCTAGATGGTTAAGCGTCGTTCGACAGCTAGGAAGAGCGTGCCTCTTTTTCGCCCTGTGCAATAGAGAGTTGAGAGATTCAGAAGGGAAATCTGGAATGGCAACGAACAGTTGCTGTCCTACATGGCAAGATATCTCGAAAGGTGGGCTTGGGCAAATGGCTACAGAGGGGAGCCCGGACGTGTATCCGACTTAGAAACGTGCATCCGTATGTGTGAGCATGCGCCACCTGCTTGGAGACCTACAATGTACTGTATCCTGCAAAGCACGGTTACCCGCGATCCCGAAATGTACGCTGAAATCGGAAATCTGACGGAATTCTCGTCAGTATTAATGGCTCGTTGGGTATCGGAGTATGGCCACGTGCACGCCCTAGCCGAGCAGCAAGCAGATGAGCAAAACCCCTCTCTCGTGGTAGAGCTAGAACTACAAAGGGCAACTCTCAACAGTCCCCCTGGATTTCAAGTGCCACGCCCTCATGACGAAGGAACCGCAGGAGCAGGATCCTCAAATGTCCAGATCGTGAACCACACTGAGTCTCTGTTTTCCTGCACTCCTCAAGTGAACCAGTGGGCCCCTGTGTCCGCTTCTCAGGGTCTGGGACAGTGTATGCCCCATTAGTATCCCGAAGGGAGTGTCCGCATGAGAACATTCAAGTTCACCGTCCCGAAAACAGTTGATGTTGGAGATGAGGAAGAGGAAGACGAGGACCCGGAGGAAGGCGAAGAGGAAGTAGGATCGCCATGCAAGGAGAAAGGGAAGGGCCTGGCTTACGATTAAACGTGGGTAGGAGGTGTAGGAGGTGTTGTTGTTAGAACACGTAGTTATCTAATCCATCTGTTATCTATTATCCGCTTGAACCAGGACTCTAACATGTAGTAAATGCTTTAAATTTTCTAAACCCGAATAGCGGCAGTGAATTTTCCAATAGACTGTCCTATTCCGTTTGTAACCCACAAATTTATTATATCGATGCCAAAGCCCTCTAAATGAGGCAATTTTCCCATCATGCTTTAATAACGTCTGAATTTTCATCTTTTTTATCTTGCGCAAATTAAAAGCCCTTATCAAAAGGCATTCCTGCTTTGTGTAAATTTAATCGAGCCTCGCTAATATTTAGTTCTTTAGAATGCCGCCTCGAAGACGTCAAGCCGAGAATGAGGATGAGAACTAACCTGAGCAAGCCTCAAACCCCGGTCCAAGAGCCGAAAGTGTTTTTCTCAAACACAACCCTCCATCGTTTAATGGTTTAGGAGATCCAATGGATGCCGAAAAATGGGTTCACTACTTAGAACGAATCTTCGATTTCATAGCTTGCTCTGAAGGAGAGAGGCTAAGTTGCGCTCTTTTCATGCTAACGGAGGATGCGGACTACTGGTGGGAGTCCGTTCGAAGAACCATAACCCCGGATCAATGGGAAGACTATAGTTGGGAGGATTTCAAGCACGATCTGTATCAGAAGTATATCCCGGATTGTTACCAAGAGGCAAAAGAGATGGAGTTCTGGAATCTAAAGCAAGGAAATAAGACAGTGTCAGAATACGATAGAGAATTCAACCAATTGTCAAGGCATGCTCCACATTTAGTGGACACAGATGGGAAGAAAGCACGCAAGTTCAAGAAAGGACTTAGGTCCGAGATTGGCATAGCCCTCGCTGGGCAAGAAGACATGTCTTATGCCCAAACTTTAGCCAAAACATTAAGCATAGAGGCCATCCTTCTTCGAGAGAAAATTCAACCCTCTCAGTCATCTAATGATCCAAAGGGAAAAAGGAAGTGGGAAGGAGGAAGAAGAGATGACAGAGGGAAGAAACCCCACTGGCGAAGCCGAGAGTCAGGGGTGCCACGAACTCAGCCTGGCAATGCCCCTAGCTTTAGGCCGTGTCAAAAGTGCGGAAGAATGCATCCTGGAGTCTGCCGAGCAAATCTAACTGGGTGCTACAACTGTGGTGAAGATGGGCACTTCAAGAGAGAGTGTCCTAAAGGAAACAACGGGCAATCTCAAACACCACAACAACCCATGTACCCACAACCACTTCAGCAACTTCCTGGAAACTAGCCAAGACTGCAGCAAGGAGGACCTCAGGGTCAAAGGCCGGGAATGAACCCGAGATCGAGCCAAGGACGAGATCAAAGGTCCAACCAAGGGTAGAGGCTGCCTCAGCCAGCTCGTACTTATGCTCTCAATCAGCAGCAAGCTGCTAAGGCCCCAGGTAATCTAGCAGCTATGATTACCCTCCTCGGGATGCCAGTTTTAGCTCTCTTTGACACAGGAGCATCGCATTCATTTATAGCTGAGACTGTTTATAAGAAACTAAAGATTAAACCCGAGAATACCGAGAATACTCTTGAAATAAGTATTCCCTCTAGAAAGAAAATGATGTCTAGGAAGGTCTGCTTTAACCTAGAATTGAACATAGAAGGGGAAAGCTTTAAGTCAAATCTTTATATAATAAAGATTCAGGACTTCGACATAATCCTAGGGATGGATTGGTTAGCCTCAGCTAATGCTTCCATAAGCTGCCCGGAGAGGGAGGTAACATTTCGACCACCCGGGAGACCCGAGGTGAAAATCTACGGATCAAGGCTGGAAACTAAAATCCCAGTGATATCCGCCCTGAAGGCCACCAAGATGATAAGAAAGATCAACTGCCAGGCATTTCTAGTTAACCTAATAAGGAAGGAGGAAGGAGAGTTTTCCATCGAAGACGTTCCAGTCGTAAGGGAATACCCCGACGTATTTCCAAAGGAGCTATCCGAACTGCCTCTGGATAGGCAGGTAGACTTCACCATCAAGTTGGAACCAGGAGCTGCCCCAGTTTCAAAAGCCCCCTATAGAATAGCGCCTAAGGAGTTGCAAGAACTCAAAGTTCAACTACAAGAGTTACTAGACCTAGGTTTTATCCAACATAGTGTGTCGCCTTGGGGAGCTCCAATCTTGTTCGTAAAGAAAAAGGATGGTACATTAAGAATGTGCATCGACTATAGAGAGCTCAATAAGTTAACCATCAAGAATCGATACCCTCTCCCAAGAATAGATGATCTCTTCGATCAGCTCAAGGGAGCAAGCGTCTTCTCCAAGATAGACTTAAGATCTGGGTACCATCAGTTGAAGATCAGAAAGGAGGATATCCCTAAGACTGCCTTTAGAACATGCTATGGGCACTACGAGTTTGTGGTAATGCCATTCGGATTGACCAACGCCCCAGCAGTGTTTATGGATTTAATGAACCGGGATTTTCACCCATACCTTGATAAGTTTGTTCTAGTTTTCATAGATGATATTCTCATTTATTCCAAGGATGAAGAAGAACATCGAGAACATCTAAGAGTGGTGCTGGGGACATTAAGAAGAGAAAGGCTTTATGCTAAGTTCAGCAAATGTGAGTTTTGGCTCAAAGAAGTGACGTTTCTGGGTCATATAGTCTCGGTAGAAGGAATCAAGGTAGATCCGGCCAAGATCGAAGCTGTAAACAACTGGAAGTCTCCAAGAAGCGTGAACGAGATAAGAAGTTTTCTAGGACTCGCTGGATACTACCACAGATTCATTGAAGGATTCTCGACTTTATCCAAGCCTATGACGCGATTGTTAAAGAAGGACTCCAAGTTCAAATGGACACCTAAGTGTGAGGAAAGTTTCCAAACTCTAAAGAAGATGCTAACCATAGCCCCCGTATTAGCTATTCCGGAAGGGAATGAAGATTTCGTGGTTTACGTAGACGCATCGAGTAAAGGATTATGATGCGTACTCATGCAGAGAGGAAAGGTGATTGCTTATGCTTGTACAAAGCTTAAGAGTCACGAACAGAACTACCCGATGCATGACTTGGAACTAGCAGCGGTCGTTCATGCACTGAAGATCTGGAGGCAGTATCTCTATGGAGCTAAGTGTGAGATCTTCTCAGATCACAAGAGCTTGAAGTATTTCTTCGAGCAAAAAGATCTTAACATAAGACAAAGAAGATGGCTAGAACTCGTAAAAGATTATGACTGTACGATTCACTACCACCCAGGTAAAGAAAATATGGTAGCAGATGCTCGAAGTAGGAAAGAGAAGGCGGAGTTAGAACTCATTTTAGTCCAGGAAGATCTTCACAAGGAGTTCGAGAAGTTAAGGATCGAGGTGCTAACACCACCCGAGACCATTCAAGCACAAATTGCCGCGATAATCGCTCAGCCCGACCTAAGGTAAAGGATAATTGAAGCCCAGAGAAGAGACGAGTTTCTTGAAATGAAAAGACTGGAAACACGAACTGATAACTCACAAGATTTCGCGGAAGCCGCTGACAACGCGCTCTTATTCAAATGAAGGCTTTGTGTGCCTAGCAAAGAAGAACTAAAAGAGGAAATCATGTGTGAAGCACATGACACGCCATATACAGCACACCCCGAAAGTACCAAGATGTACCCGGATTCAAGCAACTTGGGAGCTTGAATCCGAGCTGCTCAAGAAGTACCCTGATATCCCTTATCATGGTTAGTAAATTTCGGGACGAAATTTTTTTTAAGGGAGATAGGATGTAATACCCCAAATTTTTGAATAAGGTTTAGAGAATTGTTAATATTAGTTAATTAATTAAAGAAGGAATTCAATTAAAGTTAGCTATGATTGGATGTTAGTCACGGCTTTAGGAGTCAGTTTTCGTGAAGATCGTCTTTTCGAGAAATGTGATTTTAACTATTTTATGACCATCTGTGGTCTCGTTAGAAAGGTTTTAACTCAAGGAGTATGCCGGTGTTTTCAGATTTTAATTCTAAAGTCATTCGAGTTCCCGGTGACGAAAAACGCATTTAAAAGAAGAATGAATAGTAACTTTTGCGTGCGTTCGTGTTTTGAGAAATTTACGAAATCCTCCTCGTTGATCCGAGTCTAGTTCTGTTAGGTCCCTCTTATGGGAAATGACTCAAGGATTCCGTTGGCGTTCACGGATTGTCATTCTGAGGTCAATCGAACGCTCGGGAGCCAAATCTGTCAGTCTGAGCGAATAGTAAAAAGTAATTCCAAAAAGGGAATCTTTGCTCGTCTCTCTTCAGACGACCCCATCTTCTTCACAAATCAAGTTGATTCACTAGTATTCGAGCCAACAAGTTCCCCGGTATTTTTAGAATTCGTGTCTGAAGTCATTTGGACCCCGACATCGAATAAAGCAGCTTTTAACCGAACCCGGGGTAACTTTTGCAGTATTCTTGCACTGAAGTGGCTTCCCTTGGAAGCCAAAGATTTTCCTATAAATAAAGCATCATCTCTTTCACTTTTTCACACCAATTTCACCCAATCCTCATTTCTAGAGAGTGGGAAAGCTTGTGAGAGCCGAGAAAGTTATGTCGAAGTAAAAACCGTTCTTTGTGAGTGTTCTGCAAGACGACGAGCGGAGTGGCGTGGAAGGGATGCGGTGAGGGAAGGTGCTAGGGGCGTCATTGGGTTGTAGCGGGCGGCTCTGTCACCGTTGCAACTCGATGAGATGCCGAGCTAGCCCCCTTCCTTCGACGCACCTAACCCCGTCCACTCTTGTTCGTCGGTCTCGATCTCCATTTCTTTTTTCGTCTTTAAATTCCGCATTTACTTTTCGTTCTTTACGTTCTTCGCGTTCTTCATTATTGCTCGTCTAAAGTAGTATTTCGATTTTTATTGAAGTTCCAAGATAATAACGTTTACGTTATATTTCTCGTTTACTTCCGTTATTATTCTAGAGAATTAGCCTCGTTTATTCCGTTAAAATTCGTTCAAGCCATATTGAACTATTTCGTCATTTAAGGAGGATTATCATGTTTATGCCGTTATAATGCCAAAATTCTTTTTAAGTTAAATCATGTTGTTGCATGATAAATTCCAGAATGCTGTTTTTGAGAAATTTCGGGTTTAGTGTTCTTCGTGTTCGTCGAAAGGATCAACGAACACGAAGAACCCAGTTGAAAATCGCCCAGGAAGAGAGTGAAATCAGGTCCCGCGACCGCGGGGGGTACGCGGACGCGCGACATCCCCCTCGGCCCAGAACCCCGCTAGCGCGGAGGGTGCGCGGGCGCGCGGGGTGCCACCGGCGCGCGATGCTCACCCGTGTCGTCTGATGCTGGTTCTTCCAACTTTTCAAGTTTTTCTTCGAGTCATGTTTTTCCGAGTAATTCTCAAAGTTTAAATTAAGAAGATTTTCAAGCTTTCTCCGATTTATTTCGAGAAATCATTCAAGTTCTTTTCCGTCTAAAAATTTAGAAATCAAGACGAGAAGTTCCTTAAAATAAAATAAATCCTTTTCGGACCCTTGTTAAGTCAGAGTCGTGCTATCCATGCTAAGTCCTAGCTAAGGAAATATTAGTTGGGTGTTACTTAATATTATGTTATTAGAAATCTTCTAAGGAGGCTTCTAAGTCGACGATCCGACTTTTGTAGGAGGAATCGAGCCTCGGAGGAATACTAAGGAAGATCAGCAGCTCGTTGCCTCATCTTCCGTCTCGTAATAAAGGTGGGTAAATCTATACTCATCTAAAGTTTGAGCTAATAAGCTCTAGAAGCATGTTAGGGCAAATGAGATATCTAATATAGTATTTTGCTCAACCTGATTGATCTCTGTACAAGGAAGAAAGAAATGAAGAAATTATGCTTACTCGAGCTCTCAAGCATGTTCTAAATGATAGGACTACTAAAGTAATGTTTATACATATCATGAGATGTTTGAATTATCTTTAGCTCCGATTCGTGCTTATTTACGCGCTCCTCTTGTAATTTAATGTTTATGCTTGTAAGTTCGCAGAATTAGGAGTTAAGGTTTGCCTTGTTAGGGTAGCATTAACCCTTTGTAGGCTGAGATCATGTAGTATTAAAAGATTAGCATTAGACATTGTTCTAAGCTTGGTATTGCTAGCAAAGGTAGGAAAGAAAGGAACTTAGCTTTTCACTTAAGCAGGATATGAGCTCGGAATCATTAAGGGAGTCACTGCTGGGTTTTTCCCTCGCAAACTAGTTCGGATATTTGAGGTAAACCCTCTTCTATCCTGTGGCATGCCTGAGAGTACAGTTGACGATAGGTTTGAGCCAAGTTGGGCCCAAAAAGGAAAGAAAAGGTTTTACGGATACGGAGAGGGCTTTTGCGTTTTGCTCTCCGTATACCGTCTGTTAATTATTGGATATCTTGAAGTTATTAAAGCATTTTCACTAAAACCCACTGAGTACATTAGTGCTCATGCCCCCTCTTTTCAAATGTTTTCAGGTTGAGATGCTGAGGATGCTGGTGGCTATGGATATGGGTTGGCTGCCAAGACTGTTTTGTTATTATCTAATGTTTCCTTGAAATCCCACTATGTGATCTGCTACTCTGATACACTCGTTTCAAATTCTGTTTTAAGTCCTATTATGATTAGCAAAACTCATGAATAATCTCCCCAGACAGAACTATTTGAGTATAAGATGCATACTAAGTTCTATTTCTACTACCCGAGCATAATTTCCTTTAGTATATACAAGGGGCTTGCATGCGTTATTAATCTTCATCATCTATGTCAGATAGTATCCGTTTATCCGTTTAATTTACCGTCTAGCAAAAGTGAACCCGAGTATCTCCATCTAATCTCCGAAAGCATATCTCGATGGTAAAACCAACTTATTAATCTTCCATTTTATCCAATTAATCCCGTAATAACACTCCGTCCCCACTAGTTAATCCCTATCTCGGGACCGGGCTGTTACACTTTTGACTATTAATTTACTTGTCATAAGAAAACTTGACTGGAGGTAAATTAAAGGTTAGATAACCTGCTTAAAAATGAATTTTATAAATGTCCACCCTACGTGGCTTATAAGAAACATTTTTAAGATGTCGGTGGATATACATATAATTCTTTTTGAGGATTTCTATTATATGTTTATTTTAAAGGGTGTGACTATACTGCATGTTTTACTTTTTTGTTATTTTATATCATTATGGCACTCTCCGACTTGTTTTCTATTCTCAAATGTTTTAATCGGTGAAATACTAAAGGCTAGATTTGAAACTTAAACATTGTCATAAAAGGCTGAAGGTGTAAATTGTACTTGATGAGGAATGTCATAAGAAACCAGTTATAAATTTTTATGAAGTAGTGAGAACCTTTTATGATGTCATCTCAAGAAACTCTTCAGATATCCGAATTACACAACAAAATGCATTGCCATAAAAATCTGTTGAACACCAAGATAGTCAATTTGATTCCTGTAAGGGATTATGTTCTCCGGATGATAAGTTATTTATCAGAGATCAAAACCCTGGATGGTAAACAAGATGTCGAGTCTTAGATCGACATGGTATTTGACAGTCTGTCCCTGATGTTTAAAAAGTTCTTTTTAAACTTTGGCATGATAAAGAAGAATGTCACTTTATCAGAAATGCTTACTGATCTTCAGACAGCTGAAATGCATGTGAAAGCATCACAGAGGTGCAAATGGCTGAGAGAAATGCATCTCAACCAAAGGAAGCGTGTATAGCAATGAAGAAAAGGACTTTAAGTCCAAAGAATATGTGCTTCAAGTACAATCGGCTAAGACATTGTAAGTCTGAGTGTCCTCTCAAAAGGAAAGATACATCTCACTCGTTTGAGTGAAGATGAGATCACTATGTACATGTGCATTGCTACGGCAAAATGACGGCTATTGTAGTGGGAGACATCCATATACCTTTTAGTAGTGATAGATTTCAGTTTTAAATGATTGTTTATATGTGCTAAACTTTAGAAACTTGGTTTCTGTTTCAAAGTTGGTTTTTAAATTGCTATTTTGTTACTTTTAATAACAAGATTGTTATCATAGTTGGGAACCATTCTATTAATTCTGGCACATTGGATGGACATCTTTAAATACACTAAAACCTATGCATAACACTACAAAATAACTATTGAATACATCGATTAACCTCAATAAAAGGAAAGAATCTTCATAAAGGAATCAAACCTATCTTTGGCATCTAGTACTTGGATATATTATTCTTAAGAGGATTCAAAGTTTGATAAATGATGGACCATTAGTCTCACTGGTCCTAGAATCATTTTTTTGTGCAAATCCTGCTAAGAAGGTAAAATAACCAAGTGTCCTTTAAGGCTAAAGGAACAAGTAAAAAGAAGCTATTAAGTTTAATTCACTCTGCCTATGTGGTCCTGTGACAGTTTATGCTAAGAGGTGGTTATGAGTAATTCATCATGTTCATTGATGATTAGTCAAGTTTTAAATACATTTACATAAATGCATAGCTAGTCTAAATGCTTTGAGAAATCAAAGACTCAAGATGGAAGAGGAGGAACACATTAGTAAAAGTATCATGTCACTATGTTTCTGATCATTAGTGACGAGTACCTCTTTGGCGACTTTAGGGACCACTTGGCAGAGAAAGGGATTACATCCCGGTTAACTACGTTTGCCATTAAAGCAGCAAAATGACATAGTGGTGCGAAGAAATGGAATGTTGTTGGAAATGGTTAGATCGATGATGAGCTATTCAAAGTTGTCATTTTCATTCTGAGGATATTCCCTAGAAACGACATTTGTTCGTTGGATATCCAAGATGAACGAAAAGTGATTTATTCTATAGTCCTAAGAATCAGAAGGTCATTATAAGCACTAATGCCCGATTCTTAGAATAAAACTATTAGATAAGTCACAAGGTTAAGAACAAGATCATTCTTGATGCTTTGAGGAAAGGACATTCGAATTCTACACCCAAAAGTGTACGCAAAGAGGTACCACCTTAATACTGCACAACATGTCATGGAGGTACAGAAAATACTTCATAGCAGTGAGAGGGTTGTGAGCCAACCTAACAGATTCATTCATCTAGAAGAATCTTCTGATTTTTTAGAAAGACTAAATGAATTGGATCCCAAGAACTACGGTGATGTGGTTCAAGATAAGGATGCGGTTTCTTGGAAAACTACAATGGAATCTGAAATGGGATCTATAGATCACCATGATAGTGGGAGCTTGTAGAACCACTAAATAGGGGTAAAACTCATTTGGTGAAAGTGGATCTATAAAAGAAAGAGAGGATCTGATGGAACGTTTGATCTGGAGTCTCTTATTTGTTACTACTCATTCTAACTTAGTTGTTTGGCAAATAGATGTCAAGATAATTTTCCTAATAGAAAGTCTTGAGGAATAATATCTATATGCGATAAATAAAGGGATTCATTACTAAAAGTCAATAGCACTTAGTGTGCTAGCTTAAAAGTTCATTCGTGGATTTAAGTAAAGCATCAAAATCTTGGAACATCCGATTTGACGAAGTTATCCAGGAATATGGATTCGTGGAAAAATTGGATGAAGGCTGTGTGTACAAAAGATATGACGAAAATGTGGTGGTTATCCTAGTACTGTGTGTTAAATAACATTTGCTTATTGGGTAACAATGAGAAGGAGTTATCAAACATAATGGGTGTGATTGTCCAAGCATTTCGATATGAAGGATTTGGGTTGTTGTACTCATCCCTGGCTAGCTACCTATATCGAAAATGTGCTAGCTAGATTCATCATACAGATTCCAAGAAAGGTTTTATACCTTTCACGCATAGAATACATCTACTCAAGGAAATGTGCTACCTAAACACATAATGAGATAGATGTGAGAAATGAGATTCCTTATGCTTCTATGAAAGGAAGTCTCATGTATGTTATGCTGTGCACAAAGCCCGATATCTATTATGTAGTGGGCATAGTGAAAAGATATTTATTATGAAGTGGGCATAGTAAAGGACAATGGGATGTGGTAAAGAGTATTCTGAAGAAGACATAAGATAGTATGCTTGTTTACCACACGAACAGTCTAATTACCTTGGGTTATACGGACTTAGTTTTTCAAAAATCGATAAAAAGGATCATAGTAAATCTTCGTCAGCATATGTGTTTGAATTGGGAAGAGGAGTCGTGGCATGGAGGAGTAAGGTAGAAATGCATGCTCACTCCACTATGAAAGTTGAGTATGTGGCTGGCTCTGAGGCTACGAAAGATGGTAAGACTCTATAGCTTCTTGTTAGACTCAAGTGTGGTTCCTGATTTGCCTTAGGAGTATCACGACACACTATGATAACTCCAGTGCAGTAGCAAATTTGAAAAAGAATCCAGAGTCCATGAGACAATTCAACACAAAGGATTAAAGTACAACCTTATGCGAGATATAGGGGAGGAAGATGTGGCAGTGGTCAAGATTGCATTGGAAGATAAAAATGGATGTGCCATTCACGAGCCTTCCAAGCTCAGACCTTCAATGGTCAAGTAGAGATAATGGGAGTTGATGCAGACTCGGGGCCATTTTGAGTTTATGTGATGTTAGAGAGTTAGTCTGTGTATTGTTTATACTTGAAAGACATGCTTCGAGTATAAGTGGGAGATTGTTGGTTTTGTATACTGGAAAGCTTGTCTTTGTATACATTAAACAATATTAAGATGATATAGAATGAATAATAATTGAAGTCATTCTTTGTGTATTTATTTATTGTTATATATTTATATGCATGTTTCCATATACTTGCATTGTAGATTATATGGTATGGCTGAACACACAGTAAAGATCATATCATCGGATTCCTTGCAGAGTATTAAAGGGCTCGCGGTTTAGATGGTCTTGAACCAACCATTGGACACCGTAGAATAATCTGATAGTTAGTTTATCTTGACTGACTGATTATTCTGATACACTGGCATGTGTATTAAGGAGGATCACAATAGGATACTATTCTCTGTTCTGACCTTAAGTGAGAGAATAAAGATCCACAGAGTTCGGGTTCTTAACCCATATATATTGGTGGGCATATATATGTTATGTCGACTGCTTTGATTTATCAATGAGTCAGATTCTTTGATAAGAACAACAACCTCGATATTTTGGGTAGTGGCATTTACATATATGATGGGTCATGCATTATATATGGTCATCGTGTCCTGGCGCACCAGGTTGATGATGTCCCCTTGAGGAAGCACAAAGATCATGGGAAGCCCTACAGGCAGAATATTAATTTATTCTTAACATGATAAGGAGATCGTGTGATACTACTTAAGGAACAAGATATTAATTAATTATAGCTGTCAGAAGCTTACATAATTAATTAATGCACATTATATCTTAAACATGGGGAATGGCTGAACTAAAGGAGAAAGCATATTCGCAAATATGTATTAAATTGGTAGATCGGTATTATTTCTTTAGTGGAATAAACATAATACTTAATTTATTTATTTATATCCATGTTATGGATATTAGAAAATAAATAAATTAGTAGGCCAATTTAATATTCTTCTAGATCCCTGTTGTAGCCCAATTAACACCTAAGTGGACTGGGCAATGGAACAAGTGGAGAGGCCCAAATCTAATAGGGTTTAGGGAGATTAATTTCGTCCCCCTCCCTATTAATTAGAGAGGGGGGGCACGAAATTTTTAAGCAATAATACAGCCCCACTCATGCTCACTTGATTCCCTAGGGTTCCCACACAGTTTAGTTGTCTGCAACCCACCCTGCATCTAAACAAGGTTCGGGAA
This sequence comes from Perilla frutescens, assembly GCA_026008535.1. Taxonomy (NCBI): domain Eukaryota; kingdom Viridiplantae; phylum Streptophyta; class Magnoliopsida; order Lamiales; family Lamiaceae; genus Perilla; species Perilla frutescens. The sequence goes on from BRKX01000004.1 coordinate 13,070,051, forward strand.
TATAGCAAAAGATCAAGGAGTGGAATATCATAATTGGAGTGGTTCGAACATCACCTTGGAGGAGAGGCTATTGATATGTGTTCATCTCTAACAACGAGATTTAGACCTTTAATCCTATCTGCAACCCTACTACGCGATGTAAGTGGTTTATCGATTCTATCTTTCCGCTTGTGTTAGAACCGATTTTCTTGCATACTAATTCAACATTGTTAATAATTAATATCACACATAAAATCATGATATACATGTTATAGAATTAATGAGCATCCGGTTAGATCCTATGGGGGCACAATTCGAAAAAACCCCAACACTGTTTTGTTGCTGGAATGCTGAACCACAAATCTCTTTCTCATCCTTTTGAGATCATAAAGATACTTCTCATAATGTGGTCGAATGTGGCCTTTCTCCTCACAATAATGGCCGATGATTCCTTTTCTGTTGCCATTATAAACAGTCATCTTCTTGTCAATAATGTTTTTCTGGATGTGCTGAACATTATTTTGTACATGAACTGGCTGGCTTGTACTTTCTTTCACAAACACTGTCTTGGACTATCTACCACTGTATCTATGACCTGAATGACTCTTCCATGAATGTCCTGGAGTTGTAAGAATCTTATCAAGATTTTTTGTTCCATTGTTCAGCATGGTGACATTCATTTTCATGGATTTAAGTTGTGCAGATAATTCATCAATTTTCTTCTTTTACTGCTGGATTGTATTCTTCTGTTCAACATCAAATTTGATCAGCTACTCTTTCTCATAGAGAAGATCCTTGTTATAAGATTGAAGAGTCTTGTTGATCTCCACTGATGTGACCTGGAATGAATCACAACACCTTGGTTTGCGGATAACCAAGATCAAACGCACATCGACAAATAAGGGTTCAACAAGACTCAATGGACTCGATTAAATTACCTAGACTATGACACAACACCAAATAAAACACAACTAAATAGGACGAAAAGGGGCTGTTTTAGTTCGAATCGAAAGGGTATGGCTATGGACGTGTAGTATGATGTTGTGTGGTTACGAAGGGCTATAGTAGATAGGTTAGGACACGAAAATAAAGAACGTACAATATAGATGCTTATCTTGGCGAGTTGAGCACGTAAGAACGAACTACACTCGAACAACTTGGATACTAGAATAACTTGGCTCGAACTTGATGTATGATGGTGTAATGGAGGAAATTGGATGGATGGGTAATGTTGATGATGATCGGCGGTGGTGTTTGTAGAATGAGTTGATAATGCAGCCACAAATCCCGTGAAGATCATCTCACAAAACGTACAACAATTGATCGTCTTCTCGATAATAATCTAACCCTATTCCCACAAGTGAAATAGAATGAGACCTTGAATAAAACTTAAAAAGTTGCTGGCTTTCTAAGAGTTCAATTTTCGGCTGAAAATTAAGAAAAGAGGATCTTGATTTGAGACACAATTGGTTGCAAAATGGAAAAATACTTCAATAATGTCTAAACCATCAAAATAACATAGATCCCTTATTTATAAGGTGTAAGGGACGAAATTTCTAAGGGAAATACTAAGGGGATTCAAAAATAAAGAGTTTTCTAACATAACTAGGATTCCTACCTTAATTAGAACTCTATTTAAGGTAAATCCAAAAAGAACAAAAATAAAATAATAAAAATCTATCTAATGGATAAATAAAACCCAACACTTTTGGGCCTTCATAATTGGACTCTAATATTTCGAATTGGGCTGAATTAATTGAACTCCATGGGCTGCCCAAATATCTAAAATAATTCATGCATGAGTTCGACGTACACGAGCTATGCAACATGTCGAAATTCTTCTTCTCTCTTTAAGTACTCGTCTCCAACTTCATGCCTTCATCTTCATCTTGAATAGACAACATGGTAATCCATTTAGGGCTGCAATGTATGATCTCTTGTTCATCTAACTTGCGTCGCACATAGGCTTGGAAATAGCCTTGCAATTTCTTTGCTCTTAGTCTTGTGATTGGTTCAATCATTTGCAGCTCCGGATTATCTTCTTCAATCCTTGACATAGCTTCATCATTCCCACCCTCCTGAAAAGAATTCAACCTTGAATTCAAGAGATCTTCTTGGTCGAATGAATCTGCCAGAAAAGGAGATAAGTCAGCTACATTAAACGTGGAAGAGCACTTATACTCACCGGGTAAATCAATGTGATACGCATTGTCATTCACGCGGCTGATCACGGTGAACGGGCCATCTCCTCGTGGATTAAGCTTAGACTTCCTCAAGTTTGGGAACTGACCAGGACTCAGATGAATCCAAACACGATCACCGGGCTTGAAAATGACTTGCTTTCGATGTTGGTTCCTTGCGGCGGCAGTATTCACGCCCTTTTGCTTAATTCGAGCTCTTATCTTTTCATGCATCTCCTTGATGAAATCAGCTCACTTCAGACCTTTTACACCTGATATATGCTCAATAGGTAAAGGTATAAGATCCGAAAGAGTTAAAGGGTTATATCCATACACAACTTCAAATGGAGACATATTGGTAGATGAATGCACAACACGATTATATGCAAATTCAGCATGTCGCAAACAATCTTCCCAATTTTTCAAGTTGTTTTTAATTAAAGCATACAATAAGGTACCTAACGTCCAGTTTACTACTTCAGTTTGTCCGTCAGTTTGAGGATGACATGCAGTAGAAAACAAAAGTTTGGTACCTATTTTTCCCCAAAGAACACACCAAAAATGGCCTAAAAATTTCAAATCTCTGTCACTAACAATAGTCCTAGGTAAACCATGCAAACGCACAACTTCACGAAAGAATAAGTTAGCAACATTCAAAGCATCATCAGTTTTCTTACATGCAATAAAATGAGCCATCTTAGAAAACCGATCAACTGCCACAAAAACAGAATCCTTACCCATCTTAGACCTAGGTAACCCCAAAATAATGTCCATAGACACATCAATCCAAGGGGACGAAGGTGCGGACAGTGGCGTGTACAGTCCCAATGGGTGTGAAGTCGACTTAGCTCTACGACATGTAATACAACGACTACACACATTCTCAACATCCTTTCTGATATGTGGCCTATAAAAATGTTCATGCAGCAAGTTTAATGTCTTAGCAATACCAAAATGTCCCATTAAACCCCCCGCATGCGATTCCAAAACCAATAGCTCACGCATAGATGAAACAGGAATGCATAACTGAGACTCTTTAAACAAGTAGCCATCACTAACATAAAAACCATCAATGGCATTTGACTTGACCGAACATGCATCATATATTGGTGAGAAAAATGGGTCAGATTTGTACAAGCTCTTAATTGATTCAAAACCTAACAATTTAGCATGCATTAAGGTTAGAAACGTGTACCTTCGAGATAAAGCGTCGGCTACTATATTCTCCTCACCTTTCTTGTATTTGATGACGTACGGAAAGGACTCAATGAACTCGACCCATCTCACATGTCTCTTATTCAGATTATTTTGGCCTTTTAAGTGCTTTAAGCTCTCGTGATTGGTGTGAATCATGAACTCCTTTGGCCACAAATAATGCTGCCACGTCTCCAAAGCTCATTTTAGCGCGTACAGCTCTTTGTCGTATGTAAAATACTTCAGGGCTGCATCATTGATCTTTTCACTAAAATAGACGACGGGCCTCCTCTCCTGCATAAGAACAGCACCAATACCCTTGCCCGAGGCATCACATTCAATTTTAAAAGTCTTAGAAAAATTGGGCAAACATAAAACAGGTGCATGACACAGAAGATACTTTAGGCGTGTAAATGTCTCCTCTTGCAACTTACCCCACTCGAATGGTCGATCCTTCTTACTTAACTCAGTAAGAGGGGCGGCTATGGTGGAGAAATCCCGCACGAAGTGATGATAAAATCCAGCTAAGCCATGGAATGACCGAACATCTGACGCCGATTTAGGAGTTGGCCATTCTTCGATCGCAGTGATCTTAGAACGGTCTACTTCTATACCACGTTCACTAACAACGAAGCCTAAGAAAATAACTTCATTCATGCAAAAAGAACACTTAGCCAAATTTCCATACAACTTAGCATCACGTAAGATCATAAAAATACGGCGCAAGTGCTCAAGGTGTGCATGTGTGCTGCGGCTATAAATCAATATGTCATCAAAATAAACAGCCACAAACTTTTCAATCACATCACACAAGACATGGTTCATTAATCTCGTGAATGTGCTAGGCGTATTAGTAAGTCCAAAGGGTATAACTAACCATTGATATAAACCATGTTTAGTTTTACAGGTTGTTTTCCATTCATCTCCCTCTTTCATTCTAACTTGAAAATGTCCGGATCTTAAGTTAATTTTAAAGAAAACTTTCGAACCAGATAATTCATCCAACATCTCATCTAACATAGGAAGAGGAAAATGATACTTTACCCTAATCTTGTTGATGGCGCGACAATCCATGGACATTCTCCACTCATTGTTCTTCTTTGGCACTAGAATGACAGGAACGGCGCACGGACTCAACAATTCACGGATTTACTTCTTCTCCAACAGCTCCTTTACTTGACGATCGATCTCTTTCGTCTCTTCGGGACTGGTACGGTGAACTGGATGGTTGGGAAGAATGGCACTGGGCTGGAAATCAATCTGGTGCTCGATCCCTCGAACTGGAGGTAAATCACTTTAAATCTCCTCTGGGAACACGTCCACAAACTTGTCCATCAAGGGTTGTACAACACTAGGCAAACAAGACTCGTTAGTAGCACTGCTCTTACAATTCAAAAGAACTAAAGGCAAACCTGCTTTAATTGCCTTTTCCACGCCTTTTATAGAAATAAAAAGGTTGTGGTTCTTGGCTATTTTGGATGAATTTCCAGCTGCATTGGGAACTTTAGGGGGCTGCCTTGAAGTGTTGTTAGCGGAGGAAGGAGGAACGGTGGCCGTTGAGGTGGAATCAGCCAAAACTTCACCGGTGGTGGCGGCGGATCTACGGACTGCTGCGGCTGCCCTTTCACATTCTTCTTTGAACTTCTCTTGTAATAGTGTAAGTGTTCGCGACGCCGTCATGGACTGCTTGGCGGTCGAATTGCCAAGGCCTCCCTAAGAGTATATGGGCTGCATCCATAAGAATAACATCACAGATAATAGTATCAGAATATCTACCAATTGAAAAGTCGACACTTACCTGGCTCTGGGCTGACCTCGGGGTCGTGTGGGATCAGATGGAGGAGTAGAAGATGTACCTTTATTCCATGAAGGTCTAGGGGTGGTGGCACTATAATGGTTGCGCTACCGGCCTTCTCGCAACTGTCTTTCTACTATAGTGGCATTGTGCACCATCTCTTCAATGCTGTGAAAGTCCTTCAGTTCAACTTCACAGGCTATATCCGGATTCATCCCTTCAATGTACCGGATGATGGTGGCATTTAGCGACTCATCTTTGCCTACTTGATTGAGCATGGATTCAAGCACTTTGTGATACTCTTCAATCGATCGAGTACCTTGATTGATCCGATTCAGCTTCTTTTCTAATTCTCGTTCATAATGAACTGGAATGAATCACCCTCGCATGATATCCTTCATCTCGCGCCATGTATCGATAGGCGAATATCGATCACGGCGCCTTCTCTGCTGCGGATTTTCCCACCAAGTGGCGGCATATCCTTTGAATTTTAAGGAAGTGAGTTGCACCTTTTTCAGCTCTGGAAACTCATAACAGTCGAAGATCTTGTCGACCTTCCTTTCTCAATCGAGATATACATCAAGATCGTGCTATCCCATGAACTCTGGAATGGTGGTTTTGATGTTGTTCACCATTGAGTTGTCTTCCTCGAATCTGGGTCTATCGACACGGAATGCACGTCTGTATGGGGCTCGGGGGTGATCTCAGCGGTTTCCCCTTCTTGGAGGTTCAAAATTATCTTTGAACTCCTCATGAAAGTCATACTCGGGTCTGAATTCATCATCCTCTGGCTCAGGTGGCGGCTGAGGGCGTTGGTTGGCAATCCTGGGCTGTGCTACAGCTCCAGCTGCGGCTCCTTGAGGCTCAACTTGCCTCTCTACTGCGCCTGGGGGTTCATTGGGGCTCTCAGGAGGTCCTTGAATTGTCTGATCTTCAGTTCACTGGGTTTGGAGGCTCCCAATCTGCTCAGCTAACTTGGCTAGTTGTTCACCAAGTCTATTTTCCATCTCACAATTTTAACGGTTGACGTAGGAGGTCAGTGCGTCAAAATGGTACTTGGTGTCCCATGTCGGGGTGTTGGAAAAGGACGCCTCTTCTCCCGGTGTGAGGGGCAACTCCGGGTCGTCCTCACTGATCTTGGGCAACTCATTTTTGTTGCCCTTCTTCATGGTACCTGCAAAACGAACAAACGTGAAGAATAAAGAGATCCTCACCAGCTCACAAGTCACTCGATTTTGACACTCTTGTTTTACCTCTCATGTATCACTCAATATGGGTGGTGCATGTATGTAATGGTTTAAAAAGAAAGTGCCAAAAACTGGAGATGAAAGTTGCTCATTTGCAAGTCTTCTTCTTGATCACGAACTAGTTACACCATGTGTGTAGGATGGATGCTCTCAAGAATCTGAACGGATAGTGTATGTCGTGGGTTTTGGGTGCGTAGGAATAGTATATGGAAGGTTGAAAAAAATTAGGATGGAAATAGACTAGTATGGAAAGAATAAGATCTAGATAAGGTAAATAGATTTAGTTGTGATCTACTTAATGTGGACATAATCTAAATAACTTAATCTAGATGGTGGAAGTCTATTCTAACTAGGAAAGAGCAAGAAAATTCGAAAATAACAAGTTGATTTTTTTTTTGCATCTTTTTTTTTCTTTTTTTTTTCAGATGTACTGCATTTTCTCCTTTTTTTTATATACTATGAATGATCAAGAACGAAAATTACAACTCGATAAACAAAATAAAAACTCAAACAAATAAACCACGAACCAAAGCCGACATGGCTTTGATACCAGTTTTATGATGTGACCCGGAATGAATCACAACACCTTTGTTTGCGGATAACCAAGATCGAACGCATGTTGATAAATAAGGGTTCAACAAGACTCAATGGACTCGATTAAATTACCTAGACTATGACACGACACCAAATAAAACACAACTAAATAGGACGAAAAAGAGTTGTTTGGGTTCGAATTGAAAGGGTATGGCTATGGACGTGTAGTATAATGTTATGTGGTGAAGAAGGGCTATAGTAGATAGGTTAGGACATGAAAATAAAGAACTTACAATATAGATGCTAATGTTGGCGAGTTGAGCACGTATGAACGAACTGGACTCGAACAGCTTGGATATTGGAATAACTTGGCTCGAACTTGATGTATGATGGTGTAATGGATGAAATTTGATGGATGGGTGATGTTGATGATGATCGGTGGTGGTGTTGGTAGAATGAGTTGATAACGCAGCTGTAAACCCCGTGAAGATCACCTCACGAAACGTACAACAATCGGTCGTCTTCTCAATAGCAATCTAACCCTATTCCCACAAGTGAAATAGAACGAGACCTTGAATAAAACTTAAAAATTTTCTGGCTTTCTAAGAGTTCAATTTTCGGCTGAAAATTAAGAAAAGATGATCTTGATTTGAGACACAATTGGTTGCAAAATGGCAAAATACTTCAATAATGTCTAAACCATCAAAATAAATAGATCCCTTATTTATAAAGTGTAAGAGACGAAAATCCTAAGGGGATTCGAAAATAAAGAGTTTCCTAACATAACTAGGATTCCTACCTTAATTAGAACTCTATTTAAGGTAAATCCAAAAAGACCAAAAATAAAATAATAAAAATCTATCTAATGGATAAATAAACCCAACACTTTTGGGCCTTCATAATTGGACTCTAATATTTTGAATTGGGCTGAATTAATTGAACTCCATGGGCTGCCCAAATATCTGAAATAATTCATGCATGAGTTCGACGTGCACGAGCCATGCAACATGTCGAAATCCTTCTTCTCTCTTTAAGTACTCGTCTCTAACTTCATGCCTTCATTTTCATCTTGAATAGACAACATGGTAATCCATTTAGGGCTGTAATGCATGATCTCTTGTTCATCTAACTTGCGTCGCACATAGGCTTAGAAATAAATAGCCTTGCAATTTCTTTGCTCTTAGTCTTGTGATCGGTCCAATCATTTGCAGCTCCGGATTATCTTCTTCAATCCTTGACATGGCTTCATCATCCACTACTTCCAGCCATTTTTCATACATCTCCTTGTATATTTTGACAAACTCTTCTTGACTGAAGTCTTCATTGTCTGAGTCATCATCTTCTGCATAGTTGAAGGGATCCTGGAATTCTAAGTTTTTTGCTATAAAGGCAATAGTCTCTACTTCTGAATCACAGCTGCTTTCTTCAAAATCATTGTCACTGAGAGATGCATTGTAATTCTTTTTGTTTTTCTTCAGTGTGTTTGCACATTCAGCTTGAATTTGCCCAAATCCATCACATTCTCTGCATTGAATTCCTCTTCTGGGATTTGACTATTGGAACTTCTGATCATTGCTTGAGTTCCTTTTTGTAAACAAATACGAGTTGATTGTCTTTGATGTGTCCGAATTTGACTCCACATGCGAGACTGCTTTGATCCGGACTCCCGCAATAGGACGGGGTCAATTGTAGGGCGGTGAGCTAACTCGGGTCATGTCTCTGGAGGAAAGCTTTATGTGGGCGATTATCTTTTTATGCCATAATTTTTGTCAAACATAATAAAATGAAATACATCCTAAACATTCTAAACAAGGGCAAGGAAAGTTATACTAATTTACCTAATTAAAGCAAGTAAAATTAACTAATTGCACCACCAAACACAAAGATAGAGGATAGGATTATGAGATGAGCATTAGGGTGTGATTCTCTCAATGGCTTATCTCTATGCTTAGTTCAAGTTGCTAATGCTAAAATTACACATTCAATAGACCCTCTCAAAAGGCTTGATGTTAATTACGGTCATTGTCTATCAATTAAGCCCCTTTTAGCTATATCAAATGACTAAGATTAACATATGATCTCACACGTACAATAGACCCTCTCAAAAGGCTTAACTTCAATTACTGTCACCGTCTATCTGTTAAATCTCTTTTAGCTATATCATACGAGCCAGACGTTGAAGGAACCAATTTTGGGATTTGGAGTCACATTCAAGTTTCCTCTGAATCCTAGCAATGTTAAAGTGGTGATCAAGCACCCTAACATGATAAGGACAATTCCAACAACAACAACAAATGAGAACAAGCATAGATCAAAACCAAATCGATTATCCATCCCCTAATATAAAAATTCACCCAACACCATGCTCAAAACAACGTAAACATCATAAAAGACATTTATTCAACAACCAAAAGATAAAATCCATACAACTTATGCAATATTGTTTGTTGTCTCGAGAGTCTTGGGACAAATCCCCACAAATTGGCTAAAGCTAAATGGAAAGGAAATACCAAATCGGAGCTTCTTGTCCGAGCTTAGCTTCCGTGGATGGCTCGAAGTCGGATCTCTCCTCTCGGGCCATCATCAAAGCGGAGTCCCTGCACCAAGCTTAGCTTCGGTAGATGGGTTGATATCGGGCTCCTCTTCTCAAGCCTTCCTCCTTGAGCTCTAGCCCTCTTGCCTCTTCTCCTCCTCCTTTCTCCTTCTCTGGCTCGGTGGTGATTGTGAAGAAAATTGGTGAAGGTGAAGGTGGTGAAGATGGAGGGAAGGAAAATGAAGTGAGAGAGAGATGTGTGTATGTGTTGCGAAGTGAGAGAAGTGTTGGATATCTCCCAATATCTATTAGAGATATGAGAGAGAGTGAGAGAAATGAAAAGATAGATAGAGAGAGAGAGAGAGAGAAGTGAGTGATGGTGAGGAGCATGGGTTCATTAATTGAGAGGGATTTGGGGGGATTTGGTAGGAGATTGGAGAGCAAAAGTCCAAGACTAGATTTAGAGAAATAAATCCCTATGATCCTATTGCAAGATTAGGTTGGCCAAAAGTCTCCTATCCAATATGCCAAAATGATAGAGGTTGAAGGAAATGCCTCCTTATGTAAAATGGGGAAGAAAAGGCGAGAGTCGAGTGCATGACAGGGCAAATCGGGCCAAACAGAGTGTCTCGCGCGTCGGCGGGACCCCATGCGCCCGTGGGAACCGCGCGCTCACGGGGGCCTCTTGGCCGAGAGAGGTGCCGCGCGGTCGCACCTCCCACGCGCCCGCGCACTGTGACAATTCCATCTTCGGCAACTTCCACGGTTTTACTTCGTTCTCCCTCGTTTCTTGGCCGATTAACCCGATTCAACTTGTTATGCGCTCCTTATTCGATCGTCTATCTTCCCATTATCTTGAATCCCTAAATTTTTCTGTCATTTATCCTCCATTTTCTCAAGACATTGTGCAAATCTACACGACTCACCAAAAGAGCAAAACTGAAGGAAATAAAATAAAAATCACACAAAAACAATGGAGAAACACCTACAAAAGATACAAAATGCCCATGATAAAATCAGAGAAATATACACTAAACAACTCCTCCACACTTAACCTTTTGCTTGTCCTCAAGCAAACAAAATCATTCAAGATATGAAGCAAGAAGGGGATATTTGCAAGATGATCATGCTTATTCAGGTTTATTGGGGTTTGTCACATGGTTTCCCACTAAAATACTTATCATCAAGGGAAGTGAGCACAATTATCAAATTAGGCGAGTTGCTTGCCCTTTCAAAAATAAGAAAAACACAATGGACTCAATCTATTAGAACTAAATTCCCATAAACCATTTCCACATTTATTTAGGAAGAAAAACATTTTAAGGACATTAGGGAATGCAAACATAGGATAATAGTCATTAGGTAGAATCATCGGGTTTAGCCCGAGTTTCCCAATGTGGTTTCTCATACTCATCATGTAAAATTTTCACCGAATTGGCACACATGAGAGGAGTAGAATCCAGAATGCAGCCTCCATTTATTTAAACACATTTAGGGGGTGTGGATCAAAATTCACAAGGTGATATCCTTAGGGAGGAAATCCCTGGTTTCCTTATGTGGTTTCCCATACTCATAGTTAGGGCTGGGGAAAAATATCGTCATACCGTTATACCGCACTTACCGTACCGGAAAAAATACCGTCATACCGAACTTTAAGGTATACCGGTATTTTCGGTAAGGTATGATACCGTACCGAGATTTTTCGGTAAGGTAACGGTATAGAATCTTAAAAACCGAGGTATACCGGCGTATACCGATACCGACGGTATACCGAATTTTTAAGGTATATACCGTTAATTCGGCATATACCGTTAGTTCGACATATACCGTTGTACCGGTATATACCGTAGGTGCGGTATATACCGTTAGTTCGGCATATACCATTGTAAGATATGATACCGTTGGTGCGGTATATACCATTAGTTCGGCATATACCGTTAGTTCGGCATATACTGTTGTAACGGTATATACCGTTGGTGCGGTATATGCCGATATAACGGTATACCGGCATATACCGCACCAACGGTATATACCGTTATTTTTGTGATATTATATAAATATATGTATATGTGAATTATATATAGTTGATATATAATACTTAGTAAATATGATATATATGTAAATATCTAACACTTATAATTAATCTAGTAAATATGTTAAATATTTATTAATCTCTAGTGAATTTATAATATTAACACTTATAATTAATCTTATGTTATACTTAATGCATTGTAATGCTAAGTGTGTTCTTTGTTAGTATAGTATATACTTAGTAAATAATTCTTACGATTTCTAAGTAAAAGATTTCAAATTCGTAATATTTAGTAAGTTTATAATATTTTTATACAATTTATATTAATTATAAAAACATGATTGATATGTAATACTAGTAAATATGTTATACATTTATAAATCTCTAGTGAATTTACAATATTAACACTTATAATTAATCTTATGTTATACTTAAGGCATTGTAGTGCTAAGTGTGTTCTTAGTTAGTATATACTTAGTAAATAATTCTTACGATTTCTAAGTAAAAGATTTCAAATCTGTAATATTTAGTAAGTTTATAATATTTTTATATAATTTATATTAATTATAAAAACATGATTGATATGTGATACTAGTAAATATGTTATACATTTATAAATCTCTAGTGAATTTACAATATTAACACTTATAATTAATCTTATGTTATACTTAATGCATTGTAGTGCTAAGTGTGTTCTTAGTTAGTATATACTTAGTAAATAATTCTTATGATTTCTAAGTAAAAGATTTCAAATTTGTAATATTTAGTAAGTTTATAATATTTTTATATAATTTATATTAATTATAAAAACATGATTGATATGTAATACTAGTAAATATGTTATACATTTATAAATCTCTAGTGAATGTACAATATTAACACTTATAATTAATCTTATGTTATACTTAATGCATTGTAGTGCTAAGTGTGTTTTTAGTTAGTATATACTTAGTAAATAATTCTTATGATTTCTAAGTAAAAGATTTCAAATTTGTAATATTTAGTAAGTTTATAATATTAATATACAATTTATATTAATTATAAAAACATGATTGATATATAATACTAGTAAATATGTTATACATTTATAAATTTCTAGTGAATTTACAATATTAACACTTATAATTAATCTTATGTTATACTCAATTTTACGTATTATGTTTTTTACTTGTTTTTATCTTGTTGGATTAGTCAATTTTTTTTAAGTTACAGTATCATGCCTTAAATTTCTTTTTTCCAAAATTGATACTTTTTTTTCAAAAACTAATTCATTACGAATATGCATTTATTTAAAATATTTTATTTAATTGACTTTCTACATTTATTTTCTTTAATATTTGTTATAATTTTGTTTTTTCATATTATTTTTTAAATATTTTTTATATTTTGAAAAAACTAATTAATAATTTTTCCACAATTTTGTATTTTGGTAATTTTATCACTTTATTGAATATGCAAAAAATAAATCCAAAAAATGCAAAAAATGCTTCTATTGAAGTACGCACTTTTTGAAATGACGTATGCTGTCCAAATAGCTTATTAGTTATTAGTATACATATAATAAAATTTAATTCGTCTTAAAATAAATAAAAAGAAAATAAAAAAATAATGAAAAATTAAAATAAATGAAAAGAAGAAAGTAGTCAGTCGCAAACCCTCGATCCTAAAATCAAAATCCCAAAACCCTTATTTTCTTCCGCCGCCGCACTTCATCGCCACGTCGAGCCACCTCCATCGCCGAACTCCGTTCTTCTTCATCAGCAGCAGCAGCTCCGACCAGCTGCTCCTGTATCCGTCTCCGGCGCTGTAACTCGCTCGAATCGATTTCTGCGACTGCCCAACCCTGTTCGCCTTCAACATAGATTATTCAATAAAGTAAGTTCCCATTCGCATTATAGTTAGTTGATTGTTGTTTGAAGATGAAACCACTGTCATAATCCAAAACGAAAATTGGCAGAAGACAATTATTGCTTGTAGTTATTAATTATAGAACGGTTTAGTGCGTGGCTTTCAGAAGACAATTATTACTTGTAGTTGTTAATATACAAATTATAGAACGAAAATTGGCAGAAGACAATTATTGCTTGTAGTTGTTAATATTTAATATTTAATGCTAGTCTGATTTAGTATTAAATTTAAAGGTTAGTTCTTATAGTAATTTAGAATGAATGACTATGCCAGCTCTAAAAGTTACATTCTACTATGTTATATAGAAAGTGGATTATTAATTTTTAATGATTGTTTTACAGATGCAAATGGCAATCAAGATGGCACACGAACTTTCTCTACCGTTTCCACCTAGTGCTTGATGTAACTTGAAAGGTAAGATTATGTTCTTATATATTTTATTTTTTTCATTTTGTATGTTGTAATTTGTAATTAAAGTACTAATATAATTATCAATTTTGCAGGTTTTTTGAGATTCAAATTTGAAGATTGTATTAGTTTTTGGGAAATATTCTAGACTTGGTTTATTTTTATTTCTTGTATTTGTTGGGACTTGGGATATCACTTGGTTGTTTTTATTTTAATTGTTGCATTGGAGTGTTAAATTTGAATTATTATATCTATTTTGTTTAATTATTTGAATTATTTTGTTAAATTTTGATCGTTATTAGGAGTGTTTCATATATTTTGAGTAAATATATGAGATATATGATATATCCTAGGATGGTATGATAAGGTATACCGATGTCGGTAAGGTATACCGATATTAGTAAGGTATACCGGTGTCGGTAAGGTATACCGAACTAAAGGTACGGCAAAAGTATGCTATTTGCTTCATACCGAACTTAAGGTATACCGTTGGAAGGTATAACGAACCTTAAGGTAAGGTAACGGTATGGATTTTCTCCATACCATACAAGTAAGGTAAGGTAAAGGTATGAGGAAAAAAATAAGGTATACCTTACCGTGCCACCCCTACTCATAGTCAATTTTATCAAGTAGAGGAATAGAGATCCTTATTTCCCCTCTTTACATTTATTTAAATTTTTTTTATTTATGTGGAATAATGATTATCAATAATAATTCTTCTTGAAAAGAAATAATCATGCTTCCTAGTCCTCAAAGGACAAGACCCCACAACACAAATCATCAAATTATGATCAACATTCGAAAGACAATTCATGCTCAAGAGTGACTCCACGAGAACAATTTATTTAATATGATCAACTTAACAACAATCCATTGAAGATTCATATCCCAAATCACCAACTTTGCCAATTAGATAAGACAAATCATGCTAAGAGGTAGGTTAAACAAATAAAACACAAAATAAACTCAAGACATAACTCAAAGACAAAAACATAAAAAGACACACAACAAAATCTAAAATACAAGACAAAATCACAAGTTCTCCCTTCCCCACACTTAAATCATGCATTACCCTTAACGAATGAAAAGAGGTGCAAAAGGTAAAGGGAAGAGAAAACGTTACAGAATGTAGAAGATCGGCAACAAGCGCAGGTTACTACAAAACAACATAAACAACAAATGACGAACAAACAAAACAATACAGAAATAGGAAAGATAATTTACAAAGCAAACAAAACACGAAATAGAAAAACAAATAAAAAAACTTCACTGCTGGGGTGGTTGAAAAGGCGGTGGAGCTGGCTATGGAAGGTTTGAGGAGTTAGGGTCGAAATTGGATTCTTTATTTATAGGAGGTGAGATGCCACGGACATGGGGATCTTGTGCGTTGGTAGGCTAGGTTAGGCGCGCTTGCGGTGATGCCGTCCTCACGGTAAAGGGCGTGCTCAGGGGATGCCTGCGCTGGTAGAGGGAGCTACACTCGTAGAGCTTTGTGCTCTACCTTAGGACCGCGCCGGCGGGTGTAGACGCGCGCACGGGGCTTCAAAACCGAGAGTTCTCTCCCGTGATCGTTCAGGTGCCGTGCCGCGGGCCTATATTTGGCCTCTTTTCAATCAATTCATTTCCAGCCGGGCATTCTCAAGCAAATAAAATATACACTAAACAACTCCCCCACACTTAACCTTTTGCTTGTCCTCAAGCAAACAAAATCATTCAAGATATGAAGCAAAAAGGGGATATTTTCAAGATAATCATGCTTATTCAGGTTTATTGGGGTTTGTCACATGGTTTCCCACTAAAACACTTATCATCAAGGGAAGTGAGCACAATTATCAAATTAGGCGAGTTTCTTGCCCTTTCAAATATAAGAAAAACACAATACACTCAATCCATTGGAACTAAATTCCCATAAACCATTTCCACATTTATTTAGGAAGACAAACATTTTAAGGGAATTAGAGAATGCAAACATAGGATAAGAGTCATTAGGTAGAATCATCGGGTTAAGTCGAGTTTCCCAATATGGTTTCCCATACTCATCATGCAAAATTTTCACGGAATTGGCACACATGAGAGGAGTAGAATCTGGAATGCAACCTCCATTTATTTAAACACATTTAGAGGGTGTGGATCAATATTCACAAGGTGAAATCCTTAAGAAGGAAATCCCTGGTTTCCTTATGTGGTTTCCCATACTCATAGTCAATTTTATCAACTAGAGGAATAGAGATCCTTATTTCCCCCCTTTTCATTTATTTTAATTTTTTTTATTTATGTGGAATAATGATTATAGAGAATAATTCTTCATGAAAAGAGCTAATCATGCTTCCTAGTCCTCGAAGGCCAAGACCCCACAACACAAATCATCAAATTATGATCAACATTCGAAAGACAATTCATGCTCAAGAGTGACTCCACGAGAACAATTTATTTACTATGATCAACTTAACAACAATCCCTTGAAGATTCATATCCCAAATCACCAAGTTTGACAATTAGATTAGACAAATCATGCTAAGAGGCAGGTTAAACAAATAAAACACAAAACAAACTCAAGACATAACTCAAAGACAAAAACATCAAAAGACACACAACAAAATCCAAAATACAAAACAAAATCACAAGTTCTCCCTCCCCCACACTTAAGTCATGCATTACCCTTAACGAATGAAAAGAGATGCAAAAAGTAAAGGGAAAAGAAAATGTTACAGAATGTAGAAGATCGGCAACAAGCGCAGGTTGCTACAAAAAAACATAAACAACAAACGATGAACAAACAAAACAATACAGAAATAGGAAAGATAAGTTACAAAGCAAACAAAACACGAAATAGAAAAACAAATAAGAAAACTTCACTGCTAGGGTGGTTGAGAAGGCGGTGGAGTTGGCTATGGAAGTTGTGAGGAGTTAGGGTCAAAATTGGAGTCTTTATTTATAGGAGGTGAGATGCCACGGACAAGGGGATCTTGTGCGTTGGTAGGATAGGTTAGGCACGATTGCGGTGATGCCGTGCTCACGGTGAAGGGCATGCTCAGAGGATGTCTGCACTGGCGGAGGGAGTTGCGCTCGTAACGCGTTGTGCTCTACCTTAGGGCCGCGCCGGCGGGTGCAGACGCGCGCGTGGGGCTGCAAAACCGAGAGCTCTCTCCTGTAATCGTTCAGGTGCCACGCCGCGGGCCTATGTTTGGCCTCTTTTCAATCAATTAATTTCTTTCCGGGCATTCTCAATCCTTTATCGTACGAGACAATAACAAAAACACAAATTTAAACAATCTAAAAAGATAAAACTTAAATTAAAACAATAAAGCAGTAAAATCATGGGTTGCCTCCCATGTAGTGCTTATTTTAATGTCCCGAGCTGGACAGAGCCTCAATAGATTATCATTGAAAATCATTGAGCACGATCGGCTCAAAGCCGTGCTCCCATGGTTGGCCTTGATTTCAAGCTTCGTTACTCAAAGAGTAAACTTCACTCAAACTTTCTCCTTTTCTAGTTAGGCGTTCCTCTCCTCCTTGGGATGTGAATGTTTTGAACATAGGGCTAGCTTCCTGTTTAGACATCTTTGACCTTGCATTCATAGACTTAAACAAGAAAAAGGATCACACGCAACTGGGAAAGAAGAATTTTAAGCCTTAAGGAAAATAAAAGAAAATGAAACAAAGAATAAAACAATAACCAGACAACATAAAACACTCAAAAACACAAATGACAAAACACAACAAAACAACATAAAAACACAAACACCAAAAAATTATAAAAGCACAAATACAAAAACAAACATAAAAATAATTATAACGCAAAAAGATAATTCACCTAAAGCTTTCCCCGGCAACGGCGCCAAAATTGTTGTGTCCGAATTTGACTCCACACGCGAGACTGCTTTGATCCGGACTCCCGCAACAGGACGGGGTCAATTGTAGGGCGGTGAGCTAACTCGGGCCGTCTCTCTCGAGGAAAGCTTCATGTAGGCGATTATCTTTCTATGCCATAATTATTGTAAAACACAATAAAATGAAATACATCCTAAATATTCTAAACAAGGGGAAGGAAAGTTATACTAATTTACCTAATTAAAGCAAGTAAAATTAACTAATTGCACCACCAAACATAAAGATCGAGGATAGGATTATGAGAAAAGCATTAGGGTGTGCTTCTCTCAATGTCTTATCTCTATGCTTAGTTCAAGTTGGTAATGCTAAAATTACACATTCAATAGACCCTCTCAAAAGGCTTAATGTCAATTACTGTCACCGTCTATCAATTAAGCCCCTTTTAGCTATATCAATTGAGCAAGATTAACATATTATCTCACACGTACAATAGACCCTCTCAAAAGGCTTAACTTCAATTACTGTCACCGTCTATCTGTTAAATCTCTTTTAGCTATATCATACGAGCAAGACGTTAAAGGAACCAATTTCGGGATTTGGAGTCACATTCAAGTTTCCTCTAAATCCTAGCAATGTTAAAGTGGTGATCAAGCACCCTAACATGATAAGGACGATTCCAACAACAAGAACAAGCATAAATCAAAACCAAATTGATTATCCATCCATAAATGTAGAAATTCGCCCAACACCATGCTCAAAATAACTTAAACATCATAAAAGTCATTTATTCAACAACCAAAAGATAAAATCCATACAATTTATACAATATTGTTTGTTGTCTTGAGAGTCTTGGGACAAATCCCCACAAATGGGCTAAAGCTAAAAGGAAAGGAAATACAAAATCGGAGCTCCTTGTCCGAGCTTAACTTCCATGAATGGCTCGAAGTCGGATCCCTATTCTTGGGCTGTCATTAAAGCGAAGTCCCTCCACCAAGTTTAGCTTCCGCGGATGGCTTGATGTCGGGCTCCTCTTCTCAGGCCTTCCTCCTTGAGCTCTAGCCCTCTTGCCTCTTCTCCTCCTCCTTTGTCCTTCTCTGGCTCGGTAGTGATGGTGAAGAAAATTGGTGAAGGTGAAGGTGGTGAAGATGGAGGAAAGGAAAATGAAGTGAGAGAGAGATGGGTGTATGTGTTGCGAAGTGAGAGAAGTGTTGGATATCTCCCAATATCTATTAGAGATATGAGAGAGAGTGTGAGAAACGAAAAGATAAATAGAGAGAGAAAGAGAGAAAAGTGAGTGATGATGTGGAGTATGGGTTCATTAATTAAGAGGGATTTGGGGGGATTTGGTAGGAGATTGGAGAGCAAAAGTCCAAGACTAGATTTAGGAAAATAAATCCCTATGATCCTATTGCAAGATTAGGTTGGCCAAAAGTCTCCTATCCAATATGCCAAAATGATAGAGGTTGAAGGAAATGCCTCCTTGTGCAAAATGGTGAAGAAAAGGCGAGAGTCGAGTGCAAGACAGGGCAAATCGGGCGAAACAGAGCGTCTCGCACGCCGGCAGGACGCCGCGCACCCGTGAGGGGCAAAGGTGCGCGCGCCTGCGTGAACCGCGAGCTCATGGGGGCCTCTTGGCCGAGAGGGGTTCCGCGCGGTCGCGCGTCCCGCGCGCCCGCGCACTGTAACAATTTTGTCTTCGGTAGCTTCCACGGTTTTGCTTCGTTCTCCCTCGTTTCTTGGCCGATTGACCCGATTCAACTTGCTACGCACTCCTTATTCGATCGTGTATCTTTGCGTTATCTTTAATCCCTCAAATATTGCAGTCATTTATCCTCCATTTTCTCAAGACATTGTGCAAATCTACACGACTCACGAAAAGAGTAAAAGTGAAGGAAATAACATAAAAATTAGCTAAAAACAATGGAGAAACACCTACAAAAGATACAAAATGCCTATGATAAATAGGAAAAATATACACTAAATAGTCTTCTATAGTTAGACCTCCTTGAAGACTGTTTGTTGGCTCATTTCAACATATTACTGAAGTTTTTGGTGATCAAGACCATATATTAATTATATCGGAATCAAGTACGGTCGTTTGTTTCTATACATGTTCAGGTACATCTTCTGAAACTTCAGTTTTAAGTGTTGGGGTTTTTTCGAATTAAACCACCGCAGAATCATTTGGTTGTTCATTAATCCATGTTCATGCATATCATATTTTTATGTCACATGCATGTTTATCACAGTCTAACAGAAATAGCATGCATAGCAGATTCGAATCTAATAAAGCGGAAACATAGAAACAAATCTACTTACAAATCGATAGATGGTCAATGGACAAGATTAAAGATCTAATCTTGCTATTGAATGAACACAAAAGTGGCGCCCCTTGTTCCTCAAAAATTCGACCAGCACAGATCCTACTCGAAGATCTTCTGTTGTATTCCCGGACTGTATCTAGATTCAGAGTGGCCTGAAATCTACTAGATAGGGTTGTGAAATCTGTGGATAACTTTGAGAGATAAAGAGGGGCTGATTTCTTATGCTCTAATTTTTCACCCCCCCTTCTCCTATTTCTTAATCTCCAAACCCTACTGGGTTTGGGCCTCTATCTCAAGTTTAATATCTAGTCCAGTATCAGTCAATTGGGCTACAACAGGGATCTAGAAGAATATTAAATTGGGCCACTAATTTATTTAATATCAAATATCCAAAAAACTTAGGATATAATTAAATAAATTAAGTTTTACTTTTATTCCATTAAAGAAGTAAAACTGACCTACCAATTTAATACATATTTACGAATATGCTTTCTCCTTTAGTCCAGCCATTCTCCATGTTTAAGATATAATGTTCATTAATTAATTATGTCAGCCTCTGACAGCTATAATTAATTAACATCTAAAACCTTGAGTAGTACCACACAGACTTTACTCATGTACGGAATAAATTCCACCTGCAGGGTTTCAACATGAACTTGTGTTTCCTCAAGAGAACATCATCAACCTGGCGCACCAGGACATGGTGCTCATGCATCCTGCTTGAGACATCATGTATACATTGTTATTACCCAAGATATCGAATTCGATCTGATAAATCAAAGTAATAAACAACGCACACATATGCTCGCCAATATCACATGAGTTGAGAACCTAAACTCTGTGGATCTTTATTCTCTCAGTAACTGGGTCAAAGATAGATAATAGTATCCTATCGTGATCCTTCTCAATACACTAACGAGTGTACTAGAATAATCAGTTAGTCAAGATAAACTAACTTATCAGATTATTCTACGGTGTACCGTTGGTGTGTTCAGGACCATCTAAGCCGTGAGCTCTTTAATACATTATAAGGTTCTAATGATATGATCTTACCGTGTGTGACTCCCCACACCATATCATCTACAATGTAAGTATATGGAACATTTCATAGAACAATTATAGAACATAATCTAAATGCAAATAGTGACTGCAATAACTTCCATTTTATATCATCATATCCTCAGAAAAGTATACAAAGACATGTCTTCCAGTATACAAAACTAACAATATCCCACTTATACTTGAAGCATGTCTTTCAAGTATAATAACTAACTGGCTAACTCTCCAATCAAAACTATCAACTCAAACTGCACCTCCAGGTCTGCATCTCACTCCCATTTTCTCCACGTGGCCATCAAAGGTCTTAGCCGGCAGGCTCTTCATGAATGGATCAGCCAGGTTGTCCTCCGATGCAATCTTGACCACCGCCACATCTCATCTCTTAAAGATTTCTCGTATAAGATGGTACTTTCTCTCCATATGTTAACTTGCCTTGTGGGCTCTGGGTTTCTTCGAATTTGCCACTGCACCACAGTTATCACAGTATATCGTGGTAGTCTTAGGCAAATCAGAAACCACGCCCAAGCCCACTAAGAACCCGCAGAGCCAGACAGCTTCTTTTGCAGCCTCAGAGGCAGCTACATACTCGGCTTCCATAGTGGAATCCGCAATGCATTTCTGCGTAATGCTCCTCCATACGATGGCTCCACATCCTAATGTAAACACATAGCCTGAGGTAGACTTACTCTGATCTTTGTCGGATTGAAAATCTGAGTCCGTGTAACCTAAAGACACTAGACTATCAGAGTGGAAAACTAACATGTAATCTCGAGTCCTTTTAAGGTACTTAAGAATGTTTTTAACCGCAGTCCAGTGACCTTGTCCAAGGTTAGACTGATGGTTACCATGCCAACAGCATAGCATATATCAGGCCTAGTGCATAGCATAGCATACATCAAACTTCCCACAGCCGAAGCATATGGTACTTTCTTCATTTCCTCTATCTCAGACTGTGTTTGGGGACACATTTCCTTGGATAGATGAATTCCATGCCTATATGGTATAAAACCTTTCTTGGAATCTTGAATGTCAAACTTAGCTAGCACTATATCGATATAAGTCACCTGGGACAGACATAACATCCTTTTCTGGCGATCTTGAATGATCTTGATGCCAAGGACATGTCCGGCTTCACCTAGATCCTTCATATCAAACTGCTTGGACAACCACACCCTAATGTTTGACAACGCCTTATTATTATTTCCAATAAGCAAGATGTAATCAACATAAAGTACGAGGAATGCCACCACATTTTCATCACTTTTCTTGTACACACAGCTCTCATCCAGACTTTGCAGGAATCCATATGACTGGATAACCTCGTCAAATCGGATGTTCCAAGATCTCGATGCCTGCTTAAGTCCATAAATGGATCTCTTAAGCTTACACACCAAGTGCTCTTAGCCCTTAGCAATGAATCCCTCTGTTTGCTTCATGTGGATGTTTTCTTCAAGACTTCCATTTAGGAAAGCTGTCTTGCCATCCATTTACCAGATCTCATAATCCAAATGAGCGGCAATAGACAAGAGAATCTAGATTGACTTAATCATGGCTACCGGTGAAAGGGTTTCCTCATAATCGATCCCTTCTTTCTGAGTATACCCTTTTGCCACCAATCTTGCATTGAAGGTTTCAACCATCCCATCAGATCCTCTCTTGCACTTTTAGACCCACTTACAGCCAATGGGTTTTACCCCATCTTGTGGTTCTACAAGTTCCCAGACTTGATTGCGATCCATAGATCCAATCTCAGACTCCATTGCAGTTTTTTAAGAATCTGCATCTTTATCTTGAATTGCCTCATCATAGGTCCTGGGATCAAATTCATTGAGACCCTCTGGGAAATCTGAAGCCTCTCCCAGACCAATGAATCTATCAGTTGGCGTATAACCCTCCCACTGCGACTAGGTAGTTCCTGTACTTCTATGACACATTGTGCAGTGTTTGGTGGTTCCTCTTCTTGTACAACTGGTGTAGGATTCGATCCTCCCTTAACTCCTCAAGGATGATTTGACTCCTTAGTTTGCGGTTTATGACATAGTCTTCCTCTAAGAATCGAGCATTAGTGCTAACAATGATCTTCTGATCCTTAGGACTATAAAACAAACCACCTTTCGTTCCTTTAGGATATCCAACAAACAATCTTACATCAGTACGAGGAGCCAGCTTATCAGCTTCCTTATCTAACATGTGTGTTAGGCTACCCCAAATCCGAATATGGTTTAAACTAGGCTTTCGTCCAGTCCATAGTTCTGTGGGTGTAGCAGAAACTGATTTCGATGGAACCAAGTTAAGAATATAGGCTGCTGTTTCCAGGGCATATCCCCAGAACGAAATGGGCAACTCAGAATAACTCATCATCGATCTAACCATCTCTAACAGTGTTCGATTCCCTCTTTCCAGCATGCCATTCTGTTGTGGTGTTCCAGACGTAGTCAACTGGGATGTAATCCCATTCTCTGCCATGTAATTCCTAAATTCGCTTGACAGGTACTCGCCACCACAATCAGAACGTAGTGACTTGAAACTTCTACCTGTTCGTTTCTCCGCTTCCGCCTTAAACTCTTTGAATTTCTCAAAGCATTCAGACTTGCGACGCAACAGGTAGATATAACCGTATCTAAAATAATCATTAATGAGAGTGATGAAATACTTGAACCCTCCTCGAGCTTGAACTGACATAGGGCCACACAGGTCAGAGTGAATCAAATCTAATAGCCCTTCGGATCTATTTCCTTTTGACTGGAAAGGACGTTTGGTCATTTTACCTTCCAAACAGGATTCACACAAAGAAAATGATTCCAGTACCAAAGAAGACAATGGTCCATCGTTTACAAGCCTTTGTATCCTCTTAAAGTTAATATAACCTAGCCTTAGATGCCAAAGATAGGTTTGATTTAATTCCGAAGGTTCTTTTCTCTTGTTAGGGTTTATAATCGATGTATTCAACAGTTGTCTTTCCGTAGTGCTTTCAATTGGTTTAAGAAAGTATAAGTCTCCATCTAATGTGCCAGAACAGATAAAATGTTTACCACTAAAGATAACTACTTTGTTATCAAAAGAAACAGAATATCCATCCATAATGAATTTAGAAACTGAGACCAAGTTTCGCCTAAAACCAGGCACATAAAGACAATCTTTCAAAACTAAAGTTCTATCACTACTTAAAGGTAAAACAACGTCTCCTACTGCAATAGCCGCCACTCTCGTAGCATTGCCCATGTAGACGGTGATCTTATCTTCACTCAGCTGTCTTTTTACCAGGAACCCCTGTAAAGACATGCAAACATGATCAGTAGCTTCAGTATCTACTACCCATGACTGGGTAGAACAAGTTGCTAAACATGTTTCCACAACCAGAGTGTGAGATGTACCTCTCTTCTTCTTCTTTTTGGGACACGCCGCCTTCCAGTGACCTAGTTGGCCGCACCTGAAGAACTTAGTCTTCGACTTGAACTCCTCAGGAGGAATCTTTGCCTTTGGCTTCTTTGCCTTTGGCTTCTTTGCCTTAGGCGCCTCATTTGTAGCCTTCTTAGGTGTGTTTCTCTTCTTCATTTTTTCCACCAGAAGAAGACGCGCCTCTTTCAGCTATGTGCGCCTGAGGATTGCTCTTTTGGAGCAATTCAGCCGCCTGAAGATCTATGAGCAATTCAGTCAGGCTGACATCCCTTTTAATCATGTTAAAATTCAGCCTGAACTGCTCAAACTTCGAGGACAAGCTATGAAGAAAAATGTCGATTTGAGAATCGCCATCTAGCTCTCTACCTAAGGTCTCGATCTCAGATAAATACCCCATCATCATGAGAACGTGATCTCTAACAGGTGTGGAGTCAGACATTCTCTCATCCATTAGTTTCTTCATGGCCAAATGGCGTGCTGAGCGGTTCTGATGACCAAATAGCTGCCTAGGGTTGTACATGATATCATAAACGGTTTTCATAGGCTCATGTTGATGTTGCAACACACTTGACATAGATGCCAAGATGTAACAACGCAATATCTCGTTAGACCTAACCTACTTATCATATGTAACCTATTGGGCTTCGTCAGAACCCTCATCTGGCTGTGGAGGACAAACCTCATCAAGTACAAACTTGTGTCCCTCAGCAACAAGAACTAAGTTAAGGTTATGAAGCCAGTCATTGTAGTTTTCACCGAAAAGTTTGTTTTCTTTGAGGATTGAGGACAGATTGGAGAGTGCCATTGATGATATGAAATAACTGAAAATAAAACATGTTGTACAATCACAAAACACGTTTAGGATAAATAGTATAAAATCAAAAACCTCACAAAAATTATATACTTTTCCACCGACACTTTAAAAACATCTTTTATAAGCCACGATAGTGTGGACGTTTATAAAATTCAGTTTTAAATAGGTTAAACCTTTAATTTGCCTCCAGTTGTGTTTCCTTACAATAAGCAAATTAATAGCCGGATAATAAACACGGTCATGTAATCATCTAACTGATAAGCCACGATCGTGTGGACGTTTATCAAAAAATTATATCTAAGTGTGCACACCATTATCTTCGCACCAAGATCACTACTCAAATTTAATCGGTCCAGATGGAGGAGTCAGTTAGTTCTAATAGTGTTCTATAGCTATCCATTTAGGAGATTTAATTTCTAGAGAAATCTGTGATATGACACATCCGATATAGAGGAAGACCGATGTCAACGCGCATGCCCATCACTTCTAAATTAAACCAGATTTTAATGGAGACCGTATGAGATTTCTACATACTTTGGTATGAATCTCTCCCACTTAGTTATTTATGTTTGAGGTTTCATTTTATCCCATTATGGAACATGCAAACATCATATAAAATGATAAACAACTATTGTATGCTTCAACATAATAAGCAACAGTAATATTCCAACTATCATGGCTTATATCTCAAGTTGATTGATGAGATAAAACTAGAAAGTCAGCTCCGAAAATAGGGCTTGGCCGCTGCCCCCTTCACCGCACCTCGCCGAAAACCCTAGCTCCATTTTAGGGGTTTCGGGACGTGAACCGGTGAACCTTGCTTTTTGGTGCTGAACCACTTTTCTTCTTTGAGTTGATCTCCGATTTTTATTCAATACAGACTATCTATTCCAAAAGGAAAAATCTAATATTACTAGAATAAAAATTACGACTCAAAAACTCGGTCTAACAACTTTATATCTATTATATTAAAACAACGTAAAATACAACCTAGACCTAATCCATGGATTTTCTCATGGATTAAAATCACGTAGCCAAACCGGCATACGGCCAACATTCATTCAACATAAACATACATCATATAAAATAAATGAGTCATGATAGTTGGTAAACCTGCAAACAAACACAGTCTACAAAACCAACAGTCATGTATTATATGATCCACATAAAATAACATATGATATCTATCCATTAATATTAAAATATCGAATTTAACAATTAATTAAATTAATTAATTTGATATTATCCACAAGATAAAAATTAGAAATTAAAATAATTATCCACCAATTTAAATCTTGTTGTTTTTGAAAATACCTCAAAAATAAATCTGAAAATTATTTAAAATTATCCACCAAATTTATTTAATATTTTCAAACCACCCTAATTAAAAAATAATAATTGGATATCTTGATATATATCAAAAATCTAATCCAAATATTATCTATAAGAATCTAAATCTTTTAAGGATAAGGTTTGAAGATTTGATCCACTTCAAAATCTTCCAAAACCTATCTAAAAGTAAATTCTTATCATAATTGGATTTTGATAATTATTTGTATATATCCAAAAATTACTTTATCCAATTTTAACCATAGATTTTAGAAAATTCCAAAATAATAAATCTGGAAATTTGATCCACTTCAAATTTTTTCAAATTTAAAATTCTATTTTCAAATCTATCTAGATTAAAATTAGGTAAATTAAGATATACATCAAATAATATCAAATCTTAATCCAATATGCATAAATTTCGATCCATCTCAATAAATAAATCTGAAAATTTGATTTTTATCAAAAACTTCTCCAAATTATTTTATTATAATCGAATATTACCTTAAATCAACATATTTGGAAATTTTGACATTAATCAAAAAACTATTCCAAATAAAATAAAATAGGTTTCAAAAATTACTAGAATAAAAATCTGAAAATTTTGATCCACTTCAAATATTACCAAATTTAAAATTCTATTTTCAAACCTATCTAGATTAGAATTAGATAACTTTTGATATACACCAAAAATTACTAATCCTAATTCTAATTACCTAAAATTTCGAAACCCACCCAAAATAAATCTGAAAATTTTGATCTTGATCAAAAATCCATCCAAATTTAATTCTAGGTATTTGAAAATTTTAGAACACAAATTAGGGAATTTTTAACACATCAAATTCGAAAATTTGACATCCAAATTTTCGAACCCCATGAAATAAATAAACTGAAAATTTGAAGAACATCAAATATCATCTCAAATATTTTATTACATGGTCGAAAATTCTTGTACCTCAAAACTAGAATTCTCAATTTTTATATCTCAAATTCTTCCAAGTTTTGAATACCATAAAGTCGAAATACATAGCCAATTAAATCTGAAAATTTAAACACCATAAAGCCATCATCAAATTTAATTATGTAATTTGAATTTATGCCCGGATTAATCCTAGAACAGTGCCAAAACCCACTCTGATACCAGTGGTTGGGGTTTTTTCGAATTAAACCACCGCAGGTGCATTTGGTTGTTCATTAATCCATGTTCATGCATATCATACTTTTATGTCACATGCATGTGTTTATCGCAGTCTAACAGAAATAGCATGCATAGCATATTCGAATCTAATGAAGCGGAAACATAGAAACGAATCTACTCACAAATCGATAGACGGTATGTGGACAAGATTAAAGATCTAATCTTGCTGTTGAATGAACACAAAAGTGGCGACCTTTTTTCCTAAAAAATTCGACCAGCACAGATCCTACTCCAAGATCTTCTGTTGTATTCCCAGACTGTATCTAGATTCAGAGTGGGCAGAAATCTACTAGATAGGGTTTTGAAATCTGTGGATAACTTTGAGAGACAAAGAGGGGCTGATTTCTTATGCTCTAATTTTTGACCCCCCCTTCCCCTATTTATAGGGAAGTGAGCGAAAATTACATCTCCAAACCCTACTGGGTTTGGGTCTCTATCTCAAGTTCAATATTCAGTCCACTATTAGTTAATTGGGCTACAACAGGGATCTAGAAGAATATTAAATTGGCCCACTAATTTATTTAATATCCAATATCCAATACACTTAGGATATAATTAAATAAATTAAGTGTTACTTTTATTCCACTAAAGAAGTAAAACTGATCTACCAATTTAATACATATTTACGAATATGCTTTCTTCTTTAGTCCAGCCATTCCCTGTGTTTAAGATATAATGTTCATTAATTAATTATGTCAGCCTCTGACAGCTATAATTAATTAACATCTAAAACCTTGAGTAGTACCACACAAGCTTTACCATGTAAGGAATAAATTCCACCTGTAGGGTTTCAACATGAACTTGTGTTTTCTTAAGAGAACATCATCAACCTGGCGCACCAGGACACGGTGCTCATGCATACTGCTCAAGACATCATATATACATTGTTATTACCCAAGATATTAAATACGATCTATGAAAAGATCTCACTCATTGATAAATCAAAGTAATAAACAACGCACACATATGCTTGCCAATATCACATGAGTTCAGAACCCGAACTCTGTGGATCTTTATTCTCTCAGTAACTGGGTCAGAGATAGAGAATAGTATCCTATCGTGATCCTGCTCAATACACTAACGAGTGTACTAGAATAATCAGTTAGTCAAGATAAACTAACTTTTCAGATTATTCTACAATGTACCGATGGTATATTCAGGACCATCTAAGCCATGAGCTCTTTAATACATTACAAGGTTCTAATGATATGATCTTACCGTGTGACTCCCCTCACCATATCATCTACAATGTAAGTATATGGAACATTGCATAGAACAATTATAGAACATAATCTAAATGCAAACAGTGACTGCAATAACTTTCATTACATATCATCATATCATCAGAAAAGTATGCAAAGACAAGTCTTCCAGTATACAAAACTAACATTAAGAGCAGTACCTCTGTTGCTTGAGTTGTAGTCTTCATCCTCCAGATTCATCTTGAACGTCCTCAAAGACCCCATCAGCTCATCAAGTCTCATACTCTTGATATCATTGGCTTCTTCAATTACGACAACTTTGTATGCGAACTTCTTCAGAAGAGATCTGACAACTCTTCTTACAAGTTTCTCATTATTTATGGCTCACCAAAAGCAAAACTCTTATTAGATATGCTTCTCAGTCTGGTATTAAACTCACCTATGGACTTAGTTTCTTCCATTCTAAGAGATTCAAACTTAGAACTAAGATTTTGAAGTCTTGCTAACCTTACTGAACTAGTCCCTTCAAAGGTGGTTTCCAGAATATCCCATGCAACTTTTGCAGTCTCACAAGTTGAGATTAAACTAAATGTTTCAAGATTAACTGCACAAAATATAGCATTGAGATTTTTAGAATTGACAATGTAACAGTTCTTTTGTGGCACAGTCCACTATCTTTCTTCAATCTCTATGTGATTTCCTTCCTTGGCAATAGTTAGTTTTTCCCATCCTTCTGTAATGCTCTTCCATGCAAGCTCATCTATTGATCTTAGAAATGCCCTCATCTTTACTTTCCAGTAAGGATAGTTGTTGCCTTCCACTTGACTGAACGAATAACTTGAACTCAACCAAAATCTTCACGCAGTTATGTACTTTTCAGGACACTTTTCGCACTAAACCAAAGGCGACCTACTCTGGTACCAATTGAAGTTACATAAACTGTGCAGACATGTTCAACATCATGTACATGTACATTATAGTGAACATGCAAGGTCAGAAAGATAAATTGAAAGCAAGTAAATGGCACGAGGTTGATAACCCTATTCGATCAACTGATCCACGTCAGGGGGACTTCACAAGTTCGTGAGAAACAATCCACTACTCCATTGCAAGGCTACAAAGGGTATTACGTGATGACCTCCCATCACTCGACCCCTTTTCTACATACTACAACCTCTTTTGATGGACTTAATTGTAAAATCCCCTTACAACCTAGAATCTCTCTAGTTTTCACAGGAAATCTCTCCCGAGACTCCTTTAAAGATGTGTATGAAAGAATTTCAAACACAGACAACACACACAATGATCATACGGATCAAACCTAGTCTATCTGAACACTATATCTTTCAAAGATGAAGTCTTTTAGACTCTCTACCCTTTGTGTATTCGTAAACTCTGTGCACTCTAAACTAGCCTGATTCACTAGCTATTTATAAACACAAGACATAGCCTAAACAAGGTAATCAGATTGTCCTATTTTGACTTAAACTCTACAAGGAAACTTTCCTTGTTTAAATCATACAAATCCCAGTTTAGAATCCTTCCTTGAATAGAACTTGCCTCTTTTCTTCTTGATCTTTATCTTCAAACAAGGTAGCTTCTATTCTGAAACGACCATCATGAAAAAGCAGCTTCAACTACTTGAATCCAGCTTGGCACGTCTCTTGGAAACTCTATGGACAACCATGTACATGATCATGTTCACAAACATGCTCAAGTACATTCTTATAGTGTATGCTACTACTGTAACTGTTGAATATTAGGGACCCAGATATTGTATAATTTTGGAGAACAGATTTAATGGAATTGTAACTGAATAGGAACAAGAAGAGAATTAGAGAGGTAGGCGAGAAAGAGAGAGAGAAGAGGAAGTAGTTAGGGATAATTTTCTTCATATCTCATTTCATCAAACAAAAGAGCTTATATACAGATGTCTGTTTATATGGCTGTAGCTTTAGGTAGATTCGATCGCCTACTGTGAAAACCCTGTCCTGCCTCCTCCTATCTGCATACAATTTCATCCTAGATTGGGCTTGATTCAAATTTTCTTTTACATTTTGAATCATTTGCTGTCGTTGGTTCACCAAGTCAGTTACTTCGGTATTGTTTGAGTTGATGTATGAGAAAATTGACAATATAGGGGGAGCAGACCCATATAGTGCCTGATAAGGAGTACATTTAAGCCCACTGTGGTAATTAGTATTGTACCAGTACTCCGTAAAAGACAACCACTTAAGCCACTGTCTAGGGTTAGCACTGACTATACAACGAAGGTAGTTTTCTAGGCACTGGTTGAGCCTCTCAGTCTGCCCATCTGTTTGGGGGTGGTAGGCTGAGGCCATGTATAACTTCACCCCCATCAACTTGAACAATTCCTTCTAACAGGAACTTGTAAAAACTAAGTCTCTGTTAGTGACTATACTCACTGGCTGACCATGTAGCTTGTAAACATGGTCAAGGAATAGCTTGGCCACTGTTTCTGCTGAATAGGGATGAGATAGTGCAATAAAATGCCCAAACTTAGTAAACCTATCCACCACCACTAGGATTACACTCTTACCCCCAGATTTTGGAAGCCCCTCTATGAAGTCCATAGAGATATGAGTCCAGGATTGGTTGGGTATAAGTAGAGGTTGAAGTAACCCCGGGTAAAGTCCCTGATCAATTTTATATCTTTGGCACACATCACACTCCTGCACCCATTTAGTCACATCAACTTTTATATTTTGACAGTAAAACACCCCATTTAGCTGCATATAAGTTCCATGAATTCCAGAGTGCCATCCATAGGATGAGTTGTGTAGGATAGTTAGTATCTGTTTTCTAAGTTCTTGAGAGCTTCCTATTACAACCCTACCCTTATATCTGAGCAAACCATCAGTAGTTTGGTACTCAGGATAGGAGTCAGCATCTACCAGTTTAGCACTCAAAATTTTAGAGAAGTAAGCATCCTGTTGATAGCTCTGAGTCACCTTTAGAATCTAGTTAGGTGTGGCTATAGTAATGGTTGCACAGCCATCAACCTCTTCTCTTCTAGACAGGGTATCTGCCACCTTATTTTCCTTCTCCTTTTTATAGAATATTTCATAATTGTAGCCCAACAGCTTGGTCACCCATTTCTGTTGAAGTGGGTTCATGACCTTCTGATCTAAAAGGTACTTCAAGGCCTGTTGGTCAGTTTTAATAATGAATTTGTGTCCTTGTAAGTAGCCCCTCTATTTCTGAACTACCATGAGGATGGCTAAGAATTCCCTCTCATAAATAGAAAGGGATTAGTTCCTGGGACAGAGGGACTTTCTTAAGTAAGCTAGGGGCCTACCTTTCTGCATTAGGACAGCCCCAATCCCAATTCCACTAGCATCAGTTTCCAAGTAGAATGGCTTAGAGAAATCTGGCAGGACCAATACTAGGGAGGTGGACATGGTTATCTTCAATTTATGGAAATCCCGCTCAGTCTCTGGGCCCTAAATAAAATTACCCTTTCTTAGCAAATTAGTCAAAGGCTTGCTGATTATGCCATACCCCTGTACAAACTTCCTGTAATATCCTGTTAATCCGAGGAATCCCCTTAATTACTTGACTGTCTTAGGTATGGACCATCTCAATATGCATTCAACCTTGAGAGGGTCTGTGGAGACTCCTTCTCGGGAAATGATATGCCCCAGATATTCCACTTCAATCTTGCCAAAGATGCACTTGCTCTGTTTGGCAAACAGTCTATTATCCCTCAACAGCTGTAGAACCACCTTTAGGTGTTGCAGGTGGCTTTGCTAAGTTTTGCTGTAGACTAGTATATCATCAAAGAACACTAGGACAGACTTCCTTAGCTGGTCTTTGAATGTGTGATTCATCAAAGATTGAAAGGTGGCAGGAGCATTACTGAGCCCAAAGGGCATGACTATAAACTCAAAGTGCCCAAGATGGGTACTGAAGGCAGTAAGGTACCTGTCTTGAGGCCTCACCAATATCTGGAAATAGCCTGACCTTAAATTAATTTTAGAAAAATACCTAGCCCCATGTAACTCATTCAGCAATTTATCTATTACTAGAATAAGATATTCATGCTTGACTGTCATAGAGTTAAGGTACCTATAGTCAACACACATTCTCCAAGAGTTGTATTTCTTCTTTACCAAGATTACTGGTGAAGAAAAAGAGCTCCTGTTGTATTGAATCAATCCCCCATTCAATAACTCTTTAACAATCTTTTCAATCTCATTCTTATGACTGTGGGAGGTTCTGTAGGGGTGTTGGTGCCTGGAAACACTATTGGGCTTAAGAGTGATGTGGTGCTCAATTCCCCTAGTTGGGGGTAGGGTCTTAGGCTCCTCAAACACATCTTGATATTCTGCCAGGAGTGTCTTCATGTCTGTGTCACTAGGAAGATTCCCAGGGTTTGGGGTTTGTACCTCCACCACATAGAGTTCTTCAATTTCTCTCTTGCACTTGGTGTGTATCAGTTTAAACAGAGTTAGCCCTGATATCATCTAGCAACCAACTAGTGATTTAGCTACATGCAGCTTAATCTTCTTTCCTAGTTGGGTGATTGTGAATGTCATCTCTTTGCAGTCCAATTCTATTGGACTACATGATTTCAACCAATCCCCTCCTAAGATGAGATCATACCCTTCAATCTGTAGGGGCCTAAGAGAGTAATTGAAGTGGTGCCCTTGCACAACCCACTTGAAATCACTAGCTTGTGATTTGCTGACTAATCTCTACCCATTTGCCACTTTTACCATCAGGGGTGTAGTTGGCTCTAACTGACAAACCAATTTGTGAGCAGTAGATTCTTGTATGAAACTAAGGGTACTACCTGTATCAATCAGGATGTGCAGCTCTTGATCATTGACTTTTCTAACCACCCTAAGGGTGATAATCCCTTCAGCCCCAGTCTGAGAGTTCATTGACATATGTACTTGTTCTAAGGGAAACTCTCATATGTCTGGTGGAAATAGGTCTTCTGAGGGAGGGTCTGGGTGGTGGTGTAGTTGGGATAACTCCTTCTCTTCACTCATTATCATATAGTTAATCCTATTCTTGCACCTATGCCCAATAACATATGGATCATCACAATTGTAACATAGCCCCTTTTTCCTTCTTACTGCCATTTCAGCAAAAGTTAGGAGTTTGGTGGGTGGCTTAAGAGTTGGGCTGGATTGCTTGGGGAAAACCCCTGCATTGGTGTCTTGCTTCTTGTACCCACTTCCTTGCAGAAAATTGGTTTTTCCTGTCCCCTT
Source organism: Perilla frutescens (assembly GCA_026008535.1). Classification (NCBI taxonomy): domain Eukaryota; kingdom Viridiplantae; phylum Streptophyta; class Magnoliopsida; order Lamiales; family Lamiaceae; genus Perilla; species Perilla frutescens. Next base: position 13,104,257 of record BRKX01000004.1, read on the forward strand.
AAGTTTCTTAACAATAGCCTCCACTGTTTGTATTTGGCTCCTTCCCAATTCAATCACTTGTTGGAGTGTGTGGGGCTTGAATAATCTTATAGTAGCCTGCAAATCCTCACTGAGCCCACTAATAACGCTAGCTACAAAGTAACTTTCAGAGTAGTCGGTGTTGTTAAACAGCATCATGCAAGATTTTAATTCTTCAAATTTTTCCACATAATCATCATAAGAACCTTGGTGTTTCAACTTGTTAAATTCCACAATTATTTTTGTCTCCCTTAGCTCCTCAAATCTGGCAGAAACAACATCTAGAAACTGCCCCTAAGTGAACTCCTTAAACTTGTGGCAATAATTCTGAAACCATTGATCAGCCTTGCCATCAAAGTGGAGTGAAGCAATAACCATTTTGTGGGAATCTGGTACATTGTTCACTAGTTGAAAATACTGGTTGCATTTCAATATCCACGACCTAGGTTGACTGCCATGAAACCTAGGGAATTCTATTTTAGGAATGGGATGGATTACCTGGTGATTTGTATGTTCCACCACAGCCCTAGATCCAGAGTTTAGGACAAGAGAGATAGGAGTACCACTATCAGTAGGCACCAAGTTGCTGGGTGGAGGGCCCAGAATGGACTCTTCTTGAACTCCCTTTTTCTTTGTGAGATCAGCCAACTGCTGTTAAATGGTGAGAAGGGTATTTGTGAGATTGTCATACTTTGAGTTCACTCCTTTGAATTGATCTTGCATTTCTGTGGTTAAAACCCCCAGTTTTTCTTGCATCTTTAGCTTCGATGCCTCTCTTTTCGTTAATTCTGCTAACAAAACCTAATCTGTCCTTTTTCGTGCTTCTTGTTAGCCCTTCAAGCGAGTGCCGTCAGCCATGGCTTCAAGATCATGGCTCTAGGATACCAATTGTAGTGTATGTGTGGCACCCTCAAACGGATATAGAAGAATAGACTAACAATATGAGCATGCCTTGTAATTTTTTCTTTGGAATAGAAAGAAAAGTATTGAAAGACTCGAGAAAGGATAAGATTTACTTTCACACATAATTTACATAAATATATTAAGGGAAGAAAGAGTACTCCGAAGTCAAAAGAGTACAACAAGAAAGATAAAAGTTTATACAATAAAAACGGTGAAATTCGAAGAAGTTTCATGCTTTAACAAAAACAGAGTCAAAAGGAGGTGCAAAAAGCTCATAAACAAAAGCCCATCAGGTCATCATCCATATACATAGACCCACAGGAACTTGTAGGAACTCCACGTCCCGCACCATGCATTCTCATGCTTCATCTGAGTCACCTACAATGCATGAACTACATGAGCTAAAGCTCAGTAAGCAGAAATCATGCATGCGACCTCATACACGATGCATAAAGAAGGCACCACACCTTGGCTAATGCTCGTGATATAAAATATTTTCATCTCATAAGCATTTTCATTGTTTAGGAACTTGGCTCCCTTCACCAGACACCAAAATGAGACATGAGCTCATAATATATTCAATATCACATGGCCAGAATGTGATTAGTACACTCATGTGGCTCATCCTTCCTGGACCCCAAGGGACACGCCCCCTGCCTGTTCTCTTTGATCCCACATGAAAGTCATCCCATATCAGCCACTCACCTCAAAGATGCAATCGAAGTGGACCATCCTCCCTGGACCCCAAGGGACACGCCACCTGTCTGTTCCCTTTAATCCCATATGGAAGTCATCCCACTCGAGGCACAAATATCAACACAGCACAACACGGGCTGGTGGTGACCAATCCTAAACAAAACATTTTCTCTCGCTCAAAACCATTTCATGCATGCAACCTCGATCATGTCTGTATGACATGCATGCATATGCTCGTGCTCATGTACAAAATATTCAATGCAAATAGATAGAACGCCACAAGCATATTACACCACACATTTATGAGGTAATAAATTATAACAACACAATAGCAAATAATAATCACATATAATCAAATAATAATATATTCATGCATTGTAGTTGCAAATGGATTTCTACTTACCTCGAGTCCAGAGCTTGTAATATTTAAAGTCTTAATGTGTTCGCTTTTTCAGGAGGATCTAGTTAAGATAGAACATAAATGAATAACAATTGATACAAACATAATTAAAATTTACTGATTATTACGAAATCTAACTTTAATAGAAAATATTATAATATTATAGAATATAATTTTATTAGGATAACAACTTCGTACCTTTTAACTAAACTCATAAAATTTAGTTAAATAAAATTATGCTAAACCCATTTTAATTATAACAAAGTTATATACAACATTAACATACCATATCAACACTTTTTTTTTTAATACGCATCAACTATCCCAATTTATAGTTACTGTATAGACTAATATTGAAAGATAATCCTTCAATTAAATAAAACATGGAAATATATTACTACACTCTTATTTGATTTTATCATCATCACATACTACAAAGCATAAAACTTTAAACCTAATACTTGAGCAGTACTCTTTTATGCGAGCTTATATATACTAATATACAAACATATATATATATATGTAACAATAATATTTATTCGTTTAACTCTATAATTTAGTTAGTCATATATTTTGAAATAATAATTAATTCACAAATATAAACTCAATTCAACAACTATTTTGTTGTAATTAAGTAGTGTTTAGACCAATAGATGTATAACACAAAAAAAAAGATTACTTAAGTTAATAATTTTAGAAATTAAAACAGAAACTATATAATCATAATTGCAAACCATATTTTTATATCAAGCTACTAAATTAAAAACAATAAATCCCAAAGAAATTCATTACTAAAGTGAAGTGATCGAAGCACTAACCTGAACAATGGTTTAATTTAATTTCCTCTTCTTTTATTCTATAATTTATTTATATATTCTCAATTTATAATAGACACATACCACTTTTCTTGATAGGTAAGCTCAAAGTTTGCCAAGTGTATATATTACGTGGAGTTGTGCATGTATTTCATTTAATTGACTAATCTAATATTTTAAGATAAACCATATATATCTCTAAGCTATATATACATATTATACGTATATCCACATTATGATTACAAATATATTATACCATATATGCAATCATATTTTTTTTTTTTTAATCTCACTATGCTTTGTGCAATTTCATTCTATTTAGTAAATAAAATAATCTCTTGCTTAAATGAAATTTTAAATGTCATAGAACAATTATAATGACAAAATAAACAAATAGATATAGTAACATTAACACATATATTTATATAAATGCAATTGGCATAAAAATAACCACATAAGATTTATATAAAACTTAAACTTATATCAATTTAGATAAGCATTGAGTAGTGAGAGGTACGGATACTACATCCTTCTCTCCTTATAAAAATTTCGTCCTCGAAATTTTACTTACCTGAATAGTTCTGGATACTTATCTCTCATTTCCTCTTCTCTTTTCCCATGTAGCCTCTTCTAACAATTGATTTCTCCACAATACTTTAACTAATGGGATGCTTTTATTTCTAAGTTGCTTTACTTCCCGAAGAAGAATCTTAACTGGTGTCTCTTTGTAACTCAAATCTTCTTTCAACTCTACTGGGGTATCTCTCAGAACATGAGATGCATTTGCTATGTACTTCCTTAGCATTGACACATGAAATACATTGTGTATCTGAGATATGTGTGTGGGTAGTTGAAGTTTGTAGGCAACCTCTCCAACTCTTTCAATAATAGGAAATGGGCCAATATATCTTGGATTTAGCTTCCCTTTCTTTCCAAATCTCATGATTCCTTTCATGGGACCGACTTTCAGAAAAACTTGGTCTCCTTTATCGAATTCCAGCAATCTTCTTCTCCGATCCGCATAACTCTTCTGTCGACTTTGGGCAGCTCTCATTCTCTTTCTGATTTGTAACACGGCCTCAACCATCTCTTGTACCATATCTGGACCCAAAAGTTTTCTTTCTCCAATCTCATCCCAATGAACTGGCGACCTACACTTCCTTCCATACAATGCCTCATAGGGCGCCATTCTAATGGTAGATTGGTAGCTGTTATTATATGAAAATTCAATCAAAGGTAAAAACTTACTCCACTGGCCATGAAAGTCTAGAACACATGCTCTGAGCATATCTTCCAAGGTCTATATAGTTCATTTTGATTGCCCATCAGTCTGCTGATGATATGCAGTGCTGAAAGATAAATGTGTTCCCAATGCTCTTTGCAAACTTTTCCAAAAAGTAGATAAGAATCTTGAATCTCTATCTGAAACAATTGATAGTGGTACTCCATGAAGTCTTACTATTTCTTGTATATATATCTGAGCTAAACGATCCATGGGGTAGATTGATGAGATAGGAAGAAAATGAGCTGATTTGGTTAATCGATCAATTATAACCCAAATAGCATCATGACCTTTGACCGTTTTTGGTAATCCTACCACAAAATCCATTGTGATCCTCTCCCATTTCCATTATGGAACTAGTAATGGCTGCAATGTTCCTGCTGGTCTTTGGTGTTCTGCTTTTATCTGTTGACATGATAAACATTGTTCAACATGCTGAACGACATTTCTCTTTAGACCTGGCCACCAATAGTGCATTCTCAGATCTCTATACATCTTAGTAGCTCCAGGATGGACTGAATAAGGCGTTGAATGTGCTTCCTTCAAAATTTCTTCTCGAATTTCCTTCTTATCGGTACACAAATTCAACCTTTAAAGCGTAACATGTCATCTTCAGACAATGTAAAGTCAGAACGTACCCCTGATATGAGTTTCTTTATTTCTTTATCTAAGTACTCATCATTTGGTTGACCTTCTCGTATCTTATAAATTAAGGTAGGTCGAATTGATAAGGCTGTCATCCTAGCCTCAATTGATTCATGGTCTAAACTTTCTACACCCATCTTCTGCAAGTCAACTGACTCTTGTTTCTGCATAGAACTTATGGTTGTAGTTGTTCCACCTTGGATGGATTTTCTACTCAAAGCTTCAGCTACCACATTAGCTTTACCAAGATGATAATTGATTACACAGTTGTAATCTTTCACCAATTCTAACCATCTCCTTTGTCTCATGTTCAACTCTTTTTGGGTGAAGAAATATTTTAAACTCTTGTGATCGGTATAGATCTCGCACCGCTCTCCATACAAGTAATGCCTCCAAATCTTAAGTGCGAATACCACTGCAGCCAACTCCAAATCATGTGTTGGATAATTCTTCTCATATTCTTTTAATTGTCTGGATGCATATGCTATCACTTTACCATTTTGCATCAACACACAACCTAAACCATTCTTTGAGGCATCACTATGCACCACAAAACCTCCAGTGACAATTGGAATAGATAGAATTGGTGCCGTTATCAATCTCTTCTTCAACTCCTGAAAGCTTTGCTCACAAGCTTCTGTCCATTTAAATGCCACACTCTTCCTAGTTAACTGTGTCATATGAGAGGCAATCTTTGAGAATCCTTCAACAAATCTACGATAGTATCCCGCAAGGCCAAGAAAACTGCGTACTTCTGAAGGATTCGTTGGCTGGGGCCAATTATTTATGGCTTCAACTTTTCTTGGATCCACTGATATTCCCATACCTGATATGACGTGTCCCAAGAATATTACTTGGTCTAACCAAAATTCACACTTCTTGAATTTTGCGTATAATTGTTTTGTTTTTAGCACCTCCAACACCAACCTTAAATGCACTGCATGCTCCTCCTTATTTCTAGAGTATATTAGGATGTCATCGATAAAGACTATAATGAATTTATCCAAATAGTCTTTGAATACTCTATTCATCAAATCCATGAATGCTGCAGGAGCGTTGGTTAGTCCAAAAGGCATAACCAAAAACTCGTAATGGCCATACCTTGTGCTGAATGCCGTTTTGGGAATATCTTCCTCCTTTACCTTCAATTGATGGTGCCCTGAACGTAAGTCAATCTTTGAGAACACAGATGCTCCTTGAAGCTAATCAAACATATCATCAATTCTGGGCAAAGGATATTTATTCTTTATTGTAACTTTATTCAGTTCTCGATAATGTATACACATTCTTAAAGTACCATCTTTCTTTCGAACAAATAGAACCGGAGCACCCCATGGTGAAAAGCTAGGCCTTATGAAACCTTTTTCAAGTAGATCTTGAAGTTGTATCTTCAATTCCTTTAACTCAGTCGGCGCCATTCTATAGGGAGTTCTAGATATTGGAGCAGTTCCTGAATGAAGGTCAATAACAAATTCTATTTCTCGATCAGGTGGTAATCCTTGAAGATCATAATGAAACACTTCAAGATATTCTTGAACAATCGGTACCTCACTAGGTACGAAATGACCTTGATCCTTAACATTCATAACACTAACCAAATACCCTTCATATCTTTTATTTAAAAGCTTTTGCGCTTTCACCGCTGAGATCAGAGGAAATTTGAGTTTCTTTGGAATCCCAACGAAAGAAAATGGCTTCTCTCCAGATGGTTGGAATATTACTTCTTTCTTCTTGCAGTCTATACTTGCATAATATTTTGATAACCAATCCATTCCCAAGATAACATCATAGTCATTCATTGCAAAAACTATCAAATCTGCGTATAATTCCCTATTTCCTATGGGAATAGAGCAAGCCCTTAATATTTGACTAGTTTGCTTTGACTCACCAGAAGGTATCATTATGTTATAACTAGTTGCAGCAATATCAGGTATCCTACCCAACCTCTTCACATACTCAGTGGATGCAAATGAATGCGTAGCTCCCGAATCAAATAATACAAATGTTGGAATTCCAAAGATAGAAATTTTACCTGTAACAACAGATGGGTTTGCCTCTGCATCATCTTTAGTGATAGTAAACGCCCTAGCTGGTACTTTCTTTTGCGCATTAGGATTAGACTCAGGGCAAGCTTTGACAACATGACCAGGTTTTCCACACTTGAAGCAGCTACGAGATTCTGCATAATATCTTCTTGAATGTTGTTCACCACATGCGGAGCATGTAGGTTGCACTACAGAGCCTTACCCTGATCTGTTCGTTGGCATTTGTTTTGATCCCATAACTGTTGTCCCTGTCTTGGTTGAAACTTCGGTCTCTGGCCCTGAGGAAAATGTGGTGTCCTTCTTTCACCTCCAGCCCACCTTTGACCTTGCCCTTGTCCTTGTCTAAGCTGACGTCGCATTTCTTGAGCACGAAAGATCCTGAGTTTAGCTTGTTCAGCAACTAAAGCTCGTTCGGCAATTTGTGAGTATGTTGCTCCTTGAACTCCTGTCATACTCACATCTCTATACAGTTCTGGCTTCAGCCCTTCAAGAAATCTCTCAGCTTTAAGTGCCTCAGTGTTAGTCATATGCGTCGCAAACCTAGACAATTCTTCAAATTTTCGAATATAGTCTCCAACTGTCATGTTTCCCTGTCTAAGTTGTATAAACTCATTCATCTTCAGCGCACGAATAGGGGCTGTGAAATATTTGTTCCTGAATAACTCCTTGAATCTTTCCCAACTCATGGCAGCAACATCTTCAATGCTTGTTACAGTATCCCACCAATTATCTGCACTCCCACGAAGCATAAAAGTGGTGCATATAACTTTTTCATCTTCAGGAATTCTACTATATTTGAACATGTTCTCTATTGTTCTCAGCCAATCTTCTGCATAAGTAGGATCCAAAGCATCCTCAAAAGTTGGTGGATTTAGTTTCCTAAATCTTTCACCAACAATTTCCACATGTTCATCTTGATGGCATGCCCGATTTTCATCATTCACATCTTGTCGATTTGCCTCCCTCTGCTGGATAAGCTCCTGAATTTGTCCAGACTGCCTTTGCACAAGCTCGGTAAGTCTATAAATAATAGTGTCTCTATCCATCCCTGGATTAGAAGTTCCCTTACCAGATGCTCTCTCACCACTACCACCCATACCTCGACCTCTCACCATGATGAAAGAACTTATATATGTAGTCTGATACAAACATAATAGACATAATCTTATGATATACATATAAATAATCAATTAAATAAAACTTACGGGTACATGTTGTTCCCAAGTCCAGAGATCATGTACATGGACAGTCTACAGAAGTATGACCGGGCTCTGATACCACTCTGTGGCACCCTCAAACGGATATAGAAGAATAGACTAACAATATGAGCATGCCTTGTAATTTTTTTTTTGGAATAGAAAGAAAAGTATTGAAAGACTCGAGAAAGGATAAGATTTACTTTCACACATAATTTACATAAATATATTAAGGGAAGAAATAGTACTCCGAAGTCAAAAGACTACAACAAGAAAGATAAAAGTTTATATACAATCAAAACGGTGAAATTCGAAGAAGTTTCATGCTTTAACAAAAACAGAGTCAAAAGGTGGTGCAAAAAGCTCATAAACAAAAGCCCATCAGGTCGTCATCCATATACATAGACCCACAGGAACTTGTAGGAACTCCACGTCCCGCACCATGCATTCTCATGCTTCATCTGAGTCACCTACAATGCATGAACTACATGAGCTCTAAAGCTCAGTAAGCAGAAATCATGCATGCGACCTCATACACGATGCATAAAGAAGGCACCACACTATGGCTAATGCTCGTGATATAAAATATTTTCATCTCATAAGCATTTTCATTGTTTAGGAACTTTGCTCCCTTCACCAGACACCAACATGAGACATGAGCTCATAATATATTCAATATCACTTGGCCAGAATGTGATTAGTGCACTCATGTGGCTCATCCTTCCTGGACCCCAAGGGACACGCCCCCTGCCTGTTCCCTTTGATCCCACATGAAAGTCATCCCATATCAGCCACTAATCACCTCAATGGAAGTGGACCATCCTCCTTGGACCCCAAGGGACACGCCCCCTGCCTATTCCCTTTGATCCCACATGGAAGTCATCCCACTCGAGGCACAAATATCAACACAACACAACACCGGCTGGTGGTGACCAATCCTAAACAAAACATTTTCTCTCGCTCAAAACCATTTCATGCATGCAACCTCGATCATGTCTGTATGACGTACATGTATATGCTCGTGCTCATGTACAAAATATTCAATGCAAATAGATAGAATGCCACAAGCATATTACACCACACATTTATGAGGTAATAAATTATAACAACACAATAGCAAATAATAATCACATATAATCAAATAATAATATATTCATGCATTGTAATTGCAAATGGATTTATACTTACCTCGAGTCCAGAGCTTGTAATATGTAAAGTCTTAATGTGTTCGTTTTTTCAGGAGGATCTAATTAAGATAGAACATAAATTAATAACAATTGATACAAACATAATTAAAATTTACTGATTATTGCGAAATCTAACTTTAATAGAAAATATTATAATATTATAGAATATAATTTTATTAGGATAACAACTTCGTACCTTTTAACTAAACTCATAAAATTTAGTTAAATAAAATTATGCTAAACCCATTTTAATTATAACAAAGTTATATACAACACTAACATACCATATCAACACTTTTTTTTTTTAATACGCATCAACTATCCCAATTTATACTTACTGTATAGACTAATATTGAAAGATAATCCTTCAATTAAATAAAACATGGAAATATATTACTACACTCTTATTTGATTTTATCATCATCACATACTACAAAGCATAAAACTTTAAACCTAATACTTGAGCAGTACTCTTTTATGCGAGCTTATATACACTAATATACAAATATATATATATATATATATATATATATGTAACAATAATATTTATTCGTTTAACTCTATAATTTAGTTAGTCATATATTTTGAAATAATAATTAATTCACAAACATAAATTCAATTCAACAACTATTTTGTTGTAATTAAGTAGTGTTTAGACCAATAGATGTATAACACAAAAAAAAAGATTACTTAAGTTAATAATTTTAGAAATTAAAACAGAAACTATATAATCATAATTGCAAACCATATTTTTATATCAAGCTACTAAATTAAAAACAATAAATCCCAAAGAAATTCATTACTAAAGTGAAGTGATCGAAGCACTAATCTGGACAATGGTTTAATTTAATTTCCTCTTCTTTTATTCTATAATTTATTTATATATTCTCAATTTATAATAGACACATACCACTTTTCTTGATAGGTAAGCTCAAAGTTTGCCAAGTGTATATATTACGTGGAGTTGTGCATGTATTTCATTTAATTGACTAATCTAATATTTTAAGATAAACCATATATATCTCTAAGCTATATATACATATTATACGTATATCCACATTATGATTACAAATATATTATACCATACATGCAATCATATATTTTTTTTATTTTTATTTTTAATCTCACTATGCTTTGTGCAATTTCATTCTATTTAGTAAATAAAATAATCTCTTGCTTAAATGAAAGTTTAAATGTCATAGAACAATTATAATGACAAAATAAACAAATAGATATAGTAACATTAACACATATATTTATATAAATGCAATTGGCATAAAAATAACCACATAAGATTTATATAAAACTTAAACTTATATCAATTTAGATAAGTATTGAGTAGTGAGAGGTACGGATACTACAGTATGCTACTAATGTAACTGTTGAATATTAGAGACCCATATATATTGTGTAATTTTGGAGAACAGATTTAATGGAATTGTAGCTGAATAGGAAGAAGAAGAGAATTAGAAAGGTAGGCGAGAAAGAGAGAGAGAGAAGAGGACGTAGTTAGGGATAATTTTCTTCATATCTCATTTCATCAAACAAATTGTAGCTGAATAGGAAGAAGAAGAGAATTAGAAAGGTAGGCGAGAAAGAGAGAGAGAGAGAGAGAGAGAAGAGGACGTAGTTAGGGATAATTTTCTTCATATCTCATTTCATCAAACAAAAGAGCTTATATACTCTGCATACATTTGGTCCCACCATACCGTAAAGAAATCCTAAAAGCATCTTAACTTAAATTAAAACAAAAAGCACAGGATAAAATAAATATCTTGTTGCACAATTTAAATCAGCCACAACTCTGTTCAATCCAATCATCCCCAGGCCCATTAGCGTTCAACCCAACTCCAATCGCGTGACCCAATCCAACCCCTTCTGCCTGACCCGCAACACAAATCGGATCTTTAACAATCGATTTCCCCTTTTCCTCGAACCCTATTTCTGCCAAGATGCCATTTTTATTTTGTTCTTCTTCAATTTCACCCATTTCTCCCAATCTAGCCGAGTAATCCATGACAATTCTTCGATCTTCAATCATATTGGCAGCGGAAAGTTCATATCATAATGTCCAGAACATATTTCTCATACTTGAAAAACCAAAACCTTTTATGTTCTTTGAATTACCATAAAGATCATGACAATCTCAAACACTATAGTGCAGATGACACTAACACAGTTAACAACGATGCTAGTACCACAAATCACATGTGTTGGTTTGTAATGACCATGACAAGTTTTTAATCACAATGCTAATAAAGGGTTATGTTAATGTTAAAAATGAGAGATTGCAATGCTAATAGTGGTTGCACTATATTGATAATTCAACATGTAACAATATTTGTTCATGATTTTTTTACAATGCCGATGATATTTTTTATGCTAATGCTAAAAAAGAGTCATGCTAAAATAAGTCATGATAATGCTAAAAAAATCCATGACAGTGCTAAAATAGGAAATGACAATGTTAAAACCCTAAATTGAAAAATATACACGTAAATTATGAGTATTCATATATTTTCAAAATTTTCGAGTTTACCCTTACTAAGATTCAGGGGCACCGAATTTTAACTTTATTACTATTATGCCACCGCCTCAATTTTTAAATATGGGCCATTGATGTAGAGATTATTGAATGATAGAAATTGATTCTCGGTTCTCACACAGAGTATGGTTACTTCTCGAACCACTCCCTATATATATATATATATATATATATATATATATATTCTTTTTCTCTCGTCAACTTCTCGTGCCTCCATTTCAAAACCATCTACTTTAAAATTCCACAAAATTCCTACTTTCATTCCAAGAAACAATATTTTAATTTTCATTTAAACAGAAAGCACGCGGTCATTAAAAAGCCAGAATCTTTGCTCTTGTTTCGAACTTTTCTTCACCCGAGCAGCCCCAAATTCACTGTGACAAGAAGCTTTACTACACTATTTTCTTGGTAAAATTGAAAAGTTCCACATTTGTTCTTCGTTCAAAGTAAACCACGCTTATAAGTAACGTAATCACCATCCAGTTCTTCGCTTACATTGTATGTGTGTATATATATATACATATATAGTAAAACCTCTATAAATTAATAGGGTTGGACCATGAGATTTTACGCAAATTTATTATTTTATAGTGATATTAATTAATCCATAAATTAATATTTATTAATTTAAAGAGTGCTTTCATGATTCAATGAAACTGAATTTAGATTATATTAAAAATCAGTGTATCTTACTAATTTATGTATCATATTATTAAGCTAATATTAAAAGAAATTCATTTCATATGTTATTAATGAAAATTAATAAGTAATGTTCATTTTTTATTAATAATTTAATATTATTCATTGTATTTTTACTTAAAGCATTCATTGTATGATGGTGATAGATTACACTACATAAACAACATAGCAAATTTCTTAAAATTGTATCCAACAATGACTTATCATCTAAAATGTGATTTTCAGATGAAATATGTAAAACATTATGTGAGTACAAATATATCATTCCACATACGCTCAAAAAGAGTTACAGTTATAAGATCTTGAAAATTTTCATTTGAAAGTTAATATGGTAGTACCTTTGGAACAGTTAATATGGTAGTACTTTTAAAAAAATAAAAAACAGTACAATTATATTTCACTAAAATAATTTAACCATGCTTGTAGTTTTAAAAAATTATTAATTTATGATGTTGAAAGGACCATATATTTCTATAGGGGATTTTCAAAATTATATTATCTAATTATCTTATCGATATTTATGATATTTTCAACTGGCCCAAGTCGGAACTGGAAAAAAATATTGTCCTAAAGTGTTTATTAATTTAACGAGTATTAATTTACTGAAGTTTTACTGTATATGTATATATCATTAATCATTAATACAGCATAGTTGCAGATTACCAATTCTAACCAAAAAGGTTCACGTGGCTAATTGCAGAAGAAAATTAAATTAAATTATCTTATTTCTCACCAATATAATATTATTAAACATTTATCACTAATTAATTGCAAGACCCGTAGTTTGTTTACTATATTTGTTACAAACTTAGAATCTAGCGCATTCATTAGTGGTGTAAAAAAGAAAATAGAAACAGTTGATTAGTTAATCAATTACGTAGGTCCCACGGGATAACGAAAACAACATGTGCGTTACATATATACGGACACGGTAGCAGTCGCGTAATTAAAGCTGAAAGAATAATGGCAAATAACTCACAAATTACAATTGATGGAGGATGCCAAGTTAATTTGGTTATAAATAAATTTTGAAAAATGATTTCAAATACTCTACGTTAGATAAAATCACTAAAGAATTTTATCTGAAGAAGCAAAATCCGCTAGACATATAATTATTTAAAGAATGTCGATGAAATAATTATTATAGCAAGTTTAAAATGCATAAGTCTCTCAATTACAATATGATCTGAAAAAAGAAAAATACTTTTTTTGATTTGTTTTTATTTTTATTTTCCAATAATAAGACCAGAAAGAACATACAAAATGAAATTATATGCTACCGACAAGTGTGAATGTATTTTTAACATTGTGCATTTTAAAAATAAATGGTTGAAGCTTAAGTTGGCGAGAATTCTTTAGATTTTAATTCAGTTAATATTGTACATTAATTTGATTTGTATTTGTAATTTCTCAAAAATGATGTTAATAAAAAGCAATTTTTTCCAACCCTATAAATTTGCTAATTTTTTTTTCAAATATAGAACTCAAAGCTGAATCAAACGAGGTAAAAACGTCTACTACACTAGTGGTGTGACATATTTGTGATGCACTATTAAATTTATAATATTATAATAGATATTATGAAAATAAACATTTCATGTGGAACCCAACCATTATATATTCATATATATGTGTGTAGGGTAGGGTTCACATGAGAATCAATCCGCATGTGGGAACTACGAACTAATCTCAAACACACAATGCTTTGATCTTAATGGTGCAAATTTAAATAAAAAAGAGGTGGCATAATGGTAAATATGAAGGAGTGAAACTTACCCCTAGTCAAAGCTGGTATCTGCATCCTTATACAAAATTTATTTAAACTTTAAACATCCATAACTTGCTCATTTTTCATTAGATTAACGCAAATTATATATCAAATTAAAGCTCTTTTCGTGATCTTTCATTTAAGATCCATTGTTCATATGTTTATTCGAAAATATATTTTTTCGTCCATAATAGCGTGATGTTAATCTTAGAATAGCATGACAAAATATTCACGATAACATGGAAGTATACACATTATAGCATGAAAAAAATATTCATAACAACCTGAAAAAATATTCATAAAACACATAAATTTTACTCATAGTAACAGTAGTAGGTAGTGTTCGTTAATAGTAGGACATTATCTGTTCATACTAGCATGCATATATATTCATATTAGCATGTATATATGTTCATAATAGCATGATAGTACGATCTTATTTTAGCATAGAGAAATTTATAAGAATAGACAACAGTTTTAAAGTGTTGTCTATATGATTTACGAAAAGTGGAAATATATAAAACTAGCCACTTGAACTCTTAAAAGATTTATTTTAGCCACTAACTTTTAAATATATTTATTTTAACCAGAATGACATTTTTGCCCCTGCGTGTTGCGCGCATTGCTAGCGCGCAACTAGCGCGCAAAGGGGCATTTTCGTCCAAAGCGGCTAAAATAAGTATGTTTTAAAGTTAGTGGGTAAAATAAATCTTTTAAAAGTTCAAGTGGCTAAAATAGTTTTTGCCTCTTATGAAAATGATACTCAAATATTACAAGTTTGCCACCGTCTTTGATCAAAAATTGACAAAATCTTAGTCATCTAAATCAAAGCAAATCAAAGCAATATGGATGGATGAGATGGGTTTCTAGTTCTCGGGGATGAGTTCTCATTTGATCCGATCCCTATGTGTGTGTGTGTGTATATATATATCATATGCATCCAAACCATTATATGTCAAGAGTAGATGTGCAATTAAGAAACATTACCAAACTCAGAAATAATTGAAAGATAAAATAAAATTCCGGCCACTCTAGCTCGAATCGATGGCCATATTTGAATATCCGGAGCAGTTTTTGGTGCTGTCGATCAGCACTCTACTATTCTTGGTTTTCTACTTGGCCAGCAGAAGAGGGAAGAAACCACCCGAGCCGACGGTTTGGCCGGTGCTGGGGATGCTGCCGGCGGTTGTTCTCAATATCCGCCGCGCCCATGATTACGCGACGGAAGTCTTAACGCAATGCGGCGGCACCTATAAGTTCATCGGTCCCTTGTTTTGGAACATCGACATGCTCTTCACCTCCGATCCTGCTAACATCCACCACGTTTTCAGCAGAAATTTCTCCAACTACCCAAAGGGACCTGAATTCCGAAAGATTTTCGATATATTGGGCGACGGCATTTTCGGCGCTGATTTCGAGCTCTGGGAGATTCATCGCAAGACCACGCTCGCGCAGCTCACTCATCCTTATTTCTACACCTATCTGGAGAGGACTGTTTGGGACAAGGTGGAAACCGGCCTCAACCCGGTTCTTGACGATTTCTGCAAACGTGAAAGTGATTTGGATTTGCAGGATATTTTCCAGAGGTTCACTTTTGATAATATTTGCAAGTTCGTTTTGGACTACGATCCCTGCAGCTTATGCATGGAGTTGCCTTACGTTCCCTGCGAGAAGGCTTTCAGTGTGGTGGCGGAGCCGCTGCTGCACAGGCATATATTCCCGGAGTGGATGTGGAAGCTGCAACAATGGCTCAACATCTCCGGCGAGAGGAAACTCATGGAAGCTTCCAAGGCATTCGATGAATTCATCTATCCTCGTGTTAGCTGCTTTGATAATATTAATCATGGAGATCATTTGAATGTATTGAAAGCATTCGAAAAGGTATACAGAGAGAAAAACAACATTCTTGCTGCTACCTCAGGTGGTTTGAGAAAATTCTTGAAGGACACTTCGTTGAGTTTGATGTTTGCAGGCAGAGACACCACGAGTACTTGTCTCACGTGGCTCTTCTACCTCATTGCTCAAAACCCTTCAACACTGATCAAGACTCGGGAAGAAATGGAGGCGGAATTGTGTCTGAATGAGAACAATAAGAAATCTTGGCGGCCGTTCACGGCGGCGGAGTCGCAGAAGCTAGTATACCTGCATGGAGCACTGTGCGAATCTCTGAGGCTATTCCCACCGGTGGCGTTGGAGCACAAAGCTCCGATTGAAGGAGATATTCTACCGAGCGGTCATTACCTCCATAAGAACACCAAGCTTATTATATCACTCTATTCAGTGGGAAGAATGGAAACGGTGTGGGGGAAAGACTGCTTGGAATTCAAGCCGGAGAGATGGATTTCGAGCAAAGGACGGTTGAAGCACGAGCCGTCGTATAAGTTTCCGGCGTTCAACGCGGGGCCGAGGACTTGTTTGGGGAAAGAGATGGCGTTCGTGCAGATGAAGATGGTTGCAGCCACAATCATACATCATTACAACATCAAACTAGTGGAGGGGCATCCAGTTTCACCTCGTGACTCGGTTATACTTCAAGCAAGGCATGGATTGAAGGTGGTGTTGTCCAAGGTAAATTAATATGTGTGAATCTAAAGCCGATGATTTAAAGAGCAGTACGGTACAGTACGTTCTCTGTTGTGTAATAACTATAATAAGTGGCCTCACAGTCACACTATATAATATCATTGTTGTGAAATTCGGGCTAGGCGGCGGGTATTCAGATAAATATTCGGTTAAATAGAAAGGTGTCGAAAAATATTAAAAGAAGTTTACTTTAGCTCATTTGGCACAGCAGCACGTTAACACTAACCTACAGTTTGCTGATTCGATTCAAGTACCTCTCACCTAAAGGTGGTTAAATGTGCATCCAACCACTATACTAAAATTCAATTCATATTCTAAAGGTGGTTAAATGTGCATCCAACCACTACACTAAAATTCAATTTATATTTTTTTGTCATCTTTAGGGTAGAAATATCAATATATAATAATATTTTTTAAAAAATAAAAATACCTAGTCTCCGCTTAGGTCCCGCCTAGACCATCTAGGCGCTAGGCGCCCCTTGACCGTCCGACTAGCGCCCAACGAATTCTACAACCTTGCTATATATACGTTCATATATATGTGCGGTATTCTGCTCCAAATATGCTCACTTGCAATTTATATATGCACACACACACACTCATGTTTTATAATTTTGTAAAATTGAATAATTCAATATGAGAACAGTGATAGTAAAATGAGACAATATACTAATTGTAAATTATACATATTTGGATAAAATATTATGACAAATATACATAAAAATTTAAAAGGTACAAATTTAAAAATACTTCTTTATGCATGACATTTTTCATTGAAATCATCATTATCATTTACCATTTATAGAACCATTTACAATCAACGACTATCTCAGTTTTAGAAATATTGATGTTTTAGTCTGTTAATTTTCTTACACATTATTTGACGTTTTACACTCTTCATCCCAATTTTACCCCTATAAAATCTCCTATATTATAGTAAATATGTTGAATAAATTAAGGATAGATATAGAGGCATATAGATTACAATGATAGAGAAATTAAGATATATTAGAAAAATATATATAATTTAATATGGTGAGAGTGTATACTTGTCAAATTTTTTAATTTTTATTTTTTATTGTAAAACCTAAAACATCAATCTTTCTAAAACTGGGGGAGTATATCAATAGTTCTAAAGTAAAGTTAACAAAATTATTAGTTTCGTGTAGATTTGAATTTCAATTCATATGTAGGACTAGGGGTGTAATCGAGTCGAGTCGAGTCGAGTAGTAGCTTTATCGAGCTGAAGCTCGATAAGAAAAACTCGAAGCTCGACTCGAGCTCGGTCGAGCTTTAAATTTTCGAGTTCGAGCTCGACTCGTTAGCAAACTCGACAAACTCGAGTTCGACTCGACTCGGCTCGATTATATATAAATATTAAATAAAAAATTATATTTATTTAATTTTACATAAATATATTTTAATTATTAATGATATATATATGTAAGTAATTAAATTATTAAGGGTTAATTTGTAATTGCACAAAAGCTCGATAAGGCTCGCGAGCCTGTCGAGCTTACTAATATGGAGCTCGAGCTCGGTAACTACTCGAGTAGCTCGAACTCGAGCTCGACTCGACAACCCTTGAGTCGATTTCGAGCTTTCACGGAGTCGATCTCGAGTAGCTCACGAGTAGGCTCGACTCACTTACACCCTCCTATGTAGGAGTACTTATATTGTCAATCTGAAATATTGCACACAACTGCAGAAGTAATTATTTGATAAATTAAAATATGTGAAAATGCAGAAGTATGAGTGTCATAGCATTTTACATAACTCTTTCTATATAGGACAGTTATATAACTTGATTAGCTAATTTCCATAATTAATTATTATTTTCATCATTTCACATCACTCAAATTTTATAATATTTTCCATATATATATATATATATTTGGATTATATATTATGACAAATAAATATAAAAGTTTATAATTAAGTACGAATTTTGGAAGACTTCTTTGTGTATGACATTCTTTATTGACTTACTAATGATATCGTCATTCCCAAATTTTGGAAAGTATATTACAAACACTTACAATAATCTATACATATAATTTCATTATAAAATAATCAAAATAATTAGTTGTGATCATATATATTTGTGAAATTCATGTTTTTTTTCTTTACGAATAGTTTTTTTTTTCTTTATGAATAGTTTTTTTTTTCATGTTGATATGTAGTTCAATTCATTTGTAGGGTTTGTATTTTCTGTCAAATTTATTATGTGTGTCATCAACATTATCATTTTAATACTTCTTAATGTTAAAAGAGATTATGTAACTCATTTTAGTATATCAATTCATTGATAGGAATTGTATAATTAATGCAAAAGTATCACTTAAAACTGTAGCGATAAATATATCTTTTTGAAAAATTAAAATATACAAATTAAAATAAAGATCGTATAAATCCATTGAAAAAAAAATCACAATTATAGAAAAATAATCATTTTGTAGTTATGATTTTAGATCCAAAACTATTTTACATAACGCTTTCTATATAAGACACTTATATAACTTGACTTAATTAGTATTTTCATCATCATTTGACATCACTCAAAATTTTATAGTATTTTCCATATATATATATATATATGGATTATATATTATGAAAAATAAATATACAAGTTTATAATTAAGTACAAACTTTGGAAGACTTCTTTGTGTATGACATTCTTTATACTTACTAATGATATCATCATTCCCAAATTTTGGAAAGTATATTACAAACATTTACAATAATCTATACGAATAGTTTCATTATAAAATTAACAAAATAATTAGTTGTGATCATATTTGTGAAATTCATGTTTTTTTTCTTTACGAATAATTTTTTTTTCATGTTGATATTTAGTTTAATTCATTTGTAGGGTTTGTATTGTCTGTCAAATTTATTAGGTGTGTCATCAACACTATCATTATAATACTTCTTAATGTTAAAAGAGATTATGTAAATTATTTTAGTTAACCAATTCAGTGATAGGAATTGTAGAATTAATGCAAAAGTATGACTTAAAAATGCAGCGATAAATATATCTTTTTGAAAAATTAAAATATACAAAAATAAAGAAGTATAAATCCATTGAAAAAATAATCACAATTAAAGAAAAATAATCATTTCGTAATTATGATTTTAGATCCAATAATTTCATCTTGATTTTATGAAATGAAATGCATGCAGTGATTTACCTTACATTTATTCATATTAGAGGTAATTATATTATCAAAATTATGTTTTCTATAACATGCCTTAATATTAACACAAATACTTCTGTACATAAGATGTATATCAGACGGTTAAGACGTTGACCAAAAAAATCATCAAAATGAGTGATACTTTTTAGGGATACAATTGATACTTTTTTTTAATTTTGAATGATACTTTTTAGTATTTCGATTGATACCGATTTTAAGATTTTTTTTCTTTATTTTTTTTTCTGACCGATACTTTTTAATGATACAAATGATACTTTTTAGGCTTTGAAATCATACTTTTCAGTATTATGAATGATACTAATTTTGACGGATTTTTTGGTCAATGCATTGACAGGATCAACACGTGTTGACCCGGTCAACGCGTTGACCGTCTGATGTCCACCTATTGCACACAAGACCCCCCTAATATTAATATTAATACGAAGTATTTAAATATAAGATCGTAAAAAAATTAAAAAAATCTAGATTTTTCAAGTAGAATTTCATAGCAATTTAGATTGTTCAGAGCTCATAAATACCGTTGCCGAGGAAAATCAGCAAATATTTCGTAAAAATATATATTCAGAATAATAAATTTCAACCCTGATTATATCTTTTAAAACCAAAAAACATATATAATTCAATTGATTAGAAGGTCTATATCTTTGCACAAATAATTGTGCGTAAATTTTAAAAATAATAATTGGTTCATATATATCTTAGAATTTAGTATTTACATAGCTGGAACTTAGACATTGGAAAATTCATTCTATTTCACATAGGGCTTGATGTATACAATTAATATATATTAATATCAATACATTTCAGTCTAATATAGATTTATATCAACATATAATAAATTGTTGGGAAAAAATAGATTTATAATATATATATATATAGATTGTTGAAAATATATATATATATATATATATATATATATATATATATATATCTTATAAAAACATAAATCTTCAAGGTTACAATTTTAGATAAGCAACACATAAATCTACATCAATTATTTACGTACATGTGAAAAGATTATATCTTTATATATTGGCAAGCTCCCATGGCTTAAATTTATGCAAATCACAAATTTCATCACATCCATATCTTTATATTTATATATATAAAAGCAGAATATAGTCTTACTAATAGCAACCAAATCATTTTTCCGCTAAAACGTACCTTCCACTTTTAGCAAATTTATTTCATACATACTAATTTATATTGTGTATCATATTTAATATTATCAATATTTT
The DNA here is from genome assembly GCA_026008535.1 of Perilla frutescens. NCBI lineage: Eukaryota > Viridiplantae > Streptophyta > Magnoliopsida > Lamiales > Lamiaceae > Perilla > Perilla frutescens. The sequence goes on from BRKX01000004.1 coordinate 13,125,495, forward strand.
ATTAATTATTTCTAAACTTAGCAATATATATATATATATATATATAAGGATATTAAATTTTAAATTATTTTACCGCCACAACATATAATTTCCATGTATATATTTAAATTTATGAAAAATTTGTATCGGGACATCTTTCAGTTTTCCATTAAAAGTTTAACATCAGACATAAGACAACTGAAGATTGTTCTTCCTTTTTTTCTACTTTTTATTTTTATATTTACTTTCTCATATAAATCTTCTCTTCTTTTAAATACATAAATAAATTAAATTATGCAAAAATTAATTCTCTTAATTTCTAAAACAGAGACGACATTTCATAAGGCAAAAATTATGCCCAAAAGATCATCTAAGTCTCCCAAAATTATGTCTCATTACCTTAATCAGTTAAATATGTCATAATTACGTCTAATTATATATAGTAATCACTTAATGACATTTTATGATAATGGTCTAATTGATATTTTGACAAATAATTGTGTCTAAAATAGGTGAGACAACTTTCTTTCAAAAGTGGACATTTTGCATGAAAACATTCAAAAGTGTGTCACGTAAATTAAAGTCACTGAAAGTCTATTTCAATTTCTCATAAATGTTATGAACTAATTATCAATTATTCAATTTTTATCATAAGTTTACATCCAATTACAAGTAGTATATAAATACAACTCTCACCTCGAAAGTTCAAATCATGAAAATTCATGAGCTGTGAATATAATTTTTTTAGTTTGTTGAAATTGTGTGTGTAGCTCTCTCTCTCTCTCTCTCTCTCTCTCTCTCTCTCTAGAGATGCCCAATTATAATCGGACCGGCAGTTACAAACCGCCGGTTTGTCGGTTTTCAGCCGGTTCCGGTTGGTACGGACGGTTACGGTTTGTAAACCGTAACCGTCAACCATAAATACGCGGTCCGATTCCGGTTTGGGGTAGCGAATTTCAACAAACCGCCAGTTAGAAACCGCCGGTTTGGACGGTTAACCGGCGGTTTGTATATATATATGTATATATATATTTTTTAACGGTCGAGATCACGATCCGCGTGATCTCGATCAATGGCTAGGAACGCGCGGACTAGGATCGATGACGTGGAACCGCCAGTTTTGGAGCCCAAACCAGCGGTTTGGCCGAAAATCGACGATTTGGGCTCCAAAACCGGTGGTTCCGGCCGTTGGTTTTCAAAAATTTTCAAATTCAAAATTTAAAATTTTTCCCCCCACTCCCCAATTTTTAGGTGTTATTTCCAATCTTTACAAAATTTTTAGATCTCTCTCTCTCTCTCTCTTATATATATATATATATATATGATATTTGTGTTATTCATTTTGCAGGATTAATTTTGAAAGAAAATAATTAAGTTCATATTTTGAATAAAAATGACATGGTTCCATTGTTTAATTTGACTTATCAAAAGACAAAGGTCATCATCCTACGAATAGAAATTGATTGCTACATATTTGCGCTTGGTTCAATTATATAAACTGGTTTTTTTAGATAAATATGAAATTTACAGTTAGAAATCTTTCCGTGATGGGGTGATTTATGGATAACTATAACTGAATGTTATGAATACGCCTTTTCAATCATGTATTGTTGTCCAATATATTGTTTTTTTCGTGACAGGATGGTTTATTTTTTAAATTATTTTTTTTTTTGCTCAACTATTTTGTTCATTATAGTTTGTTCATCTATATAGAGTTTGTCTTTATATTTGAGTATTTTAGTTTATCATTGTTTTGTTTAGATGATTATTTTTTGCTTTTCTTTTTATTTTTATAAGAATGTAAGAAACAATATGTTTTGACACGCGCGCGCGCGCACACACACACATATTTTTTAGATGACTAGGGTAATCCACATCCACTATCAAAATATGTAATGAGTAAATCACATGGAGGAAGATAAATCACACTTTGAAAAACTATATGTGACAGACGAACCTAGCGATGTTAACATTTAAAGATGAAGTTTTTTAGTCTTACTTCAAAGATGAAGTCTTTTAGTCTTACTTCACGATGCACAACATACTAAAATTTCAGCTTAAACAGAGAAGAAACGAATCGAAACAAGGCGTCAGAAGACAGCAGCTGCGTGGGGCGGGGGCTGGCCGGCGGCGACGACTCCGACGATGGCGGCTCCGGCAGTCTGCTGGCGACGGGCGACGGCTCTCCGGCAGCCTTCCGGCATTCGTTAGCTGCTCCCGCAGCACCCCTTCAAACAAAACTTAACCTGGGCCCGCATGCCCGATTTACTTGGCGCAGGCCTGGGCTTTTCTCGTTCTTCAACATGAACGAGAGAAGAGAGAAGAGAAGAGATGAATGAGCAATCCAAATGAATGTGGGAGGCCTCTATTTATAGAAAAAATCTTGGCTTCCCCACAAGTCAATACAGTAGAAAATACTGCTAAAGTAATTCCGGACTCGATTAAAAGATGCTTTATTCAATTGCGAGATCCAAATGACCTCCAACATAAAATCCAAAAATATCGGGAGACTCATTGGCTCGAGTACTATTGAACCAACTCAACTTGGGATGATGAAGGAGTCGTCTGAAGAAAAATGAAGAAAGATTCCCTTTTAAAAAATAGAATTACTATTCCACACAAGGGACAAATAAAATTCTCGAGCATTCGATTGACCTCTGATTGAAAATTCAAGAACACCAACGGATTTCTTGAGAAATTTCCTATAGGGGTGGTGTTGGAAAAAACTATCAAGGATAACCCAACTGATGATTTTGATGAAATATCAAACATGTGGAAAATCTCTATGAAAAAGTCCATGAGTTACAGGCTGAAAATTGTTTTCATGACCAAAATAAGACTCCAAAATCAGCTCAGCTAAAGTGGAAGTCGACCACCTTGGAGCATGGTCAACCAGTTGGAAGGATGCAATAGACAGTCAGGAACTAATCAAAGCACAGCTGAAGACTGGAAAGCATCCAATAAAATGAGCAGCTATCAACCACTGATAGGAAGAACTGAAGTCAGTAAGCTTAAAAGCTCAAGCTTGAGGATCAGCTGACCAACCTCATATAAGACCAACTTGACTAACAAACTTTTCATCAGTTTGAAATAGTTGAACTAGCAAACAAGCTCATAATAAGACCAACTGAACTGACCAACAAGTTCAAAAAGTTAAGATCAATCAAACTGGGAGAAGAGCTCAGAAGAACTGCCAACTAATGGTTTAACCAAAGCTAAGCTGTCAAAAACAGGAGTGTCAGCTTGAGCTCAGAACTGAAGTTCAAGGCAGATGAGGAACGACCAACTGGAGCTTTTGCCAAAGCTAAGCTGCCAAGAATAAGAGTGCCAACTGGAGCATTTCAGAACTGAAGGCTAAGGCAGCTGAGGAACTGTCAACCATTCCAGAGCTGAAAGCTAAGACAGTTGAGGAACTGTCAGCTGGAGTTTAAAACTGTAACAACTCGGATTTTTAGAATATAATTAAGTAATTTCTAATTTTAATTAGGATTTATTAAGAGGAATTTTAAGCATAATTAAGGATGTTTCGGTTTTAAATTGCGTTTTAGGATTTATTTTTTGTAAAATCGTATTTTTGAGAATTTCAATTCCAGCTCAGTCATAGCCCATTTTGGTCACGTTTGAAAGGCATTGACCCAAGGAGCATGCCGGTGCTTTCAGATTTTGAATCTGAAGTCGTTTAAGTTCCCGGCGATTTAAATCGCGTTTAAAGGAGTTATGAATAGTGTTTTTCTGTAAGAGCGCGTTCGTTAGAAATTTGCAAAATCTCGTGTGTTGATCCGAGCCTTGATTTTTCAAGCCTATCCTATGGGAAATTTCTCAAGGAATCCGTTGGCGTTCCCGGATTTTCATTCTGAGGTCAATTGAACGCTCGGAAATTTTATTTGTCCCTTGCGTGGAATAGTAACTTTATTTTTGAAAAGAGAATATTTTCTCGTTTTCATTCAAGACGACTCGTTCTTTATTTTGAGTCAAGTTGGTTCAATAGTACTCGAGCTAAGGAACCTCCCGGTATTTTCGGATTTCGAGTCTGAGGTCATTTGGACCTCGACATCGAATAAAGCGCCTTTTAACCGAGCACGATATTTTTGAAGCAGTATCGTTACACTGCAGAAGCTTCGCGAGGAAGCCAAAATTTTGGCTATAAATAGCAACCCTTCCCCTTCTTTTTTTTCCTCGCTCATTTCATTCTTAATCCCCATTTCTGTAGTAAGAGAGAGAGAGAGAGAGAGAGAGAGAAGTGAGGGAGTCCTCTTCGTGAGGGCACCCCAGTGAGAGAGAGAGCGGAGAGGGAGCCCGGCGGGGCTGGGAGGCACCGCGGGGCGGCAAGGAGAGCGCCGCGGGGCTTGGGCTGGGCAAAGGGGCGCCGTGGAGGCAAGGGAGACCCGCGGGGGCGAGGAGCGCCGCGGGGGTGAGGTAGCCCCGCGGGGGCATGGGCGCTGGCCCTTGGGCGTGCGGGCTGGTTCGGCAGCTCTGGCACGTTTTCGTGCGGAGGCCATAACTTTCGCCTCGGTTGGAAATACCAGGCCCAAGAGTACTCAAATCGAAGCTCTTTCGATAATCTACGATGTAGCAGTGGCCGATCATCCAGAATCTCGATCATTCGAGTCTGATTTTCTGTCCCCGTTTTAGGTAATTTCGGATGCCTTCATTGTTTAAATTCTCGTGTTTTAAGTTATAGTTAATGGTCAAGGGTTTAGATATCATTTTGATGTCTTATTAGGAGCTTGAATAAGGTTTCAAGTTATTGATCGACTTCTATTAAGATGAGGTGAACCCCGAGGAGGCCCGAGAAAGGATTTTCAGCTCGTTGGTTCGTCTACGCGCTTGTTATCGAGGTGTTCATCATCGAGGTGGGTGGTTCTAACACAAGTATAGAGTTTGAGCTATTAAGCTCTAGAAGCATGATAGGGCAAGATGAATATCCAATTAAAATATTTTATGCTCTGAGTACATTAGTGCTCACACCATCTTTTTCAAATGTTTTCAGGTTAAGATGCTGAGGCCGGTGATGTGCTGCTGGTAGGGTTGTCTGAGTTGTTTGAGGTTTCAAGTTTGTTGCTCTATATGGTTACATATTTTTCTTCCGCTATGTTTCTGCTAAGTACTCTGATATTAGTATTTAGTCTTGAGATGTGTAACTTGATTCTTGATAGTAGCATGTCTTAATTGCTATGATTTCTGTTATCAATAAAGACTTGAGAAGTTGAAGAATGTTCTTTTGACATCCCAGTTATTCCTTTATTGATTCTGAGTTAATTGAATAGTCATACCTGTTGAGCATTCTGGTATCTATTCATCTTCAGTTGACTTGTGAATAAGTCTTCCATGCTTGTTGTTGTTGTTCGCCTTTGAAGGGGGCTTTTTCTTTCAAGCATGATTCTGTTCGTTCAAGTTAAGTTTGAGTTAGTTTCTTGTTTGGTCCTATGAATGGGACAGTAAGATTTATTTGACTCCGACCTATTTATGTGTCTTAGTCGATGTGACCTTTGATGAGGTCTTATTTATTTGAATAGTCAGACTCCTATCTGTTTGTCTTTGGATTCTGTTTAAATTTCGGTTGGCCTATGTTTTGGCATTCCTTTGACTCGATTGAATCCTTTGACTCCTTTGATTCATTGAAAGCGATAGTTCTTCCAAGTCATAAAGTTAAGTTGCCTGAGTTCTTGAGGCGCTAACTTAGTTTAATTCTAAAAATACCCCCTTGGATTTCTTATTTTTCGTGCTATTTTACGCACAACAACCCCGTCCCCATCCTCGGGACCGAGCTGTTAGAGATGGTATTAGAGCAGGCTTGCAACTCTGCAGACCTGTCTCTTCTTAAAGTTTGATTGAGTTCTATGTGAATATTGAATTGTTCAAAGGTATTAATCAACAACCCCCAGCTCATCATCACCCTCGCATCTTCAACAAAGCTAAGGTATGATTAAGTTAAACTATATCTATTATATTTGGTATAACTTTTTGAAAGTACAGGATGAGGAGAAAAGTTTTGAGCAAGACAAGGTTAGTCGATTTTTTAGAGTCGAACATTATTTCTTTAGAAATAAAATTTTTGGTTATACCAAAGTTTAAAGTGGAACTTATTGAAGTAAGTTCTAGATCGATGTTTTAAGAGTTTTGAGTCATTAAGAACTCGATCAAGAAGCAAATCTTTTCAGAATATTATTTTCTGCAGATACTCGAACTATTTCGGTCATTTTAGACCGTTAAAAATTTTAAGTAGAGCTATAAAGTTTGAAAGTTGATTTGAAAATATTCTTTATGATAAAGGCTCGTCTACTGCCCATAAGAAAAGAATTTAAGGATGAGTTAAGGATGAACGAGGCATAGAGAATATAGTTAGAACATAGACTATAGTGAGCTTGAATTAAGGAGAATTCTAGAATTCCCTTTAGGTTCTCTTATGAACCTAGATTGAGTAAGTTCCTTCTCAAGGAGCTAGAGTTAAGTAGGGTTGTTCGATAGAACATTTATAGAGCGCTCATAAGAAGGATAAATGATTTCGAGATTTTAGTAGAATCGAGAAGAAGGTCATGAAGTTCAGTTTCGAGCGATAAGCAAGAAGAGGAGCAGTCAAGTCAAAGGCGAATTATCAGAGTGGCACAGCGGAAGCGTGGTGGGCCCATAACTCACAGTACATTCAAGGTCATGTCGCGTTCGATGCCCAGAAGTTATCGCTTGTTTCAAGCCGATTAATGAAGATGAAGATTGTCATCGCGACTGTGGCCAAGAAGAGTTTGAAGATAAGTTATCGATGTTCTACCTAGCTTCCAGAAGATGTTGAAGTCAAATTATTTTGAGTTTAGAAGGTGCCATAGATTAAGTCGCTTTATCATATCCTTTTCGATAGATAAGAAGAGATCCCCGGATATCATTTTTCCGGCCAAGTAAAGCCATTTGAGTCCCGTTGACTCGTGCTATTTCGTAGCAACCTCGCCAAGAAGAAGATACGTGATGCTCAAGAGAGAGAAGACCCGAAGAAGAAGATCGTTAAGAAGATAGACCTAGTATTCGGTAGATTGAGAGTTTCAGTTTGATGGAAGTTTTTGTTGAGTCTATTTATTCATTTTCGTGTCAATAGAATCGATTTGTTCATTCTCTTTTGGAATCGATTTATTCTCTTGTTAATTGAATCAATTGCCCTTCAATAGCTTCATATGAATTGAAATTCTCCATTTATACCATTTGAAATTCTTTGATTATATCCGCTGGGATAATTTGCAATCTTTTGGATGATACTTCTTTGATCATCAAGAATCACTAATAGCATTTCCTTGACAGGCTATGCTGACGCCTTTGAGAAAATATTTTAGCACGGTTTTCAGTTGCTAACCGTTGATTTCTTCCATATCTTTGTTATATGCAAGAACCCTTCAAGGTTATAAGTCCTCTGAAAAGGCAATGTTGTTGACACATATAACCTAGTGTTATATTCTTTCCAACTTTTAAGCTTGTTAAAGAGTGGTTGATTAAGATAAAGTCCTCACTCAGAGGCATTCATTTATTTTGCTCCCACTCATAGAACTCGAGTGTGGATCTCGGAATAGAGCAGAGAGCTATAGTAGTATTCCTTTTAGTCAAGGTTGGAGGAATAAGAGATAGTATTTCCTAGCAGGAAGTAGAATCCAAGTAAGCGCCAGATAGTATTCTCTAAGTTTAGGACGTGCGTTTTCAAGAAGATTTCTTAGCTCGTTGCGTTTGGAGGTGATCTAAGGAATGACGGCAGGTAAGTTCCGAGCGTGCAGTTGAAAGTCCAGACATGCGATCGTTACGCCTGCAAGTAATGGTGACCACTAGCAAAATCCATGAAGTCAGGCAACTGCTTCGAGAAAAAGAGACAACTGCGACGAAGAAGTTTTGATTTAAGTTGCGTTGAGAATTTAAGTTTGGAGCACATCACAAAGTACGCCCCAAGAAGATGAAGAAGTCAAACCTCAAGAAGTTAAAGATAAAGATAAAGTGAGTTTTCAACGTGACAGAGCGTGCGAGCTACCATCGAAGTAGGTGTCCAATTTTTTGAGTTTATCGTTTAGTTCGAGTTCGTTAAAGTTTCTCAAAGCTGCGAGAAGTAAAGTCAGAAGCAAAAGCAAAGCTATGCAAGACATAAGAAGGATGGACTCCTTGAGACCGCACGGCTCGTGCACGAGGAGCAAGCTTGGTGAAGTTTTCTTTTCTTTTATTTCTTTCGTTAATCGAATAGTTTCTAGAGGTCCCCTCGAATGAAAGATCATAAGAAGCTCATGTGAAGCATTATTTCGAGAGAGATGTCATTAAGGAAGAAAAGATAGAAGATGCCCAAGCTTTGAGGAAGAAAAGAAGAAAGATTATAGAAGTAATAGTCCTGCTTAAGGACTAATTTATTAAGGAAGGCCTCAGGCTATTCTTAGCCGTATAGTAAGGTTTCGAACCTATGTCATTCCAATAAGGCTGTAAATTCTTAAAGAGTTATCCAAATCTCCGTTTGAGGGGAAGTAAATTTCGGGATGAAATTTTCTTTAAGGGGTGTAGAATGTAACAGCTCGGATTTTCAGAATATAATTAAGTAATTCTTAATTTTAATTAGGATTTATTAAGAGGAATTTTAAGCATAATTAAGGATGTTTCGGTTTTAAATTGCGTTTTAGGATTTATTTTTCGTAAAATCGTATTTTTGAGAATTTCAATTCCAGCTCAGTCGTAGCCCTTTTTGGTCACGTTTGAAAGGCATTGATCCAAGGAGCATGCCGGTGCTTTCAGATTTTGAATCTGAAGTCGTTTGAGTTCCCGGCGATTTAAATCGCGTTTAAAGGAGTTATGAATAGTGTTTTTCCGTAGGAGTGCGTTCGTTAGAAATTTGCAAAATCTCGTGTGCTGATCCGAGCCTTGATTTTTCAAGCCTATCCTATGGGAAATTTCTCAAGGAATTCGTTGGCGTTCCCGGATTTTCATTCTGAGGTCAATTGAACGCTCGGGAATGTTATTTGTCCCTTGCGTGGAATAGTAACTTTATTTTTGAAAAGAGAATATTTTCTCGTTTTCTTTCAAGACGACTTGTTCTTTATTTTGAGTCAAGTTGGTTCAATAGTACTCGAGCCAAGGAACCTCCTGGTATTTTCGGATTTCGTGTCTGAGGTCATTTGGACCTCGACATCGAATAAACCGCTTTTTAACCGAGCACGATATTTTTGAAGCAGTATCGTTGCACTGCAGAAGCTTCGCGAGGAAGCCAAAATTTTGGCTATAAATAGCAACCCTTCCCCTTCTTTTTTTTTCCTCGCTCATTTCATTCTTAATCCCAATTTCTGTAGTAAGAGATAGAGAGAGAAGTGAGGGAGTCCTCTTCGTGAGGGCACCCCAGTGAGAGAGAGAGCGGAGAGGGAGCCCGGCGGGGCTGGGAGGTGCTGCGGGGTGGCAAGGAGAGCGCCGCGGGGCTTGGGCTAGGCAAAGGGGCGTCGCGGGGCTGAAAGGTGGCGCCGCGGGGCTGGGTAAGGAGTCCCGTGGGGGCAGGAGAGCCCCGCGGGGGCAAGGGGCGCCGCGGAGGCAAGGGAGCCCCACGGGGACGAGGAGCGCCGCGGGGGCATGGGCGCGGCGGCGCTTGGGCGTGCGGGCGCGCGGGCTGGTTCGGTAGCTCCGGCACGTTTTCGTGCGGAGGCCATAACTTTCGCCTCGGTTGGAACTACGAGGACCACGAGTACTCAAATCAAAGATCTTTCGATACTCTATGATGTAATAGTGGCCGATTGTCCAGAATCTCGATTGTTCGAGTTGTATTTTCTGTCCCTGTTTTAGGTAATTTCGGATGCCTTCATTGTTTAAATTCTCGTGTTTTAAGTTATAGTTAAGGGTCAAGGGTTTAGATATCATTTCGATGTCTTATTAGGAGCTTGAATAAGGTTTCAAGTTATTGATCGACTTCCATAAAGATGAGGTGAACCCCGAGGAGGCCCGAGAAAGGATTTTCGGCTCGTTGGTTTGTCTACGCGCTTGTTATCGAGGTGTTCGTCATCGAGGTGGGTGGTTCTAACGCAAGTATAAAGTTTGAGATATTAAGCTCTAGAAGCATGATAGGGTAAGATGAATATCTAATTAAAATATTTTATGCTCTGCCTGTTTAGTCTCTGTACAAGGAAAGGAAAGGAATAAAGGAAGTTATATGCATGATATTGTTGAATTGTTATTTGAGTTTGTTAAGATAAAGGAAGTTGTCATAAGTTAAGTGAGCTCTCAAGTATGTTTAGATATGCTAGAATTGTTTAAATACGATTGATGCTAGGTTGAGATCTAGAATTGCTTTAATTGCAATCAATGTTTATCCACGTTCATTTCCTCCCATTTGAATGCTTATGCTTCGTTAAAGCTCGTATAGTTAAGGATTCCCTTTTTGTGTAAGACATAAATCCCTTATAGGCCGAGATCATGCTCAATTAAAGGATTAGCCTTAGACAATTGCTCTAGGCTTGGTATTGTTAGCTAGTTAAGTAAGGAAGGTTAAGGTTAAGTAAGAAAGGAAGTTAAGGAAGGATATAGCTTGTGTTGTAAGCAGGTTACCGAGCTCAAAGAACAGTTTATTTACATTATCATGCTGTGACCCTCGTATCACTAATGTTGAACATTTGAAAGTAAAGAGAGTCACTGCTGGGTAATCCCCTCGCATACTCAGAGGATACTTGAGGTAACCTCTCTCTCATCCTAAGGCAAAAATGGTGCAGTAGACAACAGGTTTGAGCCAGAAAAGGCACCAAGAAAGGAAGTAAAAGGTTTTGCGGCTATGGAGAGGGCTTTTGCGATTTGCTCTCCATATGCCGTCAGTTTATAATTGGATATTCCAAAGTTTATTAAAGAGTTTTCTCGTAAAACCCCACTGAGTACATTAGTGCTCACACCCTCTTTTTCAAATGTTTTTAGGTTAAGATGCTGAGGCCGGTGATGTGCTGCTGGTGGGGTTGTCTGAGTTGTTTGAGGTTTCAAGTTTGTTGCTCTATATGGTTACATGTTTTTCTTCCGCTAAGTTTCTGCTAAGTACTTTGATATTAGTATTTAGTCTTGAGATGTGTAACTTGATTCTTGATAGTAGCATGTCTTAATCGCTATGATTTCTGTTATCAATAAAGACTTGAGAAGTTGAAGCATGTTCTTTTGACATCCAGTTATTCCTTTATTGATTCTGAGTTAATTGAATAGTCATACCTGTTGAGCATTCTGGTATCTATTCATCTTTAGTTGACTTGTGAATAAGTCTTGTATGCTTGTTGTTGTTGTTTGCCTTTGAAGGGGGCTTTTTCTTTCAAGCATGATTCTGTTCGTTTAAGTTAAGTTTGAGTTAGTTTCTTGTTTGGTCCTATGAATGGGACAGTGAGATTTATTTGACTCCGACCTATTTATGGGTCTTAGTCGATGTGACCTTTGATGATGTCTTGTTTATTTGAATAGTCAGACTCCTATCTGTTTGTCTTTGGATTCTGTTTAAATTTCGGTTGGCCTATGTTTTGGCATTCCTTTGACTCGATTGAATCCTTTGACTCATTTGATTCGTTGAAAGCAATAGTTCTTCCAAGTCATAAAGTTAAGTTACCTGAGTTCTTGAGGCGCTAACTTAGTTAAATTCTAAAAACACCCCCTTGGATTTCTTATTTTTCATGCTATTTTACGCACAACAACCCCGTCCCCATTCTCGGGACTGGGCTATTACAAAAACTAAAAGCCAAGTAGCTGATACTTGCCGAGCAGTTAATGAAGATCCTGACAAGAGATCTTGAAGTAGAATTCAATTAATCAAGCAACGACTAGTTCAAACAAGCTTCAATAGATAACAAAAATCAAACTACCGTCGATAGATCAACTGTACCAATGATTGATAGAACATTATGGTCACAAAGATCACTCATCTATATAAGAAGAGTGAATCTCATTTTAAACATGACTTTCACCAATCTAACTCTTGATATACCGCAGATACTGAGCTTTCTTTCTCCCTCTCTAGCTCGAAGCTTAAACATCATCACAAGCTGTGAAAAGTCCCAACTGAGAAGAAGTTCTTCAAAGAACCAACCAATCAGCTAGTTGTTGAAGAATCCAGCCAGAGCCAAGCTTCTCAGTTCAAGTTATTCAATGATCAAATACTCAGCTCAGCTTAATGAGCATTCATAGTTGATACCAGTTTCAAGACTGTATTATTAAAGATCGAGAGAGATCTAAAATTTTGTAAAGATGGGAAATAACACCTAAAGTCCCAACAAGCAGTTGGAAGCGGTAAGTGTGAGCTGTTGACCATCCCCAGTTGAGGAAGGGTGTACCAGGGGGTCTGTTTTTCCGGGACAACACTAGTTGAAAAGGAGATCATGCTCGAGTGAAGGGTGCCATTTTTAGGTTCAACACTTGTCCTCATTGTGTAATTGTAATAAAGAAACTTTACATTACATAGTGAATTACCCTTTTCAGTAAGGAAGGGAGGACGTAAAAGCTGAGCTTCGAACCTCTATAAATCTCTTATGTGATGTACTTGCTGTCAAGCTTTTGCATATACATAGTTGCACACAACATCTCACAAGCTGCACTCTTAAGCTAAGCTTTCCATCTCAATTGTCAAGTGCACTAATAAGTTTTGAAAGCGAGTTAAGGGCCCTATCTATTTCGTAGAAAAGTTCAAAGTTTTTGTGTCAATTTATTCACCCCCTTTAAACTGACATCGACTCACCCAAGACCAACAAGTGGTATCAGAGCGGTTGATTCTAAGGATCAGCCATTTCTATAGGTCAACTGAATAAGATCTACTTATCTGTGCTAATGTTTCAAGCTATGGTAAACCATAAGCTACCTCTTTTTTCAGTTGAGAATTATGATAATTGGAGCAGGAGGATAAAGGCGCATCTATGCTCAATTCATGAAAATATGTGGGAAGTTATTTAAGATGGTCCAATCAACATAATGATGAACAATGAAGCCCACATTGTTGATATTAATCAACTGGTAAGGATCCTAAAGCCAACTCATCTTCTCACGAGTGAAGAAAAATAGTTGAAGAATCTAGAGTTTGTGGCCCAAGCTGCACTATTCCAAACTCTAGATGAGGATCGCATGAAGGGCACAAAGAACTGCAGAACCGCCAAGGAGATATGGGACTTGCTAGCTGATCTATACAAAGAGTCCGAAGCTATCAAAGGAAACAAGCTCCAGCTGGCATTTTAGAATATGAGTCCTTCAAGATGCAGCCAGAAGAAAACATCTTAAGCATTGAAACAAGATTTCTAGGCATAATCAGTGAGATGACCAACCTAGGAAGAAGCTATCCCAATTGTGAGATGAATTCAAAAATTTTAGACAATCTCACAGAAGAATAGGACATGAAAGTGATTGCTACCAAAGAATCAAGAGATTCAAATATCATCACTCCCAGAGAACTGTTCGGATCTCTCAAAGTTCACGAGTATAGCCTAAATCGAAAAAGAGAAGCATCTACATCATTGGCTCAAGATGCGGCCTTTTATGGAGAAAGAAATTGATTTAGAGAAGCTCGAGGAAGAAATGGCTTCCAGTCGAGAGGCTCACTAGTCAGGGAGAGTCCAAGAGGATCACTAACTGATCGAAGTAGAGAAGCAATTGAAAAGAAAGAAATCCTGACGGAAGATATTAATGATTAAATCTAGTCAATAACAAGGTTGCTGGAAAGGCTGAAGAAAGTCAGAGATCAATAATCAGCTTTGCCTCAAGCTGATGAAGCTGCAAAAGAATAAAGAAGCCAGCAGCCAGGTGAATGATCAGTTGAACAGTTCAGAGTGGCCAACCTAAGCATAGAAGAATGCTTCCACTGCCATAAATAAGGACACTATAGATATGAGTGTCCAGAGCTTCCTGAAGACAAAAAGGCCAAAGTGAGGAGAAACTTCTTTAAATGGAAAGCTATGATCGCAAACTCCGAGAATGCCGTGCTGGATGATTCAGACTACCCATCTAGAATCAACTCTGATGGCTACAACTCAGATGACGAAGCTCTATTCTGTCTCATGGCTGACAATGAAGAAGAGGTTAGTATAACTAATTATATAACCTCATTGTATCACATACATGAAGCTTCTATTTCTAGAAATGAACTGGATGAATAGTTAAGAATTCTAGAACATCAATTAGCTTCTATATCATGTATGCATATTGAACTAAAGGATGAGAATGATGAACTTAGAGGTAAGGTTAAAGAACTGAGCATTGATTATGAAAGAATGAAACTTCTTGAAGCTCAGTCAACTGAATTTGACAAGCTAAAGTTAAGAAATATTGAACTAGAAGCTGAGAATGAAAAGCTTAAGTTAAAGATCCTTGAAAAAGAAGAAGTAACCTTGAAATTCAAGAAGGGATCTCAGACTCTGGATGAAATTTTGAGTCATCAAAGAGTTAAAACTGGGAGTCCAGGGCTAGGTTGCAGCAAGTTTACTGCCGCAGAAAAAGGAAAGGCAGTTGCTCAAAGCTGCAACAAAGGAATCCTAAAAGGATTCATAAGGTCAGCTCAATCACCTCCAGCTGAGGTATCAAAAGGGAAAGGAATTTGGATAACTCTTCAATCTCAGCCCAAATGACTCAGCCATCCCTCTCAGTCGAGGCCATCAGCTCACAGACAGTCTGCTTATCAAAGGCCTTCAGCTCAACCAAAACCACCAGTTCAACACAAACCAACCTATCAGCCCAGACCATCAGTTCGGTCTAAACCATCAGTTCATCCAAGGCTAACTTTTCAGCAAAGGCTATCAGTTTAAACCAGGCCATCAGCTCAGCTGAGACCTGCAACTCACTCAAAGCCAGTCTATCAACAAAGGCCACCTGCACCCCCAACTGAGAGATCTTTTAATCCCAGGAGAAACACTCAACCCAGATCATTTCATCCACATAAGCCCAGCCAAAGCTTCCATGGGAGAAGAGCTGAAAGCTCATTTGCCAGCCAATATGATGAATATCTGAACTATAGAAATGATCCAAGGTATTATCCTAGCAGAAGCAGTACTAGGGCTGAGAAAAGCTCAATGAATTGGCCAAAGCAAAGGTCACCAAGAGCTCAAGATGAAAAAATATTGGAAGAAGTGTTTATCCTAGAGCTGTAAGTCTGAAACCACACCGCTGCTTTATCCTCAAAATTCATTGTGGCTAAAGCTATTTTTTGCTCATTAGGAATGTTAGGGACCATCTTAAAATACCCCTTGCATTTGATCATCCAAACCCTAGGGTGGGTTCCATCAAATTTTGGGAATCCAACCTTGGGTACTGGAGCATAAACATTTGACCCATGGTGATCCCCTACCTGTCTATCCCTAAAATAAGAGGGAGTCCTAGATTGAGACCCTCCTTCTATAAAATTTTGGGGTGGGCTACCCAAAATTGAAGCACTCTCAGTTTTCTCTTTACCCTTGTCTTCTTTAGATGATTGAGTATGCATGGAAGCTAGGAGATTAGAGAGGTGCTCTAACTTACTCATCATTCCTTCTTGCATATTAGCCATGGATGTAATCTGTTCCCTTAGTTTGGAATCTCCCTCATCACGTTTAAGATTATCAGTTTCTAACCTCTTTTGCCCCTCTTGCAGCTCCTTCAGCTTGGTGTTTTTGGCCATCTCCGAGGAACGTGCGCTCTGAATACCAACTGTTATGTACTCAGAAATGTCCCTAGAATGTTTGGTCTTTTTTCTTCCTATCTTGTAATATTAAATGGGATCTGTAATGAATTAGTATTTATATATTGTAGCTTGTGTGAAAGTTAAAACTTTGGTACAGAAATGGAAGGGAAGTAATAGGAGAAAATAGGGCGGAAGAGAGAGAGAAGTAGGGGGTAAGATCAGATATATTTCTTCATAATCTCCAAGAAAAGCATAGTACATATTTATACTAAAGATAAGCAAACCCTAAATCAACTGGGCCAAATAATTACAAGTGGGCCGCTTTTGGAAATAAAAAGAAAAAAGAAAATAAGGCCCAAAGCCTTGATATCCAACTCGACCCGATACCCTTCTCCGACCCGTTGACTACCAATTCAATTTAGGTTTAGGGGATCCCCAATTTTCCTCAATTAGGTAAAACCCTAAAAATGCGATCTTTAGCTTCTCCTCCTTCCCTCTCGCTCATCGACAGTTCTGAACCCGCCGCCGCTGTCGATTTATCGGTCAAACACTCGTCCTCTTCCCCCTTCTCTGGTAGGCACATAACATTTCATCCCCCATCGAGAGATCCTTATCTGCAAGGATCAAAGGTGGGGAACTTCTTCTTTATAAATTTCGCATCCTCCCATGAAGATAGACCCGGATCCGTTCCCTTCTCCCACTGTATGAGTAGTTGAGCCACTAACTCCTTCCCTCGAGTGATGATACGCGAATCCAGCGCGGTAATTGGAAAGAGGCAGAACACTCCTCCATCAGAAACTTCAGGTAAATTCTGTAGAACTCTGGCATCTTCTCCTACCTTTTTTTTAGTAGGGAAACATGAAATACGGGATGGACCTTTGAACCCGCAGGTAGGTCTAGCTTGTAGGCGACCGACCCGATCTTCTGTAGGATAGTGTATGGACCATAGTAGCGCGTGGCAAGCTTCAGATTCCATCTCAATGAAACAGAATTTTACCTGTAGGGCTGTAGTTGAAGGTACACTGAGTCTCCTACCTCAAATGTTTTGTCTGTACGAGTCTTGTCCGCATATACCTTCATGCGGTTCTGGGCAGCCTGTAAGTTGGCTTTCAATTGTTGCAGCATGAGTCTGCGCTCTATTATAGTGTCTTTAACTTCTCCTTTAGTGGTGTCTAAATAGGGTCCCATAGCTAGGTAGGGAGGAGCATAGCCATAGAGGGCTTGGAATGGGGTGGTTTTGATGGCCGAGTGATAATTGGTGTTATACCAATGTTCGGCCAAAGCTAGCCACTTGCTCTACTGCCTGGGGCAATCTGATGTCATACATCTGAGATAAGTCTCTAGGCATTGGTTCAACCTTTCTATTTGTCCATCAGATTGGGGGTGGTATGAAGAAGAAAAATTGAGTGTAACCCCTAGGACCTTAAATAGCTCTTTCCAGAAATTACTGGTGAAAACTTTATCTCCGTCTGAGATAATGCTCACTGGTAGGCCATGAAGCTTGTAAAGATGGTCTAGGAAGAGCTTAGCAACCACCTGGGAGGTATAGGGGTGTGAAAGGGGTATGAAATGGCCAAATTTGGTTAGCCTGTCAATGATCACCAAAACCACATCCTTCCCAGCAGATTTAGGGAGTCCTTCCACAAAGTCCATGGAGATGTGGCTCCAGTTCTAATCTGGGATTGGTAGAGGTTGTAACAATCCTGGCATCCCTCTTTGGTTTGGTTTGTTGAGGGAATAAGTGTCACAGACCTTAACCAATTGTAGGACATCTTGTTTCATGTTAGGCCAATAGAAACTTCTTTTCAAGCGCATATAGGTGCCCTGAACTCCAGAGTGGCCCCCATAAGCTAAGCTATGCATAATATTCAACAACTTGTGTCTGATGTCTCCATTATGCCCTACAGCTACTCTCCCTTTATATCTAATGATTCTCCATGCTAAGGAGAAATTAGAATTAGTGCCAGGTTCTAAGAGTAATGAGGTCCTTAGTGGGGAAAAGAAGGTGTCCCCATTATAGCTGTCTTCCACCTCATCAGCCCAATTAGGAGTTAGGGTGCTGATTGTCAAGCAACTTGTATGTTCTTCTTGTCTCCTAGAGAGAGCATCTGCAGCTCTATTCTCTGTCCCTTTCTTGTAACAAATCTCATAGTCAAACCTAAGCAATTTAGTTACCCACTTTTGTTGCACCGGGTTAGTAACCCTTTGATCAAGCAAATGCTTTAAGGCTTGCTGGTCAGTTTTAATAATGAACTTGCTGCCAGATAAGTAGTGCCTCCACTTTTGGATGGCCATTAGTATAGCCAGGAACTCCCTCTCATATATGGAGAGGGCTTGGTTTTTAGGGGATAAGGCCTTGCTTAAGAAGGCAAGGGGCCTGCTCATCTGCATGAGGACTGCTCCAATGCCAATCCACTAGCATCAGTTTCCAAGACAAAGGGTAGGGAAAAATCAGGGAGAGCTAGGACAGGAGCCTGTGTCATAGCTACCTTAAGATTTGAGAAAGCCTTATCAGCCTCTGTGTTCCACTTGAAACTGTTCTTCCTTAGCAACATAGTAAGGGGCTTGTTGATGATGCCATACCCCTTGATGAACTTTCTGTAGTAGCCAGTTAAGCCAAGGAACCCTCTGAGCTGTTTCACACTTCTGGGTGTGGGCCAGTTCAGCATACACTCTATTTTTGCAAGGTCAGTTGATACACCTTCTTGGGTTATAACATGCCCCAAATATTCAATATTAGTCTGACCAAACACACACTTGGACCTCTTAGCAAACAAGGTATGTTCCCTTAATAGAGAAAAAACCTTCCTGAGGTGCATAAGATGATCTTCCCAGCTTTTACTATATATGAGTATGTCATCAAAAAACACTAGAACAAATTTCCTCAAACACTTACCAAACAATTGGTTCATAAGTGATTGGAAGGGGGTTAGTATATTACAAAGGCCAAATGGCATCACCAGAAACTCATAATGGCCATGGTGTGTGCTGAAGGCTGTGAGATATCTGTGTTCAGGTTGCATTAGGATTTGGAAATGTCCTGACCTGAGGTCCACCTTAGAAAAGAATTTAGACCCATTGAACTCATCAAGTATTCATCAATAATAAGGATAGGGTATTCATGCTTGATGGTTAGGGAGTTTAGATATCTGTAGTCCACACACATCCTCCATGACCCATCATTCTTCTTCACTAGTAAGACTGGTGAGGCAAAAGGGCTCTTACTGTGTTGAATAACTCCAGCTTCTAGCAGCTCTCTAATTATCTTCTCAATTTCATCTTTATGTTTGTGGGATGACCTGTAGGGGAATTGATGTTTAGGAGCACTGCCAGGCTTAAGGTTGATTTGATGCTCCACTCCCCTGGGAGGGGGCAACCCTTCAGGTTCTTGAAAAATGATTGCATATTCCTCCAGTAAGTCATGTAGTATCTGGTTCTCCTTCTGGGAGGGCTCTGACTTTGATACCACATATATGTCTTCAATCTTATGCCTAGCCTTAGTATGCAACATCCTGTAAAGTGTGTGATGTGTGATCATCTGACACTCTGTAGGAGACCTGTTGGCAAGAAGTTTGACTTTCCTGCCTTGGTGGTGAATAGCCACAATCATTTTATCATAGTCTAACTTAATTGGTGAACAAGCTTTAAGCCAATCCCCACCTAGGATGATGTCACACCCTTCTAACTGTAGCAACCTCAAGGAATGTTGGAGTTGATACCCTTGCAGGTCCCATTCAAACTTACCAGCTTGAGATGAGCTGGTGAGTTTCTGGCCATTTGCCACCTTGATACATAAGGGCAGTGGAGTCCTTGATGAAGCTTAATGTGCTCTCTGTATCCAATAGAATATGCAGCTATTGTCCCTAACAGGACCCTGTAAACCTGAGGGTAGTAATGCTTCCATCTCCTTTGATAGCATTTAGGGAAACCATTACTTCATCAGTAGGAGATTCCATGTCATTCTCTTCCCCAGGGGTCTCCTTGGATTCAATATAACTGAGTTCTTCTTCTTCTTCTTCTTCTTCTTCTTCTTCTTCTTCTTCTTCTTCTTTTGTCATTATCATATAATTAATTCTAGCTTTACATCTGTGGCCAGGAGTATACCTTTCATCACAATTATAGCAGAGGCCCTGTGATCTCCTCTCTGACATCTGGGCTGAGGTGAGGAATTTGACTGGTGCTCTTTGAGTTTGAATTGGGGTAGGTGTCTGGGGTGAATTAGAATGAGCTTGGACCTTAGCAGCTTGATTTCCCCAGTTGTTGTTGTAAGAGCTGCTGCCTCCTTTCAGCTTCTTAGTTAGGGCTTCAATGGTGACCATTTGATGCTTCCCTAATTCCATAGCCTGGTCTAAGGTAGTGGGATTAAACATCTTAACAGCTGATCTAAGTTCTTCACTAAGCCCACTTAGGAAACTGGCAATGAAGTAGGTTTCAGAGTAGGCCTTGTTATCACAGAGCAACATGCATTCCCTTAGTTCCTCAAACTTTTCCACATAGTCAGAGTAACTACCAGTGTGTCTCAACTTGTTGAATTCTACCACAATATTGTCTTCCTTCAAATCTTCAAATCTAGAGGAAATTATTTCTAGAAATTGAGGCCAGGTAAAATTGGCATGCCTAGAGTTGTAAGTCTGAAACCACACCGCTGCTTTATCCTCAAAATTCATTGTGGCTAAAGCTATTTTCTGCTCATCAGGAATGCTAGGGACCATCTTAAAATACCCCTTGCATTTGAGCATCCAAACCCTAGGGTGGGTTCCATCAAATTTTAGGAATTCAACCTTGGGTACTGGAGCATAAACATTTGACCCATGGTGATCCCCTACCTGTCTATCCCTAAAATAAGAGGGAGTCCTAGATTGAGAACCTTCTTCTATAAAATTTTGGGGTGGGCTACCCAAAATTGAAGCACTCTCAGTTTTCTCTTTACCCTTGTCTTCTTTAGATGATTGAGTATGCATGGAAGCTAGGAGATTAGAGAGGTGCTCTAACTTACTCATCATTCCTTCTTGCATATTGGCCATGGATGTAATCTGTTCCCTTAGTTTGGAATCTGCCTCATCACGTTTAAGATTATCAACTTCTAACCTCCTTTACCCCTCTTGCAGCTCCTTCAGCCTAGTGTTTTTGGCCATCTCTGAGGAACGTGCGCTCTGAATACCAACTGTTATGTACTCAGAAATGTCCCTAGAAGGTTTGGTCTTTTTTCTTCCTATCTTGTAATATTAAATGGGATCTGTAATGAATTAGTATTTATATATTGTAGCTTGTGTGAAAGTTAAAACTTTGGTACAGAAATGGAAGGGAAGTAACAAGAGAAAATAGGAAGGAAGAGAGAGAGAAGTAGGGGGTAAGATCATATATATTTCTTCATAATCTCCAAGAAAAGCATAGTACATATTTATACTAAAGATAAACAAACCCTAAATCAACTGGGCCAAATAATTACAAGTGGGCCGCTTTTGGAAATAAAAAGAAAAAAAGGAAATAAGGCCCAAAGCCTTGATATCCAACTCGACCCGGTACCCTTCTCCAACCTCTTGACTACCAATTCAATTTAGGTTTAGGGGATCCCCAATTTTCTTCAATTAGGCAAAACCCTAAAAATGCGATCTTTAGCTTCTCCCCCTTCCCTCTTGCTCATCGGCAGTTCTGAACCCGTCGCCGCCGTCAATTTACCGATCAAACAGTCGTCCTCTTCCCCCTTCTCCAGTAGGCACATAACAGATCCTTGAATCACGAAAAGCCAAAAGTTTGGCGAATGTGGATCCCTAAATACCTGATTAACCATCTAGGACCTGATATTATGCGGGTAACTAAAAACTGATCTTTGTTTTGTAGGAAAAGAGCATCCTATCCAAGAAAAGGACCAAAGACACATGGTCTTAACGGTTATAAAGAAGTTCATTACAAGAAAAACTCTCATACACCACACTGGATTCACCACGGTTTTATTAATAAACCATGGTGATTCAGCTAATTACCACGGTTTTAATGAAAACCGTAGTATATGAGCGTCCCTTTTATGAAAAAGTAACACGGTTCTAAAATATTTGTGGTCAAAATGCATGAATACATGACGGTTATTATCTAGCAGTGGTGTATGTGCGTGTTCTAGTCGACTACAGTTTCATTAAACTGTGGTAATTTAACATACACTTTTTATTATTTTTCATATTAATTAAAAATTGATGGAATTCAAAAATCAAATTGAATCCCTAATTCACACCCCGCCATTTCTCTCATATCTCTCATTTCTCTCTCCCAATCTGAAATTCTCCCTCGCTAAGTGGCCGTCGCCGTTTTCATTTCTGTCGCTGTCGTTGTTGCTCTCCAGAGTCGCCCTCAGAAAGGCAGAAATCCCTTAGGTTGTAGTCTCCGTCTAGATTTTTCAGGATGGGATGCCCACTTCTCTCCCCTACCCGATCAAGGTGGAAATTATGGTTGTTGATGATGATTTTTCGGCCAACAAAGATGCGTGGAGTAGCGACGAGTTTGCGAAGAGCATTATGAGACAGAGGAATGGTAAAAGCTCTTTGTTGGCTGGGGATTTGACCATCACAATTAGAGATGGAGTTTGCTTCGTCGGAGATGTTGAATTTGCTGACAATTCGAGCTGGATCCGGAGCAAGAAATTCCGGATGGAAATTTGCTCACAATTAGTATGTGAATAAATTCACATACTAAATTGCTCATAATTTGTTCTGGATGGTAACAACTCACGCCTCGACTAGTTTCACTTCTTAATCTGAATCCCCAATTTATGTGAATTTTCGTAATTTTTTTGTTGATTAATCGGTTGCATTTCAGTTTATACGCGTTTTTTTGCTTTGGTGATTGGATTTTTTTTTTGGAGTTGTTACTTATGATTTCTCTGATTTTTATTATCTAAAGAGGAATTAATTGTATGAGAAATTTTTTTATAGATTTATGTTTTTTGGGGAATTAAGGGTTGATTGCTATCATTTACTCTAGAACTTAGTGATATTTACTGCTGCCTAGAGCTTTTGCAGTTTTGCTTTGAGATTTCTTTTAGTATTTGCAATCAACATAGAATTTTATGTTTAAATTAAAATGTCGAATTAATCGAACTAATGCGTGTGTAATTAATTGATATGATCCTGGCTGTATGAGGAGATCTGAAATTGGTTATTTATATTGAATTGTTGATTCACTAGAACTTCTTCAAAACTTAACCAGTTCTTATATAGCAGACATAGTGAATTAAAATTAAAATGGAGAATTAATCAAATTGAGGCATGTGTAATTAATTGATATGATCCAGGCTTTATGTGGATATCTCCAATTAGTTATTTGTGTTGAATTGTTGATTCACTAGAACTACTTTAAAACTTGGCTAGTTCTTGCCTTCGTACTTGTACCTTAGCTTGTGAACTCGTGTGGTCTTGTTGCTGCTCATGACTTGGGTGGTTCTATCTTTTCAGTTTTTATTTTCATTTCAAGTCCAAGTTCATAATTTGGTCCCTGCCAGTGTGGAAAAAAGATGGCATGACCATTTCGTAGAAATAAAGTTATGGTCTATAATTGCTTGATTTGTTTATGATTATTGTCTTCTTTCTGCAATTTCTGATTCTCTAGGCTATATCTTCAATTTGAATTGGCCTAATAGTTAAAAGGCCAGATTTTTATAGTTAAAAGTGAATTTTGTATTTTAGTAGATTCTTTTAAGTAAAGTTATTAATTTAATCGTGTTTTTGTAAGTTAAGTAAAATTTGGGCAAATTATTATTTTGATTTATGTGTGTATTTTCTACAGGGTTGATAATATATATATATATCTCTATAAGGCTGATCCTTCCCATCTATACCAAAAATAAACCATATTATAGTACTCTTATACATTATCGTCCAAAAGCTTTGCAAATGATGATTTGCTTAAACCCAACTCTTTCATCTTTGCTTCTCCTTTTCTTTCTCTCGAAAACACCGTCTTCTGTCCTGAGATCGAAAAGCAATCACTTCTAAGCTTCAAAAAATCCTTGAAAGATCCTTACAAACAATTGTCTTCATGGGATGGTGAAGTCAATTGTTGCAACTGGAATGGAGTGACTTGCAAAAACTTGACTGGCCGTGTTCATAAACTCCGTGTTCAAGGCAATCATTTTGATCAGTTTCCATTTTCGACGCCTCTTTTTTTACTTAAATTGGAAATGTGATCAAGATTGTAAATGGGAGTTTGATATGCAGATTGATAGCTTTGTGAAGATATTTCCTGGTGTTGAGCATGGATGGACTATGAGATACGACGACGATGACGAATTTTGATTGTAATCATAACATTTCTTTGCATTTAACTGTTTACTTGAGACATCTTAATTGGTTATATAACTAGAATGTTCTTGTTTCAGCATGAGTCTCTGAGAAAATATATTAAGTGGTTAGAGATCCCTCATCATTATTATGTGCCTGACATGAGCAAGCTTTCTGGAATTCATGCAAAGTTTCTCAATTTCAGTACTATTTTTCAGTTCCCATATATGTGTCCTCTATGGTACTCCCAATGCTTCCTCCTTATGGAAATTGGCTTGAGTACAAGGTTATCAATATGCTTGACATTGGGATGCTTTTAAGATGGATCCTTTGTACACTTGTGCAATTTATCATTGGCAAAAGGTATTCATGTCAGCATTGTCTTTGCTCAATAATTTCCTTAAATTCTTAGCTATTATGTTATTGCACAGATTTTTGCATAACCAAATATATGTTCTAATCACCTTATCAGGTTTTATGCTGGATCATATCATGCCCTGAAATGAAAATCTGCCGATATGGATGTTCGTGTTGCCTTGGGTATCAACGTTGCCTGCTTTTATTCTATTTATGTAATGGTAAAAGCATTAACTTCATACTCATTTGAGGGGCAGGATTTCTTTGAGTCTAGTTCCATGTTGATATCTTTCATTCCTTTAGGGAATTACCTTGAGGTACACTACTACTAAGTAGAGGAGCTACCTCAAAGTTCAGGATCACATGTTTATAGAGGCAAAAAACATCTATTGTAATGCTTATTTTTTACCCCTTTCGCTCATGTTTGATCTGTGTGTGCCTCAGTGTATTTTGATTCATTTTTACTAGTGTTACTCTTCTATGTTATAAATATGTTAGTATTCTAAAATTTTGGAAGTAGTTGTTAGAGCAAAATATATTCGCAACTTGCCACTGCATAAGGTTTATATTCGTAAAAATTTAGTTGTGATGTTTTCTTTGAATTTAAAATTACTTATGCTTACTCGATTATTCAACTATCCTTATACACTCATTTGCAATTGCTTTAGACTTAATACACATAAATTTTATTTCAGAATTTGATGTTAATCATCTGGCTTGAGAAACTCAAACTCGGTGGCGAAAGACCGATGAACTTTATTTCATCTTGAAGAATTATGAGGAGCACCAGCTCACCCACCAAATTCCTCAAAGACCTTCTGGTAATATTGATATATACTGCCTTTTATCTATTTAATTTGTTCAAGTTTTTGTCATTTATCACATGCTTCAAGGCTGTTGCTCCTCATAATTCTTCAAGATGAAATAAACTTCATCGGTCTTTCACCACCAAGTTTGAGTTTCTCAAGCCAGATGATTATTTTAGAATTAAATTTTTCCATAATATATATATATATATACTTTACCACCGAGTTTGAGTTTGAGTTCCTCATAAATTTCAGAATTTGATATAATACTTGAACAAACAATTTTGATTCCACCGATAAAATTAAAGTATAGATAGATACATGAGATGTAGTTGTGTATAGCAAGGATATCAACACCTGTAGCCCCTTTAGTTGATCCTTAAGTTGAGTAGATTTTGGTTGATCTTTTGGAAGTTGTATGATTTGCATAATCTTTGCAATTGGGATGTCGAAGAGTCACATATGACATCTATTTCAAACATGACTTTATCTGCTTGAATCCTTGAGTGCATTTTTAGTCTAATATGTTCTTAAATTTATGCAACACTTCGTACAGTTTACTAATAAAAATTGACAGATATTGGAATCAGAATTGACATTGCTGGGACATATATTTGATATGAATAGTTCTATAAAATTCTGTATTGTGCATTATGTGTTACAAGGACCTATTTTATGTACATCGAATTATCGCATGACATTGTTGTTTTGTGATTTTATTGATATGGTATATGTAATTGTGTATAGTGCTTATGGTTAATATATCCCGTAATTGTTTTACGATTTTAAACCTTGTAATTAATTGCTTGTCTTTTGACATGTTGCAGGTTATTGTGATTTAATCATCTCTCCTTTATTTCTTCAATATATCATTGAAACTAGCTAATGGAACTAGTAAGATCTTTGTAATAGAACTTTGGATTTGTTTAGTAGTTTTTTAACAAGCCGTAGAGATATGTCTTTGCAATGAATTTTATATTTTAGATAAGAAATTGTATTTTAGATGAGATTTTGTATTTTGAATAAGATTTTTTAATTTGGATGATTATCATTTCTGTAAAATATTTTTTAGTTTGGGATTATACATGCTAGACAATAATTTATCAAGGGATTTAAAAATAAAATAATAAAATTAAATAAAAATAAAAATATACCACGGTTTTAATGGTGAATCGTGGTAAATTTACCACGGTTTTATCGAAATAGTGGTAATTTTACCATGATTTTTTAAGAAAATCGTTGTAATTTTACCACGGTTTTAATAAATCCTTGGTAAACTTACCACAGTTATACTTAAACCGTGGTAAAATTACCACGGTTTTTGTAACCGTCATAAATTTACCACGGTTTTTCATAAATTAACCACGGTTTTTTAAAAATCGTGGTAAAATTACCACGGTAAATAACCGTGGTGTATGCTATCGTCATAAATTAACCAGAGATTTAATAAAACCGTGGTAAAATTACCACGGTGAATAACCGTGGTGTATGAGCGTGCGCAAAGACAACGCCCGCCTAGACCACGATTGTGATTTCTCATACACCACGGATAATACCCGTGGTGTATGCTATTTTTTCTTGTAGTGGTTAAAGGTCCTCTAGTAAGATTTGGAGACAACTCAAAGAGCCGAACCATTGGAGAAGGGTTCGTAGTCAAAGAAAATGTTGTCGTCAATGGAGTTTCACATGTAGAAGGACTGAAGCACAAGTTGCTAGGCATCAGCCAGCTTTGTGAGAATGGCTATTCAGTCGACTTCAGCAACAACTCATGTGACATCAAAGATAAGTCAATTGGAGCTATACTTCTAACTGGCGTATGAAGAGGTAACATTTACATTGTTAACTGGTCAACCGGCTACTTGAAGCTTGTTTCCTCTCTAAAAAGGATCAACTGAAGCAAGCTGGCTATGGCATCGATGATTGAATCTCCTCAACTTCAAAACTATCAACTATCTAGCTAAGAAAGAGCCAGTTGAGGGGCTTCCCAAGTAAATCTACAAGAAAGCTGGAGTCTACAAACCATGCCAAAAAACGAAGCAAGTAAAGTCATCATTCAAAAACAAAAGTCACCCTCCAGGAGCAACTAAAATCCTACAGCTGCTACACATGGACCTATTTGGACCAATGAAGCCACCAACCCCAGAGGAAAAATTTTTACTCTTGTAGTAGTTGATGACTACTCAAGATATACTTGGGTGGAGTTCCTAAGGAGCAAAGATAAAACTTTTACCAAGCTATCAACATTGATCAAAAGGCTGCAAACTGAGAAAGGAAAATCAGTGCAAAGGATAAGATCCGATAATGAAACTTAATTCGTCAATCAGCAAATGATTAACTTTCTGAGTAAATTGGAAATCACTCATGAACACTCAGCTGCAAGAACACCTCAATAGAACGGTGTAGCTGAATAGTGAAATCGCACGCTCAAAGAGGTAGCTCGAGCAATGGTAGCTGATGCCAACACAGTTGAAAGCTATTGGGCCGAAGGACTCAACACAGCTTGCCATACTCAAAACTGAAGTGCCATCGTCACTACACATAACAAAACACCATACGAGCTATACAAGGGTCATAAGCCATCTATCTCATACTTTAAAATATTTGGCTGCAAATGTTACATTCACAATAATGGCAAGACTCAACTGAAAGCTTTTAGAGCTAAAGATGATGAGGGGATCTTTCTTGGCTATAATGCCCCTCACTCACAAGCTTACACAGTGTTAAAAAAATGAACCCTTGTTGTGGAAGTAACATGTCATGTGGTATTTGATGAGTTTGCTAATGAGTACAGGAACAAAGAATTAAATGATACATCAGTTCAAGTACTACCTAGTGAAACTGAAAACTCGCAGGACTATGTTGATCACATTGTTCCAGAGCAGTTTAAAGCTTCACTAGAGGATAGCAATGAAACTGGATCTAGACCAGCTGAAGGCAACATGGTCAATGAGGACATAAACTGTGCTGAGACCACAAACCCCACAACTGAAGCAGGGGAAAGAACTGATGAAGTTGATGAGCAAATTGAAGACAAGGCAGCAGTTGATGTCAACATTGATGGACCAGCTGAAGCCAACCTACCTAAATTGCTCCGAAGCTATCCAGCTGATAGGATTGTCGGTGATCCAAGAAACCGAGTTCAAATTAGAGGCTCAACTGAGCATGCACTATTCACATGCTTCATCTCGTAAACTAAACCGGCCAACATTGAGGAAGCTCTTGAAGATTTTGACTGGATCACATCGATGCAAGAGGAGCTGAACCAATTTCACAAGAAACGACATATGGTTTTTTATCGATAGGCCAAAAATCTAAAAAGTCATCTGTACAAAATGGGTTTTTCACAACAAGGTGGATGAACAAGGTGTGATCACCAAGAACAAGGCAAGACTGATAGCCAAGGGATACTCTCATAGTGAAGGGATCGACTTTGATGAGACATTTGCACCAGTTCCAAGATTGCAAGCTATCAGAATGTTCCTCGCCTATGCAACTCAAACAACTTCACAAAATACCAAATGGACGTCAATAGTGCATTCTTGTATGGGATGCTCAAGGAAGACGTTTATGTCGAGCAACCACCAGGCTTTGAAATTAGAGATCAAGTTTACAAGCTGAAGAAAGCTCTATATGGACTGAAGCAAGCTCCAAGAGCTTGGTATGAAACCCTCACAACATTCTTGCTGAAGAATGGGTTTCAAAAAGGAGTCATTGATCGTACTCTATTCAACATAGAATGATGAGCTGAGATCTTAATGGTTCAAATTTATGTGGATGACATAATTTTAGGATCAAAGAGAAAAGATCTCTGCACTCGATTCGCTCAATTGATGTAAAGCAAATTTGAGATAAGCATGATGGGAGAAATGACTTTCTTCCTAGGACTCTAAGTAAAGCAGCTGGAAGACGGAATCTTTATCAGCCAAGCTAAGTACACCAAAGAGCTAGTCAAGAAGTTTGGAACCGATAAGGGAAAAACTCTCAAGATTTTAATGAACACATCAGTTCAGTTGACTCTTGATGAAGAAGGATAATCAATTAGCTAGATGTTTTACAGAGAAATCATTGGCTCCCTTCTCTATCTAATAGCCAGCTGACCAGAAATCTCCTACTCAGTCGGGCTGTGCGCTCGGTGCCAAGCCAATCTAAAGAAAAGCCATCTCGAAGCAGCTAAGAGGATCATGAAGTACCTTGAAGAAACCATAAATCTTGGACTATGGTATCCTAGAGATGATAGATTAAGTCTAACTGGCTATTCAGACTCAGACTTCGGAGGATGCAAGATCAACGAGAAAAGCACCAGTGGAACATGTCAGTTTCTTGGGAACAAACTGATATCCTAGTTTAGCAAGATGTAGTACTCAGTTGCCACATCAACAACTAAAGTCGAATATGTAGCTGTTGGAAGCTGTTGTGCTCAAATTCTCTGGATGAAGCAATAGCTGAAGGATTACAAAGTTGAAACTGAAGAAGTGTCTATCTATTGTGATAACTATA
Source organism: Perilla frutescens (assembly GCA_026008535.1). Classification (NCBI taxonomy): domain Eukaryota; kingdom Viridiplantae; phylum Streptophyta; class Magnoliopsida; order Lamiales; family Lamiaceae; genus Perilla; species Perilla frutescens. The sequence continues at coordinate 13,154,981 of BRKX01000004.1, forward strand.
GTTCTATTGCAATATCTCAAAATTCAGTATTGCACTCAAGGAAAAAGCACATAGATATAAGACATTACTTAATCAGAGATCACATTGAGAAGAAAGAAATATGCATCAAATATGTCAACACAGAGAAGCAGATAGCTGATATCTTCACCAAGCCACTGCCAAAAACTAGATTTATGGAGCTGTGTATCCAGCTGTGTAACGCCCCGGTCCCGAGTATTAGGACAGGGATATTACGGGAAAAATATAAGGAAAAAAGTAGCTTGATCCAAAATTCAGGGGGTCCTCTGTAATGTCCCGGTCCCAAAAGGAATAATAAATGAGGGTCGGGGTGTTACTAAAAAATGAAGTACTATTTAGGATAATCAAATGAAATGGCTTTAGAACAAGAATAGGTTATATTCCCCAGAAATTTAGGCAGCATAACCTCTGTAACTGGAAGAAATCCACATCTTTCAACGTATCAACGAAGTTAAATGATACAATCAAGTCAAAAGAATGCCTATTCATATATGAATAGGCAAATGCTATTACCCAAGATATCGAGTTTATTGTTTCTATCAAATAATCTCACCCATTGATAAATCAAAGGAAACAACAAAGGATGTGTATGTTTGCCAATAAATATAAGTTAAGAATCCAAATTCTGTGGATCTTTGTTCCCTCACATATAGTGTCAGAGTAGAGAATAGTATCCTATCGTGATCCTTCTCAATACACTAACACGTGTATTAGAATAATCAATTAGTCAAGACAAACTAATTATCAGATTATTCTACGGTGTACCGATAGTGTATTCATGACCATCTAAACCGTGAGCCTTTTAATAAAATACAAGGATCTGATGATATGATCTTACCGTGTGTTCACCCACACCATATCATCTACAATGTAAGTATATGGAATGTGCATAAACAATAATGTAAATGAAAACAGTGACTGTAATAAGATTCAATCTATATCATCAGAAAAGTATACAAAGACAAGTCTTCCAGTATACAAAACTAACAATCTCCCGCTTATACTTGAATCATGTCTTTCAAGCATAATAAATAACTGGTAAACTCTCAAAACAAAACAATAAACTCAAACTGCGCCCATTGGTCTGTATCTCACTCCCATTTTCTCCACGTGACCATGAAAGGTCTTAGCCGGCAGGCTCTTCGTGAATTGATCAGCTAGATTATCCTCCAATGCAATCTTGACCACCGTCACGTCTACTCTTTTAATGATTTCTGGTATAAGATGGTTCTTCCTTTCTATGTGTTTACTTGCCTTATGGGCTCTGGGTTCCTTCGAATTTGCCACTGCACCAGAGTTATCATAGTATATCGTGATGCTCTTAGGCAAATCAGAAACCACGCTCAAGTCCAATAGGAAGCTTTGGAGCCAGACAACTTTTTTACAGCCTCACAGGTAGCTACATATTCAGCTTCCATGGTAGAATCCGCAATGCATTTCATCTTAATGCTTATCCATGCAATGGCTCCGCCTCCTAAGGTAAACACATACCCTGAGGTAGACTTACTTTGATCTTTATCGGATTGAAAATCTAAGTCCGTGTAACCCAAAGACACTAGACTATCAGAACGGCATACCAGCATATAAGCTCAAGTCCTTTTCAGGTACTTGAGAATATTCTTCACTGCAGTCCAATGACCTTGTCTAGGGTTAGACTGATATCTGCTTACCATGCCGACAAAATAGCATATATCAGGCCCAGCATAGCATAAATCAAACTTTCCACAGCCGAAGCATATGATACTTTCTTCATCTCATCTATCTCAAACTGTGTTTGGGGACACATTGCCTTAGATAGATGAATTCCATACTTAAAAGGTATAAAACATTTCTTAGAATTTTGCATGCTAAACCTAGCTAGCACCATATCGATATAAGTCACCTGAGATAGACAAAGCATCCTTTTCTGGCGATCTCGAATGATCTTGATGCCAAGGAGGTGTCCGACTTCTCCGAGATCCTTCATATCGAACTACTTGGACAACCACACCTTTATGTTTGATAATGCCCTCTTATTTTTTCCAATAAGAAAGATATCATCAACATATAGTACGAGGAAAACCACCACGTTTCCGTCACATTTCTTGTACACACAACTTTCATCTGGACTTTGCACGAATCCATATGACTGGATAACCTTGTCAAAACAGATGTTCCATGACCTTGACGCCTGCTTAAGTCTATAAATGGATCTCTTAAGCTTGCACACTAAGTGTTCTCGGCCTTTAATAATGAATCCCTCTGGTTGCTTCATGTGGATGTTTTCGTCAAGACTTCTATTCAGAAAAGCTGTCTTGATATCCATCTGCCAAATATGATAATCCAAATGAGCGACAATAGATAAGAGAATCCGGGGATTGACTTAAGCATGGCTACTGGTGAAAAGGTTTCCTTATAATGGATCCCTTCTTTCTGAGTGTACCCTTTCGTCACAAGTCTTGCCTTGAAGGTTTCAACCTTCCCGTCAGGTCCTCTCTTACATTTGTAGACCCACTTGCACCCAATAGATTTTACCCCATCTTGTGAGTCTACAAGATCCCAGACTTAATTTTGATCCATAGATCGAATCTCAAATTCCATTACAGATTTCCAAGAATCTACATCTTTGTCTTGGACCGCTTCATCATAGGTCCTGGGATCCAATTCATTGAGTCCTTTAGGGAAATTCGAAGATTCACCCAAACTAATGAATTTATTAGGTTGGTGTATAACCCTCTCACTGCGACGAGGCAGTTCTTGTGTATCTATGACATGTTGTGTTGTGTCTTGTGGTACCTCTTCTTGTACTACTAGTGTAGGATTCGATCCTTCTCCTCTTTGCTCCTCAAAGATGATTTCACTCCTTGTTTTGTGGTTTATCACATAGTTTTCTTCTAAGAATCGAGCAGTGGTGCTAACTATGATCTTCTGATCCTTAGGACTATAAAATAGACCACCTTTCGTTCCCTTAGGATATCCAACAAATAGCCTCACATCAGTACGAGGCACAAGTGACACGCGGTTGTTTCGCACACGAAAATATATTTGTAAACTCCTGTGCTCACAGCGAGCGTAGCTAGCCAATGAGTACGGGTCAATCCCGCAGAGAATTGTTGTAATTCTATCTTCAAGTAACCAATCACAAAGGGGGTTTGGTATTGTCACTACACTGAATTTAAATCTGCGAAAGAAACTAAAGAAAATATCAAATAATAAAAGGTTCTGGCATTTGAATTAGAATTTGAGTTAAACATAAAACAACTCGATCATGGGCACACCGATTTTCATACATGATACGTCATCTAGTTATGGTGACCGGATTCCTCTCTGCGTCTCCTTATCCATCCTTTCATTTTAGGTTTAAAAGTGATTCCTCTTCGATTAAACCCCTAACCAGTTACCCACCTCCCGATTCCTCTAAGAGATGTAAGCAAACAAGCAGCAGTGTGCCCTAGACGGACCCAGATCTGTTGTGTTCAACTGATTCCTCTTGTGCCCACAACACCCCATTAATTCTCTTATTACTATATGAACCGACACATAGTCACGATTCGCCAATTCAATTAATAGTGGTGTGCCCTATTTACTTAACGAGTAATCAGCCAGATTGGGCACTTCAGTCACACACTCACGTGGAACAAGGCTCAAGAGTTAACGGAAACTAATCATGCATTTATATGCCCATTTTGGCCTCACGAGTCCAGATTTATACTTAAACTATTTTCATTATTCAAATGCCAGAATTAAGGGCCTAGCCGAGAATGCTAGACATAATTAAAACTGCAGAATTTAAAGACATCAAATTAAATAAGAACTTACTGGATTAATTAAGCAAAAACTCGACTCCAACATCGATGAACATGAACATAACCTAAGTCCCGAAGGTTTAAGACCTTTCGGATTGTTTTGGCTGCCTAAACAGCGTACTGAAAGTAAAAATGCAGAAATATAAATGTGAAAATGTTACTGACTGTCTAAAAGATTGTTTTTCCAGAGACTAAACTTGTTTAAATAACTATATTTCCGAGTGGAGTTTCCCCCACAGGCGGGGGTCTTCTATTGAAATTCTGGAACGGCGTGCCCTCTCTAACCTTCACTGGGTAAGCTTCAGCTTTAACAAATCCCTATTTTTTAGGGATTGTTCTTATCTTCTTGGATTGAGCTTATCTCTTCGTCTGAGCTTATCTCTTTGTTGCAGCACCTTTCAGGAGTCCAGCTTAGCTCCAACTCTCCTTCGGATATGTAGCTATCTTTCACCAGCTTCCTTTGAACTGAATCCCCAGTTTCACTGGAATGCCCAGTCTGACCTGTGGTCGAGTCTGTGCGAGTACTGTGGGCACGACATCATCTGTCAGTTCTATCCGTATCTGATATGCCTACTTCACCAACTGAATGTGGGATGGATACTGAAGAAGTCCCCTGTGCTCCTAATGAACATATGTGTGAGATATACGTGAATAACTTGGCATAAAATGCCCCTTCCGCCAGACTCGACTCATGGAATGCCCTTTGACCGCAACCTGGTTCTTTTCGACTCAAAACACACTAAAAAGGACATTTATAGAGGGTAAAATGCCCATAAAAACACGAAATAAATGGACTTATCACACTCACACACTTTAAGCATGACTGTCCTCAAGCATGGGGTGCAACGCATGCAGAAAAAAATAAAAGAAAAGAAAAGACTAAAGATATAAGCATGCAAACTGTTACTCAGTGTGGGCACATCAGAAATAATCCAACAAAAATGCAAAGTTTCAGCATACCTAAAATAGGTCAAAAATGAGTTTTAGCTTGGTGTTCCTCACAGACTCTCTTCACTCAGTGTATACTATCATTTCGGCTATAATTCTATGCAAATTTATCCCATAAGTTGGCCAAAGTTTTGATGTTCATTCTCCAGAAACCATAATGCATTAGTATCAATAGGGCTTTTTAGGCTACAGTTAGGCATTTTAAGTGGGAGGGGTTTTTATTGATTGTACAGACCCCTCCCCAGCCCTTTTTATTCACTACCCTCCTGTGCCTATTCAGGCACTGAATCTTTCTTATTTTGGGCATTCTAAACACTTAGAACTCGGGGGATTTTTATTCAGACTCTTTTTTTTCTTCTTTTTCTTTTTTTTTCTTTTTCTAATCACTTTTTTTTTTTCTTTTTTTTTTATTTAATTCTTCCCCCTATCTTTTCTGGCCCCTTCATATATATGCCTTCCCAGAAACAACTCTGTCTTACCCATTTTTCTTTTCAGGTTTTACAATGCCCCGGGCTAAGTATAAACCATCCCAAAATAAAATCGCCCAGGGAATTTCATAGGCTCAAAGGGGGTGCAAGGGTTGTGTCATTGGTCAGAGTTATTTTTTTTTTCAGTGGTTTAGCAAAACATGGCCTATCTCATCTACAGGTGCATCAATGATTCCAAGAGTTAAACACATAACAGAGTCAAATTCTAGAACATCATAGGCACAGAATTATTCATACTCATGAATGAAAGAAAACTGTAAAATGAAGCATACAACATATAGGCTCAAGTCTCACAGGTCATGCTAAAACTCGTTCGTCATCCCTATCTTAAATGGGCATGCTGATTTTTCTATAAAGCAATTAAAGTTGGATTATCACGTGAAATGCCCACACAGACTCACAGAATAGCATGCTTTGACTCAACTACCCACCTACACACTTTGCAACTTGCAAAGTTTGGACACAGACTCAAACAACATGACAACAAAGAAAACAAAAAAACAAAACAAAACCTAATCTAAAAGGACAGAAAGAACCAGGCTAGTCGGTTGCAGGCGTTGGGTAAGAGAACCCAACATGTTTGAAATAGGCCTTCAAGGCTGCTTCGATTCGGGTCAGCTTTTCATTGGTTTGGAACTGGGCATTCTCGATCAACTCAAGTCTCCTCATGATCACTACGACTGGGTGCTCCCTCTGCTGTGCCTTCCCTACTGGTGGTTTCTTTGATGTACCTACCATAGCTAAAAGCATGCTCGAGGGGTTTGCCCCCGGCACAAAGAAAATAGGCTTTCCATCCTCATCGTCAACCACATCTTGCAGTCTTCTCAAGCAGTTAAGATCAAAATACTCACGGAGAAGGGGGTGAAATCAGTATCTTGCAAGTCAAGGAGCCTATATCTAATCGCAATCTGGGTGATCAATTGGGCACAAGAGATACGATGCCTAGGGTGTGTTTTAATTTTCTGAAAATGTGCAATGGCCACAGAAATAAAAATAATTTTGATCTTATGAACCATGCACCACAAAATAAATAGCTCCTGATTGGTGATTGAATTAGAGCTATCCTTACGGCCGAAAAAATTGTAGGCCAACACCCTATGGCAGAATCTCAAAGCATAATTATTTAAACAATATCCCTTTGTAGATCCTCTTTGAGAAACAGATCCATCCCCAATATCTACCCATTTTGCATCGACTCCTTCTGCAGAGTTGGGCACTACAGTCACGGCATCGACATACTTCTCCTTCTGGAGGTCCAAGTATGTCACGATGCCCAGTAACATATTCAAGTCATCAGCAGACATAGAATAACTTCTACCCATCAGTTTAAAAGATAAAACCCTAGTGGATGTAGCAGGCTTGTTTACAGCTTTAATTTTCAAATTTTGGACAAAATCACAAGACAACGATGGAAAAATAACACATTCCATATCTAAAAAGCATTCCCAACCAATTGCAGAAACCAAATCCCTTACCTCCTGCTCTATACCAAGAGCTACAAGCGTCTCACGATGGACTCCTTTTGAGTTGATGATGCCCCTGACTGGTGGGGGACCACTGCTGGACTTACTTGGTGTGGGGCTTCCCACCCCTCTGTCTCTTTTAGGCACATGAGCTGAAATGCCCTCTTCAGCTTTCCTCTTCCGTGAAGAGGCCTCTCCAGCCAGTTTGGCTCCGGCTTTCACACTAACAGATTTCCCCACCCTTTGCCTGGGTGAGGAGTCCTCTGAGGGCTCTTCAGAGCCTACTTGTGTTTGGGAGGGCGCACTGGGCTCTTGCTGCTTCTTCTCTTCTTTGGTATCCCCTTGGTGGGACACCTCTGGCCTGGTTGGCTCTGGCATGGGCTCTCCAACTGTCCTTTTTCCTTTTGCTTTATCCAATACCCGCTTCTTGATGTCAGCGGGTGCCTCGTCCTCCTCCTCGAACAATGGTACCTTCTCCGGTGGGGCTTCAGCTTCAATGTCTTCTATTTCAGTCAAGTATTTGTCCAGCTCAATGTCTCTATCTCCTTCCTCTTTAACTCCTTCTTGTCCTTCGACTTCCTCTCCTTCCTCGTCATCTTCCTCGGCTTCGTTCTCCACCGATGGCAGAGGGGTCAGAGCCTTAACTGGCTATTTAGCTTTCTTCTTTTCAGCCATTTTTTTAGACTTTAGCGCAGGCTCTTCAGTAGATTCTTCCTCCTGCATGCCCTCTGCAGTCGCCTCATCATCTTGCTGCTCCGTTTGAGTCGGGGTTGTGGAGCTTTCTTCCGTCGCCTCAACTTCAGGTGCAGATTTCTTTTCCAACAGAGTTTCCTTGGCATGTTTGCTCGACATGGCTGCCTCAGACGCAGCTTTCCCTTTAGGTTTGACAGAGGATTTCTTCACGACCTTGGTCGGAGAGGGCTCTTCAGAGACAGTGGGGGTCTAAAAATCCAGGCGTGCCTTAGGTCCAGCTTTTGGTGTAACCTTCTTGCCTCTTGTCTTCGCCATTGTTGGATTTTTGAAGGTTTTCTGAAATTAGGGTTTCAAGAAAATCGAGAGAGAGAAGTTTCTGATTTTTGTAAAAGGTGAGTGAAAGTGATAGTGGAGATTTTTTGGGGTAAGGCTTTTATATTAAGGGGATCACTATTCATGATTTGACTTGTGACTCTTCAAATTCCTTAGGAGTCTCCCAGATTAGTATGCCCTATGCTAATGGATAAGCCTTATCCCCTGAAAAATCGGAACAGACTTTATCTCTCCAGAGTGCCTCACTTCAGAATCCCTATTTTCAAGGGATTTATTTTATCTTCATCTTTCTCTCTCATTATCTAAACCTGCAAACACCATACTTATCCAAAACAAGCGTAAAATTTCTCCCTAAACTAGGTTAATCAATTGGAAAACTTATTAAAAATAAATAAAAAAAATTAAGATAAGAAAACACCTGGGTTGCCTCCCAGTAGCGCCCCAGTTATTGTCGTGGGCACGACATCACCCTAGATCAGTCGTAAGTGGGCTCTGAGAGCCAGATCACTGTGACATCTTCATCGGAGTGCCCCGGGTAAGCTTTCACACGGTGGCCATTCACTTTGAAGTGCCCTCCAGCATCGGGATTTATCAGCTCAATTGCCACATTCGGGCATTCTGCATATACTTCAAATGGACCAACCCACTTGGTCCTCAGTCCTCCTCCCATAAGCTTGAACCTTGAGTGGTACAATAGTACCTTCTGCGTTGGGATGAATCTCTTCCTCCGAATTACTTGATCATGGAGTTTTTTCATTTTTTCCTTGTACAGCACCGAATTATCATAGGCCTCCATTCTCATTTCTTCCAGCTCTTGAATTAGAAATTTCCTGAAATGCCCAGCGGTGTCAGGATCCATATTTAGCTTCTGCAGTGCCCATCGTGCTTTATGTTCTAACTCGACTGGCAGATGGCAACACTTTCCAAATAACATCATGTATGGGGACATCCTAATTGGAGTCTTGAATGCAATTCGGTATGCCCACAGGGCATCTTCCAGATGAACACTCCAATCTTTTCGGTTTGGAGCCACAACCTTCCCAAGAATGGCTTTAATTTCTTGATTTGAGACTTCAGCTTGGCCATTTCCCTCGGGGTGATAAGGTGTGGTGACCCTATGGTGAACCCTGTACTTCTTCAACAATCTTTCCAGCGTTTGGTTGCAAAAATAGGTCCCTTGATCACTGATGATAGGCCTGGGCACACCAAACCGACTAAAAATGTGGGATTTTAGAAATGCGGCTACCACCCTTGCATCATTGGTAGGAGTAGCCTTTGCTTCTACCCATTTAGATACATAATCAACTGTCAGGATAATGTATTGGTTCCCTCTCGAATTTGGAAAGGGTCCCATAAAATCCATTCTCCAAATATCGAAAATCTCCACTGGCATGATTCGTGTCATGGGCATTTCATTTCTTCTTGTGATGTTCCCTACCTTCTGGCACTGGTCACACTTTCTACAGACGTTGTGGGTATCCTTGAATATTGTGGGCCAAAAGAACCCACAATCCAAAACTCTCCTTGCTGTTCGGTTTGGTCCGAAATGCCCTCCGCAAGCATAACTGTGACAATGCTTAAGAATTTCATCTATCTCTTCATTATGGACACATCTTCTGATGATTTGATTAGTGCATCTCCTCCATAGAATAGGGCAATCACATGCATAAAACCTGCTCTCATACCTTAGTTTATTTTTTTGGTACCTTGAGTACTCAATAGGCATTTCTCCAGACTCAAGGTAGTTTACTATATCCGTATACCAAGGTGCTAGTGTGCCCCTTGCTGAATATAAATGCTCATCAGGAAAATGATCGGCAATGGGCACTTCATCACCTTTCTCATTCAGCACCCGACTCAGATGGTCAACCATCAAGTTCTGTGCCCCACTTTTATCTTTTATCTCAACATCAAACTCTTGTAAAAGCAGGATCCACCTAATTAGTCTTGGTTTCATCTCTTTCTTGGCCATCAAGTGCCTCAGTGCACCATGATCTGTATAGGCAATGCTCTTTGCTCCCAAGAGATAAGATCGAAACTTCTTAAATGCAAACACTACGGCCAATCGTGTTCAGTAATCTGGTGCTGTGGGCATTTCGCCAGCATCGCCTGGAATCTTCCCCAATAGTCATAGAAACTTTCGTTAGTTCTCATCTTCAGGCTTCTTATCCTTCTTCTCATTTCTTACACTCTGGATGCTGGGAAATATTTCTCCAAAAACTTCTATTGAAGTTGTCTCCATGTGGTCACAGCGCCAGTGGGTAGTGTGTACAGCCAGTCCCGTGTCCCATCTTGAAGAGTAAAAGGAAATGAGACCAACCGCACATACTCTTCTCGTCCATGGTCGGATGGTTGAGTCTGGCAAACCATCTCAAAATCTTACAAATGCCTTTGTGGATCCTCTCCAGGCATTCCGTGGAACTTCGGCAAGATCTGGATAAAGTTTGCATGAATATCCCAGTTCTGAGTCACAGCTGGGAGTGTAATGCCCATTGGGCGCAAGTTCATGTTGGTCGGGAAGACCAACTGCCTTAAAGTCCTATTATAATCCGCATTGCTATTCGCGGCATTTCCATTTCCAGCCATGTTGATGTTGTGACCGTTGTCAAACTGTCTTTCCTCCTCGTGCCCTTCGTCTTGATCTTCTTGATCCTCAGGTGGTGGTGTGGGCTCACAAGGTCTATTTGCTGCTTAGCGTGCCCTCTTCACTGCTGCCCTGTTTTTCCTCAAAGTCTTCTCTATCTCCGGATCGTACAATAGAGTCTCTCCTCTGAAGAGCCCCTGTGCATCAACTTCCAGGCTTACCAATTGTGGAAGATAAAATCACTAGAAACCAGCTCCCCGGTAATGGCGCCAATTTTGACGCGCGGTAGTTTCGTGCTCAAAAATATATTTGTAAACTTCTGTGCCCACAGCGAGCGTAGCTAGCCAATGAGTACGGGTCGATCCCACAGAGAGCTGTTGCGATTGTATCTTCAAGTAACCAATCACAAAGGGGGTTTGGTATTGTCACTACACTGAATTTAAATCTGCGAAAGAAACTAAAGAAAATATCAAATAACAAAAGGTTCTGGCATTTGAATTAGAATTTGATTTAAACATAAAACAACTTGATCATGGGTACACTGATTTTCAAACATGATACGTCATCTAGTTATGGTGACCGGATTCCTCTCTGCATCTCCTTATCCATCCTTTCATTTTAGGTTTAAAAGTGATTCCTCTTCGATTAAACCCCTAACCAGTTACCCACCTCCCGATTCCTCTAAGAGATGTAAGCAAACAAGCAGCAGTGTGCCCTAGATGGACCCAGATCTGTTATGTTCAACTGATTCCTCTTGTGCCCACAACACCCCATTAATTCCCTTATTACAATATGAACCGACACACAGTCACGATTCGCCAATTCAATTAATAATGGTGTGTCCTCTTTAGCTAACGAGTGATCAGCCACATTAGGCACTTCAGTCACACACTCATGTGGAACAAGGCTCAAGAATTAATGGAAACTAATTATGCATTACTATGCCCATTTTGGCCTCATCAGTCCAGATTTATACTTAAATCATTTTCATTATTCAAATGCCAGAATTAATGGTCTAGCCGAGAATGCTAGATATAATTAAAACTGCAGAATTTAAAGACATCAAATTAAATAAGAACTTACTGGATTAATTAAGCAAAAACTCGACTCCAACGTCAATGAACATGAACATCACCTAAGTCCCGAAGGTTTAAGACCTTTCGGATTGTTTTGGCTGCCTAAATGGCGTACTGAAAGTAAAAATGCAGAAATGTAAATGTGAAAATGTTTCTGACTGTCTAAAAGATTGTTTTTCCAGAGACTAAACTTGTTTAAATAACTACATTTCCGAGTGGAGTTTCCCCCACAAGCGGGGCTCTTCTGCTGAAATTCCGGAACGGCGTGCCCTCTCTGACTTTCATTGGATAAGCTTCAGCTTTAACAAATCCCTATTTTTTAGGGATTGTTCTTATCATCTTTGATTGAGCTTATCTCTTCATCTGAGGTTATCCCTTTGTTGCAGCACGTTCTAGGAGTCCAGCTTAGCTCCAACTCTCCTTCGACTGAATCCCCAGTTTCACAGGAATGCCCAGTTTGACCTGTGGTCGAGTCTGTGCCAGTACTGTGGGCACGGCATCATCTGTCAATTCCATCCGTATCTGATATGCCCACTTCACCGACCGAATGTGTGATGGATACTGAAGAAGTCCCATGTGCTCTTAATGAACATATGTGTGAGATATACGTGAATAACTAGCCATAAAATGCCCCTTCCGCCAGACTCGACTCTTGGAATGCCCTTTGACCGCAACCTGGTTCTTTTCGACTCAAAACACACTAAAAAGGACATTTATAGAGGGTAAAATGCCCATAAAACACATGAAATAAATGGACTTATCACCAGCTTATCAGCTTCCTTGTCCAGCATGTGTGCAGGGCTACCCCAAATCCGAACATGTCCTAAATTGGGCTTTCGTCTAGTCCAAAGTTCATTGGGTGTAGAAGGAACTGATTTTGATGGAACTAAGTTAAGAATGTAGGCTGCTGTTTCTAGGGCATATCCCCATAATGAAATAGGCAACCCCAAATAACTAATCATCAATCTAGCCATCTTCAATAAGGTTCTATTCATTCTCTCCGCCACGCCTTTCTGCTGTGGCATTCCCGGCGCAGTCAACTGGGATGTAATCCCATTCTCTGCTAAGTGCTCCCTAAATTCACTTGAGAGGTATTCGCCCCCATGATCAGAATGCAGTGACTTGATATTTCTACTCGTACGTTTCTCTGCTTCCGCCCTAAATTCCTTAAATTTATCAAAGCATTCGGACTTGCGACGTAATAGGTAGATATATCCATATCTTGAGTGATCATCAATGAGTGTGATGAAATACTTGTACCCTTCTCGAGCTTGAACTGACATAGGGCCACACAAGTCAGAGTGAATCAAATCTAATAGCCCTTCGGATCGATTTTCTTTGGACTCAAAATGACGCTTGGTCATTTTACCTTTCAAGCAGAATTCACACAAAGGAAACGATTCTAGGATCAATGAAGACAGAGGTCCATTGTTTGCTAGTCTTTCCTCTTAAGGTTAATATGACCTAGCTTTAGATGCCAAAGATAGGTTTGATTTAATTCTGAAGGTTCTTTCCTTTTATTAGGGTTTGTAATTGATGTATTCAGTAATTGCTTTTGTGTAGTGTTTTGCTTAGGATTAAGTAAATAAAGATGTCCATCCAATGTGCCAGAATAGATAAAATGTTATCCAGTAAAGATAACAACCTTGTTATCAAAAGAAATAGAATATCTATCCATAAAAAGTTTAGAAACTGAAATCAAGTTTCGCCTAAAACTAAGCACATAAAGACAATTCTTCAAAACTAAACTCCTATCACTACTAAAAGATAAGGTAACGTCTCCCACTGCAACAGCCGCCACTTTCATAGCATTGCCCATGTAGACGATGATCTCTCCATCACTCATCTGTCTTTTTACCAGGAACCCCCTTCTTTTTCTTGTTAGGACACACCACCTTCCAGTGACCTGGCTGACCGCACTTGAAGCACTTTGTCTTTGACTTAAATTGCTCGAGAGGAAACTTTATCTTGGGCTTCTTCACCTTAGGGGCCCTCTCTTCAGCTGTCTTAGGCGTTTTCATCTTCTTCCTTTCAGTACCGAAAGAAGACGCCCTATTTTCAGCTAGGCGTGCCTTCAGATTTCCCTTCTTAATTAACTCAGCCGCCTGAAGATCCATGAGCAGTTCAGATAAGGTAACATCCTTCTTTATCATGTTGAAGTTCAATCTAAACTGCTCAAACTTCGGGACAGGCTATGAAGAACGATGTCTATCTGAGACTCGGTGTCCAGATCTCTACCCAAGGTCTCAATCTCAGCCAGATAACTCATCATACTGAGAACGTGATCCCTAACAGGTGTGGAGTTAGCCACTCTCATGCTCATCAGTTTCTTCATCGCCAAATGGTGCGCCGAGTACTTCTGGTGACCGAAGAGATCCTTAAGATTGTACATGACATCATAAGCAGTCTTCATAGACTGATGTTGCAGTTGCAGCATATTTGACATGGAAGTCAAAATGTAACAGCATGCAATCTCATCAGACTTGATGCACTTAGCATAGGCCAACCTTGGCTTTTCGCCAGAATTCTTATCTAGCTTCTGAGGACATTCCTCTTCAAGTACCAATTTGTGTCCTTCAGCAGTTAGAATGAGGTTATGGTTACGAATTCAGTCATTATAATTTTCACCGATTAACTTGTTTTCTTTGAGTATTGAGGACAGATTTGAGAGTGCCATGATGATATAGACTAACTGAAAAAAATAAACATGCAGTATAGTCACATAAACTTTAGGATAAACAGTATACAATCGAAAACCTAAGAAAAATTATATACTTTTCCACCGACATTTTAAAAATATTTTCTATAAGCTACGATAGTGTGGACGTTTATAAAATCCATTTCTAAACAGGTTGTTAAACCTTTAATTTCTCTCTAGTTAAATTTCCTTACAACAAGCAAATTAATAGCCGGATAACAACACGGTCTTGTAATCTTCTAATTAATAAGCCACGATCGTGTGGACGTTTATTAATAAATTTCATCTAAGTATGAACACCATCATCTTCACCCCAAGAACTTATTTTTGAATTTAACCACTCTAGATGGAGGAGTCAGTTAGTTCTAATGGTGTTCTACTGCTATCTTTATAAAGAGGTTTAATTTCTTGAGAATTCTATGATATGACACATCCGATATGGAGGAAGACCTATTGTCAACGCGCATACCGATCATTTCTCATTTAACCAGATTAATGGAGACCGCATTAGATTTCTACATACTTTGATATGAATCTCTCCCACTTAGTTATTTATGATTGAGGTTTCATTTTATCCCATTGTAAAACATGCAAACATCACATAAAATGATAAAACACCATTGCATGCTTTAAACAACATAATAATCAATAATAATAAAACCAACTGTCATGGCTTATATCTCATGTTGCTGAATGAGATAAAAACTGGAAAGTCAGCTCCGGAACTGGACAGTGTCGCCGTCCCCATCACTGCGCCTTGCCAAAAACCCCAGCTCCAATTAAGGTTTCGGGACGTGAATCAGTGATACTTCCTTTCTTGAGCTGTACTACTCTCCTCCTTTGAGTTGATCTTCAAACTTTATTCAATATAGAATATCTATTCCTTAAAGGAAAAATCTAATATATCTAGAATAAAATTACAACTCAATAACTTGGTCTATACAATTTTATCTTTCCTATTACATTGTAACAACATAATAAAATAAAATTCTTAGACCTAATCCACGGATTTTTTCATGGATTAAAATCACGTAGCCAAACCTACATACGGCCCATCATACATCCAACATAATTAAAACATACATCACATAATTAAGGAGCCATGATAGTTGGTAACCCTGCAAACATGTCAGTCTACAAATCCAACAATCATAATTACATGATTAGCATAAAATAACATATGATATCCATACATGACAAAATTTTTCAAATTATCTTTAAATTAAATTAAAAATTTTGAAAATACCTCCAAGATATAATTTGGAAATTAAATAATTATCCACCAAATTAAATCTTGATAAATCTCAAAAATATCATAAGAATAAATTTGAAAATTTGTTAAAATTATCCACCAAATTTATTTCTTGATTTTCGGATAAACCCTAATTAATTAATATTTAAAAATCTTGATATAAATAAAAAATCTATCCCAAATATTAGGTAGTGATCGAAAATTACAAAGATAAAATCTGAAAATTTGATCCACTTTAAATTCCTTGCAAATGTAAATCTTATTTTCAACCCTATCTAGATTAGAATTAAGTAATTTATGATATACACCAAAAAATTACTTATCCAATTCTAAACTACAAGATTTTCGAAAATATCTAGAACAAAATCTGAAAATTTGATCCACTTCAAACTCTTTCCAAATTTAAATTCTATTTTCTAATCTTTTTGGATTAGAATTTGATAACTATTGATATATATCAAAAATTACCTTATCCAACTCTAATATACATAGATTTTCAAAAATTTCAAGTATATTAAATCTGAAAATTTGATCCACTTCAAATTCTTCCAAATCTATTTAGATTAGAATTATGTAACCTTATGATATACATCAAAAATACCAAATCTAATTTTTTAAACAAATAATTTTCGAAACCTAACAATAAATAAATCTGAAAATTTGATTTTAAATAAAAAAACCTCTCCAATTAATTCAATATGATCGAAAATTATATAAAACAAATTAGAGAATTTAAACACCAAAAATGCGAAATTTTTTGCACCATAATTTTCGAACACCTATTAAATTAAATCTAGAAATTTTGATATCATCAAAAATCTATTCCAAATCTAATTTTAATATATCGAAAATTATAGCAAACCTCAAAACTAGAATTTTCGAACAAGATCAAAAATTCATCCAAGTTTTGAACACAACAAAATCGAAATACATGAACATTTAAATCTGAAAATTTAAGCGCCATAAACTTAACATCAAATTTAAACATATATTTCGAAATCATCCTAGGATTAAATCTAGAACAGTGCCAAAACCCGCTCTGATACCAGTTGTTGGGGTTTTTTCGAATTAAACCACCGCATGATCTCTTTGGTTGTTCCTTAATCGTAATGTCATGTATGTCATATATTTATGCATCTCATATGTTTTAATAAACCGAGTTCAATTAAACATGCGATCCGGTTTTCAGTTCTACTGAAAACGGAAACATAGATTACCGAAAAACACTTACAAATGAATGTAGGGTTGAGGACAAACAGTGCCTTCCACTGTGCTATTCAACTTCTCTATGTTCTATTGAATTCCCGGACTGAATCTAGATTCAAGGTGGGCTGAAATCTAGTAGATCGGTATGGATACTGTGGAGATAAAAAGAACACAAGAGGGCTGGTTTTTCAGTTGTTAATTTCGAAATCCCCACCCTCTTATTTATAAGGGGGTGGTCGAAATTCAGTGTCCCAACCCTACTGGGTTTGGGCCTCTATCTCTTTTTCCATCTCTAGTCCATTAAAGTCATATTGGGCTACAACAGAGATCTAGAAGAATATTATATTGCTTGCTAATTTATTTAATTTCCAATATCAAATAAACTTAGGATATAATTAAATAAATTAAGTATTATTTTTATTTCACTAAAGAAATAATACTGACCTACCAACTTAATACATATTTCTGAATATGTTTTCTCTTTTAGTTCAGTCATTCCCTATGTTTAAGATCTAATGTTCATTAATTAATTATGTGAGCCTCTGAAAGATATAATTAATTAATATCTAAAACCTTTAGTAGTACCACACAAGTTTCATTCATGTACGGAATAAATTTTACCTGCAGGGTTTCAACATGAACTTGTCTTTCCTCAAGAGAACATCATCAACCTGGTGCACTAGGACACGATGCTTATATATATTGCACGACACGTTATATATGAAAATGCTATTACACAAGATATCGAGTTTATTGATTCTATCAAAGAATCTCACCCATTGATAAATCAAAGCAACCAACAAAACATATATATGTTCGCCAATAAATATAAGTTAAGAACCCGAACTTTGTGGATCTTTGTTCTCTCACATATAGTGTCAGAGTAGAGAACAATATCCTATCATGATCCTCCTCAATTACACTAATACATGCATTAGAATAATCAATTAGTCAAGACAAACTAATTATCAGATTATTCTATGGTGTAGCGATGGTGTACTCATGACCATCTAAACCGTGAGCCTTTTAATAAAATACGAGGATATGATGATATGATCTTACCGTGTGTTCACCCGCACCATATCATCTACAATGTAAGTATATGGAATGTGCATAAACAATAATGTAAATACAAACAGTGACTGCAATAAGATTCAATCTATATCATCATATCATCAGAAAAGTATACAAAGACAAGTCTTCTAGTATACGAAACTAACAATCTCGCACTTATACTTGAAGCATGTCTTTCAAGCATAATAAATGACTGGCAAACTCTCAAAACAAAATAATAAAGTCAAACTGTGCCTCTTGGTCTGTATCTCACTCCCCCTTGGTCTACATCTCACTCTCATTTTCTCCACGTGACCATCAAAGGTCTTAGCCGGCAGGCTCTTCATGAATGGATCAGCTAGATTGTCCGCTGATGGAATCTTGACCACCGCCACATCTCATCTCTTAAAGATTTCTCGTATAAGATGGTTCTTCCGTTCTATGTGTTTACTTGCCTTATGGGCTATGGGTTCCTTCGAATTTGCCACTGCACCAAAGTTATCACGGTATATCGTGATGCTCTTAGGTAAATCAGGAACCATGCTCAAGTCAAATAGGAAGCTCCGGAGGAAAATCAGGAACCACGCTTAAATCACCTTTCAAACTTTATAACTTACTCAAAAATTTTGACGATCCTAAATGACCGAAATATTTTGAGTATCTGTAAAAAAATAATATTCTGAAAAGATTAGTTTCTTGCTCGAGTCCATAATGACTCAAAACTCTTTACAAAATAATTGATCTAGAACTTACTTTAATAAACTCCACTTTAAACTTTGGTAATACCAAAAATTTTATTTCATAGAGAAATAATGTTCGATTTTCATTTAAGAAAAATTGACTAACCTTGCCTTTGCTCAAAACTTTTCTCCTTATCCTGTACTTTCAAAAAGTTATACCAAATATAATCAAAATACTTTAACTCGATCATATCTTTACTTTGTTGAAGATGCGAGGGTGATGGTGAGCTGGGTTTGCTGATTAATACCTTTGAACAATTTAATATTCACATAAGATTTATTCAATCTTTTTAAGAAGAGACAGGTCTGCAGAGTTGCAAGCCTGCTCTGATACCATCTGTAACAGCCCGATCCTGAGAATAAGGACGGGGTTGTTGTGTGTAAAAACAGCAGGAAAAAGGTAGTATAATTGGAAATCCAAGGGGTGTATCTAAAATCGAACTAAGTTAGCACCTCAAAAATCTAGGCAACTTAACTTTATGACTAGGAAGAATTATCATTTTCAACAAATTAAGGAGTCAAAGAGTTTAGTCAAGTCGAAGGAATGCCTAATCATAGGCCAATCGAAATTTATATAGAATCCAATGATTAGCAAGTAGGATTTTAACTCTTTAAATAAACAAGATCTCTTCATAGGTCACAACAGCTAAGACCCATCAATAGGTCAGAGGCAAATAAATCAAGATGTCCCATTCATAGGACGAAACAAGAAATCAACTTATGACTAACTCGAAGATAAGCGGAAACATACTTGAATAGTAAAGCCCCTTCATAGGCGAACAAAAATAATAAGCATGCAAAACTCATTCATAGGTCAACTGAAAATGAATAGATACCAAAATGCTCAACAAGTACGACTTTTTAAATAGCTCGGAATCAATAAATGAATAATTAGTATGTCAAAAGAACATGCTTCTTCTTCTCAAATACTTTATTGATGTTTAGAAATTATAGCATTTAAGACATGCTATTATCAAGAATCAAATCTCCTATATCAAGGCTAATACTAACGTCAGAGTATTCAGCAGAAACATAGCGGAAGAAAATCATATAACTAGATAGAGAAGCAATTCAGACAACCCTACCAGCAGTACATCACTGGCCTCAGCATCTTATCCTGAAAAATATTTGAAAAAGAGGGCGTGAGCCCTAATGTACTCAGTGGGGTTTTATGAGAAAACTTCTTTGATAAACATTAGAAATATCCAATTCATAACTAGCGGTATATGGAGAGCAAAATGCAAAAGCCCTCTCCATATCCATAAAAACCTTTTACTTCTTTTCCTGGCGCTCTTCCTGGCTCAAACCTGATGTCTACTGCACCCGGAGGCATACCTTCGGATAAAAGAAGGGCTACCTCAAATATCCTCCTGAGTATGCGAGGGGGTTACCCAGCAGTGACTTCCTTTAACCTTATCATAGATTCAACTTTAGTAACACGAAGGTCACAACATGATAATGATATGAAACTGTTCTTTGAGCTCAATAACATGCTTAGCAATAATTAAATCATAACATTCAATGTCAAAAACCTTAACCTTGAATCCTTAATACTTAATTCTCAACATTGAATTCTCACATTCAATCCTTAATATCAAAGCATCAATGATAAATAATGCTAGCATAAAACATAACCTAGATTGAAACATCTAGATTGAATTCCTTAATATTATAGCCTTAACTCCTATAAGGGATAGAATAATCAACCTAAAATGCATCACTTATCTTAATAACCTTTCTCAATAATAATATTGATACAAAACTTAACTTATGATCATCATAAATCAACTATAAGATATCATATCAAATCAATACATCATTTACTTAATGAAGAGCTCAAATAATAATTAACATAATCATGTTATAACTTCCTTCCTTTCTTTCTTTTCCTTTCCTTTCCTTGTACTGAGACTAATCAGGCAAAACATAAAATATTTATTGGATATTTCGCCTTGCCCTATCATGCTTCTAGAGCTTACTACCTCAAACCATATATTTGGTTTAGAATTACCCATCTGGATGACGAGCACGTGGTTGCATGATAACATCAGAAAATATCTTCATTTATCCTGACAAGCTCTGCGAGTCCTATAAGCGTTGATCTTTGACTCAGAACAACCACTAAATTTTCCGGATTTAATCTACTATAAATGGAGCTATTATTTAATTTTATTCCTTTCAAAAATAGATTGCGCGACTCTAGAGACCTCGAATAAATTCGACAAAGAAGGAAATAAATTCCCAAACGCTATTTTTGATTTAATGGCACCAACTGATTTGACATAGGCCTCTTTCCATAACTTGCCATTTTATTCAGCGAGCCTTGAATGCACTTTTTACTTGCCCGAAAATTATGAAAATAATATGGGCTACTCTTATATATACGAGGACTCAATACTGAGACTTTGAAATTTTTTTGATAACTCAAGCTTTTGACACAAAAATAACAGCTCAATTTAAATAATTGAAATAATTCAAAACTGGATACAAGATCATGAAACTTGGCAGGCTTATAGGAAAAAAAAATTGGAACAACTTTCCTGAAGAAACTTTTTCGATTTGACGACATGAAATAGGTAAAAATAGCAAAAAATTAAAACTGATTGGCGTTAGTAGCAGTTTCTGTTTCCGGTAATCTGATCGGTTTTCGATCACTAGATGATGATGGACTCAACCTACGTGTTGGTCTTGGGGTGAGTCATAATCAGTTTGGAGGGGGGGTGAATAAACTGATCCAAAAACTTAACAATAGATGCAGAATATTCAGGGCCCATTTTGACTCGCTGAGTTATCCATCCTTCTTAGGAGATCAGTTGAGATGATCTGCCAGCTCGGAGTGCTGTGTGTGCTTGAGGTGTGCAGTTTAAAACAATCAACTGAAACTGAAAAGTAAAGCAGAGCACACAAGCAGTTTTATAGAGGTTCGAAGCTCAACTTCTACTTCCTCTCTTCCTTCCGCAAAAAGGCAATTCACTATGCAAGTGTAAAGTTCCTTTATTATAGCTGGAACTAGCTATCAGTGACTTTACGAGTCACAAATTCCTTTCCAACTATTGCTATCCCGAAAGTGATGAACCAACGCAAGTAGCTTTCTCAGCCGGTTTCTAGGTCGACAACTCACACTTACCGATCGCAACTACTCGCCGAGACTTTAGGTGATGTTGTCCATCTTTACAAGGTTTTAGATCTCTTTCGATCTTCAAGAAGACAGTCTTGAAACTGGTATCAACTGATGTGCTCCTTTGCGCGTCTGTGACTTGAGTTGGGTTGTTGATCGTTCTAAAGCTTGAACTGAGAGAGTTGCTCTGGCTGGAAATCTTCAATAGCTAGCTTGATGAGCGATCTGGCTCTTTCTCTTCAGTTGGACTCTTGCTTCTTCTAAATTTTGAGTGTGAGGCTTCAACGCTTTGGCGAACGTCTTCGCTGAAAGTCTTAGCTAAAGTTCTCCTTTGAAAGTTTAAAGTTAAAAGTCTCAGATCATTTTCTGGGTTGCTCAACTTTTATAGATGAGTGGACAGTGATCATAAATGATAAAGCCATTGAGGGGCTTTCATTTAAAGAGAGCCATTGAGTAGCCTTTGCTCTTCTGACGAGCTTTTGTTCCAAGATCTTGGTTGCATTAACTTCAAGATCTTCTTTGGCTTATCTGAAATTTGAATTTTAGTTACGACTTCTATCTTGATCTTCAGTTCTGAGCTTTGTCTGGCAGTTGGAATCTTCAGTTCCTCGTCTGTCAGTTCTGCGCATCTCTTGGCAGTTTGGAAAGCTTCAGTTAAGATCATCTTCAGCTGGCAGTTCTGGACTCGAGCTTGATGCTTTGTGAGGTCCAGTTTGATTTGCTTCAGCTGGCAGTTTGGACCAGTGTTCTTCAGCTGGCATTTTGGACTTATGTCCCTTCAGCTGGAACTTCCTTGGATTGGTTTTCAGTTCAGTTGTTGGCGCTTCATCAGTTGAACTTCAAAACTGATGCGTATTCAGCTGGTATCCTTCGAACTGGTACTTCTTCAACTGGAACTTCAATCTTTAGCTGGGACTTCTTGAGCTGGTGTTTCCCTCAGCTCGTACCTTAGACTAGTACATTTCTTCAGCTGGTATTCTCCTTCAGCTGGTATCTCTTGAGCTGGTATTTTCATCAGCTCAAACTGATGTGGTCTTCAGCTGGTATTGTCCTTCAGCTGGAATCGTCCTCTCTTCAGCTGGTAGTCTTTTTCAGTTGGTATTATCTTGAACTGGCATCTTCATCAGTTCAAACTGATGTGTTCTTCAACTGGTATTTCTTCAGCCGGGAATGGTCTTGAACTGGCATATCCTTCAGTTCTTCTCTTTAACTGGTATTTTCCTTCAGCTGGAACAGTCTTCAGCTCTAACTTTTCTTCAGCTGGTGTTGGGCACTTTTGATCTGGTGCCTTGAACTGGTATTTTTCTTCAGTTCATAACTGTAGACTGATGGCATTTGGTACTCCTCTTGATGGTACCTGCAACTTTCAGTTTTACCTTGCTAACTGATCTAGCAAGCTACTGTTTCTTTTTCATAGCCCTTTGTGGATGGATATTTTCTTTTTCTCTCTGTTATTTTTTCTCTATTTTCTTTTCTCAGCTCTTGGCTGATTTCTTTCTTTTCTCTTTTCTCTTCTCTCTTTTCTTTTCTTTTTCTCACTTGGATTGATCATTTCTTTTGGCTTTTATACCTCAATTTTTTATATGATCATCCTTAGTTTTCTTCTTGATTTCCTTTAAGTTTTTCAAGGCTCTTTGCATATTTTGACATATTTTGACATCTCATCAAAACCGCTTGTTAGAAAAGCCCTTGATAGTTTTTTCTAACAATTTCCTCCTTTTGATGATGTCCAAAACATGGCAAAATTGAGCAATGATGGAAAAATTGATTTAAGAAATTTTTGAGGAGTGTAAAAGGAACACGATCAAGCAAGAAAACTTTTATAGCTGAGAAACTGATTAGATCTCTTTCAATCTACAATAGTTTGTTTTTTTTTCTTCTTCTTCTTCTTCTTCTTCTTCTTCTTCTTCTTCTTCTTCTTCTTCTTCTTCTTCTTCTTCAATTTCTAGCTCTTCAGCTGCTGTGCTTCTTCAGCTGGTATCTCATCTTCTTCTTTATCTGTTTCACCAGTTGCTAGGCTCTCCTCTTTCTCTAGCACTAGCATTCCTCCACAATTCTCCCCAAACTTCCCCCTGAGACAATTGTCTCTCATCTCTGGCGGCTCTTCTCCAGACAGCTCCTCAGACTTCCCCCTGAGGCTGATGCCTCTCTTCTTGAGCAGTTTCTACAATCCTCAATACTCCCCCCTGAGGCTATTCTTTCCTTCGAAACTACGAGGGTTCCCTCTGAATCTCATCCCAGAGACTCAAAAACTTCCTTCCATCATCCTTCTAAATTTCTTCTTTCTCTTCCCCCTTTTTTGCATCATCCGAAAGGATGTGCATATGTAGATCAAAGGATGGAATGGGAACATGTGGTAATAAGCTAAATATGATAGCTAGGTTACCTTGAAATAGGGAGGGGTATGGTTGTTCTCTTGGTGGTGAGGGTAGCCAGTTGGATGCTTCATCGGTTGGTATGAGATGCCTTAGATCTAGCAGTGGAGACTGAACTTGAGGTTCAGTTGTCATCATGGCCAAACTTCGGAGGAGTTCTTCAGTTAGAGGTGGGTGGTTAAACTCTATTAGTGTGGAAGATGAGTTGGATGGCTTTGCAAACAGCAATGGAGCTTCGGCTGATACTCCATGCTGGATTTTGTGAATCATGGAATCCATAATCTCAGAGAGAATGGGAGTAGCCGTAAATGGATTATTCATCCAGTTTCTGTTCCAAATTCCTTCTTGACTCCAGAAGTGGCGTCCCTTCCCGTCGAGCAGTTCAAACATGACTACTTCATCAACTTGATATCTCAAGAGTGACCATCTGAGATGTCTCCTCAGTTGAATGAAGAGATCGGAGTCATAACTCTCGATGAGGTGAAATCTGCTCAGCAGATTGTTGAGAGTTTTGATAAAGCTTTATTCAACACCATCCATGAAGTTGTTTTCCGCTGGTTCAGACTCAGCTAGCGTAGTTGATTATGTTTTCATGTCATCCTCTGACATGATCTGCTTTTCTCGACTGTTGAAAGTCGGTTCAGTCGGAGTGGAGGGGCCTTCTTCAGTAGTGTGCGGTCTCCTCGATCGCTTACCAAAAGGCTTCAGGTTTCTTCTTCTTTTGACAAACATTGTGGGGAGATAGTCTCTCATGTCCAGCAACTCGCCTCTTTAATGGAGAATTTGGATCTGATCACTTATGATCATGTTGATCCGATTGAGAAACCCTAATTTCTCCGTGAATGTTCCAGTTTGATGGTCAAAACTGACCTTGTGAACATTCTGGCGCAGTTGTGATAGCACATACAATGCCCAGTCAACTCTGCATCGGTTGTAGATGAGTGCCATCAGATTAGCATGTTCAGCACTGTAGCGAGTATAGTCCAGATTACCTCTCAGGCAGTGGGTGACTATATCTTGGAGTTGGATGAACTTCGATCGAAGACTGTCTTTCAGTCAGTGTGAGTAAGCATTATGCTCAACTCCTGGTTTCGTCCATTGACTCCATAATTCTGCTTGGTTAGGCATGACTATCGAGCCTGCCTGTTCACTTGCTCCTGGAAGATAGAGAGTCTCCGTCAATGTTTCCTTAGAGATCACGATCGGATATCCTCTGACTGTTGAAATGATGTTGTTGTTCCCTATAACCTGGGAAAAGATGTAGAAATCGATAACTAATTTAGTAAAGCATCGTCCAAACCTTGGATCTCTTGTGAGAAACTGAAAGAGTTCAATTTCCTCCGCTGCTGAGACTAAGTGATGAAACTCATCAGCTTTAAGTCTTTTCATCATGAAGTCCAGCTCTACGAACTTGTCTCTTTTCAAATTGAGAGCAAGCCTAGCTGGATCGATGTACTGAGCGGACAATTCCATTCTGCAAAGAAAGAGAATATTTCAGAGAGATTGAATGGATTATAGAGAGAGAGATGCAAAGCAATGTAAGGAGAGTTTAGATAGATATGTGATCTTTGATCGATATCTCCTTAGCATTTAAAAGAAGCTTTGCTTGCATGTACTTCGAGTTGCACTCGAGTACTCCTCAGCTGATCAGTTAATAGATTTGACTGATACTCAGCTGGCTTAAATGAGATGATCATCTCAGCCGTCAATAAGTTTAGCTTCACTTTTAGATCAGCGGTTGAGATTTCATCCATTTGAAAATGGGGTAGTTGTCATAAATAACAAATATTTCTTGCAGGATTTTGCTATTTATATCTCTCAGACTATCAGCTTACTTTCCACTTTAGTGGTTGATTTTGGCAGTAGCATTAAAAACTCGATATATTTATAGATCTCCTATTTGAAAATTATGCCCGTTAGATTATCAAAAATGAATCACAACGGAAAGAATTTTATTAAGAATAAGCTTAAAGAATAATCAATTTAAATCATATTCTTGGCCAGTTGGGATATAGTCCAATTGATGACTTTTGGCGAACTGACAATGTGGCAACTGATCGATCAGTTCTTATCATATCTTCTTCTTGGCCCCTGGAACTGATCAATCACTGAACTGATGACATCAGTTGCTGAACTGCTGGATTAAATCTCAGTTAATTTTCTCTTCTTGATGGGCCTAACTGGATTCTCTTTACAGCTCTCATCAGGGTAGTTTGGTCACTTTCTCTTGGAGGCTGATCCAGTTCTTCCAGCAGGCTTCTCTGGCCTTGCTTTCTTCACGGATTGGCTCCGGTTCTTAGCTTTATCTAATGTGACCCTTCGCCTACTCTGCAAGTTCCTTCTCGAGGATGACTAGAGCTGAACTTCCTACAGGTTCAGTTGGGCGGCTGTCTTGGAGCTTGAAGCGATCAGTGGGGTGACATATCTCTTTGATAAGAAATTGGGTCATGTGGTAGTATCTTCAACATCACACAGTCGACTCACTGCAATTGGGGTATAATACCTGGGCTTCTCACTATTCAATGATTATTTTAATCTATGTTTTATATAACTATTATGTGCTTATTTACATGCCAATTGCCTATTTATTTATTTAATAAATATATTAATGACTTCTAGATGTATAATTAAAATCTATATAATATATGTGTAGTATATTAGTATATATAAATATTTTACATACATATATATATATATAAATATATATATATATATACGTGCATCAAACAAGAAAATATAAGTGTTGAATTGATATCTTCTAGATTAACCTAAATAAGTATATAAATATTTGAATTTGTATTTTTAAACTTACTTGTATCTTTTTTAAGTTTGATAGGTGTACAACTCTTATAACATGTATATATTTTATGAATACACGTGTGTGTCTATATATAATATATATATAGAGGTATGTTTGTAGTGTAACTTTTGAGGAAATCATATTAGGGAGTAATTGTTACTTTAAAATAAAATAAATGTTCCATAAGTTCCTTACGAATTGTCAAGGGCTGATCGAGATTAACAAAAATAAGAGAAAATTTTGTGCAGTTGATGAGGTTAGTGTTCTCCCTAAATAAATTTTTAACTGTATCATTAATTTAGTTTTGAGTCTTTGTATCAATTAACAATAATGAAAGAGGGTGTGTGATATCTATATTTTATAAATTTAGCTTCTACATTTAAAGTCAAGAACAATTACGAATTGTTTCGAATAATTCTAATATTATTTATATAGTTCAATTGTGTATAACACAATGAGTGAGAGTGGATTAATTTATTAGGTAATAAAGTTGATTTAGTCTCATAAATATCAGGAAAAGTGAATCGATTATATTTATTCCATATATTTTAATTTAGAAATGCGCAATACCAATCTAATAAGAAATATAATTTTTAGTTGCTAAAGTAATTTCAATAGTGTTATTCATCCTAATTTCTTTATTCTACCAATTTAGGATAGATCTTAATTTATTGATAATTTGAGTATTAGTGTAATATTGACAAGAATAATGGTTGGTTTCCATTTTATCATTACATATTTGTTAATAACCATGGTTTAATATATATGATCTATTTTAATTAGATTTTTCTTGAACAAGCACATAATTTGCGGTCTTGGATACCATAAGCTTTGCAATCGAGGTAAGTAAAAATCCATCATCAACTACAATGCATGAACATAGTATCATTTGACTATGTGTTTATTATTTATTATTGTGTTATATTGTATGATTGTGTGATGCAATATACTTGTGGTATTGCATTTCTTTGCATTCAATATCTTGTACATGAGCACAAGCATGTGCATGCACGTCATGTAGATATTGTCGAGGTTTCATGCATGAAATGTTTTTGAGAGAGAGAGAATGTTTTGTTTAGGATTGGTCACCACCAGCCCGTGTTGTGCTGTATTAATAAATTTGTGCCTCGAGTGGGATGACTTCTATGCGGGATTAAAGAGAACAGGCAGGGGGCGTGTCCCTTGGGGTCCAGGAAAGATGGTCCACTTTGACTGCACCTTTGAGGTGATGAGTGGCTGATGTGGGTTGACTGTCATGTGGGATCAAAGGGAACAGGCAGGGGGTGTGTCCCTTGGGGTTCAGGAAGGATGAGCCACATGAGTGCACTAATCACAATTTGGCCAATTGATATTGATTATACTATGAGCTCATGACTCATGTTGGTGTCTGGTGAAGGGAGCCAAGTTCCTAAACGATGAAAATATTTTTGAGATGGCATAAATGGTTTTATTCTCGAGCATTTCACATTTGTTATGGTGTTGCATATTGCATATGCATTGTGAGTGTCGGTAGACATGCACGAGCATGATTTCTGCTTACTAAGCTTTAGCTCATGTAGTTCATGCATTGTAGGTGAAAGTGATAACGTGTGGTGCATGGATGCATGAATACTTAAAGCTCTGGTAAGTCGTAAGAAGTGTGTACATGGATGATGACGTGTAAGGAGGGCAAGGGCTTATTTTACTATATTTTGCCGCTTAGATGTTATAGATTTGAATTCAAATTTATCTGGATACTCTTAGAATATTTCTACAAAGAAAACAAAAATTTCTTTACACTCTTTAGGAAATTATACTTTCATAATTATCGATATTTTAAATTCACCACATGTTAATCTAAATTTTTAACGTTAACATTTTTTATTTATAGTACATATTTCTATTTTTTAAAAAAAAGAGACACCTCACCCATATTTTTACGTTACTTTATATTTTACATTTATTCTATTAGGGCGGGTGTTACATGGGGTGAGAGGTGGCTCTCGGTGCATCTATGCAGTTGCAGGTTCAGCTGGTCGAGTTTGCTCTACTAACTGATTTCATAAAGTATCAAAATTCAGTTTTCGGCAGAAAGGGCTGGTTCTGCAGATCACTGGCCGTTGTGCTCCTACTTCTTCTTGAGCCTTGATGTCACTTCCCAATTCGGCAAGTAGGGCAGTTGAAGGAATTTTGTTGGTCAATCTATGACTCATAATCCTCTGTACTTGCACGATAGTTGGAGGAAATGGATTTGAAGACCATATCCATTTTAAACTCCAAACTTCTTTTCTTTGCCAAAAACTCATGCCATGAAAAGCAGTGATCAAGAAATGAGACTAGATGGACATTGAATGTCTCCAGTTGTACCAGTAGAAATACCGGTGCAGAAGCTTGAAAAGCTCTTGATCTTACTTAGCCACAAATGCGAATTGAGTAAGAAGTAAGTTGGTGACCTCTTTTCGTGCATTCTTGGCTGCATATTCACCACTGTAGAAAGTGCGAATATCTTCTTCTGTGAGTTGGAGATTGTTCGGTATTTACTTTCACCTAAACTGCAAGTGTATAGTGAAACTTATAGGATAGCGGTGAACAAGAGTATTGTATCCACAGGGATTTAAGATTTAATCTACTAGTAATTCAATTTAACCCCTCGCAGTTATCTAGACTACAAAACTAGCATACAAATCCTAAACCTTCTCTCGAAGTGCCTAGGTTCTAGATTACAAAACTAGTACTAACGTCTCCGTTCAATACCTAGCATGCAACTCCTAAAGGCTCCTAGGGTCTGTTGCTCTCTCAATTAATCTCAACTCTCTCGAATGTTATTGATTAACAAGTTACTTATTCCAGATCATGTGTAAATTAATACATCAAATTATACTATTTATTGATCAGGTAAATAATACAGATAAAAACGAGAATAAGTAAAACACATCAAAATCATAGGCATAAGAAATCAATAGATTAAATGAACTTCATAGTTTGAATCATAAACAACCCTAGAATACTAGGGTTTTAGCTATCCATAACAATATAAATAACAAATATCATCCACAAAGAAAACATGAACAATTCTAAGAACAAAGAAAATAAAACCCGGAAGGTTTAATTTTTCTCTAATCTTGAAAGCTCTTGAATCCCTTGGTCTTGTTCTTCGCGTCTGTTTTTCTCTGCAGCGAACCTCTGGTGGTAACTTTGGGGTAGGTGGAATTATGTGTATTTTCGTCCAAGGAAACCCTTATATACCAAGTAAAGAAAATCCCAAAAATAGGTCAAAAATCGGACAAGCCCGCTGCATTCGCGACCTCACTCGCGACCCAGTCACCTGCGACTAGGTTCGCGAGTCCACGTGGCATGACGTGGCGCTGATGTCCAAAAAATTCGCGACCAACCTCAAAATTCGCGACCAGGTCACGAATAAAACAAAGGAGAACCCTACCTCTGTCGCGACCGTGCACAAAAATGGGAAAACAGTGATTCGCGACCCCCCGGGTCGCGAGTCCGGTCGCAGGTATTTTTCAGCATCGGCAGCCTCTCACTATTTCCTTCGTTCTCACTCGTTTCTCATCCAATTGACCCGATTCTTTTTGCAACGCGTTCCTAACTTGATTTCCTATCTTTCTAGGGTCTTTCCAAGCTCATTTGAAGTCCACACAAAAAAATGGCATTAATTCCCTTTACAATGAATAAACACGTGACATTGCACGAAACATAGGAAACTATGCAAAACTCAACACTTCATGCATGCAATGCCCATCAAATACCACTCAAATGTACCTCAAAATACATGTAAAATATGATGTTATCAACTCCCCCAAACTTAAAACATTGTTCGTCCCCAAACAAAGAACAAAACCAAACATAGAATTCAAACAATACATAACTCCATAATTTATAATTTAGCATCTTCAATCTCGAAAATCTAATCAGGGAAATGACAAGAACAAGCACAACACTCAAATCTTGAACACATGCGATAGATTTCAACAAGCAAAATTTAAGCCAATGATCCTCACCGGTGTGTGTTTCACTCAAACACTCAAAGTGTGATAAAATAAGGATAAACACTCATCGAAACGTCAAACAATACACTTGAACTACCATAAGCTTGCATGCAATCTAAGCTCTCCACTGACAAATGAATGTGCTCAAAGCTAGGATCAAATAGGACTTTCGTTAAGGTTGTAATGTAGGCTTAGGTTAAGGTTAGGAATTTTTGGCTAAAGTTACTCACAATTGTAGAACCAATTCACCACTTTTACTTTCTACTCCCAACTACTTTTCACATTCAAACACTAGTTGAAATTTTCCAACTTCCTCCTACATATCCTTAAATCATCCATATATTCTTTCTACTCATGGACCTTTGGTTTCTTTTCTTATTTATTTCATTGGCACTTTTCACATTTTTTTCTTTTGTGCTATTTTCAATTTTTTTTTCAATACTCATATAGCACTTTTTTTTTTCTTTTTTTTTGTGCACCAACAAAAATCACCAATTATCAACATTTTTTTTCTTCTTCATTCCAACTCCAAAACTCCTTACCATTCTTCCTATTTATCCAAAAGAATCAACAAATGACATCCAAATAGGCTTCCGAAGAAAAGGCAATTAGGCACAAGAGGGCTCGCAAAGGAATATAATGAATTTAGGACAGTGTATGAGATAAATAGCTAAAGAAAAGATGGCCTACTATCCTCTCCTATTTTCAAGCACATAAACTCAATCTCAAGCAAGACGACATGCAAGTTCTAGAAAAACAAGTGTACAGACAACCAACACACAAGAATAAAAATTAAGACAACAGTCTTATAGGCTCAAAATCTTACAGCTCAACATTGGCCAAAATAAAGCTCGAAAATCTCCAAAACACATTTTCTTTCAAATCATGCTATATGTGCTCAAATCATTCCCAATCAAATATCTCAATTATAAACACTAAACCATAGACCATAAAGCATATATCATCAAAATCCCATGAAAATTCAAGACCAAAATTCAAAATTTTTCAAACTTTCCGGAAAATAAGACAAAACTAAACACGTAAAGCAGGTAAAAGAAAATAAAGGTCTAGACACCACAAGCATACATCCCCCCAAACCTATTCAAATCCACGGGACGGAATAAGTTTGTAAGAATGCATGTAGGTGTCGTCGACCACTCATAGAAATCAAATGGATGACCATTCGGGTTCAACCTCCTCCCCCAAACTTGTCGAAAGACAAGTTGATTGCTTCGCTATCCCCCAAAATACAACATTCAAGTGTTCTTTACCTGCAAAACTCAGAAAAATAAGTGAAAAACATAAAAAAAAACTGAAATGAAAGGAAACATTAAAAAAACACATTGGGTTACCTCCCAACAAGCGCTGCATTTAACGTCGATAGCCAGATGAATTCGGGAACTTAAGTTCCCACAAGAGGGAAAACGGGTATCTCCCATTCTCTTCCCCGAGCATCCATGTCCATGCTTCCACAATCAAACAGGAACTGGAGGTGTTCATCTTCAAACCGGAGAGTCAGAATCCTAGTGTCCAAATCGATACTGGCCTGTTCAGTGCACAAAAATGGGCGTCCCAAAATGAGAGGGTCGTTTTTATCTTCCTCTATGTCCAGCACCATAAAATCTAACGGAAATATAAAATCATGTACCCTGATCAGCACATCCTCCAAGATTCCCTCGGGGTATACCACAGATCGGTCGACCATCTGTAAGCACATGGTTGTGGGCTTGAGTTGCCCACAGTTTAGCTTCTTGAAAAATCACAGCGGCATCAAATTGATGCTCTCCCCCAAATCACATAGTGCTCGGCCACCTATCTTGTCTCCAATAGTGATCGGAAGTGTAAAACTCCCCGGATCCTTCATCTTAGTCGGAAGCTTTTTTTGGATGATAGAGCTACAGTTTTCTGGGAGGTATATAGTCTCGAACTCCTCTAACTTCTTCTTCTTGGATACAACATCTTTGAGTAATTTTGCATACTTAGGCATATGCTGAACTGCCTCCACCAAAGGAATGTTGATTTGCACCTTCTTAAAAACCTCCAGAAATCGAGAGAACTGTGCATCAACCTTCTGTTTGGGGGTTTGCTGTGGGTACGGGATAGTCACTGTGGGAAGCACTGTAGGACCCGTCAAATGACTCTTGATGGTAGAATTTAGCTTGTCAGAAGACATCTTGGGGGAAACAGCTGCAGCGGCAACAATAGGTGCAGGAACCTCAGTATGCAGATGGATTGCATTGCACTGTTCCTTGGGATTCACTGTGGTGTTCCTAGAGAATTGTCCCGGTTGGTGCTGATTCCCTACAACTATAGCCAGCTGACCCAGTTACTTCTCGAACATCTTCATTTGCACACTCATGGCACCCACAGTATTCTCCAACTTCTCCACTCTAGCTTGCGACTCCCCCATGAATTTATCGGTCTTCCCCATGAATGCCATCAACAGATCATCCATGTTTGGCTTTTTTTCCTCATTGATCACTCCATGCATTACAGAGAAGCCAGGAGGGGGCTGCAATGCACTGTTGGGATTCCCATATGAGAGGTTGGATCGATTACCTTGATAGAATTGATTTCCACCTCGGTAATTGTTGCCATCATAGCCACCTCTCTGATTGATGTAGTTGACATCTTCAACTGTATTTCCCATGGAATTATCTACACCCGGTCGCGCCATAGCACCAAATCTGCTGTTGATCATGGCATTCAGAGTAGACAGCTAGGCGGCCAATTTGGAACTCGGATCACTATCAACAACTGCTGCAGCTCTCTTCAATATCCTTACTGGTGGATCCCCAGTCCACTGATAGCTGTTGGTAGCCATGTCTTTAATTATCGTCACAACTTGATCGTGTCCTTTATTCAGCAATGACCCGCCTGCAGAGGTATCCAGAAGCCTCTTCACCTCTATATCGCATCCGTTGTAGAAGATGCAGACCTGATGATCCAGCCCAAATCCATGATTGGGGCACTTCCTCAGCAACTCTCGAAACGTCTCCCGAGCTTCATATAGATTCTCGTCTTCATACTGGCGAAACTGAGTGATCTCGCCTTTGAGCTTAAGAGTCAGACCGGGAGGGAAGAATTTATGTAGAAACTTATGCGCCAAGCACTCCCAGCTATCCACCGTACTGAGATCCAAGGAATGATACCAATCCTTGGCAGCGTCTCTCAATTAGAATGAGAATAGGCGAAGCCGAATGGCATCATCCGACACCCCATTCATCTTGATTGTACTGCAGACCTCCAAGAATTGTTGCAGGTGTGCATTTGGATTCTCAGTCTTATGGCCTCCATACTGATGCATTAATTTAATCTTTTCATTCTTATGCCTATATTGGGACTTAAATTGTGTTAGAGAAACCACTAATTCATCCTAAACCTTCTCTCGAAGTGCCTAGGTTGTAGATTGCAAAACTAGTACTAACGTCTGCGTTCAATACCTAGCATGCAACTCCTAAAGGCTCCTAGGGTCTATTGCTCTCTCAATTAATCTCAACTCTCTCGAATGTTATTGATTAACAAGTTACTTATTCCAGATCATGTGTAAATTAACACATCAAATTGTACTATTTATTGATCAGGTAAATAATACAGATAAAAATGAGAATAAGGAAAACACATCAAAATCATAGGCATAAGAAATCAATAGATTAAATGAACTTCATAGTTTGAATCATAAACAACCCAAGAATACTAGGGTTTTAGCTATCCATAATAATATAAATAACAAAAATCATCCACAAAGAAAACATGAACAATTCTAAGAACAAAGAAAATAAAACCCGGAAGGTTTAATTTGTCTCTAATCTTGAAAGCTCTTGAATCCCTTGGTCTTGTTCTTCACGTCCGTTTTTCTCTGCAGCAAACCTCTGGTGGCAACTTTGGGGTAGGTGGAATTGTGTGTATTTTCGTTCAAGGAAACCCTTATATACCAAGTAAAGAAAAGCCCAAAAATAGACCAAAAATTGGACAGGCCCGTTGCATTCACGACCTCGCTCGCGACCCAGTCACCCGCGACTCGGCTTGCGAGTCCACGTGGCATGACGTGGTGCTGACGTGGCCGAAAATTAACGACCAATCTCAAAATTCACGACCAAGTCGTGAATAAAATAAAGGAAAACCCTGCCTCTGTTGCGACCGTGCAGAAAAATTGGAAAATAGTGATTCACGACCCCCCGGGTCGCGAGTCCAGTCGCGGGTATTTTTCAGCATCGGCAGTCTCTCACTGTTTTTGATTCGTTCTCACCCGTTTCTCATCCGATTAAACCGATTCTTTTTGCAACGCGTTCCTAACTTGATTTCCTATCTTTCTAGGGTCTTTCCAAGCTCATTTGAAGTCCACACAAAAATCCCTTCACAATGAACAAACACGTGACATTGCACGAAACATAGGAAACTATGCAAAACTCAACACTTCATGCATGCAATGCCCATCAAATACCACTCAAATGTACCTCAAAATACATGTAAAATATGATGTTATCAGAGATGAGGGTAAGTTCTCCTGAAGTAGTCAGCTCCATAGTCTGAATGAGGAATTCCGATGAATGGAATAAGCTCATCTATTTTTGAACAGTCTTGGAAGTCAACTGTTGATCTATTCTTTGAGACTAGTGGTGGAACGGCATTGGCAGTTGAGGTATTTGAGACTGTGGCACTTGTATTGCCTTTTGTTAGCCTTTTCTTCATGAGTGAGTGAAGATGGATGCTTTCTCTCTTGGGAATCCAGTCGGAGATGAGGACTAGTAGTGCATCATCATTTGGTAGCTTCAAGATGTCTTTAATCATCTTGCTCATCCCGAGAATGATTCCTACCATAGACTAAAACTTCCTTGTTCTCTTTGAGTTGGAGGACTTGATCACTTGACGCTTGATTTGTAAGAATACAAACTCTGTCCAGTTTGTCTCGCGTCCTTCAGCTAGGTGTATCATCACCTTGTACCTCTCCTGGGTAAGCTGGCTTAGGCTTCCAATTGTTCCAAACATCATCTTGTTTGTGATGTCGAGTAGAACTCCATACTCTGGCCTTAGATCAGTTTTAGCTGTGGTAAAACTGAATACCTTCTTACAGATGGTGGTCTTCCACCTTCTCCAGTATGGTAAAGCTACTTTATTCAAATCTTGAATGGTTGCTCCTTGCCTTGGAAGTTGAAAACCTTCATCAACTGTTTCTTCAGTTATCTTGATAGGTCGGTCTTGGATAACAGATGTAATTTCCTTGCCATCAGCACTGATTTGTGCTTGGAGGAGAAATTCACACACCCGATTTTGTCTGAAGAATCTGGGTGGTGTTTCTAGGTAGTGAAGAATCAATTTCTTGTGAAGAGAAACAAACAGGTTTTGGTCGTTTGAGTTTTGAAGAATGTCCTGAAATTTCTTCCTTTCAAGAAATTGGTCTCTCATCATCTATTTTTGAAGGAATTGGGGAAACTGAGGAATTCTGCCATTGAAGAGATTTGGCTAGAATTTTTGAGAGAGATAAGAGAGAGAAGAGACTCTTCGAATGGTTTGAGAAATTTGTGTGTCTCTTCTTTAGCAAGGGGACAAGATCTGGATTAACTTATGAGTAATAAATGGTACTCATATATCTTTAAAAAAATTTATGTCCCTTGCTTTTGTTTGTGGTATTAAATGCCTTTGTCAGATTTTCAACTGTAAGAATTCAAATGGTTTTGCTGACATGAAATTTTATCAATAAAATATTTATTTTATTGATAAAAAAGGATTACAGAGCAAAATTACAAGAAGAACACTTAGAGGTCCTAATCAGCTGAGCTTGATCAGTCTCTAATCCTTCTTGTGCTCTGTCTTCTGCCTTTTGGCAGGTGGCTCACCAGTTTCATTATGGCTTGATGGCGCGGCTGCAACTTGTTGAGCATTCATTTGATCTTACAGCTCTCTGTGCACCTTGAGTTGCTTTTGAATATTGTGAAATTGCGCTTCATGTTGAACTGTGCACTGAGCAATGGAGCTTTTTGGTTGCTCCTGGAGCTGTACAGTTGTAGTTTCATCTTCATGGAGAATGAGATTGTCAAGTAGGAATCTATCATATCTTGATGTGGCTTCATCTCCATCTTCAGTTCCATCCAGCTCCTTGCAGGGGATTGTCCTGGAATGTTTAGGATTTCCCAAGCTTTTAGTTTCACCATAGCTTTTCTCTGGTGGTGGCAGCATAGGTACTGATCTCTACTGATTTGGATCCACATACACCACTATGGCGAGTGAGCCTGTGTAGCCTTGATGCTGCTCTTTAGTCAACTGATCAGTCAGATTTTCCAAATCTGGCACCTCATCAACATGATCAGTTGATATCTCTTCTGGGATAGGCTCATGAGTGAAATCTACAATGAGTGTCTGTACTGAAGAGTCATACTGGGAGACTGGTTTGGCATGAGCAGCAAGCAGCAGTTGGAGATCTGCCTCATCCTCGATTTCTTCAGTCACTTGAGCCTCTTCAGCTGGCTCTGTAATTGGAGCATTCTGGGACTCCTCCTGGTCCTCTGCTTGCTCAGTTGGCCCTTCAGTTTGACCATTCCTTAGTCTAACTGGAGATCATAGCAGCTCTACAAACTCCAAGTCTGTTGTATACTTGTGAGTTCCTTCTGCAGCTAGTGATCTGTGCTCTGTGCTCTGGGGAATCTGCAATGACATTGATTACCACTTCTTTTGGGTAATTTAAATCTCCCAACACTTCATCGATAAGATGATATATTGGTACTTCCTTCTCTTCTGGGATAGAATTTCAAGCTGTGGTCCTGATTGGCCCTTTATCACTTCATCATAGATCCATGTTTGTAGATTCTTCCATCTCTTGCTTTCCTTTTCAATAGAGAAGTCAGGTGGTTTTATCCCCTTTTTATCAGATATCTCACTGAAAATATCCACCATTGATCCTCTGGATGGATTAGTGCACATCTTCCTGTGGTCCTGATTGGCCCTTGCACTGCAATGGCTTCTCTTGGAAACCAAACTCACACCTATAAATATTCCATCACCCCTTTCCATTTTTCACACCATTTTTTTCATTTCCAAAGTTTAGAGAGTGGGAAAAGCTAGAGAGAGTTGAGAGAAAGCTCAAGTCGAGTGAGAGACATTCTTCATGAGTTTTTCTCCGAGATGACAAGTGGAGTGGTGTGGAAGGGATATTGTAGAGGAAGGTGCTAGGGGCTCTGTCAGGTTGTAGCAGGCAGCTTTGCCGCCGCTGCGACTCGATGAGGCGCCGAGCTAGCCACCTTCCTTCGACGCACTGGACTCCGTCCATTCTATTTCGTCGGCTTTGGATCCTATTTCATTCTTGGGCCAATATCGATCTTTGTTGAAGTTTTAATTCTGTTTCTTTCGATTATTGTCTTTGTAAAGTTATATCTTTGATGAATCATAGTGAATGTGTTAAGCCTTGTTTGAAGTTTAAAATGTCAAAAAAAGGGAGAGACAACTGAGTAATGTCTCGACCAACATTTCGAGGGAAGAGTTTCAATGTTCGTGGGAGTGCACGGACCGTGCAAGGGGTTGCACCGCCCGTGTAAAGCTCTCAGCAGGATTCTAGAGAGCTAGCACGAATCGTGCAAGGATAGCACGGCCCGTGCAAGGGTCTGTACGGACCGTGCTATGCTTGCACGGCCCGTGTCAGAAAATATGGGCGTTTAATTCCTGATTCAATAAATAGCACAGCCCGTGCAAGGCCTCTGCCACCAAGTTTTTCCTCTAAGTGTATTCTATTCTCGAGTCTTTCAAACCCTCATGTTTTATAAAGGTTCTAAAGTCGTGCAATCTGTGTTTAAGTCCTAGTTAAGGGTGATTGAGTTATATATTGTTAAATTCATGTTAGATGTTAGAAATCTTCAAAGGAGGCCGCCCGCTAAGTCGATGATTAGACTTTTATCGGAGGAAGTGAGCCCCTTGAAAACCCGGAGAAGGTTCTTCAGCTCATTACTTCATCTTCTGCTCAGTAGTCGAGGTGGGTAAATCTATACTCATCTAAAGTTCGGGCTAATAAGCCTTAGAAGCATGTTAGGGCAAATGAGATATCCAATAAAATATTTTACTCTGCCTGATTGATCTATGTACAAAGGAATGAATGAAAGAAAGATATTATGTGTTAATTGAGCTCTCAAGCATGTTTAGATATGCTATAAATGTTTAAGTGTTGTTTATGCTTAGCATGAGATATTTAGAATTGTCTTTAGTTGCAATATGAGGTTATATACGTTTATTCCTCGTAATTAAATGTTGATATTTTGCTAAGGCTTGTATAGCTAAGAATTACCTTCTAGTGTAGTGATAAATCCCTCATAGGCCAAGATCATGGTAAATTAAAGGATTAGTCCTAAACATTCCTCTAGGTTTGGTTTTGCTAGCAAGGTTAAGGAAGAAAGGAATTTAGCATTTTGCTTAAGCAGGATTTGAGCTTAGAGGACTTGTGATCTTTGATCATTAAGTGAGTCACTGCTGGGTTTATCCCTCACAATCTTGTAAGGATATTTGAGGTAACCCCTCTTGTGTCCTAAGGCATGTCTAATGGTGCAGTTGACATCAGGTTTAAATCAGGATAGGCCCAAAAGAAAAGAAAAAGGTTTTACGGATATGGAGAGGACTTTTGCATTTTGCTCTCCGTATACCGCCAGTGAATTATTTGATATTTCTGAAGTTTATTAAAGTGTTTTTGTTAAAACCTACTGAGTACATTAGTGCTCACGCCCTTTTTCTTTCAAACGTATTTAGATTGATATGCCGAGGATATTGGTGGCTATGAATGTGGGTTGGCTGCCAAGATGTTTTTGTTATAATATATGTATTTGAACCCACTATAATTCTGCTACTCTGATTCACTCTATCTACAACTTCTAGATTTGCTATTTTATTTGAGTTCTATGAACAATGTCAAAATATGATCATATATATAATGATGCATATTAAGTTCTACTCCTACTTCTTGAGTATATTTTTCTTTCGCCTATGAAGAGGCTTGTGCATGTTAGTATTTGTTTATCCACTTTGACCTATGAACGGGTCTATACTTGTTCATATCTGATTAATTAGCCTTTTTCATTTCGTCACATTTTGCAAAGTATGACTCTTTCTTAATCATGTAATCTCGAGCACCATTGCCTATCTTTCGAAAAAGTATCTTTATTCGTAAACCTTCTTAGTTAATCTTTCATTTTTGTATTAATCCCTTAAATAACACCCCGTCCCCATTCATTAATCCCCCTCTCGGGACCGGACTGTTACAGATGGTATCAGAGAAGGCTTGCAACTCTATAGACCTATATCTTTGCTAGATAAGTTAAGTGCTTTTGTGCATATAAATTGTTCTGTGATAGTTAAAGCAGTAACCCACAGCTCGCCATCACCCTCGTATCTTCAACCAAACATCAAGGTATGGTAGTATAGAGATTTTGGATTTTGGATTCATGATTTTTGGAATACATGGAAGGAAAGATTTGAGCAAGCATACCTCTTTTATAGATAAGGGAAAAATTGTAATAATGAAATTCTGAATAAAGAGTGTTCGGGTAAGATAATTTTTTGAAATGAAAAGTTTGTGAAAAAGAGTTCTCAATCACAAAGAAAAAGGTTTAAATTCATTCTCAAATTTTTGTCTTAAAGAAAAGGTAAATATTTCTGTTTAAAGACTTTGGGCACCAAAATTTTTGTAAATGTCTACTGCCTTAAATGATCTACACATGCAAGATAAAGTAGTCTGAATCTAGACAATAGTATGACCTCAGGAGAACCTTAGGTCTCCCTTTTATGGTCTAGACTGATTAAGCTATATGTTTCTAGATGGTTAGGCATCGTTCGACAGCTATGAATAGTATGTCTCATTTTCACCCCGTGCAAGAGAGGGTCAAAAGGTTCAGGAAGGAGACCTGGGATGGTAACGAATAGTTCATGTCTTTCATGGAAAGGTATCTAGAAAGGTGGGCATGCACGAATCACTACGAAGGAAAGCCAGAATGTGTGTACGAATTGCAAACATGCATCTGCATATGCGAGCACGCACCACCCGCTTGGAGGCCCATGATGTATCGTATCCTGGAAAGTACCATCACTCGTGATCCTGAGATATATACTGAGATCAGGAATCTGACAGAGTTCTCCTCAGCCTTGATGGCCCGTTGGGTGTCAGAGTATGGCTATGTGAACGCTCTAGCCGAGCAACAAGCCGCCGAGCAAAATCCCTCCTTAGTGGTGGAACTGAAACTGCAAAGGGCGACTCTCAACAGTCCCCCTGGATTTCAAAGCACTGCGTCCCCATATTGAAGAAAATTCAGAAGCAGGACCCTCAAATGTCCAGATCGTGAATCATACCGAGTCCCTTTTTTTCTGCACTCCTTCAGTGCACCAGTGGCCCCTGCATATCAGACGTTTGCCCCTCAGGGTCTGGGACAGTGTGTGCCCCATTAGTTCCCCAAAGGAAGGATAAGGACATTAAAGTTCAAGGTGCTAGAGACAGATGAAGATGAGGAAGAAGAGAACCCAGAGGAGGAAGGAGAGAAAGAGGGAAGGG
Organism: Perilla frutescens; assembly: GCA_026008535.1. Taxonomy (NCBI): domain Eukaryota; kingdom Viridiplantae; phylum Streptophyta; class Magnoliopsida; order Lamiales; family Lamiaceae; genus Perilla; species Perilla frutescens. The sequence continues at coordinate 13,196,110 of BRKX01000004.1, forward strand.
CACAGCGTATAGTTAAGCTTTAGAAGTAGGTACAGGAGGTATTGTTGTTAGAACACCTTGCTAATCTATCTGTCCGTTTATCCACTTTAATCTAGATCTTATTCTGTAAATATATTAATTAACTCTTTAAACTTTAAATAGTGGTGGTAATCTTCTAAAAGGCTGTCCTATTTCCAGATGTAACCAAAAACCTCTTTCTTATTGTTGCCAAAGTCCTCTTAATGAGGTAATTTTTTCGATACCGTTTAAGTTTCTACTTTTCTTGATCTATCTTGCGTAAATTAAAGACCATATCAAAAGGCATTATTACTTTGTGCGAATTCATTCAAGCGTTGATAATACCTAGTTCTTTAGAATGCCGCCTAGGAGACGTCAAGCCGAGAATGAAGATGAGAATGAACTTCTAAATGAGCATGTCCCAAACCCTGGCCTGAGAGCCGAGAATGTGTTTTTCAAACAAAACCCTCCGTATTTTAATAGTTTAGGAGACCCGATGGATGCGGAAAAATGGTTTCGCTCCTTAGAGCGAATTTTCGACTTTATAGCGTGTTCGAAAGAGGAGAAACTATGTTGTGCTCTTTTTATGCTTTTGGATGATGCGGACTACTGGTGGGAGTCCGTTCAAAGGATGATAACCCCAGAGCAATGGACAGAGTATGATTGGGAAGACTTTAAGTACAATCTATATCAGAAGTATATCCCGGATTTCTATCGAGAGGTAAAGGAGATGGAATTCTAGAACTTGAGATAAGAAAAGAAGACGGTGTCAGAGTACAATCGAGAGTTCAACCAGTTATCAAGGATTGCACCACATTTTGTGGATTCATATGGGAAGAAAGCACGTATAGATCAAGCCGATTTATCGTATTCCTTTCGATAGGTAGGAAGTGATCCCCGGATGTCGCTTTTCCGGCCGAGTGTAGCTAATTGAAGTCCAACCGACTCGTACTATTTCATAGCAATCTTGTAAAGAAGAAGGTGCATGATGCTCAAACAAAGAAAGAGTGAACCCGAAGAAGATCGTTAAGCAGATAGACCTAGTGTGTGGTAGATTGAGAAGTTTCAGTATGATAGAAAGTTTTGATAAGTCTATTTATTCATTCGCATGTTAACTGAATCAATCGCCCTTGAACAGCTTCATATCAATTGAAATTCTTCATTTATATCATTTGAAATTCTTCGATTATATCCTTTTGGATAGTTTGTAATCTTTTGATGATACTTCGTTGATCATTAAGAATCAGTAATAGCACTTTCTTATTAGGCTATGCTGACGCCTTTGCGAAAATATTCAGCACGGTTGCTAACCGTTGATTTTCTTCCATATCTTCGTTATGTGTAAGAAACCTTTCGAGTTTATAAGTCCTCTGAAAAGAAAGTATTTTTGCATAGATAACCCAGTGTTATATCTCTTCAATCTTCTGAACTCGTTAAAGAATTATTGATCAAGATAAAGCCCTCACTCAGAGGCATTCATTTTGCTCACAATCATAGAGCTCGAATATGGACCCTTGAATAGAACAGAGAGTATATAGCAGTATTCCTTTTAGGCATCGTTGGAAGAATAAGAGATGGTAGTTCCTAATAGGAAGTAGAATCCAAGTAGTGCCAGTTAGTGCTCTCCAAGTAAGATGCTCATTCTAAAGTGATTCATTTTCAGCTCGTTATGCTTAGGAGATGATCTAAGAAATGTCGGCAGGTAAGTTCTAAGCTTACAGTCAAGGTCCAGACGTTCGATCTTTACGCCTGCAAGTGATGGTGATCTCCAGTAGAAGCCATAAAGTCAGAATACCATCTTAAGGAGAAGAGACGACTACGACGAAGAAGTTAAGATTAAGGTGCATCACAACCATCAAGAACCGATACCCTCTCTCAAGAATAGATGATCTTGTTGATCAGCTTAAGGGAGCATGTGTCTTCTCTAAGATAGACTTAAGGTCCGGGTATCATCAGCTGAAAATCTGAAAGGAGGATATTCCTTAAACGGCTTTTAGGACTCGCTATGGACATTACGAGTTTGTGGTAATGCCATTCAAATTGACTAACGCTCCAGTAGTGTTCATGGTTTTGGTAAACCCGGCGTTTCACCCATGTTTGGATAAGTTTGTGCTGGTTTTCATAGATGATATCCTTATCTATTCGAAGGACGAAAAAGAGTACCAAGAGCGCCTAAGAGTGATGTTGGAGAGGTTGAGAAGAGAAAGGCTTTATGCTAAGTTTAGTAAGTGTGAGTTCTGGCTCAAGGAAGTTATGTTTTTAGGTTATATAGTGTCAGCAGAAGGGATCAAGGTAGATCCGGCTAAGATTGAAGTGGTAAGCAATCGGAAATCTCTGAAGTTACATAAACTGTATGCTCATGTTCATAATCATGTACGTGTACAATGTTGTGAACATTCAAGGTCAAAATATAAAAATAGAAAGAAGTAAAGAACACGAGGTTGGTAACCCTGTCTGATCAACTGATCTACGTCAGGGATAATTCACAAGTCCGTGAGAAATAGTTCACTACTCCGTTGAATGGTTACAAAGGCTATTACACGAAGACTCCCGTCACTCGACCCATTTCCTACCCTAGACAACCTCTTTCGTTGAACTAGATTGCGAGCTCCCCTAACAACCTAGAATCCCTGTAGTTCCCACAAGAAATCTCTCCCGAGACTCCTCTAAGTGTGTATGAAATTGAGTTTCAAAGACAGACTAGAAACATAATGATCACACGGATCAAACCTAGTCTACCCGAATACTATACGCTTCTGATGTGAAGTCTTTTGGACTCTCTACCCTTTGTGTATTCAAAAAAACCTCATCATCTAATCTAATCTGATTTCCAGGCTATTTATAAACAACATATATAGCCTTAACAAGGTAATCAGAAGTCCTACTTTGATTAGGATTCAACAAGGAAACTTTTTCCTTACTTAAATCGGACTTTCCTAGTTTAGATGACTTCTTTGAATAGAAGTCCTTCTTTCCTTCTTGATCTTCATCACGAACAAGGCAGCTTCTATTCTGAAATGTCCATCTTGAATCTGCAACTCCGGCTCTTTTATTCTTGTAAGATAGGTCTCTTAAAAACTCTCTGGACAATGATGTACATGATCATGTTTATAAATATGATTAAGTACGTGTCTTGATCTTCAATCAGATTGGCAGCGGAATGTTCACAATAATATCCAGAACATGTTATCCAAACATGAATAACCAAAACCTTTTCTGTTCTTTTGATATTGTCATATTACCATACATATTATGACAATCTTAAACACTTTAGTGCTGATAGCACTAACAATCTCCCCCTTTGTCTTTATCTGGTGGCAAATCAACTCCATGTTTTAAAAGAACACAACCCTTGAACTGTAGGATCATGTACCTTAAAACGTACTTGAATGTTCCTAAGAACATCATATGATTCAGCTGTTTTTCACTTTCTTATCAGCTTGTATCTGCTCTGCTATATTGAATTTATATTATTTGTTTATCTTTTGATAGCAATTTCAAATTTTTAGCATATATGAATAATATAGGGAAGATAGAAAAAAATATTTGTTCAATATCAAAATAGCTATTACAAGCAAAAAATATCTTGCAGAAACATGGATGTAAGATAAGAACATAACAAAAATAAAAAATTATATTGCATTACCCCCCTCATACCCCCCCTATTTGCCATCTAGAGAGGTAAGGGAGTAATATCAGAAAACTAATCAGATTTGTCAGGCTTTTGCTCATCTCCTTCTTCATCATCACCTCCTTCTTCAGAGTCTCCTTCTGCATCATCATATTCTGTCTCATCACCATCATTAGCCTCTTCCTCTACGTGAGCTTCTTATTCTTCATCACCCTCCTGCTCCTCTTCATTATCCTCTCCTGCAGACTCTTCTTTGTCATCTTCTGCTTCATCTTCTTGTTCTGCGGACTATGCAGTCTCTTGCTTTTGTGCTAGAGTAGAATTCTTCTGAGTAGCAGCTTCAGCAGTACTTGCAAGCTTGTGCAAGTTATAAACATTCTCAGGAACATCTGCTGCTGGGGAGGCAATTCCTTCTCCTGATGACAGATCAACTATCAAAGCTTGAATCTTTATCTTCTTAGAAGTATGCTCATAAATTAATCAAGCATGAAAATCCAGGCTTTTCTTTAAAAACTTCAACACAGCACTCTTTGGAGAGGACTCTTCAATAGTAGCATCCACTCTTTTCTTGGACACTATGAACTTCTTGAACTGGAGGTGAAGAAGATGATCTCCTATTTCAGGAGCAACCTTCATCACCAGAGGCTTCTTTGGTGGAATGACCTTATCATTCTTAAAAGAGACATTGTTGTTCTGCTGCTTAATGATGTTGTAGATCAATGAACGATAACATAGTGGTCCCTTTACCACTGTAGGCTCTACACTACTGATGATCTTGCCGAACACGAACTCACTATAATTGAACTACTCCCTACTTTCAAGGTGATATAAGAACCTGCCTTGAGCTTGAGCCACTGCAGCTCTGTGCTTAGTAGGTAGCCAATTGTGCATCAAGATTCTGAACAGAGCTTCATATTTGTGAGTCAGCTTGGAGGTAGGGATAGTTTGCAGATGAGATGGCCATTTTTCGTAAATGCCTTGGGTCATTTCTTCAGCAACCATCCCTCAGTCATCTATTTCTTTGTACTCCCCCTCAGATGAATAACATAGAAACTCATTAATGAGTTCAGGGGAAAACTTCAGTATCTCACCTCTAACAAAGAATTTCTGGAAGTTTTCAGACTCTGGATCATCAATTTCTTTTGTCAAGTTATAGTAGAACTCAGAAATAACCTTAGGAACAAACTCTTGCACCTTCTGCACTGTTCCTAGTAACCCAGTTTCCTCCAACAAAGTATACACTCCAGTAGCCAAGAGTGTATCCTTGTCCATCTTCTTCTCAGAGATCACGCACCTCTGCTTTACTCTCTTCCATAATTCAGCATGCTTTGATGATCGAAAGATAGCTTGTTTAGAAGTACCTGGTACATGAATGATCTGTTTGTGATGTCAGACTCATGTTCACTAGAATATGAGCGAACATCTTCAGGAGCATCTTTCGGTTGAGCAACTTTCTTAGCCTTCTTGGAAGGACCAGCGGGTTCAACAACTTTTCTTTTCTTTGTAGACACAGCAGTGGATGGTGGAGTGGCAGATGGTCGACTTCGAGTTAGAGGAGTTCTTGGAACCAACTGCACCACAGCAGTAGATGCCTTTTTCCTGGGAGTTTTCTTCTTGACCGGATGATATTGAGCTGATGCAAGAAGCTTCTCCTGTTGCGGAACAGGAGTCTTCTCAACAAATTCAGAGGACAAACTCTGAATATCTTCCTTCTCAGTGGACTCGGCAACTAAAGGTCTTTTAATGGCCTTCTTCTTTCCTTTTACTACAGCAGCAGCAATAGCTTTCATCTTCAACCTTAAGGGAATATCATCTTCCCTATCTTTAGCATCACCTTCAGTAGTAGAAGGTTGAGTAGGAGATTTCTACATGACACTTGCAAGAATAGAAGTCTCTGCAGTGCTCTTCTCTGCAACATGTTCCTCAGCATGTTCACGAACATTCTTAGGCAATACTAGATCATCAACAGCAGATCCCTTCTTTTTCTGAAGGGCTTGGTGTTGGGGTTTTTTCGAATTGAACCACCGTAGGATCTAATTGGATGTTCATTAATCCTAATGTCATGTAGATCATAATTTTATACAACACATATGTTTTAATTAACCAAGTTCAATTAACATACATAGCCGGTTTAAGCAATTCTACTAAAGCGGACACATAGAAATCGAAAAACGACTTACAAATTAAACAACAGGTTGCGGACAGGATTAAAGATCTAATCTTATTGTTGTATATATGAAATCGGCGCCCCACTGTCATATTCCACTCTTTGATCTTCTGTTGTATTTCCGAACTGAATCTAGTTTCAGGGTGGGTTGAAATCTACTAGATCGGTATGGAATCTATGGAGATAAAGAGAACACAAGAGGAGCTGATGTCTAACCATAAAATTTCATCCCCCACCCTCTTATATATAAGGGGTTGGGCGAAATTTCAGTGTCCTAACCCTACTGGGTTTGGGCCTCTATCACTTTTTCCATCTCCAGTCCATTAAAGTCATATTGGGTTACATCAAGGATCTAGAAGAATATTAAATTGGCTTGCTAATTTAATTAATTTTCAATATCCAATAAACTTAGGATATTATTAAATAAATTAAGTATTATTTTTATTCCACTAAAGAAATAATACTGACCTACCAATTTAATACATATTTCTGAATATGCTTTCTCATTTAGTCCAGCCATTCCCCGTGTTTAAGATATAATGCTCATTAATTAATTATGTAAGCTTCTGATAGCTATAATTAATTAATATCTTATCCTTGAGTAGTAACACACAAGCTTTACTCATGTACGGAATAAATTCCACCTGCAGGGTTTCAACATGAACTTGTGTTTCCTCAAGAGGACACCATCAACCTGGCGCACCAGGACTCGGTGCCCCTACATATTGCACGACCCATCATAAGTGTAAATGTTACAACCCAAGATATCGAGATTATTGATCCTATGAAAGAATCTTACCCTTTGATAAATCAAAGTTGCAAACACTACACGTATATGTCCGTCAACATATAGGGGTTAAGAACCCGAACTCTGTGGATTCTCATTCTCTCATTTAAGGTCAGAATAGAGAATAGAATCCTAAGTAGATCCTCCTCAATACACTTGATAGTGTATTAGAATAATCAGTTAGTCAAGACAAACTAACTATCAGATTATTTTACGGCGTACCGATAGCAGGTTTAGTGCTATCTAGACCATGAGCCTTTTAATACATTATAAGAAACTGATGATATGATCTAACCGTGTGTTTACACACACCATATCATCTACAATGCAAGTATAGTGAACATGCATGTAAATATAATAATTTAAATGCAAACAGTGACTGCAATTGTATTCATTCTATATCATCATAAAATTATCATCAATAATAAATACAAAAGACAGATCTTCTAGTATACAAAACTAACAATCTCCCACTTACACCTGAAGCATGTCTTTTAAATATAAAACAAACTAGCCAACTCTCCAGCTCTAACTAAAATCTCAAACGGCAATCCCGGGTCGGCATCTCACTCCCATTTTCTCTACGTGACCGTAGACGGTCTTAGCTGAAAAGGCTCTTCATGAATGGATCAACAAAATTATCCTCCGATGCAATCTTGACCACTGCCACATCTCCTCTCTTAATGATTTCTCGTATAATATGGTACTTTCTCTCTATGTGTTTACTTGCCTTATGGGCTCTGGGTTCCATCAAATTTGCCACTGCACCCGAGTTATCACAATATATCGTGATACTCTTAGGTAAATCAGGAACCACGCTCAAGTCCAACAAGAAGCTCTTGAGCCAGACGGTCTCTTTTGCAGCCTCAGAGGAAGCTACATATTCGGCCTCCATGGTGGAATCCGCAATGCATTTCTACTTTATGCTCCTCCATGCAATGGCTCCGCCTCCCAATGTAAACACATAGCCTAAGGTAGATTTGCTCTGATCTTTATCGAATTGAAAATCTGAGTCCATATAACCCAAAGGCATTAGACTATCAGAGCGGTATACCAGCATATAATCTCGATTCATTTTCAGGTACTTAAGTATATTCTTAACCGCATTCTAGTGACCCTATCAAGGGTTAGACTGATATCTGCTTACCATGCCGACTGCATAGCATATATCAGGTCTAGTGCATAGCATAGTATACATAAGACTTCCCACAGCCGAAGCATATGGGATGCCTTTCATCTCATCTATCTGAGCCTGTGTGTGGGGACACATATCCTTGGATAGATGAATTCCATGCCTGAAAGGTATAAAACCTTTCTTGGAATCCTGCATGTTAAACCTAGTTAGCACTGTGTCGATATATGTCACCTGGGATAAGCACAATATCATTTTCTGGTGATCTCGAATTATCTTGATGCCAAGGACATGTCTGCCTTCTCCTAGATCTTTCATGTCGAACTGCTTGGACAACCACACCCTTATGTTAGATAATACTTTCTTACTGTTTCCAATAACTAAGATATCATCAACATATAGCACTAGGAAAGCCACCATGTTTTTATCACTCTTCTTGTACACACAGCTCTCATTCGAACATTGCACGAATCTATACGACTGGATAACCTCGTCAAACTGGATGTTCCAAGACCTGGATGCCTGCTTAAGTCCATAAATGGATCTCTTACGCTTGCACACTAAGTACTCTTGGCCTTTAGAAATGAAACCCTCTAGTTGTTTCATGTGGATATTTTCTTCTAGACTTTTATTTAGGAAAGTTGTCTCGACATCCATTTGCCAAATCTCATAATCCAAATGAGAGGCTATAGACAAGAGAATCTGGATTGACTTAAGCATGGCTACCAGCGAAAAGGTTTCCTCATAATGGATCCCTTCTTTCTGAGTGTACCATTTCGCCACCAATCTTGCCTTGAAGGTTTCAACATTCCCGTCAGCTCCTCTCTTGCGTTTGTAAACCCACTTACACCCAATGGGTTTTACCCCATCTTGTAGTTCTACAAGCTCCCAGACTTGATTGTGATCCATAGATCCAATCTCAGACTCCATTGCAATTTTCCAAGAATCTGCATCTTTATCTTGGATCGCTTCGTCGTAGGTCCTGGGATCCAATTCATTTAGTCTGTCAGGGAAATCCAAAGATTCACCCAAACAAATGAATCTGTCAGGTTGGCGTACAACCCTCCCACTACGATGAGGCAGTTCCTGCACTTCTGTGACACGTTGTGTAGTAATTTGTGATTCCTCTTCTTGTACTGTTGGTGTCCGATTCGAATTTTCTCTTCGAAGTTCCTCGAGTAATATCTCACTTCTTGGCTTGTGATTTATTACATAGTCTTCCTCTAAGAATCGAGCATTGGTACTCACAATGATTTTATGATCCTTAGGACTATAAAATAAACCACATTTCTTTCCTTTGGGATATCCAACAAATAGTCTAACATCTGTATGTGGTGCCCGCTTATCAGCTTCCTTATCCAGCACATGTGCTGGACTATCCCAAATCTGAAAATGTCCAAGATTGGGCTTTCGTCCAGTCCAAAGTTCTGTAGGCGTAGATGAGAATGATTTTGATGGAACCACGTTAAGAATATAGGCTGCCGTTTCCAAGGCAGATCCCCAGAATAAAATGGGCAAATCTGAATAGCTCATCATCGATCTAACCATCTCTAACAATGTTCTGTTCCTTCTCTCCACCACGCCGTTCTGCTATGGCATTCCCGGCGTAGTAAACTGGGATGTAATCCCATTCTCTGCCAAGTAGTCCCTAAATTCATTCAAGAGGTACTCACCATCACGATCAGACCATAGTGATTTGATACTTTTACCTGTACGTTTTTCCACTTCCGCTCTGAATTCTTTGAAAGTCTCAAAGGATTCTGACTTGCGGCGTAACAAGTATATGTATCCATACCTTGAGTAATCATCAATGAACATAATAAAATACTCATACCCTCCTCAAGCCTGAACTGACATAGGGCCACAAAAGTCAGTGAATCAAATCTAATACCTGTTCAGATCTATTCCCTTTATCCTTAAAGGGTCGCTTGGTCATTTTACCTTCCAAACAGGATTCACACAAAGGGAACGATTTTAGGACCAATAAAGATAAGGGCCCATCATTTTCTAGTCTTTCTATCCCTTTAAGGTTAATGTGTCTGAGCCTAAGATGCCAAAGATAGGTTTGATTCATTTCTGATGGTTCTTTTCGTTTGTTAGGGTTTATGACCGATGTATTCAGTAAATGCATTTATGTAGTGTTTTCCATAGGATTAAGTAAATAAAGTTTACCACTAATAGATAAAGAACCTTGTTATCAAAAGAAATTGAAGATAAGAACCTGAAATCAAAAGATAATCCTTTAAAACTAAAGATAATCAATAGATAAAACATTTACCACTAAAGATAAGAACCTTGTTATCAAAAGAAACTGAATATCCATCCATAAAAAGTTTAGAAACTGAAATCAAGTTTCACCTAAAACTAGGCACATAAAGACAATCCTTTAAAACTAAAATTCTATCACTACTAAAAGATAAGGTAACGTCTCCTACTGCAACTGCCGCCACTTTCTTAGCATTGCCCATGTAGCCTAAAATCTCTCTCTCACTTAGCTGTCTTTTTACCAGGAACCTATTTAAAGACATGCAAACATGATCAGTAGCTCCAGTATCTACTACCCATGACTAAGTAGAACAAGTAGCTAAACATGTTTCAACGACGAGAGATTGAGACGTACCCTTCTTCTTCTTCTTGTTAGGACAATCCGCCTTGCAGTGACCTGGCTGACCGCACTTGAAACACTTTGTCTTTGACTTAAATTCCCCGGGAGGAATCTTAGTCTTGGACTTCTTTACCTTAGGCACCTCCTCTGCAGCTTTCTTAGGTGCGTTCCTCTTCTTCCTTTTTAGTACCGGAAGAAGATGCTCTATTTTCAGCTTGGTGTGCCTCCGGATTTCCTTTTTGAAGTAACTCAGCCGCCTGAAGATCCATGAGCAGTTCAGTCAGGCCGACATCCCTTTTAATCATGTTAAAGTTCAGCCTGAACTGCTCAAACTTCAAGGATAAACTATGAAGAACAATATCGATTTGAGAATCGGTGTCCAGTTCTCCACCCAAGGTCTCGATCTCAACCAGATACCCCATCATCGTGAGAACGTGATCCTTAACAAGTGTGGAGTCAGCCATTCTCGCATCCATTAACTTCTTCATTGCCAAATGGCGTGCCGAGCGGTTCTGATGACCGAAGAGCTGCCTAAGGTTGTACATGATATCATAAGCGGTTTTGATAGGTTCATGCTGATGTTGCAACACATTCGACATGGATGCCAGAATGTAACAGCGCGCTATCTCATTAGACCTAACCCACTTATCATATGCAACCTTTTAGTCTTCGTCAGAACCCTCATCTGCCTTCTGAGGACATACCTCTTCAAGTACGAATTTGTGTCCTTCCGCAGTGAGAACAAGATTAAGGTTTCGAATAGAAGACAGGTTGGAGAGTGCCATAATGATATAGAATAACTGAAAAGTAAACATCCAGCACAGTTACAAACTTTAGGATACTCACATATAATCGTATACCTTAAAAAATTATATGTAATCCACCGACATTTTAAAAATGTTTCATATAAGCCACGTTAGTGTGGATGTATATAAAATTCATCCTTAAATAGACAAAACCACCTTTAATTTACCTCCAGTCAAATTTTCTTATGACAAGTAAATTAATAGTCAGAAATAACCACAGTCGTGTAACCTTCCAATTAATAAGCCACGTTAGTGTGGACGTTTATTAATAAATTACACATAAGTGTGAAGACCATCATCTTAGCACCAAGTCCACTATTTCGAACTCCCTGTTCCAGTTGGAGGAGTCAGTTTGTTCTAGTAGTATTCTATAGCTATCTTGATTAAGAAGTTTAATTTCCAGAGATAATAGTGATATGACACATCCATTATGGAGGAAGACCTATTGTCAACTCGTATGTCAATCACATCTCAATTCAACCAGATTAATGGAGACCGTTTGAGATTTCTACATACTTTGGTATGAGTCTCTCCTACTTAGTTATTTAAGATTGGGGTTTCATTTTATCCCATTGTAAAAACATGCAAACATGACATAAAATGATAAACCACCATTGCATGCTTCAAACAACATAATAAGCAATAATAATAAAAACCAACTATCATGGCATATATCTCATGTTGTTGAATGAGATAAAACTAGAAAGTCAGCTTCGGAACCTCGGGCATGGCCGCCGCCCTTATCACTGTGCCTCACCAAAAATCCTAGCTCCAATTAGGATATCGGGACGTGAATCAGTGATACTTCCTTTCTTGAGCTGCACTACTTTCCTCCTTTGAGTTGATCTTCAAACATTATTCAATATAGAATATCTATTTCTTTGAGGAAAAATCTAATATATCTACAATAAAATTACAACTCAATTACTTGGTCTAATAGTTTTATTTCAATTACATTAAAACAACATAAAATAAAATCTAGACCTAATCCATGAATTTTCTCATGGATTAAAATCATGTAGCCAAATCGGCATACGGCCCATCATACATCCAACATAAATTAAAATATACATCACATAATTAAGGAGCCATGATAGTCGGTAACCCTGCAAACAAGTCAGTCTATAAATCCAACAATCACAATTACATGATTAGCATAAAATAACATATGATATCCAAACATGACATAATTTTCGAAAATTATAGTTAATTACATTAATAATTTCGACAATAGCTACAAGATATAATTTGGAAATTAAAATAATTATCCACCAAATTAAGACTTGTAAATTTAGAAAATACCATAAAAAATAAATCTGGAAATTTATTAAATTATCCCCCAAATTTATTTCTTAATTTTCGAATAACACCCTAATTAATTAATATTTAGAAATCTTGATATATATCAAAATTCTATCCCAAATATTTGGATAAGCTTGGATCGAAAATTACAAAGATAAAATTTGAAAATTTGGTCCACTTCAAATTCTATCCAAATTTAAATCTTATCTTCAATCCTATCTAGATTAGAATTGAATAATTTATGATATACATCAAAATAACTTTTCCAATTCTTATCTACATGGATTTCGAAAATACCAAGAAATTAAATATGGAAATTTGATTCACTTCAAATTCTTTCCTAATTTAAATTCTATTTTCAAACCCTTTTTGGATTAGAATTAGATAACTATTGATATATATCAAAAATTACCTTTTCCAATTCTAATCTTCATAGAATTCGAAAATTACAAGGATATTAAATTTGGAAATTTGATCCACTTCAAATTCTATCCAAATTTCATATTCTATTTTCAAATATATCTAGATTAGAATTAGGTAACTTTAAGATAAATATCAAAGATACCAAATCTAATTCCTACGCACATAATTTTCGAAACACATAACAATTAAATCTAAAAATTTGATTTTCATCAAAATCTATTCCAAAACTAATTGTTATGACCGAAAATTAAAGCAAGAAAAATTAGGGAATTTAAACATCAATTTTTTGAAAAATTTGATGATCAAATTTTCGAACACTTACCTCATTAAATCTGGAAATTTTGATACATCAAAATTCTATTCCAAATCTAATAATATCATGACCGAAAATTACATAGATTTTCGCAAATTCAAATTTTCAATATACATCAAAATTACATCCGAATTTGAATCTATTAAACATGAAATTCATGATCAAATAAATCTGAAAATTTTAAACACATAAAATTCATCTACAAATTTATACATGAATTTTGAAAATATCCTAGGATTAAATCTAGAACAGTGCCAAAACCGGGCTCTGATACCAGTTGTTCGGGTTTTTTCACTACAAGAAAAATGGTAATAGACGACGCGCTTTTCGCGTCATCTTTCACAAAACCGTGCGTTGTCTATTATAGTGTAGTCTATATAGGGGCGGCTATAGACGACGTGTAAAACGCGTTGTCTATCCAGGAATAGGCAACGCTCGAACGGACAATGACAACGCGTAAAACGTGTCGTCTATAGTACCATAGACAACGCTTTAGCGGCTAAAGACGACGCATAAAAGGCGTGATCTGTCGTATAATAGACAAGGCTTTAGCGGCTAAAGACAACGCGTAAAAGGCGTCGTCTATCTTATAATAGACAACGCTTGAGCGGCTAAAGACAACGCGTAAAATGTGTCGTCTATGGTCTAATAGACAACACGTTTTTAGGTTATAGACAACGTGTAAAAGCATTGTCAGTATAATAATAGAGAACGCGCTAACAGATAAAGACAACACGTTTATGCGTTGTGTATTTAGTTAAAGATATTGTTTGTTTTGTTAAAGAAAACGTGTAATACGTGTTATCTATTACATTATAGACAACGTTTAATGCGTGTTGTCTTTTTCGTACAGATTTTGGATTTTTTTTTACAATTTTTATATATTTAATATATTATATAAACACCTGCATAAATTTGAAATTACAATTAAAATATAAAACTCAAAATCTCTAATAAAATATTATATTTCATTGTTTACATAATTATCCGAGTAACAATAATAACTAAATATTCTATCGAAATACTTTGTCCAAGTAACAAATTATCAAGTTTAAATTAAAAACTACAAACTACAACCATTTCTTCCATAATTCGGTTGTGCATCATCATCATTCTAGTTAAATCAACCACCTGATTCCATCAACACTTTGGCAAAATTTCTACAGCTTTCACTAAATAGCAAAATGTGTTTATCAATATATCAGAAACAAGCCAAGACATTGCAATAATAAATCAAACAAAGTTAAGCTATCTAAACTTACACGACATCATCAATAACTTTGTCGATCCGCATAATCATAAACAAATTCAGCCCATTCTGTACGAACTTCATCAATTTCTTGTTTCGAGTAATATCCTTCAGAAAACTAATAAATGAACAAAAAATATATTGCCATATATTAAAAAACTAACTTGAAAATTATTTTATGATAAAATAAACGTGCTTATGAACAAATAACACTTACCATTAAAGGGAGTGAAATCGAATCTACAGATCCACAATTTTCAATAATATCTTTCATGTAGCGCATCACGTAGAACCCACATTGCTTTCCATCAGGTTGTTGTGGACACTAACAAAAGTCTACAGTGAGTACTAAATATAATTTAAGCTTTACTTAATTTGTAGAAAAGAATTCCATACCTTGATCACTTCCCATAATACATTTTTTCTCCCTCTTTTTCCATTAGTCAAATTGAAAGATTTAATAGCCTTGCACACATTAAAATATAAATTGAAATAATATTTTATTCAACAAGACAACTTAAAAAAATTAAGCAAACCAAGTGAAAAACATACATGTCCACCACATCCTTCAACTGGTCAAAGTGAGTTTCGTTATTCAATGGATCCAATACATACACAGTCTCAATGTGTGGATCAATCACGATAAGTATCCAATGCCATCTAAGAAAATAGTAATACAAATAATGAATACACAGACTACATTCAAGCTAAATTCAATTTTAACTAAAATATTTATTCCATTTTCACGTACCCCACATTGCATGGTACCAAAACAAATTGATTAGTTGATGCACCAATCAATCTTTTAGCTAAGAGGTCTACCTTTTGTACTTGCTCCATTTTAGGATTGTCTAATGCTTCATATGGATTAGCGAACTGAAATCTACCTAGAAGGTTCGCATTCTCACATTCCTTATACAAATGCCTAGCAATTTTCACAAGTGATTAGAAAATATAATCTCAACAGAATGATTGTAAGCTTCTAAATTAAAAACTCACCATATGTAGGCACATAGACAAGCTGCTGAAATGGCATTCAATTCACAAATGTTGACGACATCTTCAAAGAAGATATATATGGTGACCTCATTTCCAAAGACGACATCATCCAACGGAATCGAAATACTCAATCCATCAATGAGCGCCAACCTACTATATGAATGTAGCATCTTCAACACTTTAGGTATGTCTGTTGCCTTCAACTTAGGATGCGACTTTTGAATCCGTTGCTTTTTTGGCTACAAAAATAAATAAATTAACACTTAACATCTACAAAGTTGTAAGTGATATGAATCTTGATTATCATGCATACCGGTTTGACATTGTGATTCAAAGTGTCTTCCATATATTCAACATATTCCACATCTACATTCTTGATTGAGCAACTGCCCTTCTCTTCAATATCTTTCTTGGAACTGAGATGTTGTTGGAGCTCTATAATCTTTGCATTCATCTCCGCAAACTGTTTATTGAATTCCAATTTTAATTCTTCCACATCAGTTTTCATTCCCTCTGATTTGGCATGATTGAAATAGTTGGTTGGAGTAACATAAGCTCCAACACACCTCACACGACCAGAATACTCGGGTGTTTCAAGTGATTTCGTGAGAATATCTTCTTTCGGATTATTTTTATGAAACTGGCCCTCCTCTTTCTGCCTCGTGTACTCATCCTGCAATACACATTAACAGAGAAAATTAAAAGTGATAAATAATTGAATTTTGATACATATATGAGTATAAGTTCTTACAATCTTATCAATTTTCTCCTTCAACAGTTCTCCATCGAACTCCCCTTTCTTATTTGCTCGTGTTTCTTTCCACAACATTGCCCTGTCTACTTCTTCATCCCCGGTCAATTTATCTTTTTAGAGGAGAAAAAAAATTATTAGTTGGAAAATAACATAACACTTAGATATTGAAATATCACCATTTCTTCACGTAAGTCGGCATATCCCGTGCGTAACGTGTGATGGGGGTATAAATTCTTCTCTCCTCGCTCCTTCTGCTGTTTACTTTTTCTCTATCAAATACAAGAAACTAAATAGTGTTTAGAAATAAATATTCATACAAATATATAAAAAATGTAATACTAAGTATCTTACCCGAAATCCATCAGACATACGGCTAATGACAAAATCTTTCCAATCTTCTTTAAGAATTCCTGAGAAAGGTGGAGGGTTGTAAAGCATTTCAGGTGTACCCTCAAATGGCACAATGTATTTTGTGTAGAGACTTGACTTCCACTGACGCCATTTTGTATTTGCCGAACACAAGCACTTCTTTTTCCAATTATCATCAACATTAAACACCAACTAGAAAAAAACAACAGAAAAAGTTAAACAAGATAGTATAAACATGTTACTTTACAGAAAATATATTACTTACTTTAACCGAGTCCCATATAAAATCTTTTGATTCATTCGGTACATCTTTCCATTGTTTAAAGCTAACTTTAATATGTCGTTGAGTGAGCACTCCTATGTAGCTTTGCAGGTCGGCACCCTCTGGTCCAATAGGTTGGCCAAGTTTATTGAAATTAACATTCTTTATTATTCCTTTTTACCTTTGCACAATCAATCTATCAAGATACACTTTCCCCTTACTAGCTCTTGAACTCTTTGATCCTTTAGAATCTTGATCTATATTGGTAGAACCATCTAGATCATCTGATGCCATTTATGAGCTAACCTGAAAAGATAAAAAAAAATAAAACATAAATAGTATGAAGAGTTTAAATAGTTAATAAGAGCAATATTGTAACAAAAATTATAAAATTTACCCAATTAATATTTAGAAAATATGAAAATATTACCAAATTATGGCTTAGCATTATCTACCCAAGTTCCATCACAATCTACATGAGTGTACGGTGAATCAATATCATTAACATACACTGTTGGCATTCCATTGCTAAAACATTGGTGATCAATAGCAAAATCATTCAATTCATCACCATCAATTTCTTCAGTATATGCTACACTTGGAATAGCAAACATAATAGACCATGAAGGATCTTTGGGATCTTCCACGTAAAACACTTGTTTTGCCTGACTACCCAAGATAAAAGATTCAGATTTGAACCCAATTCTATTGAGATTTACCAATCTAAATCCAAGGTCATCAACTTTAATGCCATTTTTATTTTCTACCCACCTACATTTGAACATTACAATTCGAAAGTTGTTATAGTCGAGCTCCCATATTTCATCAATGACTCCATAATAAGTCATATCTGCCATAATTGGATTCTTATCTTTTGCACTAGCCACTTGCATTGTTTTTGCGACCAAGCGTACTCCGGAGTTTTGAACAACTCCTACACTGTCTCATGCTCTTGTGTGATAAGTCACTCCATTTATCATGTAAGCAGAATATTTTATGATTCTAATGTTAGGGCCTCATGCCAACCACTTCAATCTTTCTGATACTTGATGTGTTATATGCTCATTTGCAACCTATAATTCAATGATACACACTTACTGTTAATTGTTATTCATTTTTTTCAAAATAAGATCTATATAATAATTAAATTACAAAGATACTTACGCGCTTTCGTAACCATTCAATGAATGAGCGATTATGCTCATCTTGTAACCATTTTACCGCCTTTAGTCTCTTAGGAAATGTTGTTTACAAATGTGTAAAATGTTCTCTATAGCAAATACATTGAGATTATATCATCCAACTGACTCAATTAGTTAATTCATAAGAACATATAACTAATAAAAATGACTTACTCGATATATAGGAGGATGATATCCTCATTCATCAACACATACCGATGTGCTTGTTCCCATTCATCCTCACCAACAGACATTATTTGAGGACCTGATAGAGGCCTAGTCAGTTGTACTAGGTGGTGTAACGCCCCAAACTACTCCGTTTGGCCACGTCACTTAACAATAATTCATTTACATGTATTTGCATTCTCATAATAAATTGAGCAGAAGCTAGGGTTAAATAGGATAATGAGGTATAACATCATAATTCCGAATATAAAATTTCCTTCCACAATTATAACATGCCACCTATCATAATCTACCATGTCGCCCAACATCGTGTTTAACGGAAGCATAGAATAAACCCATCCACATCATTCATACAGTCATCTGACCTATCGGGCTCATAGGTCTTAGACGACCCGCCCGTCTAGCACCCTAACATAACCATCACAAAATTTAGGGATTCATCAACATACATTTGCACGACGTAGGCTCCTAGGTCAATCGACCCGCCTTTAAATCATTGACATGTTATAACAAGTTAAACATAGCATAACTATAAAAGATCAGGCTATTCCCATCCCCAATAATCATTGATCATAAAGCAGAAAGGATGAACAATGTAATAATATTAACAATACGCATATTCAAGAGCAAGCAAAATTAAACACAAGCTTGTGGGGCTCTCTTGTGTTCACAACGCTCCTACTCCGGCCTCGACTCCTCAACCTGAAAATTCATTGAATGAATGGGGTGAGTATTTAACAACATACTCAGTGGGGAACACTGCAAACAGTTATAGCTAATTGCACAAGTGAAAATATAACATATGGACTTTTCTTTACTTTGTGGAGACTAGTCTCAACCCCGTAGGGCCCAAACATCATGATGCCCCCGTTAATGAACATCTTTATCCCTGTAGGGATGCCCGCAGACATCCTACCCCCTAGGGAGGACATTAACAGGTCTATGTTCGATCCAAAGGATCTCTACCCCGAAGGGTCTCTTTGTCGACCCCGAAGGATCTCTTTCATTCACTGGTCCGAAGACCCTTCATACATATACAATCAAAGCACAACAGTAACTATAACCTTACACGTGTTCACAGTTTAGAGTTACCCCACCTCACGAGACGCTTTCAAATCTTTCTCAACCTTTGAAATACTTCTTGGCCGTGCACGAGTCATCCACCTCGAGCCCCAACACGTCACCTAGCACCCTTTCAATTTTCTTTCATTTTAGACGTCGAGTTATTTAATTAAATCATAATTTGACCAACTCAAGATATACTTTTCTTTAAGGTCTTTAAACATACCCATATACACAAATGTGGATATACAAACTCACAACGTGATTTTGGACTCAAGATACTCATTAAAAACCCCTTGAAACATTTAATCGAGCACATTACGTGCATCCATTTAAACCACTAAAGCATAACTCAATTTAAATCATTTAAACTCACCATTTCAAACACAAACACCTTCATCATAGAGCTCTAACATACTTGAAAATCACCCCCAAACAACCAACACAACACCTCCAAACAATTATCAACAATTCAAGGGTAATTATGTCAAAAATCCAAACTCTAGCAACAATGAACCATAGGAATTCGATATAACTTCACATATAGCCTCAAGGAGGTAAATAAACCATATGTTTAAGATATCAAGGCAAGATGATCAATAAAAGTGGAAACCCTAATTTTGGTTATCAAACCCTAGTTTCCAAAACAACAAGAAATGGGTGTTTAATCCCCGTGAAGGAGAGGTGTAGAGGTTACCTTTGTTGATGGTGGATGTTGAAAGGATTTACTCCAAAAGATGAAGAGTTTCTTGAGAGAGAGATGGAGGAAATCGCCCAAATGGAAGTGGAGAAAATGAAGATGAAATGAATAAGTGTGGTATTTATAGGTAGGAAAATCGGCCCAGCCCGCGCGACCGCGCGCCTCCCGCGACCGCGGGAGGGAGCTCTCGGCCCAGGCTCACCGCGAGCGCGCAGCCCCCGCGGGCGTGCGTCTCTTGGCAGCCCCCGCGGGCGCGCAGAACCCCGATCAACTCAGCGTTAGGGTGTTCAAGGTTTTGGCAAACAAAATTAAATGCAATAACATTCATTCATTATCATATAACTCGACACTTTAGTATTAAATTCAATCTGTGTTATACACTCAATATAACATCACTGTGCTGTGACGTATCGGCTCAAGTAGAACAACCTGCATTAAATCAACGGCATAATACAAACATACTCACATGATTAATATTCAATTTCAACACCATTTTCCAAAAATTACAATTCATAATTTAGAAAAAGGGACGGGGTATCACAAGTGGTGTGTGGAGGGTATTCCTATAGTGTGAACATTACATAAGTATTCTGAACAGAACTCCAATGCTTCTTCAGCTATGTAGCATTCCACAATACATCATTCAGGATGATTACGATTCCTCACATAACTTTTCAAGATTCAAATGGATACATCCACCTATACCACACTGGTCCACAAAATCTGACCTCTCATACAAGATGAATGGTTAAATGGACCATTATATAAAAAAATGATGGAGGAATTTTTTTTCAAGTAAGCACAATGTAACTGTGATGTCTCTTTCAATGTTATCCAACTTTGAGACATCAATGACTTTGTTACAAAGTACATTGAAAAAGAAACACAATCGAGTGATGTTATATCTTACTTGTTTTAGCAATACACCACGTATGGTAACAGGAAGCAATTGTTGCATTATTCTCTAACAATCATGCGATTTTAGGCCACTAATTTTCAAATCTTCCATGGATACATGGCTTGAAACATTTGATGAGTAACCTGTTGGAACTTTAAATCCATTCAAACATGCACAAACTTGTCATTTCTCTTCTTTAGTTAGAGAATAACAAGCAGCTGGCAAATATGTTCTTTTTTCCCTATCACGGGTGCCAACTCATTCCTCACACCCATCGCTAAAAGATCCAGCCTTACGTTCACTCCATCCTTTATTTTTCCAGGAATGTTAAGTATTGTTCCAATCAAACTTTCACACACGTTCTTCTCTATGTGCATCACATCGAGAACATGTCAAATGGGTAAATGCTTCCAATATTCCAAGTAGAAAAATATTGATTTCTTCTTCCAACAAGTTTTCTTATCAACTCCTTCTGACTTGAATTTCTGCCTTTTTTCCCCCACGAGCAATTAAGTCCCTCTACTTTATTCAAGACATCAACACCACTCAATATTATTGGTGTAGGATTTAACTCACACTTTCCATTAAATGCCTTCCTCTGCCGTCGATATGGATGATCGTATGGTAAGAATCTCCTATGCCCTGTATACGAAATCTACCTACTGTTGTAACGCCCCGATCCCGGGAGAAGGGCAGGGGACCGGTGCGCTACTTGGGGGAAGGGGGAAGGGGTTGTTGAACAGAAGCAATCAAAGAAATAGGGTTAGTGCCCTAAAAATTTGGGCAGCATAACCTCTATAAATGGATCAATCCACGCTTTTAAAGCGTATGAAATGACTCAAACCAGATACCATGACTCTAAGGATGAACCCAAGAAAGAATAACAAAGACAAACTTCAATGTAAATAATAACAGTTCAAAGGTTAACTGTTAATAGGTTAGGCATGAAAAAGGCCAGACTGATGTCTGTCCAAATACTTGAAGTAAAGAGATGCCAGGCTCCCGCATGTCGTGAAAGTAATATAAAGCCAGGCTTTTGCCTTGACATGGAAAAAAATGTAAAGCCAGGCTTGCGCCTGTCTGAATAAGGGAAGTAAATAAATGCCAGGCTTTCGCCTGTCAGGAACAGAAAGTAAACGGGATTCGGAGAACCGAACACTCCGTATCAATAAAGAAAATGGGATTCGGAGAACCGAACACTCCATAACAGTAAAGAAAATGGGATTCGGAGAACCGAACACTCCGTAGCAGTAAAGAAAATGGGATTCGGAGAACCGAACACTCCATAACAGTAAAGAAAATGGGATTCGGAGAACCGAACACTCCGTAGCAATAATCAGAGTAAGCGGAAAGAACGTAGCGCATTTATTCAGACTCAAAAGGAAGCATGTTCTCAGTTAGACTCCATAGCGGAAAAGGAAACATATACATCAAATGATAGCCCTTCAGCCTTAGCACAGCCGTCCACCATCCCGCAGCTCATCCTGAAAAATATTTGAAAAGATTTTGGGCGTGAGTACTAATGCACTCAGTGGGTACTTTTGAGAAAAAAACCTTCACAATCATTTTATAAAACAGAATATCCAATCATATTTTAAGCATATCATGGAAAGCTTTCAAAACAGAAAATTTGGGAATTCCATGTATACTAAATCATTTTAGTTCCATCATTGCGCGCCACTCTCCCCTAGAACGCTTACGGTGAGTCGGTTCGTGTACACAACCCGGCTGCTTAAGGTTGGACACTGCCCTGTTTGCTTGGGGCTCGATATCGTGAACCATTGTAGTTTCGTCACCAAAAACAGTAGTAAGACTTACATGAGTCAGGAGAGCACATCAAATACAGTCATGAGTTGGATATTCAATCACGTTCATTTTATAAATATCAGGGCTTAATAACCCGAAATATATATTTTTATATAATAAAAACCCACCTGATAATCTGATCTGGATAGCTAGATCTAGATTCTGATTCTGGTCTCAACTAGAAGTCTCCTTCTTCTGTGCCTACAAGATTATCCGGCAACTTAGTTTCGATGAAAGACTACCATTAGGTCAAAATCTAACCTTTCTTAGCTATGAAGTAAATATTATAATATCTACTATCTTAATACGCAGCACCCGGGTCATCAAAATATTTTGACTCTTAAGGGAACTTTACTCAGGGCATTTTTATAAAGAAAAACCATTTTGGAAGTTTTGGCATACGGGGTGGTCAAACCCGTATCCTAAAATTAATTCGGTACAAATAAATTCATACCGCAAGATCGGCCAATTGGAAAAATATGAAACTTTAAATAAAAATACTATATTTTAACACGGAACAACTTTTGAGCTTAAAAATACGATAGGGCTATCCACGAAGGATAGATCTGAAAAAGACTACAATTTAATAATCGGATACCCAAAATATACCCGAAATTAAAAAGTGACAACATGGAAAATGTATATAAATATACATAGAACATAAAACCCTAAAGACACTTTTTGATTCGATGACCCGAAAGAGTCACCGATTTGAAAGGTGGTGGCGACTTTTGGCGGCGGTCACGATGATTTTCCATCGTGATCGTCCGTCGTGTCATCATTTCAATCACGTATTCGTGATCTACGCGTTGACACCTTCAAAATGACTATTTCAGAAATAAAATAGGAAACTAGAGTCGTACCTTCTCTAGAAGCTGCTCGGCGTTTCGATTTTGAAAATGAATGAAAAATGAAACCTTAACCTCCTATTTATAGAAGAAAAATAAATAGGATAATAACGAATAAAAGAAAGAGGATAATGATGGAATAGGATAATGATGGAAAAAGAATAGGATAATTACGAATAGGATAATATTTCGAAAAAGAAATTGGATAATGACGGATGTGCCTTAGTTATCCAAATCTATTACCTTTCACCCTAAAATTGTGCCAAGTGTTCATTTGAACTCGAAATTGGAAAATTCAAAGTTTGGCACGATGCTTGAAAATTTTTCTATCAACTCGAGAAAAATATCAGAACATATTTTTAAAGCAATTTTTGACCAAAATAAATTTTAATAGATGTCCCTGGCTGAGATTTTCCTTTATTTGAATCCGTTAAGGACCCAACTTATTTCTTAGATTACCCTCAGGTAACATATATCGAAACATATATCGAATAAAACCTTCTAAAATATTTCGGGGTATTACATTCTACCCTCCTTAATAAAAATTTCGTCCCGAAATTTGCGTACCTCTATAGGGTAAATCAGGATACAACTCCTTGATTCTGCTTTCAAGCTCCCATGTAGCTTCATCTCTTCCATGGTTATTCCATAGGACTTTCACGAGTGATATCTGTTTGTTCCGTAATTCTTGAACCCGTCAGTCAAGAATAACCTCTAGTCTTTCTTCATAAGAAAAATCCTGGTTCAGGATTATCTCCTCATTCTTTATAACGTGTTTAGGATCAAACACATACTTTCTCAACATTGAGACATCAATCACATTATGAACCTTAGCTAGAATCAGCAACATGACTAGTTTATAAACCACCTCATCATTCCTAGCCAAAACACTATTTATCTCGTGTCGCAAATCTTATTGAGACGTATACTCTGCATTGGTTCACTTTAAATTGATGCACATAACTCTTCATACGTTCTTCTCTGCATCTTTCTTCAAATTTCCTTTAGCATCATCCTTTGAGTCGAGAAAAGAGAGAGAGAGAGAGAGAGAGAGAGAATAGATATCGATCCACCTGAATCAAAGCATATTATCTCGATCATCGTATGCGTCACGCTGAACTTGAGACATTCATTCTTGCACTTGTCCTTGCTCCTCGATCAAAAATGTATAGAGGTAGGTGTAGCGAGAACGGATCTATCATTCGCGAGTCTTCATCAACATTCGAAATTCTCCCAACATGCTCCTCAAATGCGCATATGAACGCGAACGACATTTCCTAGAAATCCATATAACTCAAGTCATCTAAAAGAATATACTTATCCACTCTAAGTTCTTTCTACGTTCAAGACTACAAGGCACTACATAATCGTTCCCACCTTTTTAGTCAATTTGTTCTTTATAATCATTCATTAGATTCTCGGTTGAACCGGAATCCAGATGTCCCAGACATCCCATTAAAACCATAGGCGAACCACGGCCTTGCCGTGAACCCTCTTTCATGTAGGATTAAATCCAAACATGACATAATACATTCTTTTGAAATTTCACATCATAACAAATTGACACATTTCAGTGCAACCAATCCATGTGGGCTCATAATCCTGAACGTGGAAAAAAAAACCTTAATCAATCTATGTTCCACAAGAATCTTAACAATCATCAACTTAAAATCCAATCTATGTGAATAAATCACAACTAGCTATGTTCATCTACATTCTCAATCAAATCATTCTATGTTCACATTCCAACTGCATAAGCATTCTGGGTTCCCTAACACTTTAACATTCTCACATTCCAATCACTTACACATTGTAACATTTCTAATCATAGGGCATTGATTACTATCATCAAACTTTCTTTCAAAACATATCATGGACATATAATCCCGTTCAAAACATCACTTTTCATTTCAAACATAATGGATATATAGTCACATTCAAAATAATCATTCAATACCATCTAGGCATAAAGTCCCACAATTTTACCATCATGGACAAGAGTCCGATCCATTCATAACCATCATCATATGGACACATAGTCCAAAATGATACCATTATCCTTTTGAAACCATCATTGGCGCGACTTTTCATAAATACCATCAATGTGGAGAATGGTCCTTATCCACATTTTTTTTTAAAAATCAGTAAACATAATTGAATCTCAAAAACATTTTAACTCACGTACCTTTCTTTTTGAAGCAGATGAGTGCGGTGCAGGCGACGTGCTAGGACTATCAGACAATCAATTAAGAGAATACATTGAGAACTTGACTCAATCAATAATATGACAGGCCTGCAGAGTTGCAGCCTGCTCTGATACCACTCTGTAACGCCCCGATCCCGGGAGAAGGGCAGGGGACCGGTGCGCTATTTGGGGGAAGGGGGAAGGGGTTGTTGAACAGAAGCAATCAAAGAAATAGGGTTAGTGCCCTAAAAATTTGGGCAGCATAACCTCTATAAATGGATCAATCCACGCTTTTAAAGCGTATGAAATGACTCAAACCAGATACCATGACTCTAAGGATGAACCCAAGAAAGAATAACAAAGACAAACTTCAATGTAAATAATAACAGTTCAAAGGTTAACTGTTAATAGGTTAGGCATGAAAAAGGCCAGACTGATGTCTGTCCAAATACTTGAAGTAAAGAGATGCCAGGCTCCCGCATGTCGTGAAAGTAATATAAAGCCAGGCTTTTGCCTTGACATGGAAAAAAATGTAAAGCCAGGCTTGCGCCTGTCTGAATAAGGGAAGTAAATAAATGCCAGGCTTTCGCCTGTCAGGAACAGAAAGTAAACGGGATTCGGAGAACCGAACACTCCGTATCAATAAAGAAAATGGGATTCGGAGAACCGAACACTCCATAACAGTAAAGAAAATGAGATTCGGAGAACCGAACACTCCGTAGCAGTAAAGAAAATGGGATTCGGAGAACCGAACACTCCATAACAGTAAAGAAAATGGGATTCGGAGAACCGAACACTCCGTAGCAATAATCAGAGTAAGCGGAAAGAACGTAGCGCATTTATTCAGACTCAAAAGGAAGCATGTTCTCAGTTAGACTCCATAGCGGAAAAGGAAACATATACATCAAATGATAGCCCTTCAGCCTTAGCACAGCCGTCCACCATCCCGCAGCTCATCCTGAAAAATATTTGAAAAGATTTTGGGCGTGAGTACTAATGCACTCAGTGGGTACTTTTGAGAAAAAAACCTTCACAATCATTTTATAAAACAGAATATCCAATCATATTTTAAGCATATCATGGAAAGCTTTCAAAACAGAAAATTTGGGAATTCCATGTATACTAAATCATTTTAGTTCCATCATTGCGCGCCACTCTCCCCTAGAACGCTTACGGTGAGTCGGTTCGTGTACACAACCCGGCTGCTTAAGGTTGGACACTGCCCTGTTTGCTTGGGGCTCGATATCGTGAACCATTGTAGTTTCGTCACCAAAAACAGTAGTAAGACTTACATGAGTCAGGAGAGCACATCAAATACAGTCATGAGTTGGATATTCAATCACGTTCATTTTATAAATATCAGGGCTTAATAACCCGAAATATATATTTTTATATAATAAAAACCCACCTGATAATCTGATCTGGATAGCTAGATCTAGATTCTGATTCTGGTCTCAACTAGAAGTCTCCTTCTTCTGTGCCTACAAGATTATCCGGCAACTTAGTTTCGATGAAAGACTACCATTAGGTCAAAATCTAACCTTTCTTAGCTATGAAGTAAATATTATAATATCTACTATCTTAATACGCAGCACCCGGGTCATCAAAATATTTTGACTCTTAAGGGAACTTTACTCAGGGCATTTTTATAAAGAAAAACCATTTTGGAAGTTTTGGCATACGGGGTGGTCAAACCCGTATCCTAAAATTAATTCGGTACAAATAAATTCATACCGCAAGATCGGCCAATTGGAAAAATATGAAACTTTAAATAAAAATACTATATTTTAACACGGAACAACTTTTGAGCTTAAAAATACGATAGGGCTATCCACAAAGGATAGATCTGAAAAAGACTACAATTTAATAATCGGATACCCAAAATATACCCGAAATTAAAAAGTGACAACATGGAAAATGTATATAAATATACATAGAACATAAAACCCTAAAGACACTTTTTGATTCGATGACCCGAAAGAGTCACCGATTTGAAAGGTGGTGGCGACTTTTGGCGGCGGTCACGATGATTTTCCATCGTGATCGTCCGTCGTGTCATCATTTCAATCACGTATTCGTGATCTACGCGTTGACACCTTCAAAATGACTATTTCAGAAATGAAATAGGAAACTAGAGTCGTACCTTCTCTAGAAGCTGCTCGGCGTTTCGATTTTGAAAATGAATGAAAAATGAAACCTTAACCTCCTATTTATAGAAGAAAAATAAATAGGATAATAACGAATAAAAGAAAGAGGATAATGATGGAATAGGATAATGATGGAAAAAGAATAGGATAATTACGAATAGGATAATATTTCGAAAAAGAAATTGGATAATGACGGATGTGCCTTAGTTATCCAAATCTATTACCTTTCACCCTAAAATTGTGCCAAGTGTTCATTTGAACTCGAAATTGGAAAATTCAAAGTTTGGCACGATGCTTGAAAATTTTTCTATCAACTCGAGAAAAATATCAGAACATATTTTTAAAGCAATTTTTGACCAAAATAAATTTTAATAGATGTCCCTGGCTGAGATTTTCCTTTATTTGAATCCGTTAAGGACCCAACTTATTTCTTAGATTACCCTCAGGTAACATATATCGAAACATATATCGAATAAAACCTTCTAAAATATTTCGGGGTATTACATTCTACCCTCCTTAATAAAAATTTCGTCCCGAAATTTGCGTACCTCTATAGGGTAAATCAGGATACAACTCCTTGATTCTGCTTTCAAGCTCCCATGTAGCTTCATCTCTTCCATGGTTATTCCATAGGACTTTCACGAGTGATATCTGTTTGTTCCGTAATTCTTGAACCCGTCAGTCAAGAATAACCTCTAGTCTTTCTTCATAAGAAAAATCCTGGTTCAGGATTATCTCCTCATTCTTTATAACGTGTTTAGGATCAAACACATACTTTCTCAACATTGAGACATCAATCACATTATGAACCTTAGCTAGAATCAGCAACATGACTAGTTTATAAACCACCTCATCATTCCTAGCCAAAACACTATTTATCTCGTGTCGCAAATCTTATTGAGACGTATACTCTGCATTGGTTCACTTTAAATTGATGCACATAACTCTTCATACGTTCTTCTCTGCATCTTTCTTCAAATTTCCTTTAGCATCATCCTTTGAGTCGAGAAAAGAGAGAGAGAGAGAGAGAGAGAGAGAATAGATATCGATCCACCTGAATCAAAGCATATTATCTCGATCATCGTATGCGTCACGCTGAACTTGAGACATTCATTCTTGCACTTGTCCTTGCTCCTCGATCAAAAATGTATAGAGGCAGGTGTAGCGAGAACGGATCTATCATTCGCGAGTCTTCATCAACATTCGAAATTCTCCCAACATGCTCCTCAAATGCGCATATGAACGCGAACGACATTTCCTAGAAATCCATATAACTCAAGTCATCTAAAAGAATATACTTATCCACTCTAAGTTCTTTCTACGTTCAAGACTACAAGGCACTACATAATCGTTCCCACCTTTTTAGTCAATTTGTTCTTTATAATCATTCATTAGATTCTCGGTTGAACCGGAATCCAGATGTCCCAGACATCCCATTAAAACCATAGGCGAACCACGGCCTTGCCGTGAACCCTCTTTCATGTAGGATTAAATCCAAACATGACATAATACATTCTTTTGAAATTTCACATCATAACAAATTGACACATTTCAGTGCAACCAATCCATGTGGGCTCATAATCCTGAACGTGGAAAAAAAAACCTTAATCAATCTATGTTCCACAAGAATCTTAACAATCATCAACTTAAAATCCAATCTATGTGAATAAATCACAACTAGCTATGTTCATCTACATTCTCAATCAAATCATTCTATGTTCACATTCCAACTGCATAAGCATTCTGGGTTCCCTAACACTTTAACATTCTCACATTCCAATCACTTACACATTGTAACATTTCTAATCATAGGGCATTGATTACTATCATCAAACTTTCTTTCAAAACATATCATGGACATATAATCCCGTTCAAAACATCACTTTTCATTTCAAACATAATGGATATATAGTCACATTCAAAATAATCATTCAATACCATCTAGGCATAAAGTCCCACAATTTTACCATCATGGACAAGAGTCCGATCCATTCATAACCATCATCATATGGACACATAGTCCAAAATGATACCATTATCCTTTTGAAACCATCATTGGCGCGACTTTTCATAAATACCATCAATGTGGAGAATGGTCCTTATCCACATTTTTTTTTAAAAATCAGTAAACATAATTGAATCTCAAAAACATTTTAACTCACGTACCTTTCTTTTTGAAGCAGATGAGTGCGGTGCAGGCGACGTGCTAGGACTATCAGACAATCAATTAAGAGAATACATTGAGAACTTGACTCAATCAATAATATGACAGGCCTGCAGAGTTGCAGCCTGCTCTGATACCACTCTGTAACGCCCCGATCCCGGGAGAAGGGCAGGGGACCGGTGCGCTATTTGGGGGAAGGGGGAAGGGGTTGTTGAACAGAAGCAATCAAAGAAATAGGGTTAGTGCCCTAAAAATTTGGGCAGCATAACCTCTATAAATGGATCAATCCACGCTTTTAAAGCGTATGAAATGACTCAAACCAGATACCATGACTCTAAGGATGAACCCAAGAAAGAATAACAAAGACAAACTTCAATGTAAATAATAACAGTTCAAAGGTTAACTGTTAATAGGTTAGGCATGAAAAAGGCCAGACTGATGTCTGTCCAAATACTTGAAGTAAAGAGATGCCAGGCTCCCGCATGTCGTGAAAGTAATATAAAGCCAGGCTTTTGCCTTGACATGGAAAAAAATGTAAAGCCAGGCTTGCGCCTGTCTGAATAAGGGAAGTAAATAAATGCCAGGCTTTCGCCTGTCAGGAACAGAAAGTAAACGGGATTCGGAGAACCGAACACTCCGTATCAATAAAGAAAATGGGATTCGGAGAACCGAACACTCCATAACAGTAAAGAAAATGAGATTCGGAGAACCGAACACTCCGTAGCAGTAAAGAAAATGGGATTCGGAGAACCGAACACTCCATAACAGTAAAGAAAATGGGATTCGGAGAACCGAACACTCCGTAGCAATAATCAGAGTAAGCGGAAAGAACGTAGCGCATTTATTCAGACTCAAAAGGAAGCATGTTCTCAGTTAGACTCCATAGCGGAAAAGGAAACATATACATCAAATGATAGCCCTTCAGCCTTAGCACAGCCGTCCACCATCCCGCAGCTCATCCTGAAAAATATTTGAAAAGATTTTGGGCGTGAGTACTAATGCACTCAGTGGGTACTTTTGAGAAAAAAACCTTCACAATCATTTTATAAAACAGAATATCCAATCATATTTTAAGCATATCATGGAAAGCTTTCAAAACAGAAAATTTGGGAATTCCATGTATACTAAATCATTTTAGTTCCATCATTGCGCGCCACTCTCCCCTAGAACGCTTACGGTGAGTCGGTTCGTGTACACAACCCGGCTGCTTAAGGTTGGACACTGCCCTGTTTGCTTGGGGCTCGATATCGTGAACCATTGTAGTTTCGTCACCAAAAACAGTAGTAAGACTTACATGAGTCAGGAGAGCACATCAAATACAGTCATGAGTTGGATATTCAATCACGTTCATTTTATAAATATCAGGGCTTAATAACCCGAAATATATATTTTTATATAATAAAAACCCACCTGATAATCTGATCTGGATAGCTAGATCTAGATTCTGATTCTGGTCTCAACTAGAAGTCTCCTTCTTCTGTGCCTACAAGATTATCCGGCAACTTAGTTTCGATGAAAGACTACCATTAGGTCAAAATCTAACCTTTCTTAGCTATGAAGTAAATATTATAATATCTACTATCTTAATACGTAGCACCCGGGTCATCAAAATATTTTGACTCTTAAGGGAACTTTACTCAGGGCATTTTTATAAAGAAAAACCATTTTGGAAGTTTTGGCATACGGGGTGGTCAAACCCGTATCCTAAAATTAATTCGGTACAAATAAATTCATACCGCAAGATCGGCCAATTGGAAAAATATGAAACTTTAAATAAAAATACTATATTTTAACACGGAACAACTTTTGAGCTTAAAAATACGATAGGGCTATCCACAAAGGATAGATCTGAAAAAGACTACAATTTAATAATCGGATACCCAAAATATACCCGAAATTAAAAAGTGACAACATGGAAAATGTATATAAATATACATAGAACATAAAACCCTAAAGACACTTTTTGATTCGATGACCCGAAAGAGTCACCGATTTGAAAGGTGGTGGCGACTTTTGGCGGCGGTCACGATGATTTTCCATCGTGATCGTCCGTCGTGTCATCATTTCAATCACGTATTCGTGATCTACGCGTTGACACCTTCAAAATGACTATTTCAGAAATGAAATAGGAAACTAGAGTCGTACCTTCTCTAGAAGCTGCTCGGCGTTTCGATTTTGAAAATGAATGAAAAATGAAACCTTAACCTCCTATTTATAGAAGAAAAATAAATAGGATAATAACGAATAAAAGAAAGAGGATAATGATGGAATAGGATAATGATGGAAAAAGAATAGGATAATTACGAATAGGATAATATTTCGAAAAAGAAATTGGATAATGACGGATGTGCCTTAGTTATCCAAATCTATTACCTTTCACCCTAAAATTGTGCCAAGTGTTCATTTGAACTCGAAATTGGAAAATTCAAAGTTTGGCACGATGCTTGAAAATTTTTCTATCAACTCGAGAAAAATATCAGAACATATTTTTAAAGCAATTTTTGACCAAAATAAATTTTAATAGATGTCCCTGGCTGAGATTTTCCTTTATTTGAATCCGTTAAGGACCCAACTTATTTCTTAGATTACCCTCAGGTAACATATATCGAAACATATATCGAATAAAACCTTCTAAAATATTTCGGGGTATTACAACTGTGCTTTAAGCTTCTGGCATATGTTTGTTCAGCACAAATAGAGCATGCACAATAACATTTAACTTGACACGATGAGAGATTACCATAAGTAGGAAAATCATTTATTTTCCAAAGGAGCACAGCTTTTAGCATGAATGTTTCATCACGATATGCATCATATGCTTCAATACCTGTTTCCCACAACTGTTTTAAGTCATCAATCAAAGGTGCCAAATAAACATCAATATCATTCCCGGGTTGGCGTGGACCAGAAATCAATAAAGTGAGCATCATATGTCTTCTTTTCATGCATAACCAGGGAGGAAGATTATATGTTATTAAAATAATTAGCCAACAACTATACTTAGATGACATGAGACTATGAGGATTGATACCATCCACTGAAAGTGCTAATCTAAGATTTCTTGGTTCATTCACAAAATTTGGCCATCATTGATCCACTAGTTTCCAAGCGGGAGATTCGGCAGGAAGACGTAGACTTCCATCAAAAAATCTCTTATGAGCATGCCATGTTAAATTGTTAGACATTTTATTAATATGAAACATTCATTGGAATCTGGGTATCGGTGGAAAATACCATAACACTTTTGCAGGCACTCCTTCATTTATCTCACCGTTTTTTCCCATTTTCACCTAGACACCCCGCACGTAGGACAGTTATCCAAATTTGCATGCTCATTTCGATACAAAATGCAATCATTTTTGCAAGCATGAATCTTATCGTACTTCATCCCTAATGCGGATAAGCTCTTCTTTACCTCGTACAAAGAGTAAGGTAGTATGTTAGCCTTTGGAAGCATCTCTCCTATCAGCACAAGTAGGTCGGTAAATGCAGCATCACTCCACCCAAATCTTGACTTCAGATTATATAACTTAACAATTGCAGACAACTTTGTGAATTGCAAACATCCAGAATATAAAGGCAGTTCAACTTCTTCAAGTAGTTTCGTAAAATGAGATGGATTGACAGAATATGTATCATGCACCATATCCATTGGTGTATCTGAATTAAAATCACGATCCCCAAAGCTGGATTCAACTTTATCAGTCATGTTAGGTATAAATTTCTCGCCGTGCAATATCCAATTACGGTATGATAAATACGTTCCATTATATGTTAGATGAGCCCTTATGGTTTTGACATCCTTTGTTCTTAGATTTCCACACTTTATACAAGGGCAAGACATTGCATTAGGATCTTTGCCATTTTCAATGGCAAAGTTCAAAAAGATTCGACTCCATCATCGTACTCTTTTGATAATATATTCTTGGACATCCACAATTTATTCATCGAAGCCATCAATCTATTTAACATACAAACGGATAAGAGTTTTACACTAGACAAATGTTCTACCTAAAATAGTGCAGTATTGCTAAAAGTCAAAACCCTATAATTGCCAAAAAGAAACACAACTTAGTATTATGGAGAATGAATCACAATTTATCCAAGGAGTGGGAAAATGCATTGACAAAAAATGAAAAAAAGAAGCAAAAATAGTGTTTAAAATCTTTGTATTTGTCACCTTTTTGTTAAAACTTCACAGCAAGTAATATAATATGCAGCATCAAAGGCCAATGGAAGTGACGGGCATCATCACCTACTTGAGATCTTGATCAAACCGTGCAGCAGCTTTGACTGTTTAGAAAATTGTAGGCTAGAATGATCTATATTGAAGAAAAAAATACATCTTAAAGATAAAAGAATACTGCTTGGTTCAAACCTGTGATAGATTCTCACTTCCATGTCATATAAGAAAAGGCAATTTAATCTTTTTATAGTACATATTTAATATTGTATTCTATATTTTAATTTACTCAATATAGTTAATGTGAAATCTAATATCATTGAAATACTTGCATGCACATTTTTAAACTATCTAAAACGCAAAAATGAATTTCTTAGTCAAAATAAAATTAAAATATCTAGCATGGGAGATTATTATTTCTAAAACATACCACTAACAGGAGTCACGTATTTCAAACTTCAAGGACCATATCCCAAAAAAATCATCATTATATATTTATTTAAATTACCAATGAAATAATGGTGGGCTGTTTGAAGAGGTAGTTGAGATAGGAGTTGTCCTTATTGATTGTTCTTGATTTTCACCTGGTACCTAATTTCCAAGTAAATTTTAGTATCAAAATATTACAATTTCATTACACTGAGTGAAACCTAGTGCGATAAACACTTATCCAGAGTTGGAAAAATTAATCATGCAAGAAAGTAAAGGTATTGGAGTCGTTGGTTTCCGAAATCAGAAAGTAAACAATTAAGTGTTTTTGAACACTAATTATTCATTGATGATGTTATCCTGTATAAAATGTTCTTGTGAGTAAACATTCTAAATTTTTCTATATAAGAATTTTTTTCTAAATTTCCGCTTGCTGCTACATTTAGGAAAAGTAAGACACAAATTGATGACCTAGTAGATAAGTCCTTACCCACCCACCCCTCCCTGAAGAATATATGTAAACATCTCAGTGAAATGATCATATAACTAATAAAGCTAAGAAGCTTTAGGCTTGCTGCCAGTAGTTGTACTTATTCATCAATATGCTTTGGTATTTCCCTTGAGTTTCAGTCCTAGAACATTATTAGTAGGGTAGTGTCAAGTGTGTGCATAAGACACAATTGACCTGCCCTTGTTTTTCCCAACTCCCAAGTCATCTCCACCCATCTAGTCTAGGCTGCAAGGCCCTGTTCTGTCCCTAGCACCTTTTAGAACATTTCTTGTTTCCTGTTAGATGTTTCAAGCCAATACTTATTCTATTGTAAAGACTCTTTATTTATGAGCATTTTATTTTAACATGGTTACAACCTAGCAGAATGTATACTAACAGCAAATTTCTATAAGTTGTACTATGCCTAAATTTCTTTCTCATGTTTCATACTACTTCTTGCATTAGGGATCAGTGATGAATTTAGTACACAACAAAATATGAACACAAAATTAACCAGAAATTAGCCTGGTGTTTATCACTACAAGTAAGACAATTTATCACCACAAGTAAGACAATTAGCAACCTGTTGTGGCTGGTTTCCAAATAATTTCCAATATTACAACTTACTTTGCAGATTGATGCGTGAAGTTTTTATAAGAGAGAAAAAGAACATTTAAGAGAAAACTTAATAGCAGCAACATACTGACTTTGTTCATTTGGCGGAATCAACATCTCCTTCTCCAACGATTAGCAGCGGAGGCAGCGAGAGACAGATGCAGTGAAGACAAGATCCGGTCTTGATGTTGTGTGTGAAATCAGAGATAGAGAGAAAAAGTCAACTGATAGGAAATTTAAAAATAAAATAATAAGGCAGACAAATTTCTAAACCCTCAAGCTTAAAAGAAATATGAAATAGAAAGGACCAGAGTACCACGAGGATAGTATATAAACAAGAAGACGCTCTAATAACCAGAAATGCTTTCTTTAACTAAAAACATCCTAAGAAATTCATTGCGAATCACAGTCGAACATCAGGACTCCAAAATTGGAGTCGTGATGTATCATTAGTCAATCTTGGTGCAAAAGTCTGAAACCAACATTCAAGTTGGAAAAATATGAATCACAACATGTTGAATGTAAGTATGTAACAAAGTTAATTCTAACGTCACTTAAGACCTCTTTTAGATGTTACATATCCATCCAATGAAACATTCACAATTTAGGAAAAGTTGATTTCTATAATTTCCTACTAATCCTATCATATTTATTTGAGTATACTGTAACTTAAATAAATTACTTATCTCCGACATTTTAGTCCTAATATTTAACATTACCTCCTCATAATTAAAAAGGATCTAGCTATACCAAGAATTCCTCATCACGACTTGCAATTTATCAGAGTAGACTTCATTTAGATGTATCTATCATGCTATAAATATTATAACATCACACCAATTCCAGTTGATTCATACTTTTCCCAAAATTGAAAATATTTCTACAACAAATAAAAAATCTGCAGCAGAATCAAACTTCTTCCAAAATTGAAGATATTTCTACAGTAAAACAAAGACCGACAAGAGTTTAATAAAGTAGGGTATATGACGCCGTGATTAAAGAAGAAAAATCGGCAGAAACAAACCTGTTGAAGGATCCCAATTCGAAATGACTTAGTTGAAATTGCAGAAATGGGCAAAGGCAGACTGTTGGAAGATGGAATTGATCGACGGCATCGCTAAAATTCGGTGCTCAAATGAAGAATCGAGTGTGTTTTTTCTCTTCGAAATTGCAGCAGAACCAAACCTGTTGAAGGAATCAATTTGGAATGACTTAGTTGAAGTTGTAGAAATGTGTAAAGGCAGATTATTGGAAGATAGAATTGAGCGACGGCGTCGCCAAAATTCGGCGCTCAAATGAAAAATCGAGTGTTTTTTTTTCTTTTTTCCTTTTAGGGGTTTTTTTTCCTTTCTGGGGTCTGTATGCGGAGGGAGAGGGGAATGGTGGGGATGGAAGTAGATACTACACTTACAAAGGCAAGGGCGGCAAGTTCAGCAGCACCAGCGACTGGAATGTGAAAGCAACACTGAGAAATAGAGACGTCAGAGGAGGCTGTGGTAGGCAGAACGTCGACAACAGGTGAGGGCGGAGGCGGACGACTGCTGTGAAAGGGCGAATGATGGTGATTGGAGTAGATTAGGGATTTCAATTCTTCTGAATTTTGAGCGGGGATTTCATATGTTCTGAATTTTCTCTAAGTCCTAAAAATCTATCTCCCGCTTATTCCAGTGTGAGAGTGTGTGAGACGTAATGAAAAATTAAAGAAACGACATCGTATAATCCATCTCTAGACAACGCGGCTCTCATAGACGTCGTCTAATAAAATATTTATTTCAGCAAAAATTAAAAAAAAACGGCTATAGATGACATCTAATTAGGCGCGATGTCTATATATTCCATAGACAACACATATATTTTATTATGTAATAAAAAAAGAAAAAATAAAAAAAGTGGCTATAGACAACGCGGGAGCGTTTGCGCGTCGTCTATTCCGTAATAGTCGACACAGATACTAAAGCGCATCGTCTTTCTTGTGTCGTCTATTACCATTTTTCTTGTAGTGTTTCGAATTAAACCACTGCATGATCTAATTGGATGTTCATTAATCCTAATGTCATATAGATCATAATTTTATGCAGCACATATGTTTTAATTAACCGAGTTCAATTAACATGCATAGCTGATTTAATCGATTCTACTAAAGCGGACACATAGAAATTGAAAAATGACTTACAAATTAAACGACGGGTTGAGGATAAGATTAAAGATCTAATCTTGTTGTTGTATATATGAAATCGGCACCCCACTATGATATTCCACTCCTTGATCTTCTGTTGTATTCCCGGATTGAATCTAGTTACAGGGTGGGCTGAAATCTACTAGATCGGTATGGAATATGTGGAGATAAAGAGAACATGAGAGGAGTTGATGTCTAACCATAAAATTTCATCCCCCACCCTCTTATATATAAGGGGATCGGAGAAATTTCAGTGTCCTAACCCTACTGGGTTTGGGCCTCTATCTCTTTTTCCATCTCCAGTCCATTAAAGTCATATTGGGCTACAACAAGGATCTAGAAGAATATTAAATTGGCCTGCTAATTTATTTAATTTTCAATATCCAATAAACTTAGGATATTATTAAATAAATTAAGTATTATTTTTATTCCACTAAAGAAATAATACTGACCTACCAATTTAATACATATTTCTGAATATGCTTTCTCTTTTAGTTCAGTCATTCCCCGTGTTTAAGATATAATGCCCATTAATTAATTATGTAAGCTTCTGGCAGCTATAATTAATTAATATCTTATCCTTGAGTAGTACCAAACAAGCTTTATTCATGTACGGAATAAATTCCACCTGCAGGGTTTCAACATAAACTTGTGTTTCCTCAATAGGACACCATCAACCTGGTGTGCCAGGACACGGTGCCCCTATATATTGCACGACCCATCATAAGTGTAAATGTTACAACCCAAGATATCGAGATTATTGATCCTATGAAAGAATCTTACCCTTTGATAAATCAAAGCTGCAAACACTACACATATATGTCCATCAACATATAGAGGTTAAGAACCCGAACTCTATGGATTCTTATTCTCTCACTTAAGGTCAGAATAGAGAATAGAATCCTAAGTAGATCCTCCTCAATACACTTGACCGTGTATTAGAATAATCAGTTAGTCAAGACAAACTAACTATCAGATTATTCTACAACGTGCTGATAGCAGGTTCAGTGTCATCTAGACCGTGAGCCTTTTAATACATTACAAGGAACCGATGATATGATCTAACCGTGTTTTTACCCACACCATATCATCTACAATGCAAGTATAGTGAACATGCATGTAAATATAACAATTTAAATACAAACAGTGACTGCAATTATATTCATTCTATATCATCATAAAACCTTCATCAATAATGTATACAAAAGACAGGTCTTCTAGTATACAAAACCAACACTTGGGTAGCAGGTGTTGTGATGATTTTCTTTGCAGAAGAGGCTGCAGTCTTCTTTGATTTCTTGACTGCAGTTCTCTTTGTTCTTACCTTCTTTTTATTGACGTCGTACGATCGTGCAGCTTCTTTTAACAAGTCTTGGATAAAAAGACTCTGGGTCTTTGTTTTCTTTGTAGAAGAAGCAACTTCTTGTTCTTCTGATTCCAAGTCTTCTTCTTTTTGTTCTCCATGGAAGGTTTCAATAAATTTTTCAGTATCCTTACTGGATGACTCATCACGGAGCATTCTCTAAACAGGCTTCTTGTAGGATGATTCACCTCGAACCTGCATGTCGAACTCATCCTTGGTCCCGGGGTGAGTCAGAATCAGTTTACAGGGAGGTGAATAAACTGATCTAAATCTTGACAATATTTGCGGAAGACATGGCCTTTAACTCGCGGAGTTATCCGTACTTTGGAGTGATCAGTTGAGATGATCAGCTAGCTTGGAGTGTTGTGTGTGTGCTTGAGGTGTGCAGTTAAGACATGCAACTAAAAACTAAAAATGAAAGCACACAAACAATTTTATGGAGGTTCGAAGCTCAACTTCTATATCCTCTCTTCCTTATGTAGAAGGGCAATTCACTATGCAAGTGTAAAGTTCCTTTATTACAGTTATATAGTGAAGATAGGTGGTGGACCTGGCTGTCGGTGAATTTACGAGTCACGGATTCCTTTCCAACTGGTGCTGTCCCGAAAGTGGCGATCCAATGAAAGCAACTTCCTCAGTCGGTGGGGGCGACAGTCTCCCACTTGCGATCTCCAACTGCTCGCTGGAGAGATAAGGTGCTATTAGCCGTCATTTCAAGGTTTTAGATCTCTTTCAATCTTCAAGAATACAGTCTTGAAACTGGTATCAACTGGTGTGCTCCTTTGCGCGTCTTCGGCTTGAGCTGGGTAGTTGATCGGTGTAAAACAAAACTGAGGGAGTGGCTCTAGCTGGAATTCTTAAACAGCTAGCTTGATAAGCAGTTTCACTCTTTCTCCTCAGTTGGGACTTTTGCTTTGATGAATTTTGAGCTTGAGGCTTTACAGCTTTGGCGAACGTCTTCGCGGAAAATCTTTGTGCTAAAAGTCTTGCAAAAAGTCTTAGCACAAAGTCACAACCATCTTCTGGGTCACTCGTCTTTTATAGATAAGTGGCTGGTGACCTTTTTATCAATAAGTGATCATAAATGATAAAGCCGTTGAGGGACTTTTCATTTAAAGAGCCATTGAGTAGCCTTTGCTCTTCTGAAATGCTTTTGTTCCAAGATCTTGGTTGCATTAAATTCAAGATCTTCTTGTTGGCTTTTCTGAAATTTGAATTTCAGTTACGACTTCTATCTTGATCTTTAGTTCTGGGCTTTGACTGGCAGTTGGAATCTTTCAGTTCCTCGGCTGTCAGTTCTACGCATCCTTGGCAGTTTTGCAAGCTCCAGTTTAGATCATCTTTAGTTGGCAGTTTTGGACTCTGTCTTAATGCTTTCTGAGCTCTAGTTTGATTTTCTTTAGCTGGCAGTTTTGAACCAGTGTTCTTCAGCTGGCATTCTGGAATGATATCCCTTCAGCTAGAAATTCTTTGAACTAGTCTTAAGTTTGGATGTTGGGCTAATGCTTCTTTAGTTGGACCTTTGAACTGATGTGTCATTAACTGGTATCCTCTGAACTGGTACACTCTTCAGCTGGAATTTTATTCTTCAGCTGGAACTTTTCTTGAGCTGGTGTATCCTTCAGCTCATACTTTGGACTAAAGTGTCCTTCAACTGGTATTCTTCTTCAGCCAAAAATAGTCCATCCTTCAGCTGGTAATCTTCTTCCGCTGGAATTGGGCAGTTGTGAACTCGTGCCTTGAACTGGCATTCTCATCAGTTCATAAGTGTACACTAATGCCATTTTGGTCTTCGATCTTGTCAGTACCTGCATTGTCAGTTTTCTTGACTTGCTAGCTGATCTAGCAAGCAAGCTACAGTTCTTTCTTTTTCACAGCTCTAGGGCTGGATTTTTCTCTTTTCTCTCTTTTCTTTTCTCTCTCTTTTCTTTTCTCTCTCCTTTTTCTTTTCTCAACTCTTGGCTGGTTACTTTTCTTTTCTCTCTTTTCTTTTTCTTTCTCTCTTGGATTGATCATTTTGAGGCTTTGATAGCTCACTTTTTTTTTATCATCCTTAGTTTTCTGCTTGATTTCTTTTTAGTTTTTCAAGGCTCTTTGCACATTTTGACATATTTTGACATCTCATCAAAACCGAGTCAGGAAAACTCTTCATAGTTTTTTCTAACAATCCTCCTCATAAAATTGATCTTGAAGTTTGGAATATGTAACCTTCTTATACCTCATTCTGGGTTTCACGACCTTCTTAGGACGAATGAGTTTGCGTTTAGGTGTCATTGATAATATATGGGTGATTGATAAGGATGATCGGCAAGAAAAATAATGGCAAACAAACATATTATCTCAGAGAACTCAGAAGATTAGAAAAGAGAGAAGGGTTTATGAATTCAGAAATTTGAAAAATGATCGATCTCTCTTAATGGCTAAACATATATATAAGAGAGTATTCCGTTCATAGAATAGTCTTAGGTTTCCATTAGACTAAGAAATCGGAGGGAAATCCAGGAAAATTAGAGATGACGATTGCACGTCAGAACTAGTCGTTGACAAAGATGTACACTAGATTTTGAAATTTGATCATGTACATCCTGAAGAACATTCATAGGAATAATCAAACCCTTTGTGCAGGAATGGTTCTTTTCTACTGAGTATGAAATAGACACACTCATACCTCTCTTCTTGGTTTTGCTGAACCAAGCACACCCCAAGGGATGCTCTGAGTTTCTCAAATCGAGCTGCATCCAATCCCTTTGTGAATAAATCAGCTAGTTGATCTTCTGTCTTCATGTATTCAATTCTCAGTACTTCTTCTTCAACTAGCTCTTGTTTAGTCTTTAATTGTGTTATTTTAATTTATTTATTTTATTGTGTTTAGTATTTATTTTGTTTAATTTTATATTGATTGTGTTGCTTTTATGTGTTTATTCGTGTTTATTGCTCTAATGGTGGATTATGCCAAGTTTTGCAAAATCTTGAGCTTTTAATCATAAAAGCAGGTATTTTACGGCAAATTGGTGGCAAGTGCAAATCGAGTGATTGAGCTGGATTGTTTAACTGGGAGATCAAGATTTTAAAAGGAATTAAGGCAAAAGCACCGCACGGGTGGGCTAGGGAGCGCGTGCGGGGACCAAAAATGCCGAGAGCCTCGCGCCCCCGCCGCGCACGAAGCCCCCACCGTCCGCCCACCTCACGCCCCCACCGCACCTCACACCCCCGTGGGGCTAGCCCCCGCCGCGCCTCACGCC
This sequence comes from Perilla frutescens, assembly GCA_026008535.1. NCBI lineage: Eukaryota > Viridiplantae > Streptophyta > Magnoliopsida > Lamiales > Lamiaceae > Perilla > Perilla frutescens. Next base: position 13,238,581 of record BRKX01000004.1, read on the forward strand.
CCCGCGGCGCCCTACAGTCCTCCGGCACGCGGGCTGCTCCCTCTCCCTCTCGGGTCTAGTTTTTCCCATATTCGTTGCAATTCCGCTCCTTTTCACTCTAGTTCCAACTGATTCTAATCAGTTAAGCACTCTTTTGAGCTACATTTTTAATTCCTAGAATTTGTAGCTTATTATTACCTAAACTTTTAAAGTGGACTTTTGGGCACAAATCTTCCACAAAAATCCCCTTCATTAATTGATCTCTTACCATCAATCTCACATCACCTTTTCTCTCTCTCTCTTTCGTATCTCTTCTCTCTCTCTTTCGTATCTCTCCTCTCTCATATCTATATTAGATTTTGGGGGATTCATCACCAATTAACTCTCATACCCTTCACACCATTCACTTCATTCACTCCATATTCACCATTCTCTCCATTCTCTCTACACACACACTACACACACTAAATCTCTACACCACTTTCTCACCATTTTCACACCATCACCTTCACCTAAGAGAAGAGGAGAAAAAGAAGAACAAGGGATCGGACCAATGGAGACGGAGAAGAGACGAGATGGGCCGACGACGAGCCATCCGCGAAAGCTAAGCTTGGAGGAGGTTTATCTTATGTTTTTCTTTACATTTCTTGGATGTATTTGTGGAGGTTGTTCCAAACTCTTGAAAGACACTTAATATTGTAGAAGTTTGAGTTATTTGCATTTGATTTATGAGATGACTTTCTTCTATGGTATATGTGTTGTTTTAAGCATGTTTAGTGGCTAATCTCCCTATTAGGGGGTAGAGGATCGATGTGATTTTGATTTATGCTTGCTCTTGTTGATTGTTGTTGTTGGAATCATGATTTTTTCATGTTTAGGTACTTGATCACTACTTGAACATTGATAGGATTTAGAGGAGTCTTGATTGTGAATCTAAATCCGGAAATTGGTTCATTCGACGTTAGATGGATAGGGTTCCTAAGCTTAACATGTCAATCTTGCTTGTACGATATAGCTAAGAGAGGTTTGACCGATGAACGGTGATAGTAATTGAAGTTAAACTAATCGGAAGGGTCTATCATATTTGTGAGAGTAGCATTATCAACTTGAATAAAGCATAGTGATAAAACCATTGAGAGAATCTACACCCTAATACCTTAATCAAACTTATTTCCTCAAGTCTTGATTTAATTGTGTATTTGCATTTAATTATCTTGCGTTGTTGTCTATTTTGAATTCCTATCATAATCATCATCAAGCCCCTTGTTAGAATGTTTAGATTTTATTTTAGTTGTTTAGTTGAAAGCATGTGTAGTCTTTAGATAATTCTTTTCTATAAAATCTTCCTTGAGAGATCGACTCAGGTTAAGCTTATTGCTTCTACAATTGACCCCGTCCAATTGCAGGTGTGGTCCTAAGTAGTTATCTCGTGAGCATAAACCAGAAATATAAGTGTAAATTTGGACCCGAACAGCCTTCTGATGAAGTGATGTCTGATGTCTATATGCTTTGTCCTTGAATGCTGGACTGGATTCTTGGAGATATTGATAGCACTTATATTGTCACAATACTTAATAGGTGTATCATGACTGACTTCATAGTCCTTCATCATCTGCATCATCCAGATAATCTGAGTAGAGCTGTTCCCTATTGCAATGTATTCAGCTTTTGCTGTGGATAAGGATATGTAGTTCTACTTCTTACTGAACCAGGAAACAACATTGTTTCCTAAAAAAAACAAACACCTCTTCCTAAAAAGAAACGAGCACCTGAAGTGCTTTTTCTGTCTTCTGGAGATCCAGCCTAATCAGCATCACAGTAAGCAGTAATACTTGCATTTGTATCAGAAGTATACCATAATCCATAGTCAGCAGTTCCATTGATGTAATTGATGATGTTCTTAACAGCCTTCATGTGACTCTCCTTAGGACAAGATTGATATCTGGCACACTATCATGCTGTATGTTATATCTGGTCTACTTGTAGTGAGATAAAGGAGACTCCCAATCATGCTTCTGTATAATGTTTGATCAACTTCAGCTCCTGCATTATCTTTTCCAATCTTGACTGTAATGTTGATAGGAGTTCTTTTGTGCTTAGAATTTTCAAGCTCAAACTTTTTAACCAAGTTTCTAGCATACTTGGATTGACACATAAATATCTCTTCTTCTGATTGCTTTGTCTGAAGCCCTAGGAAGTATTTTAGATCTCCAACTAGGCTTATCTCAAATTAGTTTCCATGTCTCTGATGAAGTCCTTGACCATTTTATCAGACACTGAGTCAAACACTATATCATCCACATATACTTGAACCACAATTACTTGCGATTTTTTTTTCTGATAAATAATGTCCTGTCTTCTCCTCCTCTGTTGTTTCCTTTGCTAACCAGGTATGTCGTCAGTCTTTCATACCATGCCCAAAGAGCCTGCTTCAAGCCATACAGTGCCTTCTTTAGTTTCAAACTCTGGATGATGTGGATCTTCAAATCGTTTAAGCTGTGCAACAAACACATCCTTTTTCAGAAATCCATTCAGAAAAATACTCTTGACATCTATCTGGTACAGCTTGAATTTCATGATGCAGGCCATTGCTAGAAGAAGTCTGACTGATTCAATCCTTGTAACTGGAGTAAAGGTTTTATCAAAATTAATGCCTTCAATTTGAGAATATCCTTGAGCAACCAGTCTGGCTTTATTTCTTGTAATGTTCCCAGCTTCATCAGTCTTATTCTTGAATATCCACTTGGTTCCAACAATGTTGACTCCTTCAGGTTTCTGCACCCAATCTCAAACATCATTCTTTTTGAACTGTAGAAGTTCTTCCTGCATAGCCTCAATCTAGTAATCATCTTTGAGGGCTTCTTGAATGCTCTAGGTTCAATCTTGGAGGTGAAACAGACATAGGATATCTCATCATGCACCCTCTTTCTTAGTCTCCTTCTGGTCATCATTCCTTCATGAATGTCTCCTATTACTTCTGAAGTAGGATGATCCTTGATGATCTGCTTCGAAGGCTTTCTTTGCTTCACTATCTATTCTTCAGATTCTCTATCTGTATCATCATGAACCTTAGGATGTTCAAAGACATCTATGTGAACTTCATCTTCAGATGTATTGACAGCATTATCCGGATCATCAAACCTAACATTAACCATCTCAATGACAACCTTTGTCTATTTGTTGTAAATCTTGTATGATTTACTATTTCTGAAATATCTAACAAATATTCCTTCTACTCATCTATTGTTCATCTTGCTGAGATACTCTCTATCATTGATTATAAAACATGTGGTGCCAAACACCTGAAAATACTTCACTGTTGGTTTCTTCTCATTTCAAATCTCATATCGTGTAGTGAAAGTACCTGGTCTGAGATGAACTTTGTTGCTGATGTGGCATGCAGTGTTAATAGCTTGTGCCCAGAACATAGCAGCAACTCATTTAGCAGCAATCATTGTTCTTACCATCTCCTGTAGAGTTCTATTCTTCTTTTTAACAACTTCATCTTGTTGAGGAGTCTTGGGGGCTGAGTACTCATGACTAATTCCATTCTCATTGCAGAGTGTGTCAAAGTACTGATTCTCAAATTTCTTGCCATGATCACTTCTGATTCTGATAATCTGTTCATCATTTTCAATTGTAATCTTGCAGGCTAATCTCTTGAACGCCGTGAAAGCTTCACTCTTGTCTTTGAGAAAGTCTACCCTTGTAAACCTTGAGTAGTCATCTATGTAGACAAGAACATACTTCTTTCCTTAGTAACTTTCCACAGCCATAGGCCCCATTAGATCCATATGAATAAGATCTAAAATTCTCTTAGAAGTTATGTCTTGCACTTCTTTATGCTGAGATCTGGACTGTTTTCCAATCTGACATGGACCACAAACTTTATCTTTGTCAATTCTGATCTGAGGTAGTCCTCTGATTGTCCATTTGCTGATGATCTTCTGGAGATTCATGAAGTTGATGTGTCCAAGTTTCTGATACCAGATCTCTGATTCTTCTATAAATGTTCTTTGACATGTTAAAGAACATTGTATAAGAACATGTAGCTGATAACAGTTGTCAGCTGATCTCTTTCCTTCCATGAATAAGTCATTGTTCTTATTCATAACTCTGCAGCTTTTTTTGGTGAAGACAAAAGTCATGTCATCATCACACAGTTGACGGATGCTAATCAGATTTTCTTTAAGTCCATCAACTAGCATAGCCTTCATTAGTTTAGGCATTCCTTCAACAATTAGCTCACCTTTACTCAATGATTTACCCCTTTTTCCATCTCCAAAGATAACAAAGTCGGATGAGCAAGCTTTGAGATTCTGCACTATAGAGTAATCTCCAGTCATGTGTCTTTAGCAGCCACTATCAAAATACCAGTTGCCTTTGTCTTCAACTCTTAGTGAAGTATAGGCAATCAAACTAGTCTGTTTGACAACCCATTGCTTTTTCTTAGTGAAGTATAGACAATGTGGACGAATGTGGCCTTTTTCTTCACAATAATGGCAGATAATTCCTTTTATGTTGCCATTATTAGCCGTCATCTTTTTGTTAATGTTCTTCTGGATGTTTTGAACATTCTTTTGTACATGCACTAGCTGGCTTGTACTTACTTTGACAAATACTATATCGAATTTTCCACCATTGTATCCAAGACCTGGATGAATCTTCCCAGAATGTCCTGGAGTAGTGAGAATCTTATCAAGATTCTTAGATCCATTTTTCAGCATGTTGACCTTCCTTTTGATGGACTTTAGTTCTGCAGAAAGCTTTTCAATCTCCTTCTTTTGCTATTGGATTATGATCTTCTGTTCTTCATCAGAACAGATCAATTCCTCCTTATCTCTGAGAAGATCCATGTCGTGCGATTATAGAGTTTTGTTGATCTCAGCAACTTCAAGACATTTTTCATTCATCTCCTTGTATGTTTGAACAAACTCTTCATGGCTGAAGTCTTCATTGTCTGAGTCTTCATCTTCTGTAAGTTTGAAAGGATCTTGGAACTCTGAGTCTTTTGCTGTAAAAGCATAGGTCTCTTCTTCTGATTCACTGCTACTTTCTTTAGAATCATTATCACTGAGAGAGGCATTGTAAATCTTTTTATTCTTTTTCAGAGTATTAGCGCATTCAGCTTAAAAGTCTCAATAACCATCACACTCTCTGCATTGAATTTCTCTCTTTGTATTTGAAGATTGAAACTCTTTCGGCTTACTGGTAGGGTTTCTGTCTTGCTGAGGATTCTCAGATGATTGTCTTCTATTATTGAACCTTCTGGAAGACTGCTTGTTCACTCTTTTTAACATTCGGCTGAAGTTCTTGGTGATAAGGACCATATTGTTCATTGTATCTGAATCAAGTACAGGTTTTTGTTTCTATACATGTTCAGGTACATTATCAAAGACTTCAATTTTAAGAGCAATACCTCTCTTCCTTGAGCTGTTGTCTTCATCCTCTAGATTCATCTCAAACGTCCTCAACGACTCCATTAGTTCATCAAGCCTCATACTCTTGATGTCCTTAGCTTCTTCAATTGCAGCAACTTTGTAGGCAAACTTCCTTGGAAGAGATGTGAGAACCTTCCTCACAAGCTTTTTATTGCTAATAGGCTCTCCAAGAGCAAAACTCTTATTTGATATGCTTCTCAGTCTGGCATTAAACTCACCAATGGATTCAGAGTCTTCCATTCTGAGACTTTTAAATTTTGAAGTCAGATTCTAAAGTCTTGACAGCCTCACAGAATTGGTTCCTTCAAAGGTGGTTTCCAGAATATCCCATGCAGCTTTGGCAGTCTCACAAGTTGAGATTAGACTGAATGTCTCAAGATCCACTGCAGAGAATATTGCATTGAGACTTTTAGAGTTGACATTGTACCAGTTCTTATGCGGTACAGTCTACTCTCCTTCTTCAATCTCAACATGCTTTCATTCTTTGGCAACAGTTAGCTTTTCCCATCCTTCAGTGACATTCTTTTGTGCGAGTTCATCAATCGATCTCAGAAACGCCCTCATCCTTGCTTTCTAGTAAGGATAATTGTTGCCTTCTAGTAATGGTGGTCTGATCATAGATCCTCCTTCTTTGATTGCACTCATAACTGAATTGCAACCAAAACCTTCACACAGTTATGTACTTTTCAGGACTCTTTTCGCATAAAAACCAAAGGCGACCCGCTCTGGTACCAATTGAAGTTACATAAACTGTGCGCTCATGTTCATAATCATGTACGTGTACATTGTTGTGAACATTTAAGGTCAGAATATAAAAACAAAAGGCAAGTAAAGAACATGAGGTTGGTAACCCTGTTCGATCAACTGATCTACATCAGGAGGACTTCACAAGTCCATGAGAAATAGTTCACTACTCCGTTAAATGGTTACAAATGCTATTACATGAAGACTTTCATCACTCAACCCCTTTCCTACCCTAGACAACCTCTTTTGTTGAACTAAATTGCGAGCGCCCCTCACAAATTAGAATCCCTCTAGTTCCCACAAGAAATCTCTCCCGAGACTCCTCTAAGTATATATAAAATTGAATTTCAAACACAGACTAGAAACACAATGATCACACGGATCAAACCTAGTCTACCTGAATACTATATGCTTCAGATATGAAGTCTTTTGGACACTCTACCCTTTCTGTATTCATAAAATGTCATCATCTAATCTATTTTGATTCTCAGACTATTTATAAACAACATATATAGCCTTAACAAGGTGATCAGAAGTCCTACTTTGACTACGATTCAACAAGAAAACTTTTTCCTTAATTAAATCGGACTATCCTAGTTTAGATGTTTTCTTTGAATAGAACTACTTCTTTCCTTCTTGATCTTCATCACAAACAAGACAACTTCTATTCTAAAACATCCATCTTGAATCTGCAACTCCAGCTCTTTGATTCTAGCATCATACGTCTCTTGAAAACTCTCTGGACAATCATGTACATTATCATGTTCATAAATATGATTAAGTACATGTCTTGATCTTCAATTAGATTGGCAGCAAAATGCTCACAGTAATGTCCAGAACATGTTATCCAAACATGAATAACCAAAACCTTTTGTGTTCTTTTGATATTGCCATATTGCTATATAGATTATGACAATCTTGAACTTTTAGTGCTGATGACACTAATAGTCTCCAAGGAGCGTGAATGAGATAAGAAGCTTTCTAGGACTCGCTGGATATTATTATAGACTCATTGAAGGATTCTCGATGATATCTAAGCCCATGACGCGACTGCTAAAAAAGGACTCCAACTTCAAGTGGACACCCGAGTGTGAGAAAAGTTTCCAAACCTTGAAAAAGATACTAACTACAGCCCCAGTTTTGGCCATTCTAGAAGGGAATGAAAATTTCATGGTTTACGTAGATGCGTTGAAGAAAAGATTAGGATGCGTGCTGACGCAGAGAGGGAAGGTGATTGCTTATGCTTCGAGGTAGCTAAGAATCACGAGCAGAACTATCCCACACATGACTTAGAGCTCGCAGCAGTTGTTCATGCGCTAAAGATTTGGAGGCACTATCTCTACGGAGCTAAGTGTGAGATCTTCTAGGATCACAAAAGTTTAAATTATTTCTTCGAGCAAAAGGATCTTGACATGAGGCAAAGAAGATGGTTAGAACTCGTAAAGGATTATGACTCCATGATTCACTACCACCCAGGCAAGGTGAATGCGGTAGCTGATCACTAAGTAGGAAGAAAAAGGAAGAGTTAGGACTCATTTAAGTCAAGGAAGAGTTTTGCAAGGAGCTTGAGAAGTTGAGAATCGAGGTGCTAACACCACCTGAGACCATTCAAGCCCAGATCACCACGATAGTCGCTCAGCCTGTCCTAAGGCAAAGGAGAATTGAAGCCTAGAGAGGGGATGAGTTTCTCAAGAATAAAAGACTAGAAGCATGGTCAGATACCTCGTAAGACTTCACGGAAGCCACCGAAACGCACCCTTATTCAAAAGAAGGCTATGTGTGCAAGCAAGGATGAGCTGAAGGAGAAAATCATCTGTGAAGCACATGATACGTCATATACAGTACATCCTGAAAGAACCAAGATGTATCAAGACCTCAAAAGGAACTTCTGTTAATTTTGTATGCTAGAATACCTGTCTTTTGTATACATTATTGATGATGGTTTTATGATGATATAGAAGGAATATAATTGTGGTCACTGTTTGCATTTAAATTGTTATATTTACATGCATGTTCACTATACCTACATTGTAGATGACATGGTGTGGGTAAACACATGGTTAGATCATATCATCGGTTCCTTGTAATGTATTAAAAGGCTCACGGTCTAGATGGCACTGAACCTGCTATCGGTACGCCGTAGAATAATCTTATAGTTAGTTTGTCTTGACTAACTGATTATTCTAATACATGGGCAAGTGTATAGGGGAGGATCTACTTAGGATTCTATTCTCTATTCTGACCTTAAATGAGAGAATAAGAATCCACAAAGTTCGGGTTCTTAACCCCTATATGTTGGCGGACATATACGTGTAGTGTTTGCAGCTTTGATTTATCAAAGGGTGAGATTCTTTCATAGGATCAATAATCTCGATATCTTGGGTTGTAACATTTACACTTATGATGGGTCGTGCAATATGTAGGGGCACCGTGTCCTTGTGCACCAGGTTGATGGTGTCCCCTTGAGGAAATGCAAGTTCATGCTGAAACCCTGCATGTGGAATTTATTCCGTGTATGAGTAAAGCTTGTGTGGTACTACTCAAGGAAAAGATATTAATTAATTATAGTTTTCAGAAGCTTACATAATTAATTAATGGACATTATATCTTAAACATGGGGAATGGCTGGACTAAAGGAGAAAGCATATTCCGAAATATGTATGAAATTGGTAGGTCAGTATTATTTCTTTAGTGGAATAAAAATAACACTTAATTTATTTAATTATATACTAAGTTTATTGGATATTGGATATTAAATAAATTAATGGGCCAATTTAATATTCTTCTAGATCCCTGTTGTAGCCCAAAAAGAGACTGAATTGGATTGGAGATAGAACAAAAGATAGAGATAGAATTCCAGTCCAACTGGGACACTAATTTCGTCCACCCCCTTATAAATAAGAGGGTGGAGGGCACGAAATTAACACCATAAAATATGAGCCCTCTCGTGTTCTCTTGACCTCCATAGATTCGATACCGATCTATTAGATTTCAGCCCACCCATAAACTAGATTCAGTCCGGGAATACAACAGAAGATCAAGGAGTAGAATAGCATCAAGGGCGCCTATTATTATTCATACAACAACAAGATTAGACATTTAATCTTGTCCTCAACCCGTCATTTATTTTGTAAGTCATTTTTCAGTTTTCTATGTTTCCGCTTTAGTAGAATCAAAAACCGGTTATCCATGTTAATTAAATTCGGTTAATTAAAACATATGTGCTACATAAAATTATGATCTACATGAAATTAGGATTAATGAACATCCAATTAGATCCTGCGGTGGTTCAATTCGAAAAAACTCCAACAACTGGTATCAGAGCGGGTTTTGGCACTGTTCTAGATTTAATCCTAGGATTAATTTGAAAAATATGTATAAATTTGATGAAATATTTATGTTGCTTAAATTTTCAGATTTATGTGTTCATATTTTTGAATTGATTGTGTTCAAAACTTGGATGAATTTTTTATGGTGTTTTGAAAATTCTAGTTTTGGATGAATTGTAATTTTTGATCTGCACCTAGTAGGATTTGGAATGTAATTTTGATAACTCAAAATTTTCAGATTTATTAAGTGTAGGTTTCGAAAATTTGAATGTCAAATTTTTTGAAAATTTGATGTTTAATTTCCCTCATTTGTTCTATGTATTTTTCGATCACATTGAATTAATTTGGAGAGGTTTTTGATTTGAAATCAAATTTCCAGATTTATTTAATGTGGTGGTTCGAAAATTATGTGTATAAAAATTAGATTTGGTGTTTTTGATGTTTATCTTAAAATTACCTAATTCTAATCTAGATAGATTTGAAAATAGAATATTAGATTTGGATAGAATTTGAAGTGGATCAAATTTCCAAATTTAATCTTCTTGTGATTTTCGAAATCTACAAAGATTTGAATTGGATAAGGTAATTTTTGATATATATCAATAGTTATCTAATTCTAATCCTAAAAGATTTGAAAATAGATTTTAAATTTGAAGTGGATCAAATTTCCAGATTTATTATCTTGAAATTTTCGAAATTCTTGTAGATAAGAATTGAAAAAGTAATTTTTGATGTATATCATAAATTACTTAATTCTAATCTATATAGGATTGAAGATAAGATTTAAATTTGGATTGAATTTGAAGTTGATCAAATTTTCAGATTTTATCTTTGTAATTTTAGGATTAATGAACATCAAATTAGATCCTACGGTGGTTCAATTCGAAAAAACCCCAACAACTTTTAGGGGAATAACATGAAGAGTGAAATAGTCGCCTTCGTAGAAAGGTGTTTGAACTGTCAGCAAGTGAAACCTTTGCATCCAAAACCTTCTGGTTTGTTCCAACCCTTAGAAATTCCCGAATGAAAGTGAGATCATATTATTATGGACTTTGTGGTAGGTTTACCAAATTCTAAGTGGGGGAATACCGCTATTTGGGTAATCGTGGATCGATTATCAAAAGCAGCACATTTCATTGCTGTTAAAATGATAGATGGGCTAGATCAATTAGCCCAGATGTATGTTTGGAAAGTTGTACAATTGCACGGAGTGCCGGTCTCGATTACATCAGATCATGATGCAAGATTTACATCAAGATTCTGGAGGAGCCTACAAGAAGCTATGGGATCAAAGCTCAATTTCAGCACGGCTTTTCATCCTCAGATGGATGGCCAGTCCGAAAGGACTATCCAAATTCTAGAAGACATGCTTAGAGGAGTAGTCATCGATCAAGGAAGCAGCTGAGAGAAGCTACTACCATTGGTAGAGTTTGCGTACAACAGCAGCTACCAATCATCAATCGGCATAGCCCCTTATGAAGCCCTATATGAAAGGAAGTGTAGATCGTCATTGTATTGGGATGAGGTTGGAAAGAGAAGGATACATAGACCTGAAATGGTCCAGGAAGCGGTCTAGAAGATCGAGCTAATTCGTCAGCGAATCAAGAAGGCTCAAGATAGACAGAAGGCTTACGCAAATCAAAGGAAGACATAGCTTAATTTCGACATTGGAGATAAAGTATTCTTAAAGGTATCTTCGTCTAGAGGAGTGGTTGGTTTTAGCGAACAAAACAAGCTAAGGCCTAGATTTATTGGACCTTTTGAAATTCTAGAGAAAGTTAATGAAGTAGCCTACAGGTTGGCCTTACCACCCAACCTGAGTGACGTTCATGACGTCTTTCATGTCTCAATGATGTGAAAGTACATGTTTGATCCAAAACACGTGATTAATAAGGAAGAGATAGTCCTGAATGAGGACTTAGCGTATGAAGAGAAGCCTCAGGCCATTGTGGATCGAAAGATCCAGAAGTTGAGAAACAAGGAGATTAGTCTTGTAAAAGTAATCTGGAACCATCATGGTTCGAAGGAGGCAACCTGGGAGCTGGAATCTGAGCTACTCAAGAAGTACCCTGATGTCCCTTATCATGGTTAGTAAATTTCAGGCCGAAATTTCTTTAAGGAGAGTATGATATAACACCCCAGATTTTCAGATAATGTTTAGAGAATTCTTAAGAGTAATTAAGTAGTTAAGGAAGAGATTTAAATAAGATTTAAGTGAAGTCAGATGTCAGACATGACTTTAGGGGTCAATTTTCGTTAAATCGTATTTTCAAAATTTTGATCTTAACTCTAATATGGCCGATTTTGGTCTTGTTAGAAAGGTTTTAACTCAAGGAGTATGCTGGTGTTTTCGAAATTTTATTCTGAAGTCGTTTGAGGTCCTGGTGATGAAAAACGTATTTAAAGGATTAATTAATAGTAACTTTTGTGTGCGTTCGTGATTTGTAAAATTTACGAAATCATCATTGTTGATCTGAGACTTGTTCTGTCAAGCCTCTCCTATAGGAAATGACTCAATGAATCTGTTCGCGTTCATGGATTTCTATTCTGAGGTCAATCGAACGCTCAGGAGCAAAATCTGTCAGTATAACTGTAACGCCCCAAACTACTCCGTTTGGCCACGTCACTTATCATACAATTTACTTACATATTTTGTGTGCTTATTTTAATATGAGTGGAAGCTTAGGTCAAAATATGATAATATACATAGCATGATGAGGTAAGGCATCAAATTTTCAATATAAATTTTATCCTATTAAGCATGCAATTATCTAACCTATCGGGCTCATAGGTTTACACAACCCGCCCGTCTAGCACCCTAAATTAACAAACATAATATAGGGGTTCATCGACACAATTCGCACATAGAAGGCTCCAAGGTCAAACGAACCGCCTTTAAGTTGTTCTACATAATATCAAGTTATATACATCATGGCCTACAAAAGATCGGGCTATTCCCATCCCCAATAATCATCGATCATAAGGCAAAAGGAGTGATCAATGTAATAATAACAATAATAATATGAGTGTTATCAAAAGAAGAGCATGCAAAAGATAAACACAAGCTTGTGGGGTTCTCTTATGTTCACAACGCTCCTACCCCGGCCTTGACTCCTCAACCTGAAATTCATCGAATGAATGGGGTGAGTATTTAACAACATACTCAGTGGGGAACACTGTAAACAGTTATAGCTAATTGCACAAGTGAAAATATAACATATGGATTTTTCTTTACTTTGTGGAGACTAGTCTCAACCCCGTAGGGTCTAAACATCATGATACCCCCGTTAATGAACATCTTTGGCCCTGTAGAGATGCCCGCAGACATACTACCCTCCAGGGAGGACATTAACAGGTCTATATTCGATCCCAAAGAATCTCTGCCCCGAAGGGTCTCTTTGTCGACCCCGAAGGATCTTTTTCATTCACCGGTCCGAAGACCCTTCATACATATACAATCAAAGCACAACAGTAACTATAACCTTACACGTGTTCACAGTTTAGAGTTACCCCACCTTAAGAGACGCTTTTGAATCCTTTTAACCTTGAAATACTCCTTTGCCGCCCACAAGTTGTCCACCTCGAGCCCAACACGTCACCTAGCACCTTTCAATTTTCTTTTCATTTTAAACGTCGAGTTATTTAATTAAATCATAATTTAGACCAAACTCATGCTATACTTTGCTTTAAAGGTCTTCAAACATTTCCACATACACAACCATGGATAAACAAGCTCATACTATGATTTTAGACTCAAAATACACATTAAAGCTCTTTGAAGCATTTGATCGAACACATTACGGGCACACATATAAACCACATGCTCATGACTCATTTAAATCCTTTAGACCTAACATTTCAAATACCAAACACCTTCACCCTAGGGATCTAACACACATGAAACTCAACCCCATGCAACCCTAATAACATCTCCAAGCAATTATCAACAAAACAAGGGGAAATAAGGGCAAAAATCCAAACCCTAGCAACAACGAACCATAGGAATTCAATATAACTTCACACATAGCTTCAAGGAGGTAAATAAACTATATGTTTGAGATATCAAAGCAAGAAGATCAACAAAATTGAAAATCCTCAAATTTGGATAACAAACCCTAGTTTCCAAAACAACAAGAAATGGGTGTTTAATCCCCAAGAAGGAGAGGTGTAGAGGTTACCTTTGTTGATGGATGATGATGGAAGAATCTACTTCAAAAGATGAAGGATTTGTAGAGAGAAATGGAGAGGAAAAATCACCCATATGGAAAGAAAATGAGGAGGAAATGAATAAGTGTTGTATTTATAGGTAGAAAATCCCCGGACTCGCACGACCGCGCAACCCCCGCGACCGCGGAACCCATCTCTCAGCAGTGCGCAGCCCTCGCGGGCGCGCGCCTCGCCCACGCCCCGCGGGCGCGCAGCCTCCCGCACCCGCGTACGGCCCCGCGGGCGCGCACCTCCCCGCGGGCGCGCGGCGTGCCCCCTTCAACCCCGCTTCTATTTTGACTCCCGGACATTTTTAACTCCATTTTAAAATGACTTAGATTTTCGAAACACTTTTAATACACACCGAAAAAGCAGGGGGCGTTGCCCCTTAGCACCCATCGGGGCGCTTTGCCCCCTGAACCCCCGACTCGCTGACCGGGCAGCGAGACCCCCGATCAACTCAGCGTTAGGGTGTTCAAGGTTTTGGCAAACAAAACTCAATGCAATAACACGCATTTATTATCATATAACTCGTCACTTTAGTATTAAAATTCAAACTGTGTTATACACTTAGTATAACATCATTGTGCTGTGACGTATCGGCTCGAGTGAGACAACCTGCAATAAAATAACGGCATAACATACAAACATACTCACATGATTAATATTCAACAATATTAATTCGAAATTATTTACTAAAATTATAATTTATAATTTAGCAAAAAGGTCGGGGTATCACAATAACTGAATAGTAAAAAGTAATTCTGAAAAATGAATCTTAGCTCGTCTTTCTTCTGACGACCTCTTCTTCCCGAATCAGGTTGGTTCAATAGTAATCGAGCCAATGAGTCTCCTGATATTTTTGGATTTCGTGTCTGAGGTCATTTGGACCTCGACATGGAATAAAGCAGCTTTTAACCGAACCCGGAGTAACTTTTTGCAGTATCCTTACACTACAATGGCTTCCCTTGGAAGCCAAACTCACACCTATAAATAACCCATCACCCCTTTCACCTTTTCACACTATTTTCTTCATTTCCAAAGTTTAGAGAGTGGGAAAAGCTAGAGAGAGTTGAGAGAAAGCTCAAGTCAAGTGAGAGACATTCTTCGTGAGTGTTCCTCCGAGACGACGAGCGGAGTGGCGTGGAAGGTATGCTACGGAGAAAGGTGCTAGGGGTGCCGTCAGGTTGTAGCAGGTGGCTCTACCACCGCTGCGACTCAACGAGACACCGAGCTAGCCACTTTCCTTTGACGCACTCGACTCCGTCCATTCTATTTCATCGGCTTCAGATCCTATTTCTTTCTTGTCTTTAATTCTGCATTTCATTCCATCTTTCATTATCATATTCTCGTTATTATGTTCCCATTATTATTCCTCATTGATAGTCTCGTTTATTTCGTTTGAAGTTCCGTTTAAGTTTCATATTTAAATTTCGTCATTATTTCTAAGTGTTTAAAGGAGTTACTCATGTTTATTTCGTTATTATGTCGATTTTATGTTAAGCATGCTCGTTTCTATATTCTTCAAGTGTTGGGCAAATATCGATCTTTGTTGAAGTTTTAATTCAGTTTCTTTCAATTAGCGTCTTTGTAAAGTTATATCTTTGAAGAATCGTAGTAAATGTGTTCAGCCTTGTTTTAAGTTTAAAACATCGAGAAAAGGGAGAGGCGACCGAGTAACACCTCGACCAACACTTCGAGCGAAGAGTTTTGATGTTCGTGGGAGTGCACGGACTGTGCAAGGGTTGCACGGCCCGTGCAAAGCTCTCAGCAGGATTCTGGAGAGCTAGCATGGACCGTACAAGGATAGCACGGCCTGTGCAAGGGTTAGCACAGACCATACTATGCTTGCACGGCCCGTGTCGGAAAATCTGGGCGTTTAATTCCCGATTCAATAAATAGGACGGCCCGTGCAAAACCTCTGCCGCCAAGTTTTGCCTCTATGTGTATTCTATTCTCTAGTCTTTCAAACCTTCGTGTTTTATAAAGGTTCAAAAGTCGTGCGATCTTTGTTTGAGTCCTAGTTAAGGGTGGTTGAGTTAGATATTGTTAAATTCGTGTTAGATGTTAGAAATCTTCAAAGGAGGCCGCTAAGTCAATGATTCGACTTTTTTAGGAGGAAGTGGGCCCCTTGGAAACTCGGAGAAGGTTCGTCAACTCGTTGCTTCATCTTCCGCTCAGTAGTTGAGGTAGGTAAATTTATACTCATCTAAAGTTTGAGCTAATAAGCTCTAGAAGCATGTTAGGGTAAATGATATATCCAATAAAATATTTTGCTCTGCCTGATTGATCTCTGTACAAAAGAAGGAAAGAAATAAAGATATTATGTGTTAATTGAGCTCTCAAGCATGTTTAGATATGCTAGAAATGTTTAAGTGTTGTTTATGCTTAGAATGAGATATTTAGAATTGCCTTTAGTTGCAATATGAGGTTATATACGTTCATTCCTCGTAATTGAATGTTGATATTTTGCTAAGCTTGTATAGCTAAGGATTGCTTTCTAGGGTAGTGATAAATCCCTCATAGGACGAAATCATGCTAAATTAAAGGATTAGTCCTAGACATTGCTCTAGGTTTTGTTTTGGTAGCAAGCTTAAGGAAGAAAGGAATTTAGCATTTTGCTTAAGCAGGATTTGAGCTCAAAGGACTTGTGATCTTTGATCATTAAGTGAGTCACTACTGGGTTTATCCCTCACAAATTCGTAAGGATATTTGAGGTAACCCCTCTTGTGTCCTAAGGCATGCCTAAGAAAAAGGTTTTGAAGATATTGACATCAGGTTTGAGCCAGGATGGATCCAAAAGAAAAGAAAAAGGTTTTGCAGATATGGAAAGGGCTTTTGCGTTTTGCTCTCCATATACCGCCAGTAAATTATTGGATATTTCTGAAGTTTATTAAAGTGTTTTTGTTAAAATCCACTGAGTACATTAGTGCTCACACCGTCTTTCTTTCAAATGTTTTCAGGTTGAGATGTTGTGGATGCTGGTGGTTGTGGATGTGGGTTGGCTGCCAAGACGTTTTATTCCTGCTTCTTGAGTATATTTTCCTTTCGCCTATGAAGAGGCTTGTGCATGTTGGTATTTGTTTATCCGCTTTGACCTATGAATGAGTCTATGCTTGTTGGTATATGATTAATTAGCCTTTTTTGTTTCGTCACATTTTGCAAAGCGTATCTCTATACGTAAAACTTCTTTGTTAATCTTCCATTTTTGTATTAATCCCTTAAATAACACCCCGTCCCCATTCGTTCATCCCCCTTTCGGGACTGGGCTGTTACACGATTTTTTCGCATGTGCCCTCTTTATTGCCTCTTACGAATCTGTGCAAATACTGTGGGCACGACATCTTCTGCTCAGGTCGAATTTTATCTAATATGTCCATTTCATCCATTTCAGTTAAATTGAAGGCCAAAATGCCTCTTTCGCCAGATTTCACTCCTGTCATGCACAAACCACTTTCCTGGTTCTTTTCCGACACAAAGACACTAAAAATGACATTTTGAGCGACTTAAATGCCCAGAAAAATACGAAATAAATAGACTTATCATTGGTTTGTAATGACCATGATAAGTTTTTAATCACAATGCTAATAAAGGGTTATGTTAATGCTAAAAATGAGAGATTGCAATGCTAATAATGGTCGCACTATATTGATAATTCAACAACATATAACAGTGTTTGTTCATCATTTTTTTACAATGCCGATGACATTTTTTTTATGCTAATGTTAAAAAAGTGTCATGCTAAAATAAGTCATGACAATGCTAAAAAAAAGCCATGACAATGCTAAAATAGGAAATGACAATGCTAAAACTCTAAATTGAAAAATATACACGTAAATTCTGAGTATTCATATATTTTCAAAATTTTCGATTTTACCCTTACTAAGATTCAGGGGCACCGAATTTCGACTTTATTATAATTATGTCACCGCCTCAACTTTTAAATCTGGGCCATTGATGTAGAGATTATTGGATGATAGAATTTGGTTCTCAGTTCTCACACAGGGTACAGTTCTTTCTAGAACCACACCCTATATATATATATGTCTTAATTTTAGTTTTCAATTCATCATATATAAAAGGTTATTACTTTCAAAGTTATGGTGAAAAAAATGAGGGTTTATTTTTATCTATGAATTTATTTAAGTTTAGGACTATGATCAAGATTGATATTCACTACAAGAAATAATCAAAATAGCGACAGAAATGGCGACGGAATATGTTCGGTCAACACGGGCGACAGAATGGTGACGAATTAAATTAGCAATGGGAATAGAGACGAAACGTCCGTCACTAACTTAACGACAGAATAATCCGTCGTTACACGTCATAATTTGATTTTAGAATTTTATTTTTTAAATTTAACTACGTTAATGACGGAAAAATCCGTCGTTAAATATTTTTTTTTAATTTTTGAATTTTTTTTATTTAGCGACAAAATTAGCTACAGAATATTTCTGTAGCTAAAATTAAATTTGATTTTTTATAATTTTTAATTTTTTATTTATTTTTTATTTTTTTTATTATTCAATTACTACTAATTACTAATTTGAAATTAATCTTTTTACTATTTTAATTTATTTTATTCTTTTATTTTTTATATTTTTATATTTTATATCATTTTTAAATTATTTTTTATTTTTTTAACTTTCTTGAGAAAATTAATTAAAATAATCTAATATTAAATAGTGTTTAATGAAAAAAATAAATAACATATAGAAAATAATATTTATATTCATTTAAGTATTATTAATTTTATATATAGAAAATAGATAGCAAAATAACATTATTTTATAATAATTTATATTTTTCTTTTTCAATTAAAAATTAATTACGAATTTAAACTTAATGTTTTGAATGTATTACTTTTTTTATTTATTTTTACATTTTTTATTTTTTTATTTTCTTTAATTTTTTAATATTTTATATTATTTTTAATATTTTTTAATTTTCAATTACTAATTAATTATGAATTTAAAATTAATTTTTTTAATATTTTATTTGTTTTACTGTTTCTGCTTTATTTTAATTTATTTTATAATTTTTTTTATTTTTTATAATCTTACATATTATTTTTAATATTTTTTAGTTTTTCTTATTTTTAAATTACTAATTATATATTTTTTTATTTTAATAAGTTTTATCACTTTATTTATATTTTTATAACTATTATTAATCATAAATATATAATATTTGAGAATATTATATAAAACAATCTAGTATTAAATAAATGATGTAAAATAATTATATTTTATAAGAAACATATAATATTAAAAATTATAATAGATATTTAAATAAATAAAGAATATTATAATTATTTAATTTAGAAATTAAAATTCAATCAAAATACATTTCGTATGTGTGTGTGTATATATATATATATATTATATCTAAATTATAACATAACAATCACTAGTCTAGATGGTTTCAGGGACAAGGCTAGGCTTACCATCCCAGAGGGCATGGGTTTGTATCCAGCCAGTGCACGATTTTGCTTAATTAATTTAGCTGATTTAATTTTATTTTTATTTTCTCACACGACATAATATGGCGATGGGAGAAATTAATAGGCTTAATTGATTTTACTCGACCAATTGATGGACGTTTTAATTACATGAATTAAATAAACTGAAAAAAATAATAAATAATTACGATGTATATATAGCGAGCGGCTGAGGAATGGTACGGATTTTTATTTATATTTTTTAGAATTGCGTACCAAAGTTTGATGAGCAATATAATTATATAAATTTAATTATTTATGCATTCAATTAATAAAATTATATTAATTTAATCACAATCGTATCTAAAGTCTAAACTCAAGTGAATTAATTAATGAGAGGAAACCAACTCGGTATACGTACGTGCTGTTTTCGTCAATTTGTTACACGTTAGGAAGAATTGCAGTTTTAATGAGTTAATGTGCCATATAGGGTTGCCTCATCTCCTACTTAATAACCTTATTCTATCAAATTCCTGCTTCCACACGCACCTATCTATTTATCTATCTTATATTATGTACATCATCCATCCATCCATCCATTGTAAATTAATATAAAGAAAATAATAAAAAAAAAATGGGCATCCTAGAATATTTGTTCATCATCCCTTTAATAGTACTACTCCAGCTGATCTCCTACGTCCTACACAGGAGACGGAGAAAACCCTCGGAACCAACCAACTGGCCTCTCATCGGAATGCTGCCCTTCGTCCTTCTCAATCTCCGCCGCGCCCACGATTATATAACGGAGGTTCTAAATGAATGCGGCGGCACCTTTCACTTCAAAGGCCCCTTGTTTTGTAACATCGACATGCTCTTCACCTCCGATCCTGCCAACATCCACCACGTTTTCAGCAGAAATTTCTCCAATTACCCGAAGGGCCCTGAGTTCCGCAAGATTTTTGATATCTTAGGCGATGGCATTTTCGGTGCTGATTTCGAGCTCTGGGAGATTCATCGGAAGACGACGCTCGCACAGTTCACTAACCCAGATTTCTACAACCATCTGGAGAGGACTGTTTGGAACAAAGTGGAGACCGGCCTTTTCCCGGTTCTTGATGATTTCTGCAAACGTGAAGGAAGAAGTGGTTTGGATTTGCAGGATATTTTCCAGAGGTTCACTTTTGATAATATTTGCAAGATTATTTTGGACTACGATCCCTGCAGTTTACGCGTTGAGTTGCCGGACGTTCGTTGCGAGAAGGCATTCAGTGTGGTGGCGGAACCCTTGCTGCACCGCCATGTCATCCCAGAAACCATCTGGAAGCTTCTAAGATGGCTGAGAATGGGTTCGGAGAGAAAGCTGATGGAATGTTCGGAGGCTTTCGGTGAGTTCATCTACCCGCATTGTGAGGGAGAGAGAGGCCTAGGTGTGATGATGAGAGCTTTCGAAAAAGTGTATTATTATTATTATGATAAGGAGGAGGATAAAAACATTAATATTAATGTTAATTCGTTGAGAGAGTTTCTCAAGGACACTTCGTTGAGTTTAATGTTTGCTGGCAGAGATACAACCAGCACTTGTCTCACCTGGCTTTTCTGGCTCATTGCTCAAAACCCTACATCCGAAATGAAGATTCTAGAAGAAATGGAGGTCCAATTGAAGCACAAATGGAGCTTCTTCACAGCACAACACTCCCACGACCTAGTATACCTGCATGGAGCCCTGTGCGAGTCTCTCAGGCTATTCCCTCCGGTGGCCTTGGAGCACAAAGCTCCGGTTCAACCCGATATTCTCCCCACCGGTCATCACCTCCACCGCAATGCCAAGCTTATTATTTCTTTCTATTCCGTCGGAAGAATGGAGACCGTGTGGGGGAAAGACTGCTTGGAGTTCAAGCCGGAGAGATGGATTTCTCCCGCCGGAAAAATCAAGCATGAACCATCGTACAAGTTCCCGGCCTTCAACGCGGGGCCGAGGACTTGTTTGGGGAAGGAAATGGCGTTCATACAAATGAAAATGGTGGCCGCCGCAATCATATATCATTACAACGTTAAACTTGTTGAGGGGCATCCGGTTTCTCCTCGTGACTCCATTATACTTCAAGCTAGGCATGGATTGAAGGTGAGGTTATCCAAAAGAAATCAGGTTTCAGTGTGATTCATTCATTTATGGCAAAAATAATACATATATAACAGAAATTTGGCCTATGCAAAGTGTAAAGTTTGTTGTCTAGTAAGTGTGACAGCCATGTTAATAGACGCTTGCGTGAGATAGACAACTGGGGTTGGTTACTCTACAAATAGCCTTTTTAATTAGCCGCTTTCAATATTAATAAAAAAAATATTTGAATTGGTAACTCTTTTTAATATATAATTATTTGGCATTTTTAGTTTAATATCTAATTTTATTTCCTGAATTTTATATATTCTTTATTTTTCTTCGTTTGATAGTTTTACGCCCCCCCCCCCCCCCCCCCCTAATTTCTCTCTTCAACAAAAATCACAAAAAATATTAATGATAAGATGCATGGAATGATTTAATACAATTGGCGAGGGAAATATAACTAAGAAAAAATATATATTTTTTTTAAAGTGTGGTCAAAATATATAATATTTTTGTTAATATCCTGCAGTGGTCATAAATTTAATTTGTCCCTTATTATTAGTCTCACGTACGCGGCAGTTTAAATAAGGTTATAAGTCATTATTAAACAGTTCTGTCAACAGTACAATAATTAATTTCAAAGAACAAAATTAATTATCGAGCCCAGCGCATGAGCTCACACGTTAGCGTCGGCGAGAGCACTATGCAAGTCGTCGGATAAAAAAAATTAAATCCATTCACTTTAATTTTAGGGTTTACTAATTTATTTTAGGGTATATATTTAATTCAAAAAAATCTATTGTCGAGCGCAGTAGCATCGTGTTAGTGCACGGCGCGAGTCATCAATTTAAATAAATTAATTTTACTTTAAGAGAAATATGGTTATTAAATGTATTTCGGGTTATTAAAACCTGATGTTTATAAAATGAATCTGAATGAATATCCAACTCATTACTGTTTCTGATGTGCTCTCCTGACTCATGTAAGTCTTACTACTATTTTTGGTGATGAAACTACAATTGTTCACGATATCGAGCCCCAAGCAAACGGGGCAGTGTCTAACCTTAAGCAGCCGGTTTGTTTACACGAACCCACTCACCGTAAGCGTTCTAGGGATAGTAGCGCGTAATGATGGAATTAAAATAATTTTGTATATATTGAATTCATAAATTTTCTGTTTTAAAAGCTTTCCATGATATTCTTAAAATATGATTGGATATTCAGTTTTATAAAATGATTGTGAAGTTTTTCCTCAAAAGTACCCACTGAGTGCATTAGTACTCACGCCCAAAAATCTTTTCAAATATTTTTAGGATGAGCTGCGGGATGGTGGACGGCTGTGTTAAGGCTAAAGGGCTATCTTTTGATGTATATGTTTCTTTTATGTGTGGAGTCTAGCTGAGAAAATGATTACCTTTTGACTCTGAATAAATGTACTGCGTTCTTGTCCGCTTACTCTGATTATTGTTATGGAGTGTTCGATTTTCTGAATCCCATTTTCTTTACTATTATGGAGTGTACGGTTATCCGAATCCTATTTTCTTTACTGTTATGGAGTGTTCGGTTCTTCGAATCCCATTTTCTTTACTGCTATGGAGTGTT
Source organism: Perilla frutescens (assembly GCA_026008535.1). Taxonomy (NCBI): domain Eukaryota; kingdom Viridiplantae; phylum Streptophyta; class Magnoliopsida; order Lamiales; family Lamiaceae; genus Perilla; species Perilla frutescens. The sequence continues at coordinate 13,261,429 of BRKX01000004.1, forward strand.
TGGTTCTCCAAATCCCATTTTTTGTACTGTTATGGAGTGCTCGGTTCTCCGGATCCCATTTTCTTTATTGTTGTGGAGTGTTCGGTTCTCCACATCCCATTTACTTTCCATTCTTGACAGGCAAAAGACTAACATTTATTTACTTTCCTTATTCAGTGGTGCGTCGTTTTTCACCAAAAATAATTCGATACGCAGTCGGTATGCCCACACTACCCAGAATATTGGCAAGCAAGATCGTCTTCCAAAGGATCGGCGAGAATTATTCAAACCTTCAGTCTGTAGTAACCAAACTTTCCATACGAATTTTGTTGTTATAACGTAAAAACCAAAATAAAGTAAATAAACCAGAGAGTAGTTTTCTTAAAAGATTTAAAGGTATTCCGGCTGCCAATTAACTCCACCCTAGCTTAATTATTTCGATCATTGACGCAATGATATTTCTAATTAATGCATGCAAACCAGTTATAGCCACCGAAGACACTTCTGACGCTGCCTAATTTCTCCTTATCTTCTCGATAACCAGGAAGACACTGTACTAATTATTTCTCTAATTGACTGACAACCGTAAGAGACACTCTATAGATTTAATGTGCCGATAGCTTTATGCACTATAGAAACCCGATTCAAAACCAACAGACTCTGACACAGGACTGTCGAATTAAGACTACTTTTCCCACGATTCTGAAGAATCATTGTACCACTAATTAAACCTAAACCATAATTACAGATGACCAATTTAATTGGCTACTAATTAATTCCAATCTACTAAATATTCGTGACTACCTAGCAAAGCCAAAACAATTAATAACTTTAAACACAGAGAATCACAGATGCATACAATTAATTAAAGCAAAAGGAACATTTAGATCTCACAGGATAATTATGCCAGGGCTTCGTTAATCTTCACCAGAATAGAATGCGCTTAGCTTGAATTCATAATTGGATTGTCACTTCAAAAATTAATTGATAGAACGAACGATGAAGAAAGAAAGAAAGAATGAATGAAATTGAATAGTGAAAAATCTATGCAGAGAAAAATCATTTCTCTCTGTGTATCTAGCGTTGGAATAATCTGTACTGCAATGGATAGAGTCTTACTCTATCCAGAAGTCTTTTTATACAAATCCTTAATTAATTAATTAAAAAGCATCCTAATCGTAATCCAACTAGGAAAATAATAAAAATGAAGTCCAAAAGTAATAAAAACTGCCTAAATTTCATCCATGGCCCACAGTTGCTACAGATCCACTATCTCCTGCCTAAATACTCGCATAATCCATCAGTCGGTATGCCCAAAGCGACTGCTTTCCAGACTCTTCAACTTTTCTTCAATCAAATTGCATCCAAACCTTCCAAAACAATGTCATTATCTCCACTACCACGTCAACCACCTGCAATTAATCAAAAGATACAAATTCTTCCACAAAACTTGACCATGGGGTGAGTAACACTGCAAAAATATACCAAAAATGACTTAAAATATATACGAAATAACAACCTAATCAAACCCCCCCCACACTTAGACAATGCTCGTCCTCGAGCAATACTAAACAAAAGACAGACTCAAGAAAGACTCAAAAATAACAAGACAATCATTGGCAAACTTAAATGGAAAACAATCAAAGTCAGAGGCAAGATTATATACAGACCACAAACCAATCTCTTGTTTCATAAAACTGTACACATGCCTTTCATTCAAGTCAAAAACATGCAAAACCAATCCTGCCTCACCAAGATTCACTCAAGTTCTCTCAAAAGACAATAAGGACAGAATTTAATTCACACAATCGTAACTTGATGCTTTCAAGCATAAATTTGCCCATATGTCAAAATCTCTACCATGCAAATAAGATCTATACACAAATCAAAAGGTCTTTTTGCACGGGTTGTAATGGGGTTAGGGTGCATAAGTAGGATAAAGAGGATGAAATGACTCAAATAATTGAAAACATGTAAGCATATCAAATACATTCACCAAGTGCATCTGCACTTCCCAAATAAATCAACAAAAACCAAATAAAGTGCTGGTTTCCAATAATATAGGGCAACAGAATAAATGATATCAATTAAGCATAACCCCTTTTATTCCACGCTCGTTCTATTCCTTATTTTATTTTATTTTTCACTTTTTTTCATTTCTTTATTTTCATCTCCTTTTTTGGGAATAAAACAGAGACATATACACTTTTCAGCTCTCCAGCACCAAATATCTTTAAGCAGATTTTAAACTCATTTCAACACAAAAAATACACTTATATGTTTTCAGGGGATAAGAGCAGGCCAAAAGGTTAAGGCTTAATTATTTAGTGGCTATTTATAATAAAAAAGAAATGGATTAGGCACAATGGGTTCACTAATGGATAATTAAGGGCATGGATAATTTTTATAAGCCAAAGCAAGGGGTAATCCTAAATGCTTTAATCATTTTCATGCAAAGAAACTCAAAAGTGGTGTGACTATGGCAACTGGGCAAATCAGAAATCCAACATTCAAGTACGATACACTCAGTAAGAAAATAAATTGAGCTAACTCATATATAATGCTCATTAGGCTCCATTCTCACAATATAGAAAGCTTCAACAAATTTGATCAAATTTTACATATTTCCTCATTCAAGAATACATACAAGCATGTGCACATTTTAATTACAAGAGATAAACCATCCACTCAAAATCAATCCCATATCATACTCTTTCTTACCATGCAATCCATCTCAAGTAAGCCAATGATTTGACACACCAAAACGACATAAAAACTTTTTTTTTTACTAAACAGAAAAAAATAAAAACTAAATCTCCCCCCACACATAAAGATCAAAGTGTTCTCACTGTGCAAAACAGGAGAGAGTAATCCAAAAGAAAAACAAAAAAGCATAAAAAAAAACTATACAAGGGAAGAAAATGCAAACTGTGTGGTCATTAGGAAGAGGACCGGGAGAAGTGGGCGACGGCTTGCTCCACAGCAGCAAGTCGATCACTGAGGTCATCTAGCTTGCTCTTGATCCGACGAGACAAAAACATGCTGGCCCTTCTGCTAAGAGAAAGAGATTAGGGCTCGATAAATCTGATTAGGGAGTTTTATTATTATTATTATTATTATTATTTGAAATAAAAGAAAAAAAACAAATTCAAATAAATGCTCGAGTTGCCTCCTGAGAAGCGCCCTTATTTAATGTTCGAGGCTCAACACAATCAGAACTGGATCATGTAATAAATTTAAGGATGGCCAGATCTACCCCGTCGAGAGTAGACGTCTCCATCTCCGCACTTATATGCTTCTTAAAAAGCTCGACCAACCTTGCTTCTTGCTCTTTGCAAAGAGCATTGCTCATGGTGACAGGTAGCATGTCTTGCTCTCCCAGAGAAACATATTTCAGATGCTCCGAAAGCACCTTCAATTCCAACATTTGAGCTTTCATAATAGATGGTGAAATCAGTTCTGAGTTGGTCGGTATGGGCATACTGCTTGACAGATGCCAAGTAGGAAAATCACTGGTAGAATACAACTACATGATGACACCTCGAATCTCCTCATCTTCTCCCATTATTGCAGCGGTATCAGTCATTCAACCAAATAGTACCTGCGCCAGCTTATCTTCCCTGAAATGATTCTCAACAAAATCATCAACTAACGGGTCGACAACATCAATCATATACAGAGCTTCAGGATCCTCAACATGCTTCATAGCTTCAAAAATATTAAATGTTACAATATCACTATCAAATTCAAAGCTAAGAATACCCTTATCAACATCAATTTTTATTCTAGCAGTTTTCATGAATGGTCTTCCTAAAAGGATCATAGATCTATGTGCAGAGAATGAATCACCCATGTCAACTATATAAAAATCTACAGGAAAAATCAATTCATTAACTTTTACTAGAACATCTTCAACCACATCTTGAGGATATGCATTAGACCTATCAGCAAACTGAATAATATATAGCACGAGTGTCTTTCATAGGTCCTAATTGCAATTCCTTGTAAATAGAAAGAGGCATAACATTTATGGATGCGCCTAGATCTAACATAACTCTCTCAACCTTCTTGCTACCAAATATGCAAGGAATAGTAAACATACCTGGATCCCTACAATATCACTATCAAATTCAAAGCTAAGAATACCCTTATCAACTTCAATTTTTGTTCTAGCAGTTTTCATGAATGGTCTTCCTAAAAGGATCATAGATCTATGTGCAGAGAAGGAATCACCCATGTCAACTATATAAAAATCTACAGGAAAAATCAATTCATTAACTTTTACTAGAACATCTTCAACCACACCTTGAGGATATGCATTAAACGTATTAATAAACTGAATAATAGCACGAGTGTCTTTCATAGGTCCTAATTGCAATTCCTTGTACATAGAAAAAGGCATAACATTTATTGATGCGCCTAAATCTAGCATAACTCTCTCAACCTTCTTACTACCAAATATGCAAGGAATAGTAAACATACCAGGATCCCTACATTTTTGTGGCAATTTTCTTTGAATAACAGTAGAAACATTCTCACCAACTTTAATTCTCGCATCTTTCCCATATCGCATCTTTTTAGCATACAGTTCTTTCAAAAATTTTGCGTACCAGGGAACTTGCTTAATAGAATCTATCAGAGGTAAATTAATCTCTACCTTCTTGAACAGCTCGAGGATTTCCTTTTCATTATCCTCCTTCTTATTTTAAACCATCCTGGAAGAAAAAGGAGCTGCAATCAGTGATTGAAAATCAGAAATTTTTGGATCCAAACTTACCTTGGGAGGAGAAGATTCAGTAGATTGTTTTTCCTTTGCAATGGATTCCTTCTTTTGCACTTCAACGTGCTCTTCCGTCTCTGTTCCTTTCTTCTTAGTCTCCAATTCAACTAACTCCTTCGCACTTCTCAAAGTGACAGTGCAAACATGCCCTTTTGGATTCATTTCTCAGTTTGGGATGGGAGTTTGCCCTGATTTACTTGTAGCTTGTTCACCTGAGTGGCAAGCTGGGTGATTTGAGTGCCCATACTCCCCAAGGCAGCTTGTGTCTCCTGTTAGAACGCATTTTGATTCTGCGCTAGACTGTTTACGAGAGCACTGCTCTGCTCCAAACACTTCATGATATCATTCATGCTTGGTGTAACACGATCGGTATGGGCATACTGACCACCCTGTGGTTGCCTCTGAGGAAAAACTCCCGGCCTCTTCTGATCCGGCTGCTTCCAACTGAAGTTGGGATGGTCCCTCCAGCCTGGGTTGTATGTGTTTGAATATGGATCATACCTCTTCCATCTAAGGGCATTTTGTTGTGCATCTCCAGATCCATAACATGCATGTTCGGTTGATGGATCTTGCAATATAGGACAAGAATCAGTAAAGTGCCCATTTTCCGAACACACTCCACAACGAACGTTTTGCGTCTGTGCTACAGCTAGACCTTGAACCAGAGAAGTTAGAGCATCGATCTTCTCATTGACACTGGAGCTATTTGCTCGCTCAACTCCCTTCACAGGTCGGTATTGGTCATCGTCCTCATCCTCATATTGCTGACCTCCAGAAACCATGTCGATGATGAGCTGCTTCACCTCTGCTAAAGTCTTGTTAGTTAGTGATCCTCCGCTAGTAGCATCAACTATCTTCTTGTCAAGTTAGACATACCACGGTAAAAATAGTTAGTGAGCAACTGATATTCAGAGAAACCGTGGTCTGGATATTTGCGGCACAACTGTTGGAATCTCACCTACTAGTCGGCTAGACTTTCACTATGCTTCTGCTTGATGCTGCTGATCGCCATTCTCAAATTTACAGCTCAGGATTATGGGAAGAACTTGCGCAAGAATTGTTCTTCCAACTCATTCTAGGTGGTAATCGAACCAGATGGAAGATCAAATAGCCAATCTCTGGCCTTGCCCTGCAAAGTATGAGTAAAAGTCAGTAATCTCAAATTATCAGAAGAAAAACTTTCAGGGCGTAAAGTAGAGCAAACTAAATCAAATTCGGCTAAGTGCTTATATACACTTTCTCCAGGTAAATCGCCGAACTTGGGTAGAACTTGAATAGAGCCAGGCCTTATTTCAGAATTCTGAGCAATACTAGGTAGAACGATGTAAATTGGTCGATTATTTCTGTGCCGACCCAACTCCTTGATCTGTAGTTCTTGCTCAGGTGCTTGATTGTGAGCCATATCTTCTTCGAGCAATTGATTAATATCAAAACGTTCTGGTTCAGATGTTGAAGCTCCTTTAGACTCTCTTGCAATCTTCCTCAACCTTCGTAAAGTCTTCTCTGGTTTTGGATTGAATTCTAGACTTCTTTTTTGTAAGGATCAAGTCATGCACTAGAAAAACAAAACAAAATAAAAAGAAATGGCAAACTGAAAATATTAGAATAATTACTGCTTAAAAACCGATCCCCGGCAACGGTGCCAAAATTTGGTGCGTCGTTTTTCACCAAAAATAATCCGACATGCAGTCGGTATGCCCACACTACCCAGAATAGTGGCAAGCAAGATCGTCTCCCAAAGGACCGGTGAGAACTATTTGAACCTTCAGTCTACAGTAACCAAACTTTCCATACGAATTTTGTTGTTATAACGTAAAAACCAAAATAAAGTAAATAAATGAGAGAGTAGTTTTCTTAACAGATTAAAAGGTATTCCCGCTTCCAATTAACTCCACCCTAGCTTAATTATTCCGATCATTGACGCAATAATATTTTCAATTATTGCATGCAAACCAGTTATAGCCACCGAAGACACTTTTGACGCGGCCTAATTTCTCATTACCTTCTCGATAATCAGAAAGACACTTCACTAATTATTTTCCTAATCGACTGACAACCGTAAGAGACACTCTATAGATTTAATAAGCCGACAACTTTATGCACTAGAGAAATCTGATTCAAAACTAACAAACTCTGACACAGGACTGTCGAATTAAGACTGCTCTTCCCTCGATTTTGAAGAATCGTTGTACCACTAATTAAACCTAAACCACAATTATGGATGGCCGATTTAGTTGACTACTAATTAATTCCAATCTACTAAATATTCGCGACTACCTAGCAGAGCCGAAATCATTAACAACTTTAAACACAGAGAATCACAGATGTATACAATTAATTAAAGCAAAAGGAACATTTAGATCTCATAGAATAATTATGTCAGGGCTTCGTTAATCTTCACCGGAATAAAACGCGCTTAGCTTGAATTCATAATTGGACTAGCACTTCAAAAATTAATTGATAGAACGAACAATGAAGAAAGAAAGAAAGAATGAAATTGATGTAATACCCCGAAATATTTTAGAGGGTTTTACTCAACTTATGTTACCTGAGGGTAATTTAGGTAAGAAGTTGGGTCCTTACCAGATTCAAATAAAGGAAAATCGCAGCCAGAGACATCTATTAAAATTTAATTTGGTCAAAAATTGCTTTAAAAATATGTTCTGATATTTTTCTCGAGCTGATAGAAAAATTTTCAAGTATCGTGCCAAACATTGAATTTTTCAATTTCGAGTTCAAATGAACACTTGGCACAATTTTAAGGTGAAAGGTAATAGATTTGGATAACTAAGGCACATTCGTCATTATCCAATTTCTTTTTCGAAATATTATCCTATTCGTAATTATCCTATTCTTTTTCCATCATTATCCTCTTTCTTTTATTTGTTATTATCCTATTTATTTTTCTTCTATAAATAGGAGATTAAGGTTTCATTTTTTATTCATTTTCAAAATCAAAATGCCGAGCAGCTTCTAGAGAAGGTACGACTCTAGTTTTCTATTTCATTTCCGAAATAGTCATTTTGAAGGTGTCAACGCATAGATCACGAATACGTAATTGAAATGATGACACGACGGACGATCACGATGGAAAATCATCGTGACCGCCGCCAAAAGTCGCCACCACCTTTCAAATCGGTGACTCTTTGGGGTCATCGAATCAAAAAGTGTCTTTAGGGTTTTATGTTTTATGTATATTTATATACATTTTCCATGTTGTCACTTTTTAATTTCAGGTATATTTTGGGTATCTGATTATTAAATTGTAGTCTTTTTCAGATCTATCCTTCGTGGATAGCCCTATCGTATTTTTAAGCTCAAAAGTTGTTCCGTTTTCAAAATATAGTATTTTTATTTGTACCGAGTTAATTTTAGGATACGGGTTTGACCACCCCGTATGCCAAAACTTCCAAAAGAGTTTTTCTTTATAAAAATGCCCTGAATAAAGTTCTCTTAAGAGTCAAAATATTTTGATGACCTGGGTGCTGCGTATTAAGATTGTAGATATTATAATATTTACTTCATAGCTAAGAAAGGTTAGATTTTGACCTAATGGTAGTCTTTCATCGAAACTAAGTTGCCGGATAATCTTGTAGGCACAGAAGAAGGAGACTTCTAGTTGAGACCAGAATCAGAATCTAGATCTAGCTATTTTAGATCTGATTATCAGGTGGGTTTTTATTATATGAAAATATATATTTCGGGTTATTAAGCCCTGATATTTATAAAATGAACGTGATTGAATATCCAACTCATGACTGTATTTGATGTGCTCTCCTGACTCATGTAAGTCTTACTACTATTTTTGGTGACGAAACTACAATGGTTCACGATATCGAGCCCCAAGCAAACGGGGCAGTGTCCAACCTTAAGCAGCCGGGTTGTGTACACGAACCGACTCACCGTAAGCGTTCTAGGGGAGAGTGGCACGCAATGATGGAACTAAAATGATTTAGTATACATGGAATTTACAAATTTTCTACTTTAAAAGCTTTCCATGATATGCTTAAAATATGATTGGATATTATGTTTTATAAAATGATTGTGAAGGTTTTTCTCAAAAGTACCCATTGAGTACATTAGTACTCACGCCCAAATCTTTTCAAATATTTTCAGGATGAGCTGCGGGATGGTGGACGGCTGTGCTAATGCTGAAGGGCTATCTTTTGATGTATATGTTTCTTTTATGTGTGGAGTCTAACTGAGAACATGGTTACCTTTTGTGTCTGAATAAATGCACTGCGTTTTTGTCCGCTTACTTTGATTATTGTTATGGAGTGTTCGGTTCTCCGAATCCCGTTTACTTTCCGTTCCTGACAGGCAAAAGCCTGGCATTTATTTACTTTTCTTATTCAGACAGGCACAAGCCTGGCTTTACATTACTTTCCATGTCAAGGCAAAAGCCTGGCTTTATATCGCTTTCTCGACAAACGAAAGTCAGACATTTCTTTACTTTATGTATTTGGACAGACATCAGTCTGGCTTTTTTCATACCTAACCTATTAACAGTTAACCTTTGAACTGTTATTATTTACATTGAAGTTTGCCTTTGTTATTCTTCCTTGGGTTCATCCTAAGAGTCATGGTATCTGGTTTGAGTCATTTCATATGCTTTAAAAGCGTGGATTGATCCAATTATAGAGGTTATGCTGCCCAAATTTTTAGGGCACTAACCCTATTTCTTTGATTGCTTCTGTTCAACAACCCCTTCCCCCTTCCCCCAAGTAGCGCACCGGTCCCCTGCCCTTCTCCCGGGATCGGGGCGTTATAGAGTGGTATCAGAGCAGGCTGCAACTCTGCAGGCCTGTCATATTATTGATTGAGTCTAGTTCTCAGTGTATTCTCTTAATTAATTGTCTGATAGCCTTAGCACGTCGCCTACACCGCTCTCATCTTGCTTAAAAAAAAAAGGTACGTGAGTTAAAATGTTTTTTAGATTCAATTATATTTACTGATTTTTAAAAAAGAAATGTGGATAAGGACCATTCTCCACATTGATGGTATTTATGAAAAGTCACGCCAATGATTGTTTCAAAAGGATAATGGTATCATTTTGGACTATGTTTCCATATGATGATGGTTATGAATGAAAGGGATTTATTGTCCATGATGGTAAAAAAAAAAAATTGTGGGGCATTATGCCCAGATGGTATTGAATTATTATTTTTAAATGGGACTATATGTCCATGATATTATTTGAAGGAATGTGTGGTGATAGTAATTAATGCCCTATGATTAGAAATGTGATAATGTGTAAGTGATTGGAAATGTGAGAATGTTAAAGTAATTGGAAATGTGATGATGTTAAATTGATGGGAAACCGAGAATGCTTATCAAGATGAAATGTGAACATAGAATGATTTGATTGAGAATGTAGATGAACATAGTCAATTGTGACTTATACACATAGATTGAATTTTAAGTGCCTCTCTTAAGATTCATGTGGAACGTAGACTGACTAAGTGATTTCCTTTACAAATAAGTAGACTGATTAGAATTGCATGAGAAATGTTGTTGAGTATTTAGTTTAGGAGATATCTCACATTCGTATTAATTTAGCACGAAGTAGATTTTGTGATAGTTATTTCTGAAGCCTAAAATTTTTCAGAATGCCGCCTAAGAAAAGAACACAGAACCAAGAAAACCATGGACAACCTGCACCAATTCCAATTCCCATACCGACATCAAGAGCAGAAGAAGCTTTTCGTAAACATCACCCACCTACTTTCAACGGGCTAGGTGACCCAATAGATGCAGAAAAATGGATTCGATCTCTGGACCGAATATTTGATTACATGTCTTGCACGAATGAGGAAAAGCTTACATGTGCTCAGTTTCAATTGATTGACGATGCAGACTATTGGTGGGAGTCTGTAAAAAGAACTATGACTTATGAACAATGGCAGGAATTTACTTGGGAAGACTTCAAGGAAGAAGTTTATCAGAAATACATTCCTGATTGCTATCGAGAAAAGAAAGAGTTTGAATTCTGGAACCTCCGACAGGGAAGCTCTACTGTTACTGAGTATGACCGTGCCTTTAATCAACTCTCTCGTTATGCTCCACATCTCGTGGACTCGGACTGCAAGAAGGCTAAGAAGTTTAGGAAGGGCCTTAAACCAGAAATCAGCATGACTCTTATGGGGCATGATGAGATGTCGTATGCGCAAACACTGCGTTGGGCTTTGAACATAGAGTCTGATATGCCAGCTGAGAAAATCCAGCCACAACAATCTTCCCAAGATCTGAAGGAAAAGCGGAAATGGGAAGATAGAAATGCTGTGGGAAATAAGCAATAGTGGGCTAAGGGAAATACCAATTATGGGCAACAGAATCAACAAGGAAATAGGACTCCCTGCCCTATCTGTCGGAAGTTTCATTCAGGAAAGTGTATGAGGAATACAGATGGATGTTTCTTCTGTCATCAACCGGGACATTTTGGTCGAGATTGTCCTAGGAGTAAAAGAAATACAGGTTTTCCTCCTAGACCAGCACAAGGTGGGAATATAAATTAGAGGCCTAATCAAGGGAACAATTCTAGGCCTAATCAGGGTGGAAACTTAAGGCAAAATCAGAGAAGAAATTTTAAGCCAGACCAAGGACAACGTGCCCCACAGCCAGCCAGGACTTATGCACTTCAGCAACAGCAGGCAGAGCAAGCTCCAGAAAATTTGGCAGGTATGATTAACATGGTTAATATACCTGTGCTCGCTTTATTTGATACTGGAGCTACACACTCTTTTATTTCAGAAAAGGCTAGTCAAAGATTAAAACTTAGACAAGTAGATGCTACTAATGCCTTAGAAGTTAGCATCCCTTCTGGAAAAACTGTGATAGCCAATAGAATATGCCTGAATTTGGAACTCGAGATTAACAAAAAGATTTTCATCACGGATTTATATGTAATCGACATGAAGGATTTTGATATAATCTTGGGAATGAATTGGCTAACTGCAACGTATGCAACTATACGTTGTCATGAGAGAGAAGTCATATTCCAGAAGCCAGGAGAACCAAAGGTAATTTTCTTTGGAGCAAGAATGGGTTTGAAGATACCAGTTGTTTCAGCCCTGAAAGCTATAAAGCTAATGAGAAAAGAAGGTTGCTATGCTTTTCTGATTAACCTAGTAGGAAAAGAGAAAGAGGGAGTAACGATAGATCAAGTCCCTATCGTTCGGGAATACAAGGATGTTTTTCCACAGGACCTACCAGGGCTACCGCCCGATAGGCAAACTGAATTTACCATTGACTTGGAACCAGGAGCAGCTCCGATATCTAAGGCACTATATAGAATGGCCCCTAATGAGTTGCAAGAACTGAAGGTACAACTACAAGAGCTGTTGGATTTAGGTTTCATACAACCCAGTATCTCACCTTGGGGAGCGCCTATTCTCTTTGTTAAAAAGAAGGATGGTACATTGCGAATGTGCATAGACTATAGGGAGTTGAATAAGGTGACAGTTAAGAATAAGTATCCCTTGCCAATGATAGATGAATTGTTTGACCAACTAAGAGGAGCTAATGGATTTTCAAAGATTGATTTACGTTCAGGTTATCACCAATTAAAGATAAGAAAAGAAGATGTGCCTAAGACAGCATTTCAAACACGTTACGGCCACTATGAATTCTTAGTGATGCCATTTGGGTTGACTAATGCACCTGCTGTGTTCATGGATATGATGAACAGAGTCTTTCATCAATATCTGGATAACTTTGTTCTTGTGTTTATAGATGATATTCTTAACTATTCCAAAAGTGAGGAACAACACCAAGAACATCTACATATCATTTTGGAAACATTAAGGAGGGAGAAATTATCTGCCAAATTTAGCAAGTGTGAATTTTGGCTCAGTGAGGTAATGTTCCTTGGCCATATTTTGTCATCAGAAGGAATCAAAGTAGATCCTACTAAGGTTGAAGCAGTAAGTAACTGGAAATCACCTTCCAGTGCACATGAGATAAGAAGTTTCCTAGGGTTGGCAGGCTACTATAGAAGATTTATTGAAGGATTTTCTAAATTGGCAAGGCCAATGACACAATTGTTGAAAAAGAAGACTAAGTTTATTTGGACTGAGTAATGTGAGAAGAATTTCCAAGAACTTAAGAAAAGACTGACTACAGCTCCAGTATTGGTTATACCAGAAGGAAATGAAGGATTTGTTATCTTTACAGATGCGTCTAAGCTAGGGCTAGGGTGTGTGCTAATGCAAGACAAGAGAGTCGTTGCTTATGCATCTCGCCAGCTCAGGCCACATGAGTTGAATTATCCCACCCATGACCTAGAGCTTGCAACTGTGGTACATGTGTTGAAAATTTGGAGGCATTATTTATACGGTGTCAGATGTGAAATCTATACTGATCATAAGAGTCTTAAGTACTTCTTTGAACATAAGGATTTAAACATGAGGCAGAGAAGATGGCTAGAATTAGTTAAGGATTATGATTGTGCCATGCTCTACCACCCCGGTAAAGCAAATGTTGTAGCAGACGCCCTTAGCCGAAAAACCAAAGCAGAGTTAGGTTGTTTCCTAACACAAGAAGAAAGGTTAATTGAAGAATTTCAAAGACTAGAGTTATAGTTGGTTCAACCACCAGACTCTACTAAAGGACTTATAGCTACTTTAATAGCTAAACCCGATTTAAGGAAACGAATTGTGGAGGCACAAAGAGGGGATCAATTTTTGGAGAAGATGCGATTGAAAGTAAGATCTGAGGATTCAAAAGGATTTGCTGAAGTAAATGACAATGCTCTCATGTACGAAAGAAGAATATGTGTGCCCCACAATGAAGAGTTAAAGAATGAAATCATGATGGAAGCTCATGATACTCTATATACCGCTCACCCTGGAAGTACAAAGATGTATAGAGATTTGAAGAGAAACTTCTGGTGGCGAAATATGAAGAGAGAAGTGGCCTCATTTGTTGAACGATGCTTAACTTGTCAGCAAGTAAAGGCAGTACATCAACGAGCATCAGGATTATTACAACCACTTGAAATCCCAGAATGGAAATGAGAACATATCAACATGGATTTTATAGTAGGATTACCAAAGTCAGTGCGAGGAAAGACTGCGATATGGGTCGTTGTTGATCGATTGACCAAATCCGCGCACTTTTTGCCAATCAAGATGACACTTGGACTAGAGAAGTTGGCTCAACTCCATGTGAAGGAGATTGTGCGATTACACGGAGTACCTGTCTCGATCACCTCTGACCGAGATACCAGATTTACTTCTAGATTCTGGATAAGTCTCCAAGATGCCATGGGAACATAACTAAATTTCAGTACAGCTTTCCATCCTCAAACTGATGGACAATCAGAAAGGACAATACAAATACTAGAAGATATGCTCAGAGGAGTTTTAACTGATAGAGGTGGAAGCTGGGAAAATGTTTTACCCTTAGTAGAGTTCGCCTATAATAACAGTTATCAGGCAACCATTGGAATGGCACCATATGAAGCATTGTATGGCCGAAGATGTAGATCACCACTTTATTGGGATGAAGTGGGTGAAAGAAAGATATTAGGCCCTGAGATTGTTCAGACAACAATCGAAATAATTGATAAGATAAGAATGAGAATGAAGGAGGCCCGAGATAGACAAAAAGCCTATGCAGATAAACGTCAAAAGGATCTGTATTTTAATGTTGGAGATAAGGTCTTTCTCAAAATATCTCCTACTAAAGGAATTATACGTTTTGGCAAAAGAGAAAAATTGAAACCACGGTATATTGGACCATTTGAAATTCTTGAACGAGTTGGAGAGGTAGCTTATAGACTAGCCTTACCGCCAAGTCTAGCTGAGGTTCATAATGTTTTTCATGTCTCAATGTTGAGAAAGTATGTGTTTGATACTAAACACGTTATAAAGAATGAAGAGATAGTCCTGAATCAGGATTTATCATATGAAGAAAAACCAGAGGCTATTCTTGACCAAAAGGTCCAAAAATTACGGAACAAACAGATATCACTGGTGAAAGTTCTATGGAATAACCATGGGAGAGAGGAAGCTACCTGGGAGCTTGAAAGCAGAATCAAGGAGTTGTACCCTGATTTACCCTATAGAGGTACGCAAATTTCGGGACGAAATTTTTATTAAGGACGGTAGAATGTAATACCCCAAAATATTTTAGAGGGTTTTACTCAACTTATGTTACCTGAGGGTAATTTAGGTAAGAAGTTGGGTCCTTAATGGATTCAAATAAAGGAAAATCGCAGCCAGAGACATCTATTAAAATTTAATTTGGTCAAAAATTGCTTTAAAAATATGTTCTGATATTTTTCTCGAGCTGATAGAAAAATTTTCAAGTATCGTGCCAAACATTGAATTTTCCAATTTCGAGTTCAAATGAACACTTGGCACAATTTTAAGGTGAAAGGTAATAGATTTGGATAACTAAGGCACATTCGTCATTATCCAATTTCTTTTTCGAAATATTATCATATTCGTAATTATCCTATTCTTTTTCAACATTATCCTCTTTCTTTTATTTGTTATTATCCTATTTATTTTTCTTCTATAAATAGGAGGTTAAGGTTTCATTTTTCATTCATTTTCAAAATCGAAATGCCGAGCAGCTTCTAGAGAAGGTACGACTCTAGTTTCCTATTTCATTTTCGAAATAGTTATTTTGAAGGTGTCAACGCATAGATCACGAATATGTGATTGAAATGATGACACGACGGATGATCACGATGGAAAATCATCGTGACCGCCGCCAAAAGTCGCCACCACCTTTCAAATCGGTGACTCTTTGGGGTCATCGAATCAAAAAGTGTCTTTAGGGTTTTACTTTCTATGTATATTTATATACATTTTCCATGTTGTCACTTTTTAATTTCGGGTATATTTTGGGTATCCGATTATTAAATTGTAGTCTTTTTCAGATCTATCCGATTATTAAATTGTAGCCCTATCGTATTTTTAAGCTCAAAAGTTGTTCCGTGTCAAAATATAGTATTTTTATTTGTACCGAGTTAATTTTAGTATACGGGTTTGACCACCCCGTATGCCAAACTTCCAAAAGAGTTTTTCTTTATAAAAATTCTTCGACAAAACTTGACCATGGGGTGAGTAACACTGCAAAAATATACCAAAAATGACTCAAAATATATACGAAATAACAACCTAATCATTCAGATAGGCACAAGCCTAGCTTTACATTACTTTCAATGTCAAGATAAAAGCTTGGCTTTATATTGCTTTCACGACAGATGAAAGTCTGGCATCTCTTTACTTCATGTATTTAAACAGACATTTGTCTAGCCTTTTTTATTCCTAACGTATTAACAGTTAACCTTTAAATTGTTATTATTTACATTGAAGTTTGCCTTCGTTATTCTTTCTTGGGTTCATCCTAAGAGTCATGGTATTTGGATTGAGTCATTTCATACGCTTTAAAAGCGCGGATTGATCCATTTATAGAGGTTATGTAGCCCAAATTTTAGGGGCACTAACTCTATTTCTTTGATTGCTTCTGTTCAACAACCCCTTCCCCCTTCTCCTAAGTAGCGCACCTGTCCCCTGCCCTTCTCCCGGGATGGGGGCGTTTCACATAGTTTAAGTATTTTAGATGTCTAGATTAGATCATTTATTTTTTATTTATTGAGTCAGATTGAAACCCCTCATTCGCTGACGTGTTTTGTATCCTAAAGTCTTCCACTACATCTCTAGATTCATCTAGGACTTGTTCGGGTCATATCATAAATTTGGCATCAGAGCCACGTCAGCTCTATTGATCGTGGTTTAATCCGACGTGTCATCGTACGCATCTTTATTTTCCATCTACATGTCTTTATTTTTCATATTCGTATCTATCGAGTTGTAATAGAATAGCTATTCATTGAAAAAAAATCATATAAAAAAAAGAAATCGGATAAAAAAAAGAAAAAAAGAAAAAAAGAAAAAGAAATCTGAAATTAAAAAAAAAACAGAATATTCATTGTGTTTCCAATTGAGTCTTGATTTATTTTATTACTTTCCTTCTAGTTTATTTTCATAGTTGGTAGTTTACAATTGAGTTATAATTTCTTTTTGGTTATTTCTTTCTTGAGTCTAGTTCAATTAGGATATTTTGATTGTGTCACAATTGTGTAACACATTCCAAATTACCTAATCCTTTCTCCTTTTTCCTTCCTATTTCTTTCCTTCTACCCATTGGGGATCTATTCCACCCCAATCCACATCACGTACCCTTTACTTGCCACCTCACACCCGAGTCATGCCGCATCACCTACTCGACCGCACCATTGATCAAACATAGCAATCTAAGTCGATTCTTTGTGTGATTAAGTTGTACCCTCGATATTCGACCATGAGTGCTAGCTCACATATTATATACACATGACTCACACACTGTGCACCATCTCATTGAGTGCAAACATGAGTAAAAAAATCAAGAGTAAAAACAAAAGAGCGAAACGAGAGACAGTGAGGATCCTTCCTTGTTTTCTTTTACGTTTGTTCGTTTTGTAGGTACAATGAAGAAATGAGAGTATTCTATTCCGCCTTTAGATGAGCTAAGGTCACCTAACATCTCCCGTGACTAATTTTTTTCATCCAACACCGTATGGGATCCAAAGTACAATTTTAATGCTATGACCAAATACTTCCAGCGTCAGTTGCAATTACTGAAGGCCGAACTTGGCAACCAAGTAGCCGAGTTGCAAGAGGGGCTTGTGAAGATCAAGACCCAGTCAACCACATCACAAACGGTCCATCGAGATCCTGTGGAGCCACCTAAGCCTTAAGGAAGTGAAGCGAGGCAACCCGAGCCTTAAGGAAATGTAGCGAGGCAAGCCGTGCCTCAAGGAGCTGTAGTAATCCAACACTGAGCTCAAAGGGCCGCACCAAGATAGCCCAACCCACAAGCATTCGATCGAGAAGAAGATTATGGACAAGAGTCCTATGGAGAGAGTGAGTACGAAGCAGATTTCGTACGACAAAGAAGGGGTAATCACCGTGATCGAACCCGAGTACCTTACAGCTGTGTATTCCACATTGAGAGACCCCGATTAGAGAAAGATAACTCAATGATGAACAACATCAAGACCATCATTCTCGAGTTTGAAAGACGACATGATCTAGACATGTATCTCGATTGAGAAAGGAAGGTCGAGAAGATCTTCGAGTGTTATAATTTTCCTGAGTTGAAGAAGGTGCAACTCGCATCCCTAGAGTTTAGACGGTATGCAGCTGATTGATAGGAGAATCAACAAAAGAGGTGATGCCGTGATCGATATCCCCTTATCGATACATGGCAAGAGATGAAGGATGTCATGCGAGGACATTTCATCCTAGTACACTATGAATGAGAGCTAGAGAAGAAATTGAACCGTATCAAGCAAGGAACCTATTCCATTGAAGAATACCATAAGGAGTTTGAGACAATGCTCAATTAAGTTAGAAAAGAAGAGTCCCTCAATGCCACCATAATCCGGTATATCGAAGGTATGAATTCGGACATTGCTTGTGAAGTTGAGCTAAAGGATTTTTCGAGTATAGAATAGATGGTACATTAAGCATCAATTGTGGAGAGTTAACTTCGGGAAGTCTGACGACGTTCCCATTACTCATCTGCGCTATCCCGAGCCTCTTAGAACAAAGGTACGCCTTTCACATCATCTTTTACCCCTTCTACTGATCCTGTTTGACCCCGAGGTCAAGCTGGACCACCCGAACGGCATTTCGACCGTTCCGCACCGTAGTCGAGTCGTAGGACCGACCCTACACCCATCGCTGCCCCCATGAGGCTGAGTTTCACACGGCCAAACCAACAAAATATAGCGCCAACTTCAGCCCCGAACGGAGCCCGAGACATTCAATGCCATAAATTTCAAGGTTGGGCTCACTTCCAAAACTAATGTCCGAATCGGCAAGTTTTGTTCCTTAATAATCAAAATGGACTTGAATCCACCAGTGAAGACAAAGAGCCATCCCAAAGTGAGTCCACAACTGTAGTAGACATCGCCCCAGCTAGTTTGAAGAAGAGGAACCTGAGATTCCTCATGTTAGTTTGGTTTCCATCCGCAGTCTGAGCATAAACCGAGAAGAAGAGCAACAATCGCAATGAGAGAACATATTTTATATGAGAGTTGCAATTCAAGACAAGACTTGTGTGATGATCATTGATAGCGGCAGTGTGATCAATGCAATTAGCCAATATGCTGATGATAAGTTGAAACTCACCACAGTGAAACATCCAAAGCCATATAGATTGCAATGGCTTACAGACTGAGGCACAGCTCGTTATTCTGATACTGTATTATGCGATATTATTCCTATGGATGTAGCACATATATTACTAGGTAGACCATGGAAATTTGACTACTAAGATGTGCATGATGGAGTCGCGAACACGTACTCCGTCAAGAAAGATGGACACACTGTAGTGCTTAAACCATTGCCCCTAAAGCCGTTCAAGAAGATCAAGAGATCATGTGAGCAAGGTTCAAAGAAGAGAGGGAAAAATAGACCGCAGAACAAGCCAACAGCTCAGCACAGCCCGTGCCTAGCCAGTCCATGAGCACATGGCCATGCTAAGCCATGCCCAAAACAAACTAATCGAGCTAGAACATTCTGCATGGCCCGTGCCTTCCTGGTTCACAACTGCTCGGCCGTGTCACCCCTCCCTCTATCCATTCTTCACCTCTGATCCCTTCTTCCTCCATGTCCACTTGCACCATGACACCCCCACTACTTGGGACCCTTGATCGAGCCCCACCATCCAAAGAAGAGAGTAGATCACTATTTTGTACAATCAAAGGAGTTGAAAAAACTATAAGAGCAGGTTTACTTTTAGTTCTTTTAACTTGTAAGGACAGTGCTACTAATGACGTTTCTTTACCTAGTGTTGTGAAACTCCTCATGAAGAAGTTCGAGGATGTCTTCCGGGAAGAGATTCCTTGCGGAATACCTCCAGTTTGTAAGATCGAGCACTAGATTGATTTCGTGTCTGGAGCTGTTCTACCGAATCGCCTAGCATAACGTACTTCACCCAAAGAAACCAAAGAGATAGATCGTCAAGTAAAGGAGTTGCTTGAGAAGAAGCAAGTTCGAGAGTCGATGAGCCCTTGCACAGTTCCAGTCATTCTCGTTCCCAAGAAAAATAATGAATAGAGAATGTGCATGGATTGCCGAGCCATCAACAAGATCACAGTTAAGTACCGTTTCCCATCCCTAGACTTGATGACATGCTAAATGAGTTAAGCAGATCAAAAATCTTTTCTAAAATTGATTTGAGTTCTGGATATTTTCAAGTTCGCATGCAAGAAGGTGATGAGTGGAAAACCGCTTTTAAAACAAAACATGGACTTTATGAGTGGTTACTTTTGCCTTTTGGTCTCACTAATACACCGAGCACTTTTATGAGTTTAATGAACCATGTTTTGAGAGATGTCATAGGTAAATTTGTAGTGGTTTACTTTGATGATATTTTGATATATAGCCACACTACACAGGCGCACTTAGATCACCTTAGGCGAGTGTTTTTGCTTTTGCGTGATGCTAAATTGTATGGAAATTTGTCTAAGTGTTCCTTTTATCTAGATGAAGTCATATTTTTAGGCTTTTTCGTGAGTTCTAGAGGTATTGAGGTTAACCGTTCTAAAATCAAAGCGATCAAGGAATGGCCAACACCCAAGTGAAGTTCGATCCTTTCACAGCCTTGCCAAATTTTATCGTCGCTTCATGTACGATTTCTCTAGCATTGCCGCGTCTCTTACTAAGCTAAGTAAGAAGGATCACAAATTTGAATGGGGTAAGCAATAAGAGCATGCTTTTAATACTCAACATCAGTCAGTTATGTGATAATGGATATATAGTTGATTTCAGTCGAAGCTCATGTGACATACGAGATAATTCAACTGGAGCAATCCTCCTAACCAGTGTAAGAAAAGGTAACATGTATGTTGTTGACTGGTCAACAGGCTATAGAGAAGCTTGCTTTCTTTTAAAAGGTTCAACTAAAGCATGCTGGCTATGGCATCGATGACTAAATCACCTCAACTTCAAAACCATCAACCACCTAGCCAAGAAGGAGCTATTTGATGGGCTTCTGAAGGAGATCTTCAAGAAAAATGGCATTTGCGGGCTATACTAAAAAGGGAAGCAAGTGAGGTCGTCATTTAAAAATAAAAGTCATCCTCCAGGGATAAATGCTCCCCTCCAACTGCTACACATAGATCGATTTGGGCCAGTCAGACCACCAACTCCTAAAGGAAAAAGACTCACACTAGTAGTAGTCGATAACTTCTCAAGATATACATGGGTAAAGTTTCTTAGAAGTAAGGACGAAACCTACTCCAGGCTATTAGCGATGATCAGAGGACTGCAAACTAAAAGAGAAAGATCAGTTCAACGAATCCATTCAGACAATGGAACTGAATTTATAAACCAGCAGATCATCAGTTTTTTCAATGAATTGGGAATAACTCACCAGCACTCAGCTGCCAGAACTACATAACAAAACAGTATAGCTGAATAGAGAAACCGTACTCTCAAGGAAGCAGCTCGAGCAATGATAGCAGATGCCAACATAGCTGAAGGTTACTGGGCCGAAGCAGTCAACATGGCATGCCACACTCAAAACAGAAATGCCATCGTCAGTTCACATGACAAGACACCTTATGAACTATCTAAGGGTCGTAAGCCATCTATCTCACACTTCAAAGTATTTGGCTGTAAATGTTATATTCACAACAATGGCAAGAGTCAACTGAAGATTTTCAGTGCGAAAGCTGATGAGGGAATCTTTCTTGGCTACAATTCCTCTCATGCACAGGCTTACTGTGGAAAAAACATGTCATGTTGTTTTTGATGAGTTTTCCAATGAGTACAGGAACAAAGAAGCAGCTAATGCATCAGTTCAAGTACTACCTAGCAAAACTGATAACTCACAGGACTATGTGAATCACACAGTTCCAGAAGAGTTTGAAGTTGGTCTAGAAGATGAAGGCACCATATCCAGTACTAGGCTAGCTGAGGACACAGCTGAAGGAAATCAAGGTGATGAAGAGACAACTCGTGCTGAGACCATCAACCCTACAACTAAAGTAGGGGGAAGAACTGATGAAGATGAAGAGCAAACTGAAGAAAAGACATCAATTGATGTCAATGCTGAATATCCAACTGAAAACCCAGCTGAGGATAGCCTACCCAAATGGCTCAGAAGCCACCCAACTAATAAGATTGTTTGAAATCCAAGAAATCGAGTTCAGACCAGAAGTTCAAAAGAGCATGCTCTCTTCACATGCTTCTTATCTCAAACTGAACCGGTGAACATCAAGAAAACACTTGTAGAGTCAGACTAGATCATAGCTATGCAAGAAGAACTAAATCAATTCACAAATAATGATGTACGGTTTCTTGTCGACAGGCCAAAAACCCAGAAAGTCGTTAGAACAAAGTGAGTTTTTCATAACAAACTCGACGAGCAAGACATCATCACAAGGAACAAAGCAAGACTGGTAGCCAAGGGATACTCTCAAAGTGAAGGTATTGACTTTGATGAGACATTTGCACCAGTTGCAAAATTGAAAGCAATCAGACTGTTCCTCACCTATGAAACTCACAACAACTTCACAGTCTATCAAATAGATGTGAAAAGTGATTTTGTATAGGGATGCTCAAGGAAGACGTGTACATCAAGTAACCACCATGATTCAAATTTGGAGATCAAGTCTTCAAACTAAAGAAAGAACTCTATGGGCTGAAGCAAGCACCCCGAGCCTGGTATAAAACCCTCACAACATTCTTGGTGAAGAATGGGTTTCAAAAAGGAGTCATTGATCACACTTTATTCAGAATAGAACGATCAGCTAATATCTTAATGGTCCAAATTTATGTGGATGATATAATTTTTGGATCAAAGAGCAAAGATCTCTGCACTCGATTCACTCAATTGATGCAAAGTGAATTTGAGATGAGTATGATGGGAGAAATGACGTTCTTCCTAGGACTCTAAGTAAAGCAGCTCAAGGATGGAATATTCATCAGCCAAGCTAAGTACACAAATGTAACAACCTTAATTTTTAGAATATGATTAAGTAATTCCTAATTTTAATTATGAAATATTAAGAGGAATTTTGAGCATAATAAGGGTGTTTCGGTTCTATACTGCGATTTTAGGAGTTATAAATCGTCTTTTTAAGAATTTCGATTCCAGCTTAGTTATGACTGATTTGGGTCATGTTTGGAAGGTGTTGACCCAAGGAGCATGCCGGTACTTTCAGATTATCAATTCGAGGTCGTTTGAGGTCCAGACGATGAAAATCGTATTAAGTAAGAGCGGGAATAGTGTTTTGCCGTAGGAGCGCGATCGTTATAAATTTGCGAAATCTGATGTGTTGACCCAAGCCTTATTTCTTCAAGCTTACCCTATAGGAAATTCCTCAAGGAATCCGCTGGTATTCCCGGATTTTCATTCTGAGGTCAATTGAACGCTCGACAATTTTATTTCTCCTTTGTGTGGAATAGTAACTTTATTTTTGTTAAGAAAATCTTTTCTCATTTTCATTCAAAATGACTCATTCTTTATACTGAGTCAAGTTGGTTCAATAGTACTCGAGCCAACGAACCTCCCTGAGTTGAGAGCGGAGAGATAAGTGGAGGAGGAGCCGCCTCCAAGCAGCAGGAGGCTACCGGCGCGAGGCACCCCATGGCCGCGGGAGTGCCCCCTCGGCCAAGGAGGTGTGCGAGCGTGCGGTGGTGGCACTGACGTGCGGGGAAAGACGCGCGAACGCAGGGGCGGGTGAGGCAGTTTCGGCACGTTTTCATCCGGAGGCCATAACTTTCGAGGCCCATGAGTGCTCAAATCGAAGCTCTTTCAAAAATTTACATCACTGCAGTGACCAATCATCCGAAATTTCGATCATTCCAATCGGAAATTCCATCCCCATTTTCGGTAATTTTGAGCATTTAAATCGTTTAAATTCTCGTGTTTTAAAGTTATAGCTAAGGGTCGAGGATTTAGATATCATTTTGATTTCTTGTTAGGATCTTGAATACGACTGCTAAGTCATTGATCAACTTTTGTAAAGAAGAGGTGAATCCCGAGGAGGCCTGAGGAAGGATTTTTCAGCTCGTTACTTCATCCACATGCTCATGATCGAGATGCTCGTCATCGAGGTAGGTAATTCTAAACTAAATATATGGTTTGAGCTAGTAAGCTCTAGAAGCATGTTAAGGCAAGAGAAATATACAATAAAAATATTCTATGCTCTACCTGGTTCATCTCTATACAAAGTTAAGAAAAGAAAGTAAAGGAGGTTATATACATGATATTGTTAAATTGTTATTTGAGTTTGATAAAGTAAAGGAAGTTATGAAGTTAAGTGAGCTCTCAAGCATGTTTATATACGCTATAATTGTTTAAATACAATTTATGCTAGCATGAGATCTTAGAATTGCTTTTAGTTGCAATCTATGTTTATACACATTCACTTCTTCGTATTTGAATGTTGGATTCTGCTAAAGCTTATTTAGCTAAGTATCACCTTTCAGGGTAAGTTATAAATCCCTTATAGGCCGAGATCATGCTCAATTAAAGAATTAGCCATAGATGATTGCTCTATGCTTTGTATTGCTAGCTAAGTCAAGTAATTAAAGAAGGTTAAGGTTAAGTAAGGAAGGAAGTTAAGGAAGGATATAGCTTCTGTTGTAAGCAGGTTATCGAGCTCAAAGAACAGTTTATTTGTATTATCATGCCGTGACCTTTGAGTCACCGAGTTGAACATTCGAAAGTAAAGAGAGTCACTGCTGGGTCCCTCGCATACTCGAGTCACTGCTGGGTAATTCTCTCACATACTCAGAAGGATACTTGAGGTAACCCCTCTCTTATCCCAATGCATGCCTCAAAGTGCAGTAGACAACAAGTTTGAGCCAG